>CM037858.1:57096802-57818469 GCA_021292105.1 Anadara kagoshimensis
AAATAAATAAATAAATAAATAAATAAACTTTCAAGTGCTTCTACAATTTGACGAATTTCGGAGAATACTTTTTGTAAAATTTTTTATCAATTCTTAACAATTTAAGTCCTCGATTTTCAAATTTAACAACAAAAATAATGTACCATTGTCTGTAACAATGATTTTCTTTGAGTTTGATCCAGTGGCTAAAGGATTTAAAGAGACCACCACTACTACTACTAACTAGACTCTTTTCTCATAATTATGACACAAGGACATACAAATGAACCCTATCAATATATTAAATAAAGAGAAACATAACAAAAACCAGTTTTAGTTTCTTGCTTAGCAAAGTGATACTAAATATTCTAGATAGAGTTCGATTCCTTTTTCTTGATATAAATGTCACGAAAGATAAAAGAAAGAAGAAATAATTAAGCGTGCTGAGTAAATAAATGAATAAATAAATAATAAATAAATAAATAAATAAATAAATAAATAAATAAAAACACAAATCCATGTACAAATCGCAATCAAAGCAAAGTAATAGTTTTGTAAACAGTTAAATTAAGTTAATGAAAAGTATAAAGTTTTCGAAAAGCACCAAATTTGAATTTATGAAAGTCATTATTCAAAAGATTTCAGAAAACTGATAAAAACTTAATAGAATTTACAGGATAAAGCTTATAGTTAAGTAGATTAAAACTGTCGTTCAAATGTCCATCGTAAAATACATGTAATATTTAAAATCTTTCCACTGAAGCCGTCGCTCAAATGTCCACTAGGAGTTCTTTAATTTTCGCTCAAATGTCCTGCGCCCGTGAAGGACCACCAAAGAAAGTAAGGCCAGGTGCTCCGAAATTATAGGCGCCTATTTTTAGCTAGCTTCACCCACCTCGCGTGTATTCAAATTTGAGAAGGAGATGAAAGGAACACGAACGTATGGGACGTCAAATATACCCTGTATAACTTTGGAGAGACATCATAGTTTTGAACAATAAATAAATAAATAAATAAATAAATAAATAGCAGTCCGTTTACTATAAAAGATAGTGAAACTTGGTCATTGCTAGAGCGGAACAAGTGCCTAAAACTTTCATATAATAAGTTGTTGTAACGTACCTAGAACATGACATTAAGACGCAATAAATTACGATTTTAATATGATTTAGATGCTAATGATATTTTACAACTGTATGTTCTAGTTCTATAGTAAAATATAAATGAAATATACTATTGTCTAAATTCGTCTCTAGTTAACATCTGAGATTCCTCAAACACTAAGGTATACTACCTCGTGCAAAGTGAATTCTTAGCTAAATTTGAGAAAATATATATTAATTCCGTTGGGTATCTTTTCAAAATCTTAAAAAAGTTTGGTGTTACAATTTTGCTCCAAGCAATACTGTATTCCGAAACGACCGTCTAGTGCTGTAAAATTTCAAGTGGTATATTATGTAATATAAAAAAGAACAAGTATTGACCAAGTATTCGATAGGTTTGAGTTGTCGAAGTACTGATGTAGGCAGATCAATTGTATTAAACATCTCTTACCTTCTTCAATACCTGCTATCGAAAAAATCTTGATAATGCAAAGGAAATGTACTAAAATGATGTTTATATAGTTTTAAAGAAGTTAATTGAATGCATAATAAATAATGTTGACAAATTAGTTTTACATGCTTGGTTTCTAGAGTTTTTATTGTTTGTTGCGAAATTATGTTATTGAGACAACTATTTTACAGTCATTTATCATACATAGACATTTTTACACAACAAATGAGGCAAGGAAAAATATATCATTTAATTGGTGCAAACAAGTTTATCTTGGTTACAGATTTCGTGGTTTAGAAGGTCCGTAAACGTGACAAAACGTTCAGGAACCTAAAAATTCAAATTATGCAATGAGAAGATCATTCAAAAATTTGTCAAAGGCTTCAAAAACAAAATTAAATTAAAAAATATACAATGTATTGTATTGCCAGATAAATACTGTCTGCTTCGTAAATTTTAAAATTCCTACAAAAACTAGCTCTGTTTCATGGATTTAGTAAAATAAATTTTTGTCCTTTTATTTTCTCATATCTTAAAAATGTTTGGATATCGATAATTTTTCCCGATCACTACCGATGAGAAATGTTATTCCGTTTTATCCGTTTAATGCTGCAAACAGGTGTTTAGTAATATTCAAAGTAATTTTAAATAAAACAAGTCAAAATGAGTAAAAGTTTAATTTAAGATAGATGTGCCTGAAAGAAGCATCCCTTATAGTATTGGTGTCAAGCGCTGCAATATCTCAATCAACTAATGTGCATATTGTTTGATATTTAAGTCCATGAAATCTTGTTTACAATTTGAAAATGATGATTGGAAAAAACGTCTCAGGGACTTTGAAAAAGTCGCCATACCGATATATACATTGAACATTTTGATTAAACACAAGCATATTGTACGCTTTTTCTGAAAAACTCTGATAATCAATTGCTAGCTGCCAGAGCGATTTGACAATTTTGCAAAAAAAAAAAAAAAAAAAAAAAAAAAAAAAAAAAAAAAAAAAAAATCTTCTCGTTAAATTGTAAACCTTCTGTCAATTTTTTGTCCATTTAAACTTTATCAGTTGGAATTAAGAGTTTATGTGTAGCCGAGGTAGACAAATGGCGCATTTCTTTGGATCATTAAATAGATCTAAAAGTAATAAAAGTTTTATGTTGATTAACAATATCTACATGTCAACAATCATGTTACGCCTTCTCATTTGTAATATAAGAAGAAAAAATATAATAAAAAATCCCTTCGTCATTGGTCCTAAAATAAACATATATTTATATTGTTACACGGAATGAATTATGTGAAGAAAATTAAAAAAAATAAAGCTGAAAAATTGTGTTATATATGCCGACTGATGAACTAACAACTAGTGGTAAGATTTTTAGGACCTTTTATTCATTATCTCGCATCTCGTCAAATTAAGTTTGGAACAAGGTAAGTAACTGATTTGGTTTGTTACTACTAGAAGGTCAAGATTCAAGTTCATTATCTTGATCGGTATGTATCATCAATTGAACAAGCGAGATCTACACTTGATTATCAACACCAAGGGAGTTAACAGACTATATAATCAGATCATTTATATTTAGAGTAGGATTGCTTTGAAAGCCCATCAGTGTTTGTTTGCTGAATAACTCTTCATGCTATATGCGTATTTCTTTTATTTCTCTTGTTTATCTATTTCTACTCATTTCATTTGCATCGTGTTCGGGGCTCACGTTTTGGTTGCGTTTTCAGTTACAAATTTATTTCTTCTAGTTGATAGCTGGTGCGAGCGTCAGCTTTGTGTCTCCAATGTTAATGATAAAAAAACAAACATATTAATCCATGTTTGAATCATATTCCATAAGCAATGTAAAAACTTTGAAACTGACAAGTTAGGTTAGACCAGTTTAATTTATTAATTATTTATCGACGCATTATATGTGTACAGTATAGTCATATAATTGATCTTCAACTTTAAAAGTTTTCATGTTATGAGTGCGTAAAATGATTTAATACCGAAACATGTCGTATATTTATTACCAACCCAAATGTTTAGAACCCCTCTTAAATATAGCTTACAACTAGGCACAAGTTTGTCAACTATAATCAAAAACAAACATACTAATCCATGTCCAAATCACAGTCCAGAAGCAAAGTAAAAACTTTGAAACTGACATGAGGTTAAACAATTGAACTTTCACTGAGACTGGGTGACCCAAAAGGGTAAGCAACTCCTGTTTAGCTAGCTACACCCATGAAGTGTGTAATTAGAATTAGGTGAAAGGAACATGGAACTACGGGACGTCAAATATAGCCAGGGCAATCCTGGACACAGAGACATCAAACTTATCAACAATACTGTGATGGCGGCCATAAAACTTTTTGCAGGAATTGATAAGCCTAGGCTTGCAATATACCTGGGTCAACAATTTATTTGCAACCAGGCTGTGTCGTTGTACGAAGTTACCGTAGTGGGAACATTCTTATCAGACTCTAGAAAGATTATTGCATGAGGATATCTCTATCTGTAAGGGAGATAATTGTATATTTAGCAATTGTTGTGTGCAGCAAATCTGGGTCAGTTAGATCTAATTGCTTCTGACCTATAAAATAGTAAAGCATGTTTGGCAAAGCATGCCAATCAAAAACAAACGTACCACTCAATGTCCAAATTACAATAAAAAACCCGAAGTAAAACATTTTAAATCCTGGCAAATTAAGTTGAACAGAGTTTCTACGGAAGGGTAAGCACCTCCTTTTTAGCTAGGTACACCTGCATCTGATCTACATACTGAGATCACTTATAAAAATCCAACTTCGAAAACATGACATTTTATTTTTTGCTTTTTTATATTTTTTTCTTTCTTTATATTAACACAGGCAATGTTTTTATGTTGCCATGTTTGTAATCATAAAGAGGTTTATTCTTGTGTATTTAAAATCAGAATGAAACAAAAGGGAATTCTGGAGCGTCAAGTCTATCAAGGATAATTCGGACAATGAAACATTACAATATTGATGACGGCCATAAAACTTTTGAGGACCTTGATAAGCCAGGCTTGCAATATCACTGATTCAGCAATTTATTTGTAAGCAGCTTGCTTTCGTTTTATAAAGTTTCTGCAGTGGGAACACGCTCAACGTTTTAACTGTGAAACAAATGCACCATTATCTGTTTAACGACATAGATAACCGGAAAACGGATCGTTGTCCAAAAATAGTACAAAAAGAATAAATAAAAAACGCAGTAATACAATAGTAAAAAATTTATTGGATCATCGTTCACAACCGTAATCGTTGAAAACCATTGATGTTATAATCCAATGTTATCTGAAAAGGTAACAAATATTGATTAAATTAATGCACACTATAAATTAACACATATTATGGTTTTAAGGAACATGGGTCCAAACTATTGTGTAGTAAGATAAAGTAATGTAAAAAAACAACCTTTAAAATCCATAACAAATCACAATCCTAAAGCAATATAAAAACTTTAAAAACTTGTAAATTAATTAAAACGCGTGAACTTCCACTACAAAGGATGTCGGGTGCTTTGGAAGTATAAGCACCTCTTGTCTAGCTAGCTTCACCGGTGACGCATTTAATCAAACTTAAATTAAGGGACACTGAACTATGGTATCTCATATATCTAGAAATATTTTGGATATAGAGACATTACATTTATTAATAATATTGTGGTGACGACCATAACTTTTTGAGGACTTTTGTCAGCCTACGCCTGCAATATCCCTGTTAACAATTTAATTGTAAGCTTGCTTTTCTATCAAAGTATGATATATAAAAGCATTTCTAGACTGAAGAAAAAATGACAATCCATTTATGTTTTCGGCATGCCAGTTTAAAACATTGTTCTAGGTGATTATCAGAATAAGCGACCTATTGCCTGTACGCATACAGAATGCAGTATCAATGATCTGCTGTGACTAATGTGAAGCCATTTCAATATATAATCATATAGCAATTACCTTTATGGACACGCCATCAAACTTTGTCCAAGTTAATCTGTAAGACGAAAAAAGAATAAGATTACACTGAATATTTATTTCATTTTATTTTTTTTATTTATTTTATTAAGAAACTTGTCTTAAATAACCCGTGCCCTCTAAGCTGTATACTGCGTGTTGGTCCTTTGTGATGTCCGGTACAGAGGGTTTATACTCTAGTGTCAGTCAAAGTAAAATTTTATAATCAATGGTCATATACGTTTGTTCTTGTTTTGTCTTGTTTGGCTGTTTCTATCATTTGCATTTTGTCGCGTTATTCTTTGCAATTGGTATATATTTTCTTTTCTCTTCTAAACAGAAAGATTTATTAAAGAGCACGAACGCATGTTGTCGGGAACCGAAGATTGAAGAAATGATCATCTCAAAATTTTCCACTATTGTTCGATTACTCAGTTAAATAGTATTTTGTGGTGGCTGTGTGATTTAAACTAAGATATTAATTGACATATCTGTACTTACATGCATAAGGGTATCCGTAATCGTATCTATTGAAGTGGTTATAGAAAGGTCTGGGACGATAGTAATTATGATAATTACGACCATAATTATAAGGATAATGTGGTCTGAAAGCAGACGACAATAAATGGGCACCTAAGTAGGCACCTGCAATGTTCCCCAATCCAAATCTTCCCCGTCTGCCATGCGCATCAACGGTGGTTCCTAATAGGCATACTACCAAAAACAGACACAACAGTGTTCGTTTCATCTTGAACTGTGAAATAAATAAAAAATAATACACCATTACATAACACATGAATGAATGGAATCGAAGCTAAACGACAAATGTATCTAATAAGAAGCAGGAAAATATCTGCATACAAAATATATGATTAATCGCTTGATATTCCTAGCAACAGTTTGATTTTGATTATTCCTGTTCACTCTTTAATTCGAGTATCCAAGTTTTAGAAATGTTGAATAATTCGAGCATCCTTAATCTTTTAGACAAAACAATCGAACAGTCTGTAGTCACGTAAACGACAAGGCTACGTTAGTTTTAAATATAGTTTGCAGCCAAAACAGCGTGTCTATACAATGCGTAAACATTTATGGTTCAAATATTCGTTGTAATATCCATTTAAATTTTTTTAAAATGTGTTTGACGAATTTCTGAGAATATTTAAGTGTCCGGAAATTTTAATTTTCGACTACAAATGAAATAATTATAAGTTGTAAGTTAACCGCAACAATGGTTTTCGTCGTTTCTTTTAATTTAACAGATAAGATAAAGTAAAATATAAGTAAAAATAAATAAATAAATAAACCAACAAAAACAACAACAGCAGCAGCATCAACAACAACAATTATAATAATATAATAATACAGAATTATATATTAATAAATAATGCACGTATACCAAGTATAAAGAAACACATTTTAAGCATTTTGCATTTGAAAAACAACCAACTTCTTACCTTATTTAATCTGTGCCCTTGAAAAAATTTCTCGATAATGAAATAATATTTTCTAAAATGATATTTATATAGTTTTAAAGAAAATTAACCAAATGTATCATAACCAATTTTGACAAATTAGTTTAACATGCTTGGTTTGACATTTTTTATTGTTTGTTGCGAAATACCTATTATTTAGATAAATATATTTCAGTCAATCATAGTATATAGACGGTATTTACCTGACAATTATAATAAATGAGGTAAGGAGGAGTAATATATAGTTTAACTGATGGTAATTTTCTCTTGGTTACGCTGTCATGATTAACAACCACTACCGTAGCTCAGTTGGCAGAGTGCTTGCTTCGATGTTAGAATTCCGGCCGGGTCTGACCAAGACTTGAAAATCCATAATTTATTAACAACGCGTTTAGATGTGACAAGACGTTCACTAACTTATGCAATACGAGGGTCACTAAAATGTCTGTCGCATGTTACACAAAAAACTAAACTTATCAGATAACTTGAGTTTAATTTAAATTAAAAATAGTAACCTTGTTTTGGCATTGGTGTACCACCAAAGAAATCATATTTAAATTGAGAAAAAAAACCGTCACGGAGACTTCAATGAGACCAATATGCATCGTCATAGTACACAATGATTCCTGTTTAAACAAATAATATGCTTCATGATAATGCAATTGATTGACATGGATTGGTATGTTTGTTATTGATTGCTTATTACAAGAACGGTTTAATAAATTTTTAACTCGAACAAAAATTGTCGTTAGTAAAAATCATTATGCCAAATATTTGTCCAGATGTTTTCTGCATCAGGTTTAATAAAGTTTTTGTGTAGCCGAGGCAGACCAATGACACATTTATTGATCCCGGTAATTTATCTAAAGGAAATAAAAGTGTTTATGTTGATTAATCAAGTTACGCCTTCTCATTCATAACATAAAAAGTTAAACGTTAAAACAATCATTTGTCATTGTACCTAAAATAAACATGTAGTCATAGTTTAAAAATTATATAAAAAATCAAGAAGAAGTGTCTGAACAAAAATGTACAAATTAGGTTAGCAACAATTTCTGCAGTTGATGTTTCCGTCAACCAAGTAAATAAGCAAAGATAAGCTAGACAATACATTCCGTTCCTCACAACCGAAGTGCTTACCCTTCCTTAGCACCCGGCCTCGCTTCCCTGGTAGAAGTTCACGTGTCTTACCTAACTTGTCAGTTTCAAAGTTTTTACATTGCTTTTGGATTGTGATTCGGACATGGATTGGTATGTTTGTTTTTGATTAGAAATAAAATAAAACTACAAGGTAACAGAGAACAGACACCACGGCACCGATTCCGGAAAAACTGCTAAAAAAATTTAGATGTTTTTGATATAATATGGATGATATTAACAAATATTTCAACTTTTTAAATGCAACCTTGTGACAAATCAAAAACAAACATACTAATCCATGTCCAAATCACAATCCAGGAGCAAAGTAAAAACTTTGGAACTGACAAGTAAGGTTAGACACGTGAACTTCCACCAGGGAAGTGAGGCCGGGTGCTAAGGAAGGGTAAGCACCTCCTGTTTAGCTAGCTACACACGCCACGTAAAATTGTGTGAAAGGAACATGGAACTATGAGACGTCAAATATATCCAGGGCAATCCTGGACACAGAGACATCAAACTTATCAACAATACTGTGATGACGACCATAAAACTTTTTGAGGGCCTTGATAAGCCTAGGCTTGCAATATCCCTGAGTCAACAATTTATTTGCAAGCAGCCTTCTTCGTTGTACAAAGTCCCCGTAGTGAGAACAAGCTTATTGCGTATTAATTGGGAAACAAATACACCATAAGCAGAAGAAGCAAAAATATTGCTGTATAAAAAAGGAAAGTTGACAATAGAAAATTTGAAGTCATCACGTTTGTCATAAAGTTTCAAATGTAGCCTTTCGTGTGCGTCATAATTCAGGTATACGTCTAAATATGAAGCAGAACTTGAGGAACCAGTCGTGTCTTTTATTTCAAGCTCACTAGGATAGATGACATTTATATAGTCTCCAAATTTAGGATTGTTAAGAGACAGAACGTCATCTATATATCTGTATGTTGAGTTGAACGATTTGGCGACAGTCTTCTCTCCAGATTTTACAAGATTCTGCATGAACTCTGCTTCGTAAGAAAAAAGAAACAAATCAGCAAGCAATGGTGCACAGTTTGTACCCATTGGTATACCGATTGTTTGCTGAAAAACTATATTACTAAACACAACAAATATGTTATCTATCAAAAACTCCAACATTTTGATGATGGTATCTTCAGTATATTTTCTTTGGAATCCGTATGGTGCTTGACAAAATAACCAGAATCCCTGTTCAGCACCAGATATTTGTATCTTGGCTTACCGTGTTTTTAAAAGAAAGACAAGTGAATAATTTTTTTAAGACGTTCTTTCAATTTAGAAACATATTTTTGCAAGTTATACTAATTATAGTTAAGCAAATAAGAAAACAATCTTGGGTAAACTTCCTGTGGTTTCCTGATGTACATAAGAATCTGGCATTCTGTGGATATTGGTTAAGGTTTAACAGACGGATCACACCGAACTCCATCCTGCGATACAACGGGTCCTCGAAACAATACTTTGGTTTCAACTGTCTTGGCATGAAATGTTCAGGACCACTTTAATATTTGGCTGTTATATAACTGTATTGCTCTTGGTTGCGTTATTTACTAACAATTACATTAGTAGGTAATTTTTCGCTTATATTGCAATGTAGGTCCATTCACAATATGAAATCGTCAAGAAAACTTCAGTACTAATTCCATTAGAATTTTTTAATCCCTATTCTGTCATGTACAAAATTTTGGATGAAATAAAGTATTCGAAAAGAGGCAATAGTTATCTTATTCATTTAACAACGTGATTACTTTAATTTTTCTATTGTCAACTTTCCTTTTCTATGCAGCAATATATCTGCTACTCCTACTTATGGTGTGTTTGTTTCACAATTATTACGCTATATTTGAGTTTGTTCCCACTACGGGAACTTTATACAACGATACAAGCTGCTTACAAATAAATTATTGACCAAGGAACATTGCAAGCCTAGGCTTATCAAGGCCCTAAAAAGTTTTATGGCCGTCATCACAGTATTGTTGATAAGTTTGATGTCTCTGTATCCAGAATTGCCCTGGATATATTTGACGTCCCAAAGATTGTTTCAATCAATTTTGATTTCACACGTGTCGGGTATAGCTAGCTAAGCAGGAGGTGCTTACCCTTCCGTATCACCCGGTCTCACTTTCCTGTGTTTTACCTAATTTGCAGTTTCAAAGTTTTTACCTTGCTTCTGGGTTGTGATCTGAACATGGATTAGTATGTTTGTTGTTAATTATTTCATAAAGATGCAAAAATTAGCGCATGATAATTCCATTAACTTTTTAAAACAACTTTGATCATTGTATACACGATAAGCCAACGTTAAACTGAAAAAAGCTCTGATGAGTTGTGAAAGTAATTGGAATCCATTTGAAATGACAGATATTAAAATGCTTGTATTGAACAACTTTGCCTCGCAGTGTATGCTAATAATCACCAATACGTAGCAAAAGGTAAGCATCCTTTCTGCAAAAGTAAAAAAAAAGTTTTAGCAATATTTTATATACAGCGTTATACTCATTATAATCGACATTGTGGAACAATCATTTCTATTGCGTAAAAGGATTGGGCTAGCATAAGAATATAATCATCATTAACATTTTTGAAATCTCAAAATTCTCTATATTTTGTGTGGATATTCACTATTCTAACATAGCCTGCGATTTCCGTCAAATGGATCATGAATAAAGTCAACCGAGGTAAAACAAACGATATTCGACGTACTCCATTACTCAACTTGTTATGTCATGCTGTGTCATGAACATATGGTTGTTACTTAATTTTCATCCATCAAATCATTTATAAACGATCGTTTAGTTCTTCAAAATTAAATCAGGTTTCGTAATCAAAAACAAACATACTAATCCATGTAATCCATGTCCGAATCACAATCCAGAAGCAAAGTAAAAACTTTGAAACTGAAAAGTCAGGTTAGACACATGAACTTCCACCAGGGAAGTAAGGTCGGGTGCTCCGGAAGGGCAAGCACCTCCTGTTTAGCTAGCTAAACCCGCCACGTTAGTAATTAATATTAAAACATAAATGTATAAATAGACCTTTGGCAAATTAATAGTAAAAGACACTCCCGAGGAAACAGTTAGTGGTGTTTAATTCGTATTAAAATACTTCAACAATAATAGACACAAAACAGCCTTGAGAATGAACCATAAAATGAAGTTAAATGACTAAATCCTATAATTGTAAGACGTTGAAATTATAAAATGAAAAAAATAATAGCAACAAAAGAAAGAATGCCCAAATGGAATATGATGGGAGAAAAATTAAAATGACTGACGAAAAAATGAAGAAAAATAGTTTAGACATACTTAGCCTTTAAAGAATAATTCAAAATTTATTGAATGGGGATAAGTTAGGCACATTTTCTGCCTGTTAAGACTCTACTTAAACGGCCAGGTCATATGCCAATATAATCAATATTGGTTATACCCTTGAATGTGCCATCAATTCAGGGCAACGAGATGAGCGTCATGATTTCTTGGACAAGCCAATACTAGCTATTACAAGATATAAATGAGTATCATCCTTTTATGAAACCTCAGCCAACTAAAATGAACGACTGAAATGAAAGTTGGACGAGGTAGAAAAATAGCGGATATAAACAATGGTATTGAAAACCTGCATTGAAAATACGTAGCAATTATGAGAGATCAGCAATACCTGTTTATGAATAGAGAATTGAAAAACACAACTAAACATCTGAAACTGAGCAAGAATTCAAATAAAAATTTAAGGAACTGAACAAGTCGTCTATACAAACGTCTTCAATTTTGAAAGAAAACAAAATGTTCGAATGATGATATATGGGGGTGGGGTGGGTTGTAATCTTTAACCCATTAGTGTGTGTAAATAAAAGCCTAATATTTTTTCAAGTATGTTTTGTATAGAAGAGTATGGAAAAGTAGACTTTCACTTTTCTAAGTGAATTGGCTTAGCGAATCGTTGTGCTGAAACAAAAACGTTACTACTAAAACGCTAAAAATTAACCGATTGACAAGATGCTGGTTTTCATGGAGTATCTTCTAAAAGTTGCGTAAAATTGATCTAACGTGGTCTTGGCTTCATGACGTCATTTTAATGTGAAATGAATTTTAGATACATTCAACAATAACACAGCCATGTTCTGAATTCTTACTTCGAAGCTGCAGCGAGAAAAAATATTCTTACATTCTTATCTGTGTGAGATTTTTTTGCGAACACTCTTGTTTGGCAACATGATCGTTTTGTCAACAATGTTATTCAGCGGTTTAAGGTCCTTTTCCGTCTATCTCCATATGTGTATATGTTTATTTTGTCTTTTGCTTATATTCCCTGTTCTGTGTTTTTGTGTTTTGACTATTGCAAAGTAGAAGTCTCAGTACGAAACACACTTAGCTTTTTTAGCATACCAAATTCATGAAGCAGACGCAAGTTAGCAAAATCTGTGATTACAAATCTTTTTGTCACGTACAAGTTAGCAAAACCCGTGATTACGATTTTTTGTGACGTACAAGTTAGCAAAACCCGTGATTACGATTTTTTGTGACGTACAAGTTAGCAAAATCCGTGATTACGATTTTGTGACGTACAAGTCAGCAAAATCCGTGATTACGAAGCTATTTGTGACGTACAAGTCATCAAAATCCGTGATTACGAAGCTATTTGTGACGTACAAGTCAGCAAAATCCATGATTACGAAGCTATTTTTGACGTATGTTGTTTATGTATATTTATGGTAATAGAAGAAATTTATTACCAAAAAAAATAGAGAACAATTTGACAATAACAAATACAGGTGACCCTTCAACAATTAAGTTATCGAGGCTGAAAACTACTGCTGTGACATAACATAAATATTACACTAAATAATCAACTCATCATTTACGAGTTTAAGAGGGCGTTTTGAGACAATATTTTTTACGTATTGAAATAGAATAAATTAAAGATGAATAAATAACCAGAACAAAGCATTAAGAAGAAATAAAAGCATCAAAGCCAAGAAATTGTTACTGATATAGTATTCAGTTACTGTACCTACTAAAACGTAAATCTTGTGTTAATGACAGAAATAGCTACATAAAAACAGCAAGGTGATGCATGTGAAACATCAGACAAATAATAGGTTAAACAATTCATTATCTACAACTAATTGTTGTAATTTGTCAGGATTTCCACGAATAAACGACTATTGCTCATCACATAATATATAACGGAATCAGAGGCATGACGGTCATGAAAGTATTCTTTTTTATGTTAAATATCTTTGTCTACATAGTTATGTTACCGGTGGTCTAAATGTGTTTGTTTTGTCTTGTCTTTTGTATTATGTTCTTGTTTCTTTGTTATATGTTCTTTTTTTACTTTGTAAAATATCAACCACAAACATACCGGTTCATGTTCAAATCATGACCCCCCAAATGCAAAGAAAAACTTCGAAAATTGAAGCAAATTTCCACCAGAGAAGTCAGATCAGGTGTTCCGGAAGGATAAGCAACTCCAATCTAGCTAGCCACATTCATTACGTGTGAAAACCGCATGGGTGGTGTTTCACAGTCCATACAAAAGTTATTAAAATGCACTTTTCTTTTCCTGTGAAATTAAAAAACTATATGTACATGTTAGTTGTTGTGGCGCTGGGATAAATAGCAAGGTTTGTAAATTCAAAATCAATCGCATATTACACATTAAAAAATTTCATGTTTGCCCCTATACTGCCCACTGTATATGGTCGCACGTTGTTAAGTTTGATTAAACTAGATCCAGTATTCTTACTATTATTTAAACTCGTTAAACATTTAATGGATATATTACAGAAAGAAATAACCAGGTATATAGCTAGTATAGAGAGAAAATAAAATGTAGTCGTATAACATACACTTGACAATAGCTTATTATCCAGAGCCACCATGGCGATGTTAAAACAAAATAAATGTACACGAAACATAGAATACAAAATAAATAACACAAATAGTTAAGACGATAATATTGAGAGCAATGATTATATAAATGTTACAAAACACAACACTATATTCTAATTATATTTAATGATGTGCTTCATTTTAAAGTAACAACAAACAACATGAACTACTATAAGTCTGTATCTGTATGTTGTGATGTATGTATCACAGACTTATTACTTGATTCAACCGTAGTACGGGTTATATCTGTTGTAGTAACCGCCGTGGTAAGGCGTTGACAGGTGGTAAGGGTGCCTGGGATAACCATACGGTTGACGATGTATCAGGTTAGTTAGTAAACTTGCACCAACGTAGGCTCCTAGCAAATCTCCCAGACTGGTTTTTTCATGGGCGGTTACCATGGCTCCTCCAAAGATACACATCACCAGGACCATACATATAAGTTTTTGTACCATGATGTTTGAACTACAATAGAAATTAATGGTATGGATTGTTACTTTTGCACTGTGTGATGTCCGATAACGTGTTTGGGATCATTGTTTCTAGAATGGCATCATTTAAAATGGGGAAATTTCCAAATTGGGATTTTATATCTGGTAACAATTATATTTAAGGCATTATCTTTAACCACATTAGGGATGACATTGGGTTATCGGAGACCCAAGTTTCACTCCCCTGGTGGAAGTTTAACCTAATTTGTCAGTTGTTTTCGGATTGAGATTTGGGCATGGATTTGTATGTTTGTTTTGAAAACAACACTTTTCATAAAAAGGTGAAAGTTTTTTTGTAAATGACTGAACCAAACGTCAATATCTGAAAATATTTTACAGTCCTTCATGAACTGTTATTTCGCTTTCTTTTGACAATAATAAGGCTCAATCAAGATTTTGACAAACAGAATGGTAAGCAATTTAAACAACTTAAATACTATATAAGTTGATATCATAATTTAATCACATTTAACAAATGGTTATTGTTTCAAGTTTCAGTGTTAAAACTATTTTGTTATATACAGTAGAAAACAAGTTTGATCTTTTTTGCTAACAATTTGAGAATGCAGATGCATTAGCCATTTAACAAATCATTAAAAGGATTGTATGAATAACTTAAAAAAGAAATACCTTTAAATTTGTTTGAACGTTTTTTTACGTTTTCACCTTAAGGGGATTATCACATCAAATCCGGGTTGAAAAAAGCACTTTATGAACTAGATTTTCAAAAAAGAAGTATCAATCAGTTTTTGTATCCTTTGTTTTGGTACATTATCTTTAATTTCATGTACCACACGTTACCAGTCGTAAAAAATGTCAAATGGAATCTCAGTGATAATGTTGTAAGCAAATATAATATAGTGGGCTAATGCTTACTTGATTTTACTATGACTAAGTAAGCTTATATCACTTTAATCATTTTATGGGTCGTTTTGGGACAGAAGTACACTGAAACGATAAAATTTAAACCTAGCATGTAGATGCCGCTAAAGCCAGACTACTGAGAAAAACAATTATATATAGAAATAAATGTTACTTACTTGATCGCCCGTTGATGCAATTACGTAATAAATAAAACTGTCAGAATCGCGAAGAATCCGATCAAAGGCTTATATAACGAGTTTATTTTAGCCGCGGGTAATGCACGACATTCTGCAGAATAGATTGATTCTTGCAATTACTGTAAGGAGGTGATTTTTCATGTGTGCATGTCCATGTACTTTTACAACATTATACTTCCTAATATCTATCATTAAAATTGATATCGTCTCTTCGCTTTTTTGTTACGATTTCTCTTAACGTTTGTAATTTTATCTTAATGACAACAAATTTTGTGATTATGTGTGCGAGCATGGTAAGGTACAGCTTCACCAAGTGGAGTTATGAATGCGTTGAGAAGCATCGGTTTACTTTTTGTGTGATATGCAATCAAAAATTGTATTTTACACGTGGTATGCTGCATGGTATCATACTAAATAATCTGGATGAATTGTAGATGTTCATCAAGGTCCTCAAAGTGAGGAAGTGTCCTTGTATCAACAACAACAAGATGTCGGTAAGGTAAAACGTTACAAGTGCTCTAGAGTTAAATTTGGTTATAGTATCAGTATATAAATACACCATGCTCCGCATGTTTTTTAAATGACTATATTTACTGAGCAATGTGTTATATCTGACTGGCAGAAAACGACATCTTCACGTTAACGCATACAGTACTGAATTGTCGAAAGTTAACACTGTCGATTCGGCACTGCTGTTTACTCGTTAGCTTAGTCAGTTAAACCTTCGAGAGGTTTTTACTGTTAAGTACAAAATATGATAATTAGTTAGGATCTGATTGATTGACTCACTGAAATGTGTAAATATGGAACATACAGTTTACGTCAAACTTTCTGCTCGTCCATTGGGTTTTTCCAAATGATATACCGATGACGACTGGTTGTGATTAACACCATACTAATTAATATGCTGGATCATTAAGTATGTGACAAGTTTATCAGGATCTTGAATTAATCATATGGTTGTGCAATTTATTTATAATCAGTTTATTACAGGTGTTTTAACTCATTTATAAATTGTTGCGCAGTAATTTACAACGCCGGACTAAAACGTGTTTAAAAATTCAATTTTCACCACAATAGTCAGGGGGCAGATCCCAAAAATGTGACACCCCCTAAACTTTTTTGTTAAAAGCAGGAAACATGGTGGATCTTATTGCCCTATATGTACTTAGTTAGGCTAGGTATGTTTCCACCTTGGCTTTTTCCGTTTAATGGAAATATGGCTGCCAATCCAAGATGGCCGCCAAAAAAGATAATTTAAGTATAAAATTCAATATCAAATTAACCACTCAACCGTTTTAGTTGAAATTTGGTATTTGATCAATTAAATATTTATACTAATTTTTCATGAATAAATATTGGTTGTAAAATTCAATATGGCCGCCATTTTTAAGATGACCGACTTATAATCATCGCGCTGCATTTCAAATCAAATACAACATAGGATTCACTATTTTATGACATTTAACCAACGTATTGTATTTAATATATATGTATTGAGTTAGGCTAAGTATGTTTCCACCTTGACTTTTTCCGTTTACTGAAAATGTGGCTGCCAAATCCAAGATGGCCACCAAGAAAGATAGTTTTAAAATTAAAATTCAATAACAAATCAACCGCTTAACCTTTTGAGTTGAAATTTGGTATTTGGTCAATTTAATATTTATACTTATTTTTCATAACAAACTGTGTGTGTTAAATTCAATATGACCGCCATTTTCAAGATGACGGACTTATAATCTGCATTTAAAATCAAATACAACAAAGGATTGCATTTAATTGCTGTGTGTGTGTGTGTGTGTGTGTGTGTGTGTGTGTGTGTGTTTCATATTATGTGATAATATTATCAATACAGCTCTTTAAACTTATCTTATGTAATTAAAATAACGAAGCTGAAACATTTTTCAAGTTTTTAATTAGAATCATTTAAATCAATTTAATAGCTATGACTTTTGACGTCTGCAATAAAAAATAGTCATCTCGCTCATTCAAACATTCAAAGAGGTCCAACACCAACATGATTAACATCCACGGGCACCTTGCAGCAATATATTCTATACGTATATCCCTTATACTTATAAAAATATTAATTGTACAACCAAGACCATATCAAAAACATCTGCATCTCTACAAAGGATAAGCGTCTTACCATTATCTGTTTCTTTGGCTTCTTTGGCACAAAGAACAGTTCTTGTGCCTACCTCTTTATAGTTTTCAAAGACCTGATTTACCTCACCTGTACTCGAGAATGTAGTATTTGCATCCAAAAACCCTAACCTAACCATCAACTGTTTGCCTACATCCTTTTTGTTTATCTCATTTGATATAAAACTAACAAAATCAGATTCATTCTTTATTCTCGACCATATGTATATTGAATTATTCCATTCAACTTTTCATCTCTTTTCTGCAAAACATGTATTATTCTTTAAATCGAATTATTCTTACCAGTTCTTACTGGTTTTAATGCTCTATGATTGTGATTTTTGGATGGATTGTTGTGTTTGTTTTTTTTCTTGTCAGACTTTATAAAATGTGCTCAAAATATCAATCAAACAAAACATCATAAAACATCTACTCTATCACTGTTCCTTAAATGACACTTTGTGCTATCTGCAAATCTAATCTACAAAGGTTTGAGCATTGGTGCTTTTCGAGTGCTGTTAACCAATGTCATACTCTCTATTATGGTACAAATCTTTATACTTTTTTTGAACATTTCTGAATGACATCATCAACCTGTGACTACTTTAGATGTTTGTTGATTGGTCGTAAACTACCTGATGATGTTACTAAGAATACAGTTACTTCTTTTTGTCCAGTATATCACTATATCCAATACCTCCTCCTGCTTTCACTGGCATAATGATATTATTTAGCTATTATTGTTTTGATTTTTGAAACTCCATAATCGTACCGAAAAATATAAAGACCTGTACAATAATATATGGTATGGCATTGGTTAACAGCATTGGAAAACCACAATATGCACTTTGCAGATTGTCTCGCAGAAACCACAAAGTATCGTTTTAGAAAATGGTGTTAGAGTAGATTGTATGCTTTTATAAAGGCTTAAACCAGACAAAAATAATAAATCAAACATACCAATCCATGTCAAAATCACAGTAGACTTGAAACTTTCAAATTAAGTTTAACACAGAAACATCCACCAGGAATTGAGAACGAGTAACCTGGAAGGGTAATTGAGCACCCCACACTTTTGAGAATGAAAGGAATATGAACTTTGGGACGCCACATATCCATGGTATTTTCGAATACAGAGTCACCATACTATATTGTGATGACAGACATAAAACTTTATGAGGGCCTTCATAAGCCAAGGCTTGCAATATCCCTACATCAACAATTCATTTGTTAGCAGTTTGCATCGTTGAATAAATATTTAAAGAATGCAGAAAGAGAGATTGAATTCCATGTTGCCTGAGATTTTGAACAATTTTATAAATACGGAGGATAATGAGGCTTAACTGATTAGTTTTATATCAAATAAGTTGAGCAAGGAAGAACCAGGCAAGGAGTCGGTGGTTAGTGGAGGGTTGCGAATCCATATGCAACATTCTCGCGTACAGGGCGAGATACATCAAGACTTTGTGCAAACCATAAATAGGCAGAGTGAGTTGGATAGAATAACGAATAATGGTCAGATTTTTTTATTCTTTTGGTTTTATTTCACAACCAAACAGTAAGGTTTAAGTGAGTACTACAACAAAAAAGAAACAAGGAGTCAATAAGTAATATCAGAAGAAATGATTTTTTTAAATATGTTGGCATTTGATCAAGAGACAGTGATTAAGCTTCCAGCATTGGAAGTGTTCAAACAAATTACAGAGTTTGAAAACTGAACTGAAAACTTATGAATATACGATAAAGTCGGTAATGCTGTTATCAAGTGTAGATTCTTTTGTTTGTAATATATTTCAAACTACCAACCCTTAACAAAAACCTTCATGAACTTCATAGTCTTAGGTTCCGTCATTGCCACTTTACAAGATACGTTCCGGTAATGCACATTTAACACAATAATTATCAGGAAATGATTTGGAATTTATGTTTAAACTACCATTAACTCTTTTAAGTACTTGGGGAATTGACCGTTAATATTTATGAATGTGGAATTGTTGAATCTTTGTGATGTTTGTGCAGCTTAATTATTTTGAAAAACACATTCTACTGCACAGTTGTTTGTGAATCATGCTAGTGTAAAAAGCTTTAAAAGAAGGCAGTTAACGTATATATATATTTATATATATATATATATATATATATATATATATATATATATATATATATATATATATAAACAATTTCAATAATGGTTTATTGTATTAAAACAATGCAGCGTGGTGATTATAAGTCGGCTATTTTAAAAATGGCGGCCATATTGTTTTTTACAACCAATTTTTATTCATGGAAAATTAGTATAAATATTTAATTGATCAAATACTAAATTTCAACTCAAAAGGTTAGGCGGTTGATTTGTTATTGAATTTTATATTCTAAAAGTACCTTTTTTGGTGGCCATCTTAGATTTGGCAGCCATATTTTCAGTAAATGGAAAAAACCAAAGTGGAAACATACTTAGCCTAACTAAATGCATATATATTAAATACAATACATTGGTTTATTGTCATAAAATAATGAATCCTATGTTGTATTTGATTTGAAATGCAGCGCGATGATTATAAGTCGGTCATCTTAAAAATGGCGGCCATATTGAATTTTACAACCAATGTTTATTCATGAAAAATTAGTATAAATATTTAATTGATCAAATACCAAATTTCAACTAAAACGGTTGAGAGGTTGATTTGATATTGAATTTTATACTTAAATTATCTTTTTTGGCGGCCATCTTGGATTGGCAGCCATATTTCCATTAAACGGAAAAAGCCAAGGTGGAAACATACCTAGCCTAACTAAGTACATATAGGGCAATAAGATCCACCATGTTTCCTGCTTTTAACAAAAAAGTTTAGGGGGGTCAATAAAGAGGCTACTTTTTGAGATCTGCCCCCTGACTACAATACGATCTTAATGTTTCTAACCATCCCTAAAATTCTAACTTGTTCAAATGCTACAAATAAATGAGATCAGTAACTAGAAACTGTTTTTGGAGCATCTTGGTATTACAATACAGACCTGTCGAAAGTTTAACACTTAGCCAACAAATTATTGTCGATTCAGTTGACCATGTTGGTACATCGTTAGCTATACTTAAGTAGTTACTAGTTCCTATCGCTCGGTAGTGTATCTGCAGATAGCTATTCATATCTCAGCCATTCGACAGCCAAGATTTGATTCCTATTCGCAGGATCGGTGTTAAACTTTCGACAGGTATGTACTGTATCTTTGACATTGGACTGTAACTAGATACTAAAGGTTTGAAATCATTAAGCTTATATTAACTGCATCGGGGCAATCCTAACTATTATTCTTTACGGTTTTTATTTTGCAGATAGCAGATGCATGGTGTTTTGGTATTCCATTCTCTGAACGAAAATAGCTACAACATATCTTTTCTTACAATAAGAAGAAATTGGAGAACTTAAGCCTGTCTCACACAGAACACGGTTGGGCACACGGTTCCAATACGGTATACTCGGTTATACACGGGTTGACTGGTACGAGTATTGAGCTCCAACCGTGCCTGGGGGTGAGTTGGTACGATTTAGACTCGAATGTAGCACGAGTATGTACGAACAAAGCACGGATATACTCGGTCAAGCAAGGTTTGTCACGGTTTGAACACGATTTGCAAACGATTTTCATACGATTGTTGTACGGTTCCAAGTACGGTCTGTTACGGCCTAGTACGATTAAACACGACTTTTACTCGATTAACTGGACATTTACAGGGTTTACATACGGTCCCACCGACTTTTGTTCAAGTTATGCTCGATTTATCACACATTCGTGTATGTTTTGATATAAATTGACTCGTTTTGATGGCTTGGCTTCGTAAATTTTCGAATTTTCAACAGAGAAGTTATAAAAATGGCAGATGACAGAATAAGGGAATTAGAAATCATGATAAGACTGATAGACATTGAGATTATTTTGGCCAGAAGGCGCGAGGGGAGACAAGAACAAGCCAACAGAAGAAGAAGAAGAAAGAGGCAAGTTTGGACAAGAGAAGGGCTCAACAGAAGGGTCATGTTTGGTCAATATGATACTCTGTTACATGAACTAAACAGAGAGGACCCCAGGTGTTACAAGAACTTCCTCCGTGTTGATGCTGACGTAGAGACCGTGTCTGGTCGTACTTGACCATGTATAATTCGTACTTGAACCGTATTGGTCGTATGGCGATCGTATGAAACCGTATTGGTCGTATAAAACCGTGTATACACTCGTGTGAATCGTACAGAAGTCGTGTGACATTCGAGTGTTAATCCGGGTGTTGGATGTAGGACTTGGGAACGGTTTCACACGATTTTATACGATTTATATACGATATTGACACGGTTGAGCTCACTCGTTGAGTCGACTTCATGTGGGGTTGTATATACGGTCTCGTACGGTCTCACACGGTCTTGTACGATCGCTAATACGACCATACACGGACATGGCACCCGTGCCAGTTTTTTTTAAAGTTTTAAAAAACATACACGGCTTTCACGGATACACTCCAATGGCCCGAGTGTAAGTCGGATAAGGCCACGGTTGGTTCGGTTGTATGTACGGTTTACACGGGTGGCCAACCGTATAAGCCGTGTGTTCTGTGTGCGACAGGCTTTAAAACGTTTGTTTTATACATGTGATCATAACAACCTGATATTCTAAATGATTTTAATTATACACTAGCAAATACTAGATGGAAACGAATACCTTATACGATATGTGAATTATGAATAGTCTGAAGACAATAAAAAATCGCTGCAAGCATCAAGATTCTCAACTGTTTGAGCGGTGGAAGATAGTCTTAATTCCAGCTTTCTTTAAGCCCATGTGAGGATGAACATATATATGTATGCAGAAAAGGTTGGATGTGTTTAAGTTGGTTGTGCATCTATCAGCATTTTCTAAAACCTTGTTGAATAATCACGTTATAAACATGAGTCCATATTTGGAAAGACTGTGCTTTATCAATGGCATTCAAAGAAGGAGGAATTTGGGTATGTGGGTTTCTTTGGGACACATTCCCAGTTTAGTACTTATAGACTTATATCCTGGCTTTCTGTCCCAGATTTGTTCTTTACTACAAGAAGGAACATTGCAAAACACAGGTCGACTAGTTGCAATATCAAAATCGAATGGACTTATACAATTTCAGTCTTTTAAGGGTTTAACACTTTATCCCAGAATGATCAATCAATGACATTGTGGCTATAGCCATGTTGCACAATATTGCAATATGTAGAAAAGAACTCCCCCTAGTAATAATCATGTTATTTAGGATGGCGAGGGCACATTGTTTTCTCTACTTACGTGGGGCAGGAGTAAGACAACAGCTCCAAATCAATATTTGATAAAGATTTTATTTGTAAATAAATATTACAATGAACAAAAAACCATCCGTCTATGTTGCATAAGAAAACTAAATAATTTAAAAATGATGTAAATACAAAACAATTACAGATAAGTTGTGTATAACGACCTTTTGATTTTGTAATACAGAACTATCACATCACAAAATAAGTACTATTGTACTTTAAATGTGCCCGTAGACCATTGTTTTATAACTCTAGAAATTTCTATACCACCATGCAAAATATTGAGAGTGTACATGTAAAAGAATAGTTGAATACTGGATGTAATTGTAAAGTTAGTGCACCTTATGATGTGCTTACGGTAATAATATCAGTAAGCAAAGCGAGGCAACTCTATGTGATTGACTCACAACCTCTTGTATCGAAATGGCTCGGAATCAGTTAATGTTGTCACAGAGGATAATTGACTTGCTAGCCTTTTGAATACCACCTAATATGTACGTAACGATCATAAATAATATAATTATAAATAAAGACCTGTCCTATCTCCCCACAACTTTGCTATTTTTCCCTATCAATCATTATTTTATAAAGTTGTAAATACAGAACAACTTTAGTGTTCATATGTTTATCTGTTAAAACTTTCATACATTATATCTCTAAAATAGAGGAAAAGAAGAAATAAATAAATGAATGAATGAATGAATGCTTATTTTGTTAATTTTTCCAAACCCACGTATGGTTCTGAAAATATTCTAAATAAACTAGTGTGATTGAACAGTGAACAGCAGTTTATTTAGGTTATCTCTAAAGTCAGAATTATTATTAATAATAACAATAACAACAAAGTATAATGATGATAACAATATAGAACTTCCATAATGATCATAGCACTAATTATAATGAAAATAAATTATATATGTATGTGTAAGAACAACAAAGAACTTAGATTGATTGACAAACTCTAAATTTTTCTGAAATGATGGTATCTACTCTTGAAATGGTTTTATTGGAAAACAATAGGAAGAAGTTTAAGATCGTATTAAGACAGCTATATTCAAATGAACGCATATAGTTTGTTAAGAGTTCTCTCCCTTCAATTGTTTTATGTACGGATGGTAAGCTGTTCTGGAACCACATCAAATATCCAAAGTTTGAATATTATTATCATTTCTAAATAACAAATCAATGCAGCCAAATAATCAGCTTAATGTGCAATAATCAGAAACACGAAATGACATAAAGTAGGAAATAAGAAATAAAAATACTGGTGTTCAAGTTAACAATGAAATCAAGTTGTGTGGTAAAAAAAAACTTTAGCTATTACATGATACCGTACACTGGGAAAATTTTGCGGTATTCTAATTTTCGCGCTATTTCGCGGTAGGATATGAATAGCGAAAATTAAAAGCGTGAACATTTTTACCTAGGGAAAGATAAGTCATGAATGTTTGAGT
Organism: Anadara kagoshimensis; assembly: GCA_021292105.1. Classification (NCBI taxonomy): domain Eukaryota; kingdom Metazoa; phylum Mollusca; class Bivalvia; order Arcoida; family Arcidae; genus Anadara; species Anadara kagoshimensis. Next base: position 57,121,288 of record CM037858.1, read on the forward strand.
TGTTTCCCTTTGTACATATATATTATTCATACCAGAAATTGATATATTTTAGGCTAAAATAAAGATGAATACATAAAATAAGGCATTTAAAATAATTAACTGACTTTAATTAACGTTTGATGGTATGTAATGCTTAACTTTTCAATCCCTAAAACGATTTAAATGGTTAATTACTCAATAACATCTAACAAACGCCGACCTAATGTATATTATACAAGTATAGTGCTGGACCAAAATTATGAAACCAAAATTATTTTCAAGGGGTTGAAGAAATATATAAAACCTTATATCATAACCGTTGGTGAGATGTTTTTGGTATCATTTTTCAATTTTCTCAGGAGTATTATCAATATTGTTATCTACCTTCAACTCGACATAGTTACGTTGGAATATATGTTTTCTAAATGTTATCAATGTTGTCATGGTAACGACAATTATCAATATAAACACAGAAACAGAAAAATTAAGATATACAAATTGTTGTGGGCCAAATACATCATACAAATGCCCGATTAATTTTGTAATTGTATATCCTCCAAGTCCAGCTCCAAGGACCAATAATGTTATCGCCACACCAGTCATGTTCAGATAAATGTTTGCCCAGCTGACACCTGTCGGATACATTGGCCCGTTCATGAGACCGGAAATGATAGTTAATATCCAAAGCGGCAATGTACTTCCAGGTAAAATAACTAAAAGCAACAAGCTTGTCAGTAAAAATGTTAATGACTCACAAATCATTATAATTTTGATTGGAACAAACATCGAAACCACAAATCCTGAAAAACGGCCAAAAGAGAAGCTGATCCAGAACGCTGTATTAATATATGATCCAGAATTTCCGGAAAATTTCCATTCATCTATAGAATACGATCTTATAAATGTTCCCCAAATCCTCTCTGCTCCAACAATCCCAAAATAATAGAAGAATAATAAACCGACAACAATGGCACCAAAACAACAGTCTCCGTCTGCGCAGGTGGCCGGGTTTATCATTTCCAGAAATGTCAGCTCGTTTGATACAGATTGATTGTCTACATCTGTTGTTTTCTTTGAGCAGTGTTTGTAAAAATGGATAATGCAAAACATTAAGGACAAAACAAAGGTATATGTTGACACGATTATATAAGCTTTGTATACATTGAAAGTGATAGCAGACGATTCTTGGGATGTGCTATTTCCGGTAATGGTTGCATTTTGTTGAGTGACGTCAGCAACTTGGTGGACACCATCATCGTAATGTGTTTTGTAGTTTTCTAAGTACGGATTCGCTATAAGAGGAGCCACGAGTGCACCAATTCCATACCCCATGTGTAAGGCATGTAATGGCGACGCTGCTTTTTCTTTCCATGTCCATAAAATTGATCTTTGCCCAGCTGCAATAACATTGTATTTTCAGTTGATATTTTACTTATAAATTATATAAAATACTTTTGAAATTTAACGTAACAGTAAGGTAAAAAATTTGACATTCCTTTCAAATTCATTAAAAGCATAAACTTCCCACCGAAGACTGTGCGGTGTTTGAATGCGTTTGTACACACAAAAATCAATAGAAACGCTGTTTATGATTTAACTCGTGTTTTATGTTTGGTTGTAAAATAAGTGAGTTTTTACGAACATAGAAAAAAGCCCCGATGGGTTCAAGTACACATTTTCAGCTTATACTTCATAACTTCAAGTTCTGCTTTAGTTACTGATATACAGTAAAATCTCGATTTATCATCGCCATTTGTTTTGGCGTTATCAACGGATTTGACAATAATTCTATAGGGAGAATCATTTGTAGAAATGAATTTTGGTACTTCAAAACAGTGTGACAATAGGTTTTGGGAGGGTTTTACTGTATATTAGTATTGAGCAACGGAACGGTAGTAAAACACTTACTACATATATATGTATATTTACCTATATTAATCATTCCTAATAAGGTTCCGAGAAGAAAATACTGAAATCCCAGAAGTCGTAAATCATTTACAAACGGTAACAGGGCAGACGTCAGGCCCATAGCTGTGAGGGATATCCCAATGATAAGAAAGCAGAAACGTCCGAGTTTGTCCACCAACACTCCTCCAATAACGCCGCCTAAAAACTCTCCAACGTTTCTATAACTTATAGCCCCAGTAACATAGTCATAGTTTGATTGTAGCTTCATTATAAAATCCTGAAGTGTTGGGCCAGCCATTTCCAATGATGACCCCTGTAATTGACAAAACACGGAAATAGTAAATAGTTGGCATGAGAAATCAGCATGTGAGTTTTCATATACATTATTGGTAGCGGGGCATTTGTCACCAAAAGGACATATCTAGTATTGTAAAGTATTACGTATGTTTTGTTCATATATTACAAGTAGCTTATAAGCTCTGTTTCTATTCTGCTCAACCGTAACTGTAATGCCAAATAACGAGTCTTATAAGAAAAAGGAGACACTACAACTACGGAAGAAAGTCCACCAGTTTGGTATTCTTTGATAAAAACCTTTATGTTCATCTCAATTGTATTTATTATATGGATCTATGATATCCGGTTTTATGAATAGGTTTGCCTTCATATTAACATTTGACACAGACAATCAATTAAAATATTAAAATAAACTTCAATGCAACTTTAACTGTGATAGGTCTGCTAAACCCTTGTTTCAGATCATTTTGACGCATTTATCTGTATCATAATTATATAACTCACCATACAGAACCAAGTTAAAACCAGAAATATTGTTATAATCCATTTCTGTAAGTTAGATTCCTTGTTGCTTGTATTGTCCTCTTCCTTCTCCTGCGTGGTGAGGGTCTCGATAGTTCCACTGGGACTCGTGGTATCTTTATCCATCCCTCCCTCCATCTATATCAGCAGTATACTACCCATTCTTAGTAAATTCGCTATTCTTTTTAAGCAGATTTAATAACCTTCTAATGTTTCAGAAGTCAGTCAGTATTCACTGATACACCATACGTACTTGCTTTCAGTATACTCCACATTCTTAAAATGTACATGTAATCTGTCCTGTTTAAGCTGTCTTAAAATCCTTTTGGTATTTCAGTATTCACTCGTACACCATAAAGACCTACTTGCCACTACTATTTTCCTTCTACCACTGCTTACTTCTCAGAAAGCGTCTCTTTCCTTAATTTAAGCTTTGGTCGTATCATATAAAATACCAGTTGGTTTAGATGTTATAGAAATGCTTTTATCACTATATTTATATCATATTTCCAGTATATAATATGCAATGTGAACAGCTGTTTCCGTTTTATATTTATATACATAAAGGTTTTTTGAATGATTTATTTTGTTTATTGGAAAATTCAGTGTGGGATGAACAGTCAATAACTAATTTTTGACTTATTATATTTGGAATACATGTACTAGATACGGGGAAATTAAGTTAAACGCGTGAACTTACACTGGAGGAGTAAGCCCAGGTGCTCCAAAAAAGTAAACACCTTACACCCACCACAGTGGAGAATGATCCAGAGATATCGTACTTATCAACAATATGGTAATGGTGGCCATAAAACCTTTTAAGGGCATAGATGGGCCTAGGGTTGCAATATTCCCGAGTCAAAATTGATTTTGTAAGCAGCTTGCTTCGTAGTGGTAACAAACTCTACTAAAGCGTATTCATAGGAACACTTAACTTACTGATTTCAATCTCAGACATGACTGGCAAAAGTTTATTACAAAATAATTTGGCTCTCTTTTACAAAAACGGTAAGCCAAGATACAAATATCTGGTGCTGAACAGGGATTCTGGTTATTTTGTCACGCATCATACGGATTCCAAACAAAAAAATACTGAAGATACCATCAACAAAATGTTGGAGTTTTTGATAGATAACATATTTGTTGTGTTTGGTAATATAGTTTTTCAGCAAACAATCGGTATACCAATGGGTACAAACTGTGCACCATTACTTGCTGGTTTGTTTCTTTATTCTTATGAAGCAGAGAAGACTGTCGCCAAATCATTTAAGTCAACATACAGATATATAGATGACGTTCTGTCTCTTAACAATCCTAAATTTGGAGACTATGTAAATGTCATCTATCCTAGTGAGCTTGAAATAAAAGACACGACTGATTCCTCAAGTTCTGCTTCATATTTAGACGTATACCTGAATTATGACGCACACGAAAGGCTACATTTGAAACTTTATGACAAACGTGATGACTTCAAATTTTCTATTGTCAACTTTCCTTTTTTATGCAGCATATACCTGCTTCTCTGCTTATGGTGTATTTGTTTCCCAATTAATACGCTATGGTAAGAGCTTGTTCCACTACGGGGACTTTGTACAACGAAGAAGGCTGCTTGCAAATAAATTGTTGACTCGGGATATTGCAAGCCTAGACTATCAAGGCCCTCAAAAGTTTAATGGCCGTCATCACAGTATTGTTGATAAGTTTGATATGTTTGATGTCTCTGTGTCCAGGATTGCCCTGGATATATTTGACGTCTTATAGTTCCATGTTCCTTTCACACAATTTTAATTAACACGTGGCGGATGTATTTAGCTAAACAGGAGGTGCTTACCTTTCCGGAGCACCCGACCTTACTTCCCTGGTGGAAGTTCACGTGTCTAACCTAACTTGTCAGTTCCAAAGTTTTTACTTTGCTTCTGGATTTTGATTCGGACATGGATTAGTATGTTTGTTTTGATTATATACTATGTCGTCTACGTATTATTTTTAACAAAAAATCTATGTCACGTTACATATCCAAGTCCTATATTTATGATCAACAACAAACATACCAGTCCATGTCGAAAATCAATATCCCAAAAAGCAAATTGAAAAAAAATGAAAACTGGAAAGTTAAAGTTACCACAAGGGAATTACCGGTTGCTCCGGAAAGGTAAGTACCTTGTCTTGTCGGCTACACCAGCCACAATAGGAATGAAAGGAACATGGAACTTTGGGTGTCAAAAATAGCTAGGGTAATTTTGGATACAGAGACACCATACTTATCAGCAATATTGTGATGATGACCATAACAGTTTAGTACACAGGGTTGCAATTATCACGGGTCAACAATTTATTTGTAAACAACTTGTATATTCGTTGTATAAAATTCCCGTTTTGGAAACAAACTCTACCATAGCGTATTCATAGGAACATGTAACTTGACTTGCTAATGTATATCACGCACGTTGTTACAAGCCTGTTCACAGATAATTCTTAATCATTTTACATATCCAAGTTGCATGGAGTTTGTATTTGTAAATCGAATATTTACAAAATAGCACATTTCATTGTTTATATATCACACTATACATTTGACAAGCAAATAGTTGCTAGCTAGGTCATCGTGCAGGGACTTTCTATATTCAATAATATTACATGTAACTGAGAAAGTAAGATTATTGACATTATAGGGTTATTGAATTGATATTGTGAAATATTGTCCCGAGTTGACTTGACATTTGCACCAGCTTGCGAGTGCAAATTTCGAGTCAACAAGGGACAATATTTCAAAATAAAATATTACACTAGTTCTTGTAAATGTGTGATGTTTTAATGTATTAAACTTTGTTTAAGACCAGATGGCAGTTATAGGAGTAAAAATGCCATTGCTAATGTGACGTCACGCATCTCTTCCTCGCAGCTATACGTATGACGTCATGTCATTAATTGGCTGTTCCAGCGATTGAAAATACATGTCGTACACGACAGTGTTTTAAAGCTTTTTTTTAAATACCAAAATAAGATTTTCAAAAAATGGGAAATGTAAATATGACCATTGAACTGTCTAGAAATGGCGTTTATAGTGCTATAACTGCCATTGCCGTGCAAAGCAAACTAATCATATTGCGCTAACACATGTTATTCAGTCTGCTTTGCACGGCAATGACAGTTATAGCACTATAAACACCATTATTATACAGCAATATATATGTATCACATAGAAATTAGGATAAATCCCGAGGTGTTAGCGTGCAATATATATCGATATTTGCACGCAACTTTGTTGAAATCCGAGGTTTCCCGAATCAATTTTTCATATTGCACACTTTGTCACATGACGCTGTCATTTATGACGTCATACGATTGTTGTTACATGGCTGACGACGTCATGGTTGCGTTGTTGTCGTATTACACTAGTTCTTATATCCGCATACAAGAACTAGTGCAATATTTATGTATTGTAAGAAAAAATGGTATTTTGAGAAGAAATACTAGTGGGAAGTAATTGAAATTTATTTTGCTATATAATAAAAGGGTTATTGAACTGATATTGTGAAATATTGTCCTTCGTTGACTCGAAATTTGCACTTGCAAGCTCGTCCAAATGTCGAGTCAACTCGGGACAATATTTCACAATATCAGTTCAATAACCCTATATTACCAGACAGTTCAATGGTTAAATAAGCAGAACTAGTGCAATATGACAACAACACAGCGATTACGTCGAAAACAATCGTATGAATCGTATGACGTCAAAAACGACAGCGTCATGTGACAAACCGTGCAGTATGAAAAAATCGATTCGGGAAACCTCGAACTGGAACAAAATTAGCGTGCAAATATCTATGGTATTTATGCACGCTAACACCTCGTGATTTATCTTCAGAAGCGTAGATGTGGCGGGTGCCAAAGGTGTCCGGGATCCCCCCCCCGGAAAATTGTGAAAATTTAGAGCAAACAGGTGCTATTTCATGCATCGTAAAATGAATATGTACAGTCGAAAAAGAGAAGTAAAATTCAGTTTTTGACATTTTAATTATTAGAAAAAGTTTGGGAATTGTATAAATTCAAAGCTTCGATACAGTTTTCGGTAATGTAGTCAAAATTTTACAGAAATTTGCATATTCTGTACTAGTAGATACAAAGGTATCTATTGCATCGTCTATACTGATGTCAATCTCTAGGTATACATGCAGAAGTGCTATACTGGACATATGCTCTGTTGACATTGGTACGACTTCATGCGCTTCATAACTGAAAAGCTTCTTTCGCCTGTAGCTGTAGTTGCCGGCACAGTAAGCAAAATAACGAGAACTTTAGTTATGCTCGGATATAAGCCTGCACAGTTGATTGTATCAATGAGTTTTCGAGGTCTGGCATCAGCATCTATCATGCTCCATCTGGTTTTCTAACAACCAACTTCAGACTCAGACGCAAAGGTGTTAAATTCACATTTAAGTCTGCGCTATATTCATTAAAAATTAGCTGTGTTATTTCCTGTGTGACACCATGGACCAGATTTGTAAGCTACATGTAAGCTAAGACCCAGTACAGAATTTTATACTGGGTACTAGATGTAAGTTACACATTTTAAAACTATTTTTTTTAGTTTTCTTAAAAAGTAGTTTTATTAGGTTGAATCAGTTATAATACATGAATGGACACTTTCTTGGTAAATCTATGTGCAAGTCCGGGCTTGCTTGGCGTATAGGCAGCTACGCCACTAATCGTGTAATTTCTATGCGAAGTATATATTGCTATATAATAACCATGTATCAATCAATCTGAAAGTATATCAAATACACATGGAAACATGGATCTGGTATTACAATAAGAAACGTGGCACAGCAAACGACTGATGATAAAACTGTCAACTTTGTTCAGGGACAAAATATAATGACAAAATGATATTCAGTGATGTTGTGGGAGTTACTTTCGCGTCATTTATCACCATAGAAGGAACCGTATACATGCAAGTCTCCTGCTTGTATAGGTGCATCTTTATCTATCTTCTTTCTTTATTTTATTTTGACTGTCGGATGTGCACAGTTCTTTGAAACACTGGATGGTTTTCCCACGCCTTTTCCATAATTCTTTTAAAGTTATTGTCACTGTTAACGTTTACTGTTTTAGTTGGTGGACTGGATCCGACGACGGAGTCAAGTAGGATTTTCACAAAATGAATCCTTACTTTGTTATGTTATGAAAACCCCGTTTAGGTTTACATTGCCACGGTCTATATTCGCTGACTTCGTGATAATTAACTTTACTTTATCAAAAAAAGCCATTCTAAACGCTCACTTGGTAGTAAAAGAAGAGCCAGCTGTCACTTAAGTAACGTAAAAAATAATTAAATTAAGTATTAAAGACTTACAAAATATAATTGTGTATTGTTCAAAGGTGTTATCAATCTGATACAGCCAGACACAGATGTTACCGGATTTCATGTCACGCACATATATGATAAATGACTCCATGTAGAAAGCTTGAATTGACATAAAACATGTTTTATTTTTAGTTCAAAGATACACAATGTCATTTACATCGGCATAATAAAGTCATGGTGGACCATATATTCATAATATTGCATATATTTTGTGCTGACGACTTAAAGTCGGTGCCGACGTTATATTTCTACTTCATTATCCCCCCCCCCCCCCCGAGTTTATCTTTATGTATTCCAAAGGTTAATTATTGATCCTCTTCTATTATGTCTGTACAATTATTTGTGTCTTTTATTGCACTAGGTACGTCTAGTTGCTAATCCTGGAAATGACCCCCTTATGTCGCTTGCTTATTTGTTTCTATCGTTGTATAATGAACTGTCTTAGTGGTGTTTGGTGTTACTAACTTGTATTCTTGATTGCTTTGGCTGTACACAGTTCATATTTTACAACTACAAATTTCTTCCGTCTCATGATTGTGAAAGCTTCGTCACTTATTTTAGAGTGGCGTAGAGGGGAACAATGGAGTTTTGCGCTAAATCCAATCGAGGCAGTCTGTTCTGCCCGAGGAACCAACCGACTACAGCGTAATTTCAAAATCTTAAAGACTGCACATGAACGGTTTAATTAGCCTTTGGAAATATTGTTATCTGGCTGATACAGAATGTTAAAACCGCAGAACCAGACGGGGGATCAAATTTATCACTATTTGTAATTTTTTTTGAAATTGTTTTACCTAGTGTCTGTTTTATTCACATCGATATCCGTCCCTTCACTATAAGGTGGGAACATGGAGTGTATGGTTGTAAAAATAGTACAATGTTAACAAGAGTTGTCTCTCTTAAGACATTTATCAGTTCGAACGTTTTTCACTGTGTCCGAATCGGTCTGTAGCTCATCTTGACCCTTCGTTAGCTATATTTCTGCAGCTTTATCTGTATGTAGAGGTCTAGGTAGCTCAGTGGTAGAGCACTCGCCTATAGTGCGGGAGGTCCCGGGTTCGATCCCCGGTACGACCCTGCATTTTTTCTCTTTCCTGTTACATTTGGGGGCTCGTCCGGGAAGTGGCCGACCAACAGGTTGGTCCCAGAGTGGAACCTGGTGGTTTCGATTCAAGGGTGTTGAATCGAAAAAAAGAAGGGGGGAATGTAGCGGTCCGGGTCCCCGATCCGACCCTGCATTTTTTCTCTTTCCTGTTATATATATATCTTGGTAGTTTTTTAGCATCAAGCTATCCACATCTCAGGCACTCCGTAGTCGAACTTTGTTTTTCGTTAGCTCAGTGCTAAACTTTCGACAAGCCTGCACTGTATATCTATGGCTATAATATCACTGGGGAACTCCGTCTAGCTCTATTATTAAATCATTACGTATCCGGATCCGGTTGTAACTTTAAATATATACTGTACAGATAACTACTCATTGTACCAAAGTTCAACAAGTCATAGTTGATTACACGTTACTGATTAGTATTATGGATAGTCAGTTTAAGACTTGAGTACAGGTGTCAAGCAGTACAATGGTAGACGATACATTTCTACAGAGTTTATCAAACTTCCTAGGATTAACAGTTATATTGGCTAATTTTGTTGTCAAACTACCTCAGATTTTTGCAGTATATAATTCTGGAAGCAGCAAAGGACTAAGCCTTACCAGTCTATTATTAGAAGAATGCGGCTATTCCATCATGTTTACCTACCATTTCGCTATGGACTATCCGTTAATGACATACTTCGAGTATGTACTATTGCTTATACAGGACCTAGTTCTTATACTCATGGTGTTGTACTTTAGTGGAATCCTAACTATAAAGGTAATGGCTTTAATTGGAGTATATATTAGTGTATTCGTTGGTCTTGCACTTAACATGTATCCTGCCTTCGTGTTAAAACTAGCCATTGGACTGGTTACACCATTATCTGTTAGTAGTAAAGCAGCACAGATACTGACTCTATACCGGAAGAAGGACCCAGGACAAGTCAGCTTGTTGTCATGGTGCATTGCGTCATACGGATCTACTTCGCGGATGGTAACCACGGCGATCTCGACAGGTGACATTGCTGTAATGGTTATATTTGTGTCAGCCTCATTACTGAATTATGCTAATGTATTCACTATCTTATACTATAAAGCAAAGGTCAAGTCTAAGCAAGAATAAGGAAACAAAAAACGACACCACGTAGATGTTCAAGCCACCATTATATCTAGTGCCGTGGTCTTATGCTTCAAAGCAAACAGAACGTACAAAGTATAGAGAAAACAGGAAATGATTGTACAGTCACAGGTCAAACGATTTGGCAAAAACAAAATGGCTAACATGTTAATGGATATTTCACTTCATATTTCATTTGGATTTTAAATCCTTAAAATGAAATAAAAATATACCTTAATACTTTGTAATGCATCCTTTGTCGCTTCGCTACATATATGTAATAGGCAACTTCACAAGCTTTATCAATATAACAGAATAAGACTGAAGCTTTCCGATGTATAACGCTATCGGAAATGACGTTTTACTAATGTTTTTGATCTGTGGCCGTGCATATTGTTGTCTTTATGTTAAAAGCAAACATTTGACGGGTGAAATCGAAATGCTTCTACCTATAGTAAGCGCAAGCCTTTATAGACTGGCCTCAAAAGCACTGATACCAATAAGGTACACTCTGTTTTGAAAGGGAACATATAAAATGTCGGATCGATAACTTAATTTATAAAAAAATCGGATCCCCCCCAAAAAATAAAAATATATTTATTGAGATTTGTGTTTGTTTTGTAAATAATAAGATGAAATGATTCTGAAAAACACCTTGTTAGTAAGAGCACATACAAATGCATAATTAAAGTTTAAAATATTAATGGTCATCTCCATTTTTATGTTTTTGTCTAATCGCTCGCCTTAAAACACAGGAGACCTAGGTGACCGATTGGTCTACAGCACCGCTTACGGATTACATCACCTATCACCGACTAAGTTCAAGCCCCACTCGAGCCAATTCTAGTGCGAGAAAGTTTGTCATATCGTTTTGCCAAAGATCGCTGGTTATCTCCGGACACCCCGGTTTCTCTCACCATCAATGAACTGACTGCCTCAATATAAATAAAAGAATCTTGACCGGGCGTAAAAGTACACAACTCCACACAATCCAAACACATACATTTGTCGATATAGTTGTTATCAAAAACAAACATACTTATCCATGTCCGAATCACAATCCAGAAGCAAAGTAAAAACTTTGGAACTGACAAGTCAGGTTACACACATGAACTTCCACCAGGGAAGTGAGGCCGGTGCTCCGGAAGGTTAAGCATCTCCTGTCTAGCTAGCTACCCCGTCACGTGTGAAAGAAACATGGATCCATGGGACGTCGAATATATCCAGGGCAATTCGGGACACAGAGACATCGAACGTATCACCAATACTGTGATGACTGTCATAAAATTTTTGAGGGTCTTAATAAGCCTAGGCTTGCAATATCCCCGAGTCAACAATTTATTTGCAAGCAGCCTGTGTTGTTGTACAAAGTCCCTATAGTTGGAACAAGTTCTATAATAGCGTATTAATTGTGAAACAAATATACCATAAGCAGGAGAAGCATAGAAAAGGAAAGTTGACATAAGAAAAATTGAAGTCATCACGTTTGTCATAAAATTTCAAATGTAGCCTAGCGTGGGCGTAATAATTCAGGTATAAGTCTTAATATGAAGCAGAACTTGAGGAATCAGTCGTGTCTTTTATTTCAAGCTCACTAGGAAAGATGACATTGACATAATCTCCAAATTTAGGATTGTTAAAGAGACAGAACGTCATCTATATATCTGTATGTTGAGTTGAATGATTTGGCGTCAGTCTTGTTATCTTATTGAATGTAAAACTTTGGAAACTACTATAGATCGACATCATTTATAACTTCTGTTCTAGTCATCATCTTCAAGTTAAAAACGGCAATTAGCCAAGGGAAAGATTCCGAAACTGGGTACTCTATTACATAAAATTTCCAAGCACCTTGAACCAGTAATATTCAAACAATTTTCATAATTTATGCATTAGGCAACTTCATAAAAACACATAAAACGTGTTGCGCATATCTTAAATAAAATATTTATCATTAATGTTGCTATTTTTCATTTTGACGATTTCTTATTTTGACTAACGTATCGAAAAAGTATGTTGTGTAGAATATATAAGTTACATGTATATTTCTAAGAGTGTACATGTATGATTACATCTAGTAGTTTTATACTTAAAAAAGACATTTGTATTAATCCTATTTATTAGTTTTAATATGGATGATAATTCAAAACAACACAAAATATGAAAAAAACATAGAAGTTTATAGATAGCTAAATAACATGTACTCTCAATAACCATAGCAACCAACAACAATACACTGACAAACGGAATAAGAAAATTTAATATACAACATAAAGAAAAAACAAATCATATATTCAGACCACTGATCCTTACTATGGAAGGGGACTTAGGTTGATGTCTAGTAATGAAGTAATAATGGAATATCCAACCATCAAACTAATATAACACAGAATAATTGAGTAATGGTGTTTAACGCCTCAGTCAAGAATATTTCACTTATATCGAGACGTCGCCAGCTATAGGCGAAGATGCAGAAATCTTGCCTGTGCGTTGCACTGAAGGCATTATACAGCAGGGTTCTTTATCGTGCCAAGCCCACCGTGACACGGGATCTCGTTTATTTTAAGTTCCCATCCGAAAGAACCGTGACTTTCATTTTGTAATCCCGAGTGCTTGGCGAAAGAACAGTCACTACTCACTTTCAAGTCTTGGGTCAGACCCAGTAGGGGTTCATCCCACGACCCCCTACTTACGTAGCGAGTACTATACCAACTGAGCTACCGCAGTGGTTATATAACACAGAATAGACCGAACATTAGTAATAATAATAAATAAATAAATAAATAAATAAATAAATAAAAATCTCTGAACAGGCACTTACTGCACATAGGATCAATTAAATTTGCTTTAAAAGTGCTTTTGTAGGAACATCCAATTCTAACGAACAGTTATTAAATACCAAAAATCCAACAATGCACCAAAAATTCGTACGAAAGCTTGTTCGTGCCACTTTGTTATCTGATTTTTTTTTCTCAATTCGTACGTACGATTTGAAAAAAAAACAGATTACAAAGTGGCACTAACAAGCTTTCGTAAATTCGACATGTTCAAGTTGAACTAAAAATGGACAATAAAATAATATTATTTTGTATTATACATGTGTAGTACAATGTAAAAATATAAAGTTTATACTATACTAAACTTAAAGAAGGTGTTTATTGGATATTATTTAACAGATACACTGAAGGAGGGTGGGATGGGGTGGAAGGGGGACAGCAAGCAAATGTTAAAACCGTTCGACGCCAATAGTTCTGTTGTGTAAATCGACCATATGACAATATATAATTTATGTATTTGCGTTGCTGCACATTAAATAAAACACCTGTCATGCATATGCAGAGTTTTAATTTTTTTTAGCATTGCTAATAAAATACAAATTCGGTCTATGAAGCCCACTTAATTCATTTAAAAGCTGATTGGCGTTGGCAATTGTTCATTTACGTGTGATGTGTTATTTGTTGTCACTATCAGAAATGTCCAATTGTCATGGAATGGTCTTGTTACCATGGATATTCAAATTATATGCGACGAGAGTTGAGATATTGATTTAACGTGTTATTTAAATAATCACTTTTTGTACCACACCACTGGGTCCTGATAATTATTCAACATTTTCGTCCAAAGTTTTATAATGAAAAATGTTTATATACTGTTTTGTTTATTGTTAAGATTTTGTCGTTCTTGCCGTTTAGTTGTGATGTGTTTTTGGTCATGAATATGCAACGTTCTGCTGCAAAATGTTATAATTTGAAATAGTGTTGGACCGATTAATCGATTTAATCGATATCTAATCGTTTGAACGTCCAATTAGCAATAATCGATTCTAAAATCTAATAATCGACCGATTTCGATTATTTACTGAAGCTTTCACAATGAAGATTCCACACTGACAGACGAGCGTCTCTTATAAAATTAGTATGAAATTGTAACTGAAATAAGTGTACTTGGAAAAAAACTAACACAAATGTAAGGAAGAGTAAATGATCAGAAAAATGAAGGATATTTTAAGTCTTAACTGCGATACAAATATCTTGCAGATATTATCAAGACTAAAAATTAGATTTTAATCTTATTTACTTTGTAATTTCCACTTAAATTTATTAACCGATTATAATCGAAAAATCGATCGAAATCATCTTCCGATTATAACCGATTAATCGATTATGAAAATGCAACCGATTCTCATCACTTATTTGAAATATAACTAGCTGATACTAACACTAACAATTTACGAAGTATAGTGCTTGTCAATAACAAACAGATTGATCCATGATCAAATCACAATCCAAAAATCAAACTAAAAACTTTGAAAACTGTCAAATTTAATTAAACATGTTAACATCAACCAAGGAATTGAGGCGGGTGGTCCGGAAAGCTAAGAATCCTTTGTTAAGCTAGCTACAACCGTCTGGCATATGGAATTAAACTTGGGGATAAGGAACAGGGATCATGGGACGTCAAATATATCCAGGATAATTTTGGAGACATCATAAATAACAGCAATATGGACACATACTTTAATCAATTATTTCGTACACATATTCTACAGACCAGTCAATTTATCCTACTTTTTGACAAGGTCTTTGACTTAACTGCTAAAAGTTAATATTATATAGGGTTTATTATGACATATCATTGATACTAATTGATTTAGGTTACACGGTCAAATGTAGGTGATATTAGTTACAACTATACCTCAAAGTTGTCATGGTTATATATATATGGTTTGTTCATAACGCTGTTTAATGTAAAAAGTAGGCAGGTTCATAATAACCACTAGGCAATCGTTAATAGAGAAACAAGGAACTTGCTACAATAAAATAAACAAAATTAGGTGCAAAATAAAGATGAGTGGTATATTTATTTACAGCTCCTTTATCTTACACGATTTACGCATGCAAAGTTGCACCGGATATATTTAGGCGTGACGTCACACGGTGCGCATTTCAAAAATCGTAAGGAAAGCGTCATGCTTAATGTCGTTAATAGAATCGAGTTGTTACTACTCTGGTCCTAGTTTCAAAATCGACCCTTGACTAAGATTTTCCTCAACTTAAATCTGGTAAATTTTGCAAATCTTATATGAAACTCAAAATACAGCATTTCTACAAATGTAGAATATAGATACTATAAGTTTCAGTTTGAGCCAATCTTCAGAACGACACCTTAAATTTTTGAATATCATAAAAATCAACAAAAATTATAAGGTATCAAATTTGTCGGATTTAAATTAAGGAAAATCTTAGAATATTAGTTAATTAAAAAAAAAAAAAAAAAAAAAAAAAAACCCACAAACAAACATACTAACCATTGTCCAAATCACAATCCAGAAGCTAAGTAAAACCTTTGGAACTGACAAGTTACAGGTTAGACACGTGAACCTCCAACAGGGAAGTGAGGCCGGGTGCTCCGGAAGGTATGCAAAAACTAGGGCATTGTTTCCATCATGTTACAGTTAAAACAGAACACTCCTTATATATAAAGATAACTTTTATTTATAACAAATTAAAAGTTAAAGTATCAAAATTACATAACGTATAACGTTCAGGTATTGACGTAAGTAGAAACATTCTACATCTGTTTAACTGTACGTTCTATATCTGTGCGATTTATGTGTCCATACGCCAAATCGTCTTCCATGTCTGAAAACAATAAACATACGAACATAAGAATTGACAAAAAATTAATTAATTAATTAAATATATCATCATTTTCGTAAACAATTAGTCAATACGTATACCAAAATACACATAGACTTAAAATTTTACTTTGTCACCTATTGATATACAACGTAGATGGCGGTGGATTGGACATGTGATGAGACAAGACAACAACAGTACAACCAGAGTCTCACTAAAATGGACACCAGTGACAGGAAGAGGAAGCGGGGAAGACCAAAGGAAACATGGAGGCGGACAGTAAAAAAAGAGCTGAAAGAGATGTGGATGGGGTCGAAGGAAGCGGAAAAAAGGCAAAGGACAGACAGTTGTGGCGAGAGCTGGTGGTGGCCTTATATGCATATACGCACTAAGAGGACTAACGGCTAAGTAAGCTATGGTCTTTTTGTTTTCAATCAACAAAATGCGTGTGCAAAATTCAGACGAGCTAAATTGATGTTCACTTTTACATATACTCTGTTCAATATTTTATTGAATAACACATTTTATATTGTCATAACATAACCAACGCTGTATACAGCATTTATGATAAATTTATATGAACGAAGTCAAAGTACTGTGTGTTCGAAAAGAGTAAGCAATCGCCTGTCTGTTTAGTTTTTAGAAATATCTGTCGTGTGACAACGATGTCAGAAAAAACCAATTGTAAACCACGACTTTCAGAATGTTTGACACTATGGTAATTACCTAGTAGTATTTTTTAATTTTGAAAAGAACACTCTGTACTAATAAGTGAATCAATCATTGTGGGTTGTTTTGTATGGTTTCGCAGAAAGCACAACAGTTATAGATTCAGATTCCATTTCCTCGTCAAATATCAGACCAAAACAGAAGTCTGCTTGCCAAAAACAGCATTGTAAAGAATATCAACATACGTTTCACACGCATAAAAAGGAAAAAAATACGTACCTTAAGAAATTCCTTGATTTATCCTTGACGCCTTTAATAATAATTCCCCTCTGGAAGAAAAAAAAAACAAGAAAGAATTAGAAATAT
This sequence comes from Anadara kagoshimensis, assembly GCA_021292105.1. Classification (NCBI taxonomy): domain Eukaryota; kingdom Metazoa; phylum Mollusca; class Bivalvia; order Arcoida; family Arcidae; genus Anadara; species Anadara kagoshimensis. The sequence goes on from CM037858.1 coordinate 57,138,246, forward strand.
AGTTCATTTTGTCTTGAAATAATTTTATGTCAGTAGAGTCCCTTGTCTAATAAAATATCTCAAAATCAAACATATTAATCCTTGTCCAAATCACAATCCCAAAGCAAAGTTAAAACTTTGGTACTGGCAATTGGGTTAAACACGTGAACTTCCACTAGAAAAGTGAGGCCGGTTGCTTTGAAAGGGTAAAGTATAATTATTGTAGTATATGGTTCTACAAATACTATTCTTTTGCAGCTCCTCAGTTTTACATTCGTTTTCAATTACTAGTTTCAAAGCCTAGAGATAAAAGGACTCCCGTTTTTCAAATTCTGGAAACTAAAATTTTTAAACAAAATAAGACATCGTATGAGAAAGTTTTACATTAAATGCCTCCAACAAATTATTTGCATTCTTATGGGTTTCTTATAAAAACTGAAAGCAGCAAGGCAGAACATTGAATTCTATATTCACAAACAGATATCAACATTTATTAAATACGAAGCGTTCTTGCGTTCAACAATAACCGACTCTGTCTCATCGAGACACTTCTTAAACTTACTAATGGCCTGTCCGGGATAAAGTTCTGGGCGAGGATGGTGGTATGGTTTTTGGAAGATAGGTCCTGAATAGTAAGGTTCCGAGAGTGGACGATGGTAGGGTTCTGCGTGTGGACGATGGTAGGGTTCTGCGTGTGGACGATAGTACGGTTCTGGTCGTGGATAATATTTCTTATGGTAACGCATTCGTGGACGATAGTAAACAACTCCTCTTCGTCCTCCTCCTCCGAAAATTCCTCCGCCTCCAAGTATCCTACTCAGGAAATTAAGCCTCAATAGAGGACGGATGATGCCGAGACCAGCTCCACCGATCAAGCTTTCCACTGCCATAGGAGACAGTAAAAGTACTAATACCAAACAGAGGGAAATCTTCTTCATTATGCCGCCGTTTGCTGAAATTATAAAGAAGTGAATTAAACAGTATTATAAAGGGAGATGTCGTCAAAAAAGAAGTTATCAGAATAGGTTGTTTATAACTAAATAACCATTAACCACAATCTTCAAATACACGTACAAAGTAAAAACTTTGAACCTGCTGAATTAAGTAAACGCGTGAAGAACGTCATCCAGGACAGTTATCCAGGAAGGTAATAAGTCCAAATAAAATGTTTTATAATTTAAGAAGGAATTTCATTGTCTTATTCACTGGGTCATTTTCTGAAGGTCCTTTAATTTGAGCCTTATATCCAATCTTAATTTTCATTTCAGAATGATCGAACAGAAAACAATATTAAAACCATGCACTTCTCCGGTTACAGGTGGAAACCTCGAGTGGCGTAGAGGAGGTAAATTAATTAAGCTACATGTATATTCTGGTTAGTTTAGGGAAATAATACATTAAAAGAATTTGTTAATTTTAGCATACAATTTGCATATAACGCTAATAAAGACCAAATGAAAAAAATTATGTAAACCTATTTCAATTGCTAAGACATCTACCTTGCTTTAAACAAACTTTATCGGTTTTTATACATGTATATAGTAACTATCACAGATACCACATCCAGTCGCCATGAGTAAAAGTCAACCTTTTCCATTTAGGAATGTTTTTTCAATATATCAAATTGGAACTTAAAATGTACGTAAAATCCCGTTACAGAACAACTTGTTTTTTCTAAATAATGCAATAGTTATTTATTATTCATAGTAACGGCAGCCATCTTGAATGACTGGTCCTTCCTCCAGGAAAAAAATTTAAAAATGTAAAGTACTCCATTTAGAGTTCTTTTCCGCACAAAATGTGGTTTGAATCGGTGATCAAAATTAACACACGCACGTACATTGTAAGCACGCAAGCACGGGTTTAGCCCGTATTAGGCAATTGATTTTTCAAGTCAAACTTGTAATGAATTGTTGTGACGATATAGCATACTGATGTTAGGCTACTAAGCAGCTTACTCACGGAGTCAAAATTTAGAAAGTTTAAATAATAATTAGTTGTTAAAAAGTACATTCTAGACAAGCAAAATCAAAACTACTTTCGAGTTAAAAAAGGTAAAAGGTATACTGAATGACCAAATTCTGTTTCTGTTTCCGCAATGAAAATGTGTTTCTTGAAGACTTAAGATGTATAAACATCACCCATGATAATAAATCTGCATTAAAAATCTAATCTGCGATTTTGAATTTCCAATAATGTTACACTTAGAAGCGAAGCGCAGAAGCCGTTCATTTATATTTAATTCCTAGTGCGACTTACATACACTGAACATATACAATGTATATATATTTGAAAGGGAAAAAAGTTGTTATTTTAATGTTAAGCGTATTATTATTCTGCTTGAACGATTTCATTTTATTTGCAATAAACAGGTCAAACACGTCATCACTCGCTAATGAATAAAAGACGTTGTTTGTTATAATTACAATGTAATGTAAAATGAGAAATATTTGTAAAATCATCATAATTAAACATTCATATATGCCGTTAATATAGGTCCTTATTATATATATATGCATCGCATAGAAATTAAACGATAAATCCCGAGGTGTTAGCTTGCAATATATATCGATATTTGCACGCAAACTTTGTTCCAGTCCAGGCCTAGGTTTCCCGAATCAATTTTTCATATTGCACCCTTTGTCACATGACGCTGTTGTTTATGACGTCATACGATTGTTGTTACATGGCTGACGACGTCATGGCTGTGTTGTTGTCGTATTGCACTAGTTCTTATATCTGTATACAAGAACTAGTGCGATATTGATGTAGTGTAAGAAAATATGTTATTTTTAGATAAAATACTAGTGGTATGTAAACGAAATTTATTTTGCTATATAATAAAAGGGTTATTGAACTTTATCCCTCGTTGACTCGACATTGGCACTCTCAAGCTCGTGCAAATGTCGAGTCAACTCGGGACAATATTTCACAATATCAGTTGAATAACCCTATATAACAAACTTTTTATATCATATTTAATATTTATTTTAAAGTTTAAATTTTGTCTTATTTATTTTTATTTTTTAAAATTTTGTATTTTAGCAGTTTTTATCAAAAATATTCATAGTTATATTTTTATTTTTTAAAATTTTGTATTTTAGCAGTTTTTATCAAAAATATTCATAGTTTCTAGAGCTGACAACTTTAATTTATGTTCAGACTTATCTGATACAAAGATATGAAAATAATTAAAGTGTAAGAAAAATGATTTAATTTCAAAAGCGGTAAAATAAGTTGATTTCTTTAATTTAAAAAAAAGCTGATTTATCCAACTTGCATATTTTCCTAATTACAATGACATTTGAACCTATGTTAAGTTGAATTTACAAACATGTAGTTTGGAAAGTTTTGAACGAGAATCTGTCAACTTAACCTCTAATAAAATAATGCCGTACAATTTATAGGGACTTGGTAATAAAAATGTGCTTTTCCGTGACAGTAATAATACAGGGAGGATGAGTTGCTAACATACAGAACGTACACAAAAAAAAAAAAAAAAACAAAAAAAAAAAAAAAAAAAAAAAACAAAAAAAAAAAAAACCAAAAACACCGCACCCAGTGTGAAACCAATCGCAAAGAAGTATTTGCCTTTAACACATATCATACATTAAATGGCAAAATATATGTTCTTGACGTACTATATAAACATGTAGGGAACCAAAAAGACGGAATTATCAGACGACAAAAACATAAAGCGGATAAGCATTGAGAGTCTTTGCCAAACAAGAAGTTTTCAAAATGAAATCTGGAATGAAAGAAACTCAAAATCTCTAACTGAATGAAATTAATGAAATAAAAGTCAATTTTCCAAACGAAATTAACTTTTAAAGTGTATAAAATGTATATCATAAAATAAGAATTTACAAATTTAGATACTCACATCCAAGACGAAATGTTTAGGAATGTATATCGGTGGACTGGTGATGACGTTTCGTAAAGAAAAATAAAAGAAGGGACCTTTTTATACTTTTTTCTGCCACACAATGACGTAGGATATAAAAAAGTATCTTAATATTTATAATGATGCATCGTATAATTTTATCTCAATTTAAAAACAAATAAAGTCAGATGGCATACCGAATCATACAAGATTAACCGATTTTGGACACAATTTGAATATTAGGAGCTGTCAAATGTTTCAACAACTGTTAAGCCCTGTTTATTTTTTGACGCATTTGTGTGAATTTGATAAACTATAAAGCCTTTGTTCACTCAGTTGTAACGTATATTAAAAACGAATCACTTATTAGTAAATAATGTATATTTTCCGGGTTGGTATAATCGAACTTTTGAGTAATTGTTTTTTAATCACCGTGGTGACCGATTTGAAATATTGGGCGAGCAGACTATCACCATGACTGATTAAACGTTAACATACTTAATTTCGTGGTAAAGATATTTGAGCGCTTTTCGCTACAACAACTGTTATAATTTATGCATTTTTCTGCAACAATACATACACAAGTAATCAAAAACAAACATACTAACCCATGTCCGAATCACAATCCAGAAGTCAAAAACAAACATACTAATCCATGTCCGAATCACAATCCAGAAGTCAAAAACAAACATACTAATCCATGTCCGAATCACAATCCAGAAGCAAAGTAAAAACTTTGGAACTGACAAGTTAGGTTAGACACGTGAACTTCCACCAGGGAAATGAGGTCGGGTGCTCCGGAAGGGTAAGCACCTCCTGTTTAGCTAGCTACACCCGCCACGTATAAATAAGGTTTTAGCGACATGACATTAATGCAAATTGTGTTTTTTTAAATTGTGTTTGTGTAAATGCTTATACAAGGTATGTGTATGGCTAACCCTTCGTGTTTCACATAATTTGTCGTGTTTTTCTTTAACATTGACTGATATAATTGTTTTTGATTTAGAAACTTGCTGATCATGATACTCAGGTACACATAGTAAAAACCTTCCATTTTTAAATAATTCCAGAAACAATTAATAGAACACAATATGCCGCTAAAAACAAAACACGTACTTAGCAACAGCCTACAGGACCAGGTACATAAAACGACACTACACGGAAACAAAGAAAACAAGAGATACCAAGAACATATATTGGGACCACGTTTAATAGCTTTATTTACATTTTGCATTTTTTAAGAAATTATTTTTAATTTTTAAACCTGAACACACTCTCGTGTACGACATGCAATTCCAATCGCTGGAACAGCCTGTCAATGATGTCACACGTATAAGCCAGGGATGAATGACGTCACATTAGCAAATGTAATTCTCCTATAGGGTTTAATGTAATAAAACATCACAGATGTAAGTATAAATCTTCCAAGGCGTTAAGAAATAAAATCTTCATAGAAATTTTCCTTTTACACTGTCCGAAAACACTGGATGGAACTAACGACGGGTCAAGTACAAGTACAATTAGGGAAATTCTGTTGATCAATTTAAGACCCCCCGTTTGCTATTTGACAGGCGTATTGACGCATTAAGTTTTAATTACCTGTTTAACCGTGTTACTAGGACAAATAATCCCTAAATAACTGAATGATTTAAGACGTCACAATATATCGCACGACTTTATCATTTATTGACATATTTGGTGATCAAAGGAGTGTGTGGCATCTTGTTACGGTCCTAAAATCTACTGAAAAGGTTATTTAGTAAAAACATTATAACAAAAAACATACTAGTCCATGTTTAAATTTCATTTAAAGAGTAAAAAATTAAGAACTGGCAAACACGTGAACTTACACCAGGGAAGTAAGGCTAGAAGGACAAACACGTTCTGTCTAGCTGGCTACAGCAATCACGAGTGAAATGGAAACCAAGAAGGAAAGGAAAATGGAACTATAGAACATCAAATATATCCAAAATTATGTTTGATACAGAGAAATCATACTTTTCAACAATATCGTAATGGCGGCAATACGTTTTTTGAGGGCATTGCACTGTCCCCGAATAAACAATTTATTTGTAGGGAGCTTGCTTCGTTAAATAAATAGCATATTATCAAATTGTGAAACGAATGCACCATAGGTATGAGAAGCGGGTATATATCTGCATGAAAAGGGAAAATTGACAATAGAAAAATTAAAAGTAATCCCGTTTGCCATATATTTAAAAATGTAACCATCCATGAGTATAATACCATACATGAAACGAAACTTGAGAAATAAATCGAATTTTATTCTTTTTAAGCTCGATGACATTTACATATTTTCCAAAAGTAAAGAATAAAGTCAAAACACACAACGATGGGAATATTGAGTTAAGAATCCCCTTCTTTGGTCAGCAATGTAGCATAACAACAAAATGGTATTAGCACCACTATAATAAAACACTTTACAATATTTAAAAAATCGACAAATGCTATGCATACACTAAAAATAACAAGTAGAACCAGCAAGCCGTTAATTCGCTATGTTATCCATCAAAAGCTTGTGCAAAGGTAATCTAAAGACATAAATAGGAACCGATATCACACATTTAAATTTGGGTAGTGAGATACAATATGATAGAAGCTGTTTAGTAACCATAACCAATACACAAGGCGAAATAGCTGTGAAGATTACATTATGATTTTATTTGTAAGATTATATTATATTTATTGTTAAAAAATCAAAACACCATTAATAGATTTGTTCTGTTTTCATTCCTTTTCAAGCAAAAACTATCCGAAATATTTCCACTTGATCACAATAGTTTGCATCAAATCAAAAACAAACAAGACTTCAATTTTTCTATTGTCAACTTTCCTTTTTTATGCAGCAATATACCTGCTTCTCCTGCTGATGATGTATTTGTTTCCCAATTAATACGCTATGGAAGAGCTTGTTCCCACTACGGGGAATTTGTACAACGAAGTAGGCTGCTTGGAAATAAATTGTTGACTCAGGGATATTGCAAGCCTAGGCTTATCAAGGCCCTCAAAAAGTTTTATGGCCGTCATCACAGTATTGTTGATAAGTTTGGTAAGTTTGATGTCTCTGTGTCCAGGATTGCCGTGGATATATTTGACGTCTCATAGTTCCATGTTCCTTTCACACAATTTTGATTACAGACATGGCGGGTGTAGCCAGCTAAACAGGCGGTGCTTACCCTTCCAAAGCACATGGCCTCACTTCCCTGGTGGAAGTTCACGTGTCTAACCTAACTTGTCAGTTCCAAAGTTTTAACTTTGCTTCTGGATTGTTATTCGGAAATGGATTAGTATGTTTGTTTTTGACTCTAACGCCACCAGTACAATCTAGTACAAATCTTATCACCAGAAACACCATTTACCACATGAACTTGTACTCGTTAAATGTTTGAAGATAAAAAACAAACACACTAATCCATGTCCGAAGCACAATCCAGAAGCAGCAAAGTAAAAACTTTGGAACTGACAAGTTAGGTTAGACACGTGAACTTCCACCAGGGAAGTGAGACCGGGTGCTCCGGAAATAAATGCACCTATTTAGCTAGCTACATCCGCCACGTGTCTTATCAAAATTGTGTGAAAGGAGCATGGAACTATGGGACGACAAATATATCCAAGGCTATCCTGAAAACAGAGACATCAAACTTATTAACATCTACAATGCTGTGATGACGGCCATAAAACTTTTTGAGGGCCTTGATAAGCCTAGGCTTGCAATATATATGAGTTAACAATTTGATGGAAGAGAAATTAGTTTGTAAACTGTAATCCTAGTGTAAAGCAGTATGTCAGAAACAAAATCAACCAATAAAGAGGAACTGACAGGCGAAGACATAATAAATCAAAAAAGGAAAGGTAAAAGTAATCACAACTATGCAATAAATAGAACAAAACAATAAATTGAAACATGACCACCACACGGTGAACAAGTATCGTCTAATATTTCTTTTTAAAATTTAAAATACAAACGAACTGAACTGTAGAGCTTAAATAACAAACAAAAATTCGTTAATAATGTACAATTGTTTAATTAACAACGGAAACTCGATCCAACCGTACAGCATTACAATTTTTAATAGTGTGCATTAATTTTTATGTAATATAATCAAAACAAACATACTAATCCATGTCCGAATCACAATCCAGAAGCAAAGTAAAAACTTTGGAACTGACAAGTTAGGTAAGACACGTGAACTTCCACCAGGGAAGTGAGGCCGGGTGCTCTGGAAGGGTAAGCACCTCCTTCTTAGCTAGCTGTGTGTAATCAAAATTGTGTGAAAGGAACATGGAACTATGAGACGTCCAATATATCCAGGGCAATCCTGGACACAGAGACACCAAACTTGTCAACAATGCTGTGATGACGGTCATAAAACATTTTGAGGGCCTTGATAAGCCTAGGGTTGCAATATCACCGAGTCAACTATTTATTTGCAAGCAACCTACTTCGTTGTACAAAGTCCCCGTAGAGGGAACAAGCTTTACCATAGCGTATTAATTGGGAAACAAATACACCATAAGCAGGAGAAGCAGGTATATTGCTGCAAAAAAGGAAAGTTGACAATAGAAAAATTGAAGTCATCACGTTTGTCATAAAGTTTCAAATGTAGCCTTTCGTGTGTGTCATAATTTAGGTAAAAGTCTAAATATGAAGCTGAACTTGAGGAATCAGTCTTTTTAAATATTTCAAGCTCACTAGGATAGACGACATTTACATAGTCTCCAAATTTAGGATTGTTAAGAGACAGAACGTCATCTATATATTTGTATGTTGAGTTAAATGATTTGGCGACAGTCTTCTCTCCAGATTTAACAAGGTTCTGCATAAATTCTGCTTCGTAAGAATAAAGAAACAAATCAGCAAGCAATGGTGCACAGTTTGTACCCATTGGTATACCGATTGTTTGTTGAAAAACTATATTAGAAAACACAACAAATATGTTATCTATCAAAAACTACAACATTTTGTTGATGTTTCTTCGGTATATTTTTGTTTGGAATCCGTATGATGCGTGACAAAATACCAGAATCCCTGTTCAGCACCAGATATTTGTATGTCGGCTTACCATTTTTGTAAAAGAAAGACAATTGAATAATTTCTTTAAGACGTTAATTCAATTTAGAATGAGGGAGAGTGGTGTATAGTGTGGAAAATTAAATGTTTTTATACTTTTTTTGGTTGATTCCAGATGTAGAATAAGACTGAAGACCATCTTTGACGATTGTAAAAATTTGTGTTAGAGTTACCGATAATGATGTTTTAGTACATTTTGATGAGCCTGCTATATATCTTTCTTTGTATGGATTTTTTTGGAGTTTAGGAATCGAGAACTCCCCTATAATTGGAAAGAACTTCATCTTTGGTAAAATTAGTTTTAGTATATGCAGGGTTATTTGATATACTATCTAAACCAACTCCTTAATAAGACATTCAAGGTAGAATCTCTTACAAACGAGAATAATGTTGTTAGAAGCCTTATCAGCTGGGACAACAACATATTTGTTGTGTATGTCTGTTAGAATTGCCTTATTTTTTTGGATCCTTGAGTACTGAAGACGGTTTAGTACTCATAGACCCTTTAAGTTTGGCAATCCTAGTATTAACCAAAGATCTCACAACCTTTATCCAGTCGGATAGGGTATCGAGCTCAACATCTACTAATTTAGCCGAACGTCTGGCGTACTCTTCAACAGAATCCATGACAAGTCACACAATAAAAAGTTCTTGTAGTGCTAACAAATACACAATCTGAATTCACACAATATTCAGTGCACCTACAGTACAGAAATATTATCGGTACATACTGCTTTCCGATTTGTATTTTCAATCATATGAATCAGAATTTCGGCAGAACCTTGTTAAATCTGGAAAGAAGACTGTCATCAAATCATTCAACTCAACATATAGATATATAGACGGCATTATATCTATTAATTATCTTAAATTTGGAGTTAGTTTGGATGCCACCTATCCCAGTGATCTTGAAACAAAAATACGACTGATGCCCGAAGTTCGGTTTGATATTTAGAGTTCTACATCATAATGCTACCGAAAGGTTGCAGAGGTTGTATGACAAATGTGTTGACTTTTTCCTATGTCAATTTTCCTTTTCCATGCTTCTCCTGCTTATGGTGTATTTGTTCCAGAATTAATAACCTATGGTAGATCTTGTTAGCACTACAAGAACTTTTAACAACGATGCAAATGCATTTTTGACGCAAGGATATTGTAACCCTGGGCTCATCAAGACTCCCCAGAAAGTTTAATGGCGGTCATCACAATATTGTTGATAATTATGATGTCTCTTTATCCAAAATTACTCTGGATATATTTGACGCCCCATAGTTCCATGTTCTTTCTATTCGCAATTTTATTACACACGTGGCGGGCGTAGTTAGATGAATAGCAGGTACTTCCTCTTCCAGAGCATCTGGTCTCACTTTCCTGGTGGAAGTACCCGTGTTTTATCTAATTTGCCAGCTTATATATTTTACTTTGATTTAGGGATTGTGGTTTATACATTGATTGGTGTGTTTGTTTTGGCTTTTCTCTTTTGCCAGAAGTTCGGAATATTTCTTCATCCCTGATTTGATCTGGTTGCCTAACTATAATGGTAATTATGCCACATACTATACACATACATTTACGCATGAACGTTGCAAAGAATAGTTTAAAGTCATTATGAAAGGAGACCTAGGAGAATTGTTTGTTGACAAACAGTTGAGATTGAGCATGACTTTAACCTTGAAAACACAAATTGGTTTTCAACATTTCCGATTGTATGTATACTATTTTTTTCCAACGGTTAAGAAAAACAATCTGCTTAGAGACTTGCTTGTTGCAGCTGGTGTCTTAGTCTTTATTCAAAAGGGTTTTCGAAATAATGCGCCGTAAAACCGAAAGGGTTTTACTACAGAAACATTACAATAGTCACTAGAGTCCAATGTAATGTCAATAATAATCACATCATATAAGATAAATAATAATTTACATTTACATTCATATATCATATATTAGGCAGAATTCGGTGTGAACCAGAAATTAAAATTTTTCCATAGTCTTTAAAATTGTCATTTTAGTATAAATTCATATTCAATCTACGTTTAAGTTGTATTTGTTTTTTTTTACAAAATCTATTAAAAATTCAAATCATGGAGTATAGTCATTTGTGACACTTTGATGTTTTAAAATTTAAAAAACTAATCGCGAGAAATGTAATATTACTAGCTAGTGATAATTACCATTACAGTAAAATATGCCTGGTTGTCAGTTATATATGTGTACCAGTGTTACATTTAGAAAATTCCAAAAAAAATAATATGGCAGAACATCATTTATCTGTATACATTTAATAGTGCTTTTTTAAGATTGAAGAGGGATTTCTTGAGAAAACGTAACTTAAGTGTAAACCAGTAAGTAACAAACCAAATCAACCAATAAGAAGGATATTTTGACAAGTGAAAACAAATTAAATAAATTAAAAAAGGAAAGACAAAAACCACAACAAAGCAATAAAACAATTACTTGAAACGGAACCACGCTACGGTGAGCAACCACTGCCTTATTTTTCATTATAAAGTTTGATATACACACAAAATCAGTAAATAATGGTTAATTGTTTAATCTAGAGACGTAGTTATAAATATTGAAAACAATTTATCAGGCAGTTAAGAAATTTACATGAAATTGTCCTGGTAGATAGTTTAATAACAGATATTTTCACTTTTAATTACATATTATACCAGTTTTAATTTTACAGGACTAAACGACCGTTTCGGAATATATATAGTGCTTTGATCAAAATTTTAAAACCAAGCTTCTTTCAAGATATTAAAAATATCAAAAGGACCAAAATATATTTTACCGAATTTAATTTAGCTAAGGGAATAGTTTGAATGAGGATATATAAACCTTATTTTATGAAGAATTTCAGATTTTAACTTGCAATAAATTCAGACTTATTGATAAACTTAAACATTTACTTTGTAATTATTTCGCTGTACCTAAAAAACTGATGTAAAACAAATTGTTGACACATGGATATTGCAAGCCTAGGCTTATCAGGGCCCTAAAAAATTACTGACCATCATCCCTGTGTTCAGGATTGTCATTTGACGTCCCATGGTTCCATGTTCCTTTCACTCTTAATGTTATTACACACGTGGCGGGTGTATCTAGCTAAACTGGAATTGCTCACCCTTTCGGGACATTCTGCCTTATTCACTGATGGAAGTTCATGTGTTTAACTTAATTTGTCAGTTTTAAAGTTTTTACTTTACTTTGAAATTGTGACTTGGACATCGTTTAGTATGTTTGCTTTTGATATCAAATTATAAACAATTTATGAATCAAAAACAAACATACTAATCCATGTCCGAATCACAATCCAGAAGCAAAGTAAAAACTTTGGAACTGACAAGTTAGGTTAGACACGTGAACTTCCACCAGGGAAGTGAGGCCGGATGCTCCGGAAGGGTAAGCACCTCCTTTTTGGCTAGCGACACCCGCCAAAATTGTATGAAAGGAACATGGAACTATTAGACGTCAATTATATCCAGGACAATCCTGGATACAGAGACATCAAACTTATCAACAATACTGTGATGACGGTCATAAAACTTTTTGAGGGCCTTGATAAGTCAAGGATTGCAGTATCCCTGAGTCAACAATTTATTTGCAAGCAACCTACTTCGTTGTACAAAGTCCCCGTAGTGGGAACAAGCTCTACCATAGCGTATTAATTAACCAAATACTCCATAAGCAGGAAAAGCAGGTATATTGCTGCATAAAAAGGAAAGTTGACAATAGAAAAATTGAAGTCATCACGTTTGTCATAAAGCCTTTTGTGTGTGTCATATAAGTCTAAATATGAAGCAGAACTTGAAGAATCAGTCGTGTCTTCTATTTCAAGCTCACTAGAATAGACGACATTTACATAGTCTCCAAATTTAGGATTGTTAAGAGACAGGACGTCATCTATATATCTGTATGTTGAGTTGGATGATTTGCCAGATTTAACGAGGTTCTACATAAATTCTGCTTCGTAAAAATAAAGTAACAAATCAGCAAGAGATGTGCACAGTTTGTACCCATTGGTATAGCGATTGTTTGCTGAACAACTATATTAACAAACACAACAAATATGTTATCTATCAAAAACTCCAACATTTTGTTGATGGTTTCTTTAGTATATTTTTGTTTGGAATCCGTATAGTACTTGACAAAATAACCAGAATCCCTGTTCAGCACCAGATATTTGTATCTTGTCTAACCGTTTTTGTAAAAGAAAGACAAGAGAATAATTTCTTTAAGACATATTGTTTAATATTTGAACTTAACATTGTGTTTACAATCAGTTTTTTAATTTTGTTTTGTTCAACTAAAACACGCTGTACAGCATTATAATTTGTAGTAGTTATCGGAACCTGTCAATTTAATTTATTTTCTACGTCTTTCAATATTAGTATGGTGTATGGTATCAAAAACAAACACACTAACCCATGACCGAATAAAAAAAACTTGATATAAAATGTAAAATTTACAGATCATTCATACTGTTATAGGTAAAAAGTCAAATGAACGACGCAATAGATAAAAAACTTATGAAAACAAATTTTTAAAGGCATTTTTTTTATATATTTTTAATGTTTTTGTACGCCATAGTCTATAAAGTCCCATGGAGTAACTATACAGATGCATTTGAACATAACTGAAGACGCAGATGGATGATATATCTAAATTATATACCTTTCATTGGCTTATATATTACACCTTGTAATTTGTACTCTAACCCAGTTAAGTTTCTCTATCAATTTGATGAAAGCGTTTGTATTCAAACCCAGTTAAACGTCTCTGTCAATTTGATGAAAGAGTTTGTTAATTTTCATTTTTTTTTCTCGATTTAACTTTCTCTTTTTTATATTTGTTTTCCAGTTAAACGTTATTGATTACCATTTTCTAGTTATATATTTTGCTGTGTTTTTTTCTGGCTAAAGTTTATTGTTCATAATGTACTTTTATATTTTTTGTGTGTATTACCTTATAAAACACCCGCATATTTTTACTAAAACATTTCACATACAAACATATTAGCATATTTATGAAGTTTTTAATAGCCAGAAAACATTGGTAATATATCGTGTACTGCCTTTAAATAGATCGTTACCTCTTGGTTTAAGTTTGTTTTTACACCAAAAGTTCATCATATCTCGTGTTAAAACGACCTTTAGGTTATCTGCTATTTTCATATGACAGAAATTCTGTTTTTTGAAAAAAAGAACAAATTAGAATACGTTATATACATAATATATTTTAATAAGTACGAAATGCATGTGTTAAACGGGGTTGTGTTAAACGGGGTTATAGTCAAAAACAAACATACTTATCCATTTCCGAATCACAATCCAGAAGCAAAGTAAAACCTTTTGAACTGACAAGTTAGGTTAGACACGTGAACTTCCACCAGGGAAGTAAGGCCGGGTGCTCCGGAAGGGTAAGCACCTCCTGTTTAGCTAGCTACACCCGTGTGTAATCAAAATTGTGTGAAAGGAACATGGAACTATGAGACGTCAAATATATCCAAGGCAATCCTGGACACAGAGACATTAAACTTATCAACAATACTGTGATGACGGCCATAAAACTTTTTGAGGGCCTTGATAAGCCTAGGCTTGCAATATCCCTGAGTCAACAATTATAACAAATCAAAACAACATTTATATCTGGCTACTAGATAATACGTTAGTCATTTTAAGAAAAAGTTCTGTAACGAGCATGAAAAACGATAAAAGTCTCAAACTAGCCTTGTATATATAACCCTATCTGATCTCATGTCCTTATTGCATGTATTTCTTAATTGCCCACAAAATGAGTTATTTAAGACAATTCACAGTGAGTAGTCTAGCTTTAAGTAAATGTTTGATTATTTAAATACAATAAAATTCTCCGTGTTAAAATTTAGTTACACTATATAAACAAATTGGTGCTTCTTCTGAGAAAAAACCGGCCAAAACTCGTGCTTAACCTATTACATTTTACCAATGAATCGTTTCAAAAAGCCGGAAATACATTGATATTTCAAAATCTTCCCGTGGGTTTAATACAAACGATAGTTTATTCGTTAGATAGTAAATTAGGTCTTTTATGTATCAATCTATCCTAGACACCATTGTTTTAATAACTCTCGTAGACTGTGTAGTAATAAAGCACATGGTTGTTGCTGTTCATTTTTGACGCAAGACTTATGCCCCTTGGATTTTTATCTCTAGTTTTCAATGTAATACCGGATTGTTGATTAATCAACATTATTATTGATCGTTCGTAAATTACACTACATAAATTGCATATCACTACACTAATTTTTAAAATATATCTTGGTTCATTTTGCATGAAAATGAACGGGGTTTGTAATAATGAATTAGTGTTTTATTAAAATATTTGAATTATTGAGTATTGAAATGTTTAAATTTATGTTTATACCTAAATTCTTCTTCTTCTTATGTTTTCCGGCTTGTGTTCCAAATTTCAGAAATGTTTGTTATAGAATGTAATCGGTGCCTCTTGGTTCTTTCAACAACACTCTCTTTACGTTCAATTTTGTTATTTAGTAAACAAGTAAACCAAGAAACCAAAAACATCGAGATACAAACTATAAAGCATCAATAAAGAGGAGTAAAAGACCACTTGTTTTAAAACTTTGCACTTTGAAACTACGTAAAGTTAAGTCAAGATGAGTGGTTCGAGTTATCATAAGTGTGTTGCAAATTAGAGAGCGACTTTTCCTTAAAACAATCTTTTTAATTTTGAATAAGCCTTATTTTGTCTCACATTGAACCGTCAATAAACTTGAACGAAAAGACGCAATGCAAAACGTTACCGTAAGAAATGGTTTAATCGGATAATATTCTTAAGTTAGTAATCCGTTATGTATGTTTTCCAACATATATTTTTCTTTGAAATGGTTTCTTGATTTGTATACATGGCGTATTTTTTGTTTTATTGTTGATGAAAAAAGTCTATTTTGAAAATTTAAATATACTTTTTGTAGAAATCAATAATTTTAAAATAGTTGGATGATGACGGAGACACCAAAAGTACTTAAACCACGTGCACCGTAAGCCACACAACTGGACACCATTTTGCCAAAGAATTAAGACAACCGGGCATTTTACAATCAGAGGTCAAAATTATATTTTTTCTTTCTTGTCTGTTGTTATATTTTGTTTTCGTGGCTCTTGGCTTTCTTTGGTTATTGTGTTTTAGATAGGAAGTGAATAATCTGGTCTTTCAAAATGCCTCGCATTTTTTATTCGGTCTATAACATGAAATAAAAAACAAAATTTTATGAATTGTTTAAAAATATATATTTATTTTCAATGAATAAAACACAAATAGAAACAGTAGTAAAATCTGATATTCAAATATAAACAACAAAGTAGCTGACAGTCTCCCCGAGGTGTGTAACACATGTTGACAGAATCCATAAAATCGTTGGATTTTTGTGAAGATTTGGCATCTGTTTAAGGTTCATTGTAAATGGAAATAGTGTGTAGTCTATTTACCAACACCACATCTGAAAAAGATAAAAACGTTGATTTTTGATTAGTTTAAATTACGTAACTCTATATAATATTTAAAGAGTGAACAAAAGAATGGGAATTAGACGACAACGGCACCGATGTTAGAACACTGGATTTATTGTTGGTAGGTGTATAGATATATTGATTACCGGGATTTAAATCGCGGTTCTCGTCCCTGTTTCACAATCATTCTTTAAATAAATTTTCTTTAACTTAAACTTAGCTATTTTCAATAACCTTTTAAAGAACAAAAAATATAATAAGCATGTAATAGTATATTGATGTCAAGTTCAGTTATACTACTACAATTACAATTGGTTGATCTAGTATGAATAAATGAATGAATGAATAATTGAATGAGTGAAATGTATTACTTGTATCTGCATTTGAAAGGTAAAAACATTTTTAAAAACATTTCTAAAAGATCCATACCTTTTTATTTTTCTCTATTTAAACCCAAGCATTTACCAATGTCCTGAAAAAAGAAGTTTTCATTAATAATGACTTGAATCATTATGAATAAACACTAAAGGTTAAAATAGCAACAGGAAAACAAAAAACACACGGAATAGGACGGAAACACAATCATCATTAACTGGTTTTAATTTTGATTTCCTACATTAAACGACACACCAGATAAATGATTATATGTTCAACAAAAGCACCGCTAGTTGGTGCAATGTATATCTGTTTTTTTATTTTTGCCATTAATTTGCTGGTAAAGAAAACAATGTTGACGAAGAACAATTGCAAGGATGGTAAAGTATGAAGGGACATAAAATATTTAAGTAGTACAACGTGAAAGGAAATCAATAGCTAAGTCTCTAGTCCTGTTTTTTAATATAATGGGTAAAGAAATGATTAAAATTAAACAGGGACACAACTCTAAGGAATTCGCACAGAATCGCCTTCTTCTGGCGCGCACTATGTCATATCCTGGTTATCATGTATACCAAGTTTAGTAAATACTTGTATATCTATATCGGTGTTGGATGAATAGGCCGGATTATTTATTATGGACGGACGGACAACGCCTTAGCATTATACGACCCGTGTCTAGAAACTGGCGTATAAAAATCCAATGTATAAGATTTAAAGAAAACCGGACTGTTCAATCGTCTTCAAATTCGTACTATCTGATATAGGGATGTGCCATTTTAAACACGTTAGGTGTTCTACTGAAATTCTGGTAATATCTCAGTGATATACGTTTAATATATGTAGTGCTTGACATGTAAGTAAAGTGCAATTTGATCAAAATATAATAGCAATAATATAATTCACCAGGCATTTAATCGAGTGATGTGGTTAAAACGTTTACAATTTATATACTTACTGTGGTAAAATCCTGGTTGTCTGTAGTGATAGGGTTGTGGTACGTGGCGGTAATAAACCCGTGGTTGATAATGATTATTGTTAAATAGACGACTTAGCAATCCAAGTTTTAGAATAGGCAATAAACCAGCAATAGCAGCATTAACTGTCACTGCAGATGACAGCAAACAGATAAGCAAAATGGCAAGGGTTGACTGATTCATGATAATCTGAAATAAATAATATAAGTATATCATCTCTCTATTGTAATTATTGTTTTAGAGCATTTCAACTAACCTACCGTAGATCTTGGAACGCGTATTTTGTTTCAATATCATTGCGGGGTCCCTAGTTAGAGGTAGATGTAGGTAATAATTGACGATTAACATTTTAATCTCTCTCTCTCTCTCTCTCTCTCTCTCTCTCTCATCAATTTAAGATTATAGACATACGCATCGCGGCTCTGAAGAGAGGATATTGTACGAACAATACAAAATGATTCCTTAAATGCTTGACTTTTGTTTTTGGTCCTATTTTACAAAACGTATTGATGAAAGAGTTTTATTTTCGTTTTTTTAAGAGTAGTTTATTGGGTTTTGAGTGTCTCATAAGTCTTTTTGGGCTGAATGATATGAATGTTTTGTAGTTAAATTTGTCTTTTGTTTTTGTATATGGTAATTTTGTAGCCTTAGAGCTAGCTAAATAACAAACAAATAATTTCAATTACTTTTTAAACAAAAGAACAGAAATATTCTACACGTGAAAGTTTTCAGTCTCCTACTCACTATGATTATATTTTTGATTTTTTATGCTAAACATTTGAAATAAAAATGTAAAGAAGCATTATTTTTTATGTTATGTCCAAAATTTTGACAAATTTCAAACTTCCGCACTTGACGCGTTATAAAACCGGCACCATGAATTTGTAAAGACGGAATCCCATAACATTACCAAAACAAGGACATATACGAATGTCAATTATTTTTGATATGTAATTTTACTATATTAAAAGTAATACTTACTGGTTATCTGTGAACACACCAGAGGACTACTGTCTAGTTAGGATAGAATGAAGTGAAATGATACAGAAAGGTCTAGTCGCTTCTTCATTTATATAGACCGCTGTGGCCTAATTATGACAAAATTATGACAATCAAATTAAACAGAAAAAAACCAGATTATTAATGAACATTAATTTATTTCCTATAATCTGTCATCAGATTTATACTTTTGTATCTATTGAACTTTTATGACAAACGGGGATAAGGAAAGGTGAAAAGGATAGAAAATTAACCATAAAACACAGACTTTCTTTGATTACATTTTAAGTAAAACTTTTATGAACCTCAAAAGGTCATTTTTTTGAACGAGGTCTTTGTCTCTTAATGAACAACATAAGGCGTTAGTCAGAAATCTGGTCATGTATGAAATATATACATCAATTATAAATGCGCGTGTTGAATAATTGAAATAAACTCTTAATTGCATGCATGTATTCTTTAAATGAAAAGAGACAAGTTAAAATAAGAACCATTGACAGATATATCAAAATTAATGAACTGTTAAGTCGTGTTTTTACTTTGATGAAAATTTACAAGAAACGACGTCTATGTATGATCCAATAATGAGCTGACGATAGTGGGTTGGGTATGTGAGAAGCACTATGCGCTTAGTGCATTGTCATCATCTTTATTATAACATTCCATATCTATTGATCTTTTGTTTGTTTGTTTTTTTTATTTTTCTTCTTTATCTTCAAAAAAAAAAAGACTCGAAGTCAAACGGTGTATTTTTAAAATAAAACTTCAAATGATAGGACACTGATAAATGCTAAAGAGCCAACGGGTTTCGCCGCTGTATTACGTGAATGGTAATTTTGAAACTAGCCAATTCATAAAGTTTTGAAATTGTTCATAGTTTGCTTTAGGATGACGTTCCAAAATTATGACTAACAAGAAAAATAGGAAGCTGTACCACGTGATACCCTTAACGTTTGTGCAGAACAATTATTTCCATTGGATATGGAATCATATTGGTTCATATTTTCCCATAAAACGTTATTACGGGAAATCCCGACGTTAACATTTTCTAAAAACGTACCGCACAAACGTTTAGGGGTTGGTCACGTGGAATAGCGGCGAACCCAATTTTTCTAAAATGAAAATTTTTAAACTAGCCAATTTATAAACATCATTTGAAATAGTGAATGGTTTACAATAGTATGACGTCCCAAATGACCACAAAGTAAAAAAAAGTTGTAAATTGCATATTATACCAGTTTTAATTTTACAGCATTAGACGGCCGTTTCGGAATACAATTCCTCATCAGTAGTGCTTGGACCAAAATTATTAAACCAAAATTATTTCGAAGATGTTGAAAAGCTACCCAAAGGACCAAAATATATTTTACCAAATTAAGCTAAGGAAATACTTTGCATGAGGGAGTATACCTTAGTTTTTGAGAAATTTCAAATTTTAACTTGCAGGAAATTTAGACAATTATAGTATATTTCTGACAATAATAAAAAATTGTTGCCTACTGAGTTTGTGATATCCTCGGGGCACCAGCCACCAGCAGATAAGTGGTATATAGTAGATATAGTAGATAAGTGTTTGAGCATAATGTTTCAGAATCTAAAATGACATCAGGGATAGCCACACAAATTAGGAAATTTTATTTTATTAAAGTATGATAATTGTAATTGTGATGTTGGCTTCGAATAATTATTATCTGATTTTAAGCTAATATATGTTTGAACGGTATCACAAACAAACCTTTTGTATTTATTAGAAATACCACTACTGTCAGTGGTATTGACTGCCTCTGACAGTAGTACTCGCATAAACTCAGATATGCAGCAATATACCTGCTTCTCAATGTTGACTACACACGCGGTTTGCATCAACGGGAGTTGCTTACTCTTTTTGATCATATGGTCTCACTTCCCCAGAGGAAGTTCACATGTTTAACTTAATTTGCCAGTTTCAAAGCTTTTAATTTGCTTTGGGATTGTGTTCTGGCTATGGATTGATTTGTTTGTTTTTGATTATGCATAATACTCCATACATACAGTAAATATATAATGTTTGTGGATCAAGAGAAGTTTTGAAATAAGCATGATTTGATATGCTGTCATTTGTCAAGAAAAAATTACCGTGACTGGAACGTGAGATACCACTTTAAACGATATTTATTTATTGTGAATTTATAGTAATCATAAATCCAACAAAGACTAAGTAGTGCATTACCGTATACCCTCCCATGAACGTTCAAAAGATGTTTTCAAATGTGGTGAGTCTATTATTGACTTTTCGGATACGTACCGTTATCTAGGCTTGTGGCTTGATGAACACTTAGACATGCAAAAAACTGCTAAAGAACTATCAAAATCAGCTAATCGTGCACTTGGAATGGTGTTCTCGAAGTTAAAATGTTATGGTGACTTTTCCTATAATGTGTTGACAAAACTTTATAAAAGCATGGTCGAGCAAATTTTGTTTTATTGTGCTGGGATTTGGGGAACAAAGCAATTTAGCTGTATTAATTCTGTGCAGAACAAGGCCTGTAAAATGTTCCTTGGTGTTGGTAAATACACATCAAACATTTCAGTTAGAGGTGATATGAACTGGTTATCTTGTGTCTCTAAACAAAAGATAGCGTGTATAAGACAATTCAGTAAACTTGCTCGTATTCATGACTGTAATAGGATTATTTATAAGCTATTTGTTCTCTCTCCACGCAAGAATAAGGGTTAGTTCCATAAAGTTTCAGGTTTTATAGACACTATACACACGGTATTGTGTGGGACATTAATATTTCAACTAAAGAGGTAGTTAAAATTATTGTGCAAAATGTTAATATCATAGATAACAATGAATGGCACTGTCAATTATTTAATGACCACAAGTGCTTAAATGGTAACAAACTTCGAACATGTAGACAATACAAAAATAACATTTCATTAGAAACATATATCACATGTAACCAGATTCCGCGATATCACAGGCGATTAATTTGCCAGTTTAGAAGTGGTTCTCTCCCTATTGCGGTAGAAACAGGTAGATACACTAAACCGCCTACACCGTTACAAAATAGAATTTGTAAATATTGTAATATTTTAGAAGTTGAAAACGAACAACATGTTTTAATTAATTGTCATCCTTATAGCGATTTAAGGTTTTCACTTTTTAACTTATGTAATAATATAATTTCCAGTTTTAATGATTTTAGCCCTTCGGATAAGTTAAATTTTATTATGTCCTGTAACGTTGCTGAGGTCCAACAAAAACTAGGCATCTTTTTATTCAATATGACCACCAGACGTAGATCTTTTAATGCCTTTTTATGATGTTTTTAAACGGTTAACTGCAGTGTTACTTTTATCCATGTCCAACTAATTTTTATGATCAAATGTTTTAATTTATGTGATCAAATGTTTTAATTTTTATGAGTAATTTTTTGTTGTATTTTTTTACATGTATTTTAATTATAGATACAATATGTAGTGTCTCGTAAGCCACATGTGGCCGGATATAAAAATTTTATAAGGTTTTTTATGTGTATGTGAACATTGAATTTTTATATGTGACACTTAAATAAAATAAATTATTATTATTATTATTATTATTATTATTATTATAAACTACCTATCGAAGATTATACAAAGAAACCAAGACATCATGGATTATGTGAACTTTGTACATATTCTCAACTTGTTTGTTTTTGCAATGTGAGAAATTTTCTAATGCAAAATGTATTCTATCGATATAAATAATACAGTCATAGGCCAAAAAAAAAATAAATAAAAAAAAAAATAATTTAAAAATCATTTTTTAATTTTGCATTTACCAGTGAAATATTTGTTAAATTAATTTGATAAGATAGTTGAACAGTAACATTAGGATGAAAGGGTGCGGTGTATCATGAAAAATTACATTATTCAAATGTGTATTTATTTGTATTGCGCACATATATTATAGTATTTTTTATTTTATTCGATTCATGAGTTGATCAAGCTCCTGTTAAATTTTATGTAGATGAAAAGGATAAAAGTTCATATACCCCATTGTTTTTCTAACAAATGGTAAATGTTTTGTTCAATATAACCATATACATTTCCTTTCTCTCAACTGGTATTCTTTCTTCTTCGTGTAACCATTTAAATTATATATAATTTGCTGTTCTGCTTGGAATATCTCTTTGATTCATTTTGTTTGAGGTTTATGAAAATTACACGTAAGAGTTATTCCGCCTGATTACTATACAAAAAAGATCAAGACGGCTTCCATTGAGCGGTCAGTACATTAGCCGACATGTCACATGTAGACATTAAACTTCGATATTCATCAGGTTATATTGGGATTCGAAGTTAGTACATTAGCCGACATGTCACATGTAGAAATTAAACTTCGATATTCATCAGCTTATATTGGGATTCGAAGTTAGTACATTAGCCGACATGTCACATGTAGACATTAAACTTCGATATTCATCAGCTTATATTGGGATTCGAAGTTAGTACATTAGCCGACATGTCACATGTAGACATTAAACTTCGATATTCATCAGCTTATATTGGGATTCGAAGTTAGTACATTAGCCGACATGTCACATGTAGACATTAAACTTCGATATTCATCAGCTTATATATTGGGATTCGAAGTTAGTACATTAGCCGACATGTCACATGTAGACATTAAACTTCGATATTCATCAGCTTATATTGGGATTCGAAGTTAGTACATTAGAAATGTTTCGTATGATGTAGACGAAACAAGCACCTGTGTTCCCTAAACAAAAATGGACTGGTCCATAATAAATGTTTATAATTAGAAGTACATTAGCCGACATGTCACATGTAGACATTAAACTTCGATATTCATCAGGTTATATTGGGATTCGAAGTTAGTACATTAGAAATGTTTCGTATGATGTAGACGAAACAAGCACCTGTGTTCCCTAAACAAAAATGGACTGGTCCATAATAAATGTTTATAATTAGATCAGACAGATTACATTTTATTTGCTTATACCGGTTCATACATTGGCAAACAACATTGACTTGTCCGCTTGACCTTTAATAACAATATTTACAACAAACGAATACAACAGAGAACACAAATACATAGTAAAAACTATTACTATTCTTATAGTAACTTTGACACCTGTATTGTGTATGTATTAAATGCTAACGCTACCCATACATTGGGTGTGTTCTCCTATATAAACATTTCTTATGAAAGATCTAGCGGATTTGTCAGTGTTGTTCGGCTACAGTTTTAAACTCAAATATGTGAACGACCCTATATTGTCACAAATAAAAAAAAGTTATAATTTAATTCTCATTTGCTTAAAGCATTTTGATTGATCATATTTTTTCTGTTGCGTTTGCTTTCAGAATGGATTGTCTCTCAGTGACGTGGCGTCATTTCATTATGGATGACATACAGGTGCATTTGAATTCCTACGCCATAGCGTTGATATTGTTTACTTGCTACGGCTATGTTATTGTTAAAAATGTTGATTTGTTGTTGAAAATTTTATAAAAATTCAATTATAAGAATGAAATAATTTTTACATTTTGTTATGGAAGTATGATTTTTCAAGAATCGGACAATGGGGTTCGCTGCTGTACCACGTGATCAGTACCTCTTAACGTTTGTGCGGAACGTTTTGGAAAACGTCATCGTCACATATTCCCGGAATGACGTCGTTTTCGCGGGAAAACGTCATCTGATGCTGTTCCATATCCATGGGAAATAAGTGTTCCGCATAGACGTTAGCGCGTATCACATGGTACAGCGGCGAACCCCCTTTGCACACGTATGCAAAATGTTTAATTCTTTCATACTTTCACAACAAAAAGAAAAATTAATTTCATTTCTATATTGAAATAAAAGTGGCACACAGTATAATGTCGCCGATATTTTGTGCAAAATATCTATAGAATAACTGCTCAGAACACGAAGGGGTTGTCAACACCCACCACCCCTAAATTTACGAATCTATCATTTCCATTGGTATTGAATGTTTTTCGTAAAAACATATTGATGACATGCGTCCCGATCCAGATTATGCGATCGTAGCGTTCTAATCTACTGTAGAGAAAAAAATCCCAGTGTGAACGTTATAGGATAACACGACACGTGATACAAATGTGTCCTTTCAAGTATATGCAGCAAAAACAAACATACTTATCCATGTCCGAATCACAATTCAGAAGCAAAGTAAAAACTTTAAAACTGACAAGTCAAACTTCCACAAGGGAAGTGAGGGCGGGTGCTCCGGAAGGGTAAGCACCTCCTGTTTAGCTAGCTACACCCGTTACGTGTATATAAAACAACATAAGAACTGATAAACAAATTATAAAACTAATTTATTAACAAAAACATTTCAAACACTATAAATGAGAAGACATATACAGAAGGTACTGATGAACAAATAATCGACGACGTCATGTTAAATCGGCCACAGTCTTGCCGTCAGCAATGGAGGGGGAAGGTAATTGTCGTCAACCTGCAAATAATACATAAAGCATTTTAGAGAAGGTTATGTCGATGATATATCCAATGATATGAAACGTTGTTGCAAAATATTTAAATTTGAGATTTTTTATTTCATCATTAAAACTATATTTACATTTTTTATGTTTTATTGTATGTTTGAAAGAAAATGTTATTTTAGGAATATGATTACTATGACTAAAATGACTCCACTAAAGTTTTGGTTATGATTATACACGTGCCGTCATTAATTGACGTATCGCCGGTCATGCCTTTTATATTCCGTCATAACGGTACCAAAGCAGCGTCACGGTAACTAATCACGTACTAGTGTCAGTGACTTTATAAAATGGCACAATTCAGGCTGAGTGTTCATTTTTAATGTGTAATTCAAGCATGCGGGGCTTTGTCGGAACTTTGTAAGTGTGGCTCCGTCGATCCGTCACTTGCCTGTTTCAGCAATTCGAAATACAAGCCATTTAAATCTATTTCAAGATTGAGAGACAAATGTAAGATTTTCAAAAAAATGCGAAATGCAAACATAACCATTGAACTGTCTAGAAATGTAGTTTAGTGTGCTACAACGGCTTTTATTGCAAACCAAACTAATCCCAAAGAGCTGCGGGAATGTAGATTATAGCACTATAATCGCCATTTCTAGACATTTCAATGGTTAATTGTTTGAGAGTATAACTATCGTCATTTATTGTCTTGTCCGACGATTGGAAATTTAATTATAAATGCATCTCATACACGAGTGTTTAACATTTAACTAAGAATACCCCCCCCCCCCCAAATAAAAAAAAAAAAATAAATAAATAAATCAGGATTTAAAAACTGCGAAATGCGCGTTCCTAAAGTTGCTTTGACCAGCAGAGACAGTTCAATGTTTGAATATCATTGTTGGCATCATAAAAAATATTTTATTAGTAATTAATATAAAAGCGTTTAGTCGTGTCGTATGCTGCCATTTGTTTTTTTTTCGTTGTGCCCAATATATTTTTATTATTATAGACTTACCAAAAACGTAAGAAACACGATCTCAACACTTCTCTCAACCTGAAACATATTGTGTTTGGTATGAATAAACAATTATAAACATATCTGCTCACTTTGAGTATAGACAAACAAAATTGATCTTCCCGCTTGACCCTTAAGTTAAACATGTCCTATGGAATAGTAAATTTATGTATAAGGAACAAGGTGATCATAGAAACATGCACTGTTTATTCGAAACCTAACGCTGTCCATATGTTCTGTAGATAACTGGTATGAGTATTTTTAAAGTAAGATCAAATAGACAGGCAAATGTTGTTTGTCTATACAGCGCAAAGAGGAATTAGCGCGTATTATAGGCGAGTTTGTTTTTTTTTAAAAAATGACGTCGGCCGCTCTTGACGGGCATCAATTTTGCAAATTACAGTACAGGCCGGTCGAAAGATTAACACTTAGATAACTAATAAGATGAGGAATCGGCAGATAATCTTGACCATTCGATAGCTATATCTCAACATCTTTTTAGCTTTCTTCAACCGCTTTTTTATCAGTGCTATCCATATATCGACCATTCGGCAGCCACGTTAGCTCAATGTTAAACTGTTAACAAGCCTGTATAGTAAAAGTCATTTTATGGTGAGTTGTTTTAAAACAGTCTTTGTATTTAACTCAACATACTCATAACTTTAACCCATCTACATTAAACATTTAACTTGTAGAAAATTTTGTGGATTAAATGTAAAAAAATGAATGTATCAATTGTACATTTTAAACTTCATGTCTCTACAAATTGTTTTTGTTGCAATAATGTTAAAAAATACGCGATGTTTTGTCGATAAAGCTCATTTTAAATAAAGTACAATTTGTAAACTATAATTAAATTATTTACAGCTTTTGATTCGAGATATTCAAAAAGTCAAATAATTTTGTTTGCATTTAAGAATGTATTAAAAATACATTATAAGATGCAAGCCAATGATTAAAATCACCCCTTGGTTTCACAAAAAATTGCAAAAATATGTATTATTCCAGAGTCCCAGAGTTTCATTGCCTTTGTCCGCAGATATTATAAATATAGCGTATTTTTTAACAATCGCGAAAATAAATGCAACGGAATTGAGCAGTTCTAAAGTACTGAGTATGTTGAAAGAATCGGTGATTGAAGTAGCATTGCATTGATCTGTAACTAACGAAATGTTCAATGAATTCTCTTACTGGACTTTTTTTCATTTTCGGACAGAAACGATAAAAATGGATGGTTTCGCCGCTGTACCACGAGATACCCCCAACGTTTGTTTAGAATAAGTATTTCCATTGGATTCGGAATCATATCAATACACGTTTTCCCGTAAAAAAGGCGTCATTTCAGGACTTCGCGGGGTACACGTTTTCCAAACACGTGTAACGAAAACGTTAAGGAGTGTTGTTCACAATGTACATTGGGAAACCCCGGCATTAGAGATATAGAGAATAATTAGAAAGAAGTAAAATGATTTACCCATGTAAGATGGGAATCCAGGTTGTGGAAATGGTCCATAAAATGGTTGTGGAATTGGACCAAAAAATGGTGGTGGTGGTGGAAAGCGTCTTCTTCTATTTCTTCCTAAATAGGCAGCACCGGCCCCAAGTAAGAGACCAAAAACTGATCCTGAATAGAAATCATTTAATCCAAAAACCTGCGCCTGAGCATTGGTGTGGTCAATGAAGCAGAGTGAAATTACCAAGACTGCACACAGTATATAGGCCTTCATACTGAGTAATCTGAAATACAAGGATAGTACTGTATTATCTACAACTACAGCAAGATAAGAGGGATGTTAAATGTTACTAAACATGTAAACTAATAATGAATGGAGTTTACCAGCGTACCATGTCACTACGCGGGACGTTTTGAAAAACGTTAACGTCGAAAATCTCCGGAATAAAGTATTTTTTAAGCAAAACGTGAACTGAAGCGTCTTTAGTTTAGGTTGTTTTAGTTCAACGAGACATGTGGTAATCTATCAAAGGTTCGTCTGTTATACAAGATAAAATTAAATTGAAACTAAGGTTTTGTCACTGATGAGAATATTACTTTCACTCAATTTGTTAACAAGAGCATCGCTTAACAGTTGAATATTTTCCACTTATATTGTAAATAATTTCAAGCAGTTTGACACCGTACATACAAACACTAAATCGCGATAATAGTAAAGGTAACACTAAGTTAAATTAAAAAGTAATGAACGGACGCGTTTAAATCTCGATTAATTTTCATTCGAATTCCTTGCTGTTCTTATTACTCGCAACTTTATGTTGGAGTAAAAAAATGAGGAAAAAATAAAAATTGAAAATATGAAAATAATAAGATTGTATATATAATGATTTGAAATGTTCGAAAACTTGCAAGTATTGTGTAAATAAATAAATAAATAATCCACAACTCCTTGGAAACTTACCTTGTTTAATATCAAGAAAAAAAGAAAGTGAGGATGAGATGAATATTTCGGCTTATATATTGTCAGCAAAATTATCATAAGGAGTCCATCTAGAATAAAAAGCGACTGAAATTTGTCATATACATCATCATAAATAGTTTTGGTTCTTGTGATTATTGTCACATTGTGGTCATAAATACACAAACAAAAATCGATAAAATGTAGATATAGGTCAATAGAATGGACTTTATTATCAGTTCAGTCAAGGACCAAGGTATATAAAAACACTAATATATGACACCTTTATAAATAAAAAAAAACTGCACATGCAATCCCCAATTTTTGCTTTAACGACATCATTGTGATTATTTATTCTTATATAAAACTTAAACATCTGAAACATTTATAAAAGAAACTGCACATGCAATCCCAATGTTTGCTTCACTGACATAATTGTGATTATTTATTCTTAATATAAACATTTACATCTGAAACATTTATAAAAGAAACTGCACATGCAATCCCAAATGTTTGCTTCACTGACAGAATTGTGATTATTTATGCTTAATATAAAACTTAAACATCTGAAACATTTTTTTTAAAAACTGCACATGCAATTCCCATTGTTTGCTTCAATTAACAAAAACATTGTGATCATACAGGTCCGTCCAGAAAGTTCTGTGCCCCCTTTTGAGATTTTAGATTTCGTGTTTCTATGACATTCGTACGGAATTAAACAAGATATTAATGTATAATCTTTAACTAATCAAAAACCAAAAATATTATTCCATAGAGATGACTTAATTACTAAAAAAAATTGTGTCTAAATTTTGACCTTGAAGGATTTTAGTTGATCACAATTTTGATCACAATTTTATCACACTTCTTGTTCTTAAATCCAAGATATTGACCATGGACGTTTAATAATCATTTTCGTTTGATTATTTTCAAAAAGGTATCACCTGGCAAGGGTTTAATGAAAAACAAACAAAAACAACAAGTTGGTGAATCAAATCACCGCAAGAAGTTCATATGAAAACATTGTCTTTAAACGTTTTATTCAAATTAAGAAAGACATTGCTGAAAATATACTCTCTAGTGTTTAGGTGTGGTTTGTTGTCCCATGAACAATAACATTTATAATACTTGCTTATCTTACAACTCTAATAATAATGTTTCGTAAAAAAGCTGGAAACTTTTATGTTAATATTTTTACGTATTTTATTTATAAAAATAGTTTTCAACTAAACATCTTTATATATCTAGGCGAAAATATCCATACAAAGTGACTGACTATAGATGCACAAGTTCAAATATTCTGTGTTTATGGCTTTTATCATGGTTTTACTATCAAGATGAGTGGCAATATTACCATTTACTAAAATCCCGTAAGGCTCCAATGTGTAAGGTAATGTAAAACAGCTATTTCTTTGATATAAAAATAATTTTTGTCGTGTCTGATGTATTAAAATGTTATTTAGAATAGTCCTTATAAAACAAATTAAAAATGTCAACAAAAATTGATTTTTTGGAGAGGGACACAAAACATTATATGTATAGTATATATGTAGTATATGCTTGAGCTCATTTAAAAACTAATTACTTTGCTCACGCATGGCAAAATTGACTACTTTGTTTGGGTATTGGACGTTCGAAAATTTTATGAAATGTCATTGTTTGGATATATGTTAGTACACAATTTATTCTTGTTTAAGAAATAATAAACCTTTACCCGTGGTATATCGTCGAATAATTCACGGGACGGAGTTCAAATACGGAAGAATATAATATCACGAGGTGGCTTTGTATTATTCGACGGTATACCTCGGGTAAATGTTGATAATTTCAATTCTAACCTGACTTAGATAAAAATATTGAAAAACATTGCGAACTCTTTCTTTGGAAGCACATTTTACTACCTATTTGCTAAAAGGGCATTGAAACAATTAAGCTGTTGAGATTACCTTCATTGAAATAAATGATTTTATGAATGAAAATTACGTCACAACCATTGTTTGAGGAACATAATATGACGTCATAAGATAAACAAGGGAGTACGTCATTAAAATGGAACAGCGATGGGTTTATCGTTTGTTATACCACAACTGGTTCTTTTCATGTTTCATATGAAGGAAAACACAGGTCACTTTAGAATACTCCATAAACCAGTAGAAGTATCTTGACCCGATTTTTTTTTTTTTTTTTTTTTTTTGGGGGGGGGGGTAATTTTTCCAGTTATTTTGTTTTATTTATCTTTTTATTATTATTGTTTTTTACCTCTTTTCATTTTAGAGGGAATTGGCTGTTCTAATTCTGTATTCTTTACCTTATGTTCCCGTTCTAATCCTCGATAGATCTTTGGTATGTGCCTTGTTTATGCCTAGATACATTTTAAGTTTGTGCATGTAATAAACATTTGAAATGAAAGGGACACCGGGCTATTGGACGTCAAATATATCTCTGTCATTTTGGATACAGAGACATCATACTTATCAAGAATATTGTTATGGCGACCATAAAGCTTTTTGAGAGCCGTAAGCCTCTCTGCGCCGACAATTGATTTGTTTAAGAAATAAACGGGACGGAGTTCACATGCGGAATATATCACGAGGTGGCTGTGCCGCATGTTAACGACGGCCCATGTATTATTCTACAATATACTACAGGTAAATGTTGATAATTTTAATTCTAACATGACTTGGATAAATATGATTGAAATGAACATTGCAAACTCTTTCTTCGGAAGTATTCCATTGAAACAATTAGGCTGTTGGGATTACCTCCATTGAAATAAATGATTTTATGAATGAAAATTACGTCACAACCATTGTTCGCGACACATAGCATGACATCACAAGATAAGCAAGAGAGTACGTCATTAATACGGAACAGCGATGGGTATTATGGCTGACTCTCTTCATGTTTCACATGTCATGTTAAGACCAAGTGGTACAAATGGATGCTGACGTTACACAAGGCGTGTACAAATCTATGCACTTTGATGCTATTATTCTAAGTCCTAACTTAAAGGGGCTGTAATAATTTTAATAAATATCTTGCAGGGAATAAAATACATAATATCTATCGATTAAAAATATTAATGATAATATACAAGAAAAGTATCAAAATACAAAACACGGATAAATTCAACAGATCTAGATACCAGTCATTCATTGAAGATTTGCCTTTTTATACCTTCAATTGATAAAGACAAAATTTAATTGATGATATCTTTTTTAATATTGTTTCAATTTTCAAAATTCTTTCAGATTTTAAAAATTAAAGATTTTCATATTTTTCATACACTATGACTTTTAAAATTTATTTACAAATAATAAAATTAATATATTTACTATAACAGCGAAAAGCACAAACACAACACTCCTAGTTTACGACAGGATAACGTTAAATTTTGCAAGTTTGCCGATCCTTTAGCAATATCGTCAAAATCATGACGTTATTGTTAATTTTGGTCATATTTTCGCATCAAATTTCGTCAAAATACCAAAAAAATCAAGCAAGGTGACATATGTATTTCTTTATATTTTCAGTAATGTTGAATTCAGAACTACATTATGTTAGTTTTTCAAAAACTTGTAGGACAATCTGTTATTTTTCTACACTTTTCCCAATTTTTCAGAGCCTGAAAAAATGCAATTTCCCATTAATCCTATGTTAAAATCCCGACATTTTTGACGCTTTATAGCTAAAAAATAAAAAGGTGACCCCTTTTTTACATTTTCAGATGCGCCTCAAAAAGTTTTACATATATGGAAAAAATCAGACACTTGTAGGATAGTGCCCATTTGTACCACTCGGCCTTAAAATAGCATTTTTCTTCATTGTATAAAGTTCCCGTAGTAAGGACAATTTCTACTATAGCGTATTTATTGTGAAACAAATATACCGCAAGCAGGAGAATAAATTAGAAAATAAAAAGTCATCAAGTTTGTCATACAGTTTCAAATGTAGCCTTTCGTCGGCCATAATTGAGGTGTAAATCTATATATGAAGCAGAACTTAAAGAACCGATCCTATCTTTTACAACATACCGGCCCGGTCACAATCTCAAAAGTAAAAACTTTGAAAGTAGTTACATGTGAACAACGGATGTTCCGAACATGGAACTATGGAGGTTAAATATATCTAGGAGAATTAATGATACAGTGACTTTATACTTACCAACAATACCGAGACGATCTCAAATTCCTCGATGACCCCAAGCGTAGCAAGCAACATTTCCTAAAAACACTGTCTTTGAAAGCAGTCTCTTCCGATTCACCAACTCCACACAGTAGAAACAAGCTACACCATAGTTCCCATAGTACACCTACTGTGAAACAAACATACATGAGAAGCAGGATTCTGCTGCATAGAAATGGTAAGCCGTTTCAAATGTAGTATTTTCATGAATGTTTTAACTTAGGTCAAAATAAAAAGTTGAGCTTGAATAAGTCGTATCGTTAATTTCACGCTCATTGGGCTAGATTGCATTCATACAGCTTTAAAAGTTAGGATTATTAAGAGATATAATGTTATCAAAATGTGCTTCTGTATGTTTAGTTGAATGATTAAAAAAGTTCTGCATAAAGTCTGCTTCATATAAATACAGTAACAAATTAGCAAGCAATGATGCACTGTTTGTGCCCATTGGTGTACCGATTGCCTGTTTGAAGTTATATTGCTAAACACAACAAATATGACTTTGAAAAACTCGAACATTCTTTATTATTTTGTTTGCAGTCCGTTTGGTGACAAAATAACTAGAAGCCCTGTTTTGACGAAAACTTGGAATTGAAATAATGTGAAAATTGTGTTTTTTAAAGACAATGATCTATATTTTTTAAGTTAATGAACAAGCTAAATATAATGTAGTTGCACATTATGTAACATATATTTCGTAAGGCGTATGTAGTAGTTGAGAAGGTATCCAGTAAGGAAAGCGTGTTTAAAATGAAATTTTCTGGCACTACACGCACCTGAGTTACAACGTCGTATTAAGGAATAACACAGATACGTCATTCAGAAGTGAATGATAATGATACAAACATTTTAATAACCACAAACGCACGCTTACGGACCATTGTGTTTCTCACTGCCTTGGTTCGTATCCCACTTTTAGACAGATGCTAGTGTGAGAAAGTTCGCCAGTTCGCTTTCCGGAGGTCGATGGAATACTTCAGGCACTCTTGTTCTGGTTTCCTTTCCTATTTTTGAATTGACAGCCTTGAATAAATAAAATCTTGACTGAGGCGTAAAAATCCATTTAACAAAATTAACTTCAAACAAAATAGCATGTGCATTGAAAGAATAGGGTTTAACGTCGGAGTTTAGGATACCTAACTTATGTATAAGTGAAGTGATAGAAATTTTGACCATTACCGTGTGTTCAGGGTCACGGTGGCGAACCTACGTCATAGACGCGACTTCGTAAACACAACAATGGCGGCCAAACGATCGACTCGCGGTGAGTTTTAACTGAATTTCCATACTTCCCATCAGTTTATAGTTATCTCAATGTGCCGAAAGAAGGCAGAATAACTTCACGAACGATCGGTTGATGTATATATATTCTTAGAGCTGCTAGTTTTTTCAAACATTCGCGTCAAAGTAAATTTTTGTACCACGATGTCGGGCACACTTTTCACGACGGCAAAGGAAAAAGTTGTATTTTCACCATTTAAACTCGTCCTACTGACTATAATGTTACAAACGGGATATGAATAAACTAAAGGTAATATGTATCAAAGGAAAAAGTCCAAAAACTGGGCCTAATAACGGCTATTTAAGCATTTTTGGTTTATTGTAGTCGTCCACACTCTGCAAAACTCCTTGCAACTTATGTTGTTGTGCACACATAATATTTATAAAAAAAAGTATGATTTTAAAACCAAACAGAAACTGAAAATTCATAGCCAGTCAAAAAATAACAAGGCTTCGTCATGTTTACCAAAATAACTAGCCTGACATTTAAATACTGTGTTTGTATGACACTATTCGCTACTAATAAAATATTCAATATTATTGGTGTATTTCTAAACAAATGTGTGGTAAAATTAATACAGATATCATTTATAATTAAATATAAAAAGCCTGATAATAATAATAATAATAATAATATAATAATATTAATATCAAAAGAAACGCAAAACATGAAGAAAATATAATTCAACAGAAATCATATTCAAGGAAGATAATATTAATGGTATCTGTCACATCCCCATAGTATAGATGTACAAGCCAAGTTCAACATGCCCAAATCCATAGAAATCATTAGTAAAACCTGTTCAAAACAGCTATACCCATAAATACTGTGCATACTGAAATGTAGTTTGACTCAAAAAATTTGTATCCCCCATAGGTCAAATTTCTGATAAATAGCAATTTAAAAAAATCAGCACGTGTCAAAGTTCTAATATTAGCAAATTTTGCCTAAAATAGGAGCTGCACATCTTCTTATAGAAGACTGTCGCCAAATCATTTCACTCCACATACAGAAATATAGATGACGTTTTATCTCTGAAAAATCCGAAATTTTGAGAATACATGAATGGCAAAATCCTTAAAATACGACAGATTTTCCAAGTTCTGCTTCATATTTGGACTTGAACCTCAATTATGACATTCACTAAAGGCTACATTTAAAGCTACATGTAAATGACGACGTGATGAGTTCAATTTAATTGTCAACTTTCTGTTTCTTTGCAACAATATACTTGCTCTCTTACTAATGGTGTATTTATAGAGCTTGTTTCCACTTCAGGAACTTTATACAGTAAAACACGTTTATAACGAAGCCCTGGGTACTCTATTTTTAACTTCGTTATAAAGCGACTTCTCTATATTGTCATAAACAGACTTATATAGCTCAATATTTTACAAGCAAATTGCTTACAAATAAATCAAGATCCTTATAAAGTTAAAGCCGCCATCAAAATAGTGTTGATAAGTATGATGTCACTGTATCTGTATCCAAAATTACCCTGGATACATTGACGTTCTACAGTTCCATGTTACTTCCATTTTTGAATTTTGATTACGCACGTGGATGGCGTATGTAGCTAGCTTAACAGAAGACGCTTTTTTGGTGGAAGTTCATATATTTATCCTAATTTGTCAAATTTAATTTTGCGTTTGAATTATGATTTGGACATGGATTGGTATGTTTGTCTTTGATAGGTATGTATGTTTTTTATTATACATGCACAAGTCTGCCAGACAACTACTTCCTGTTTCCCCACTTATTTTTTTTTTTTACATTTACGTTGGTTGAAGATAAAAGGGAAGCATACTATGTGAGCTACTGATCACAGACTTCTTTTCGCTATATGGCACTGAATCATCAGTTGAAAAGGAAACCTTATTTTGTGGTATAAACCACAGCAGTCGTGATGTAGACCTCTTAGAGGTTGAAGAAGTAGGATAATCACAACAACAAAGACAACAACAATTGAAGTCTGGACACCATTCTGTGTAGAATTCTTTAATTCATTTTAAACACGCTAAGTCTTTAATTTTTTTCAAATTTCTCAATTGAAATTTTCCTATTCGTCGTACTACAATTTTTAAATCGGGAAAGGTTGTCAAGATTATTTCACCAGAGCATCGCAAATCTTAATTAAATAATAAATGTTCTATTCTACCTTTACCTTTGAATGTCGAAGGTTTAACTTCATGTTTTCTTTAGATTATGTAACAAAAACTCTTTTTGGAGTTAATTTTTTTATTTAACGGAAGGAGAAGCTGTTTACCAAATAAAATATGAGTTTTGCTGGAGAAGGAAGCCCGATCCTGACACGCTTATTGAAGGGAGACCTTTCTATGGCACCAATGACCTTTTCAAACTCTAAGATACGCTTTTACTGCTATTTAAAAATTCCTTATATTGATTCATTTCAAGTAAAACATTTATTATGACAGTGCAGTGGATACCGTTTTGGATGTTTTTTTTATATAAATATTATTTGTGCACGACAACATAAGTTGTAAGGAGTTTTGCAGAGTGTGCACGATTACAATAAACCAAAAATGCTAAAATAGCCGTTATTAGGCCCAGTTTTTGGACTTTTTCCTTTGATACATATTACCTTTAGTTTATTCATATCCCGTTTGTAACATTATAGTCAGTAGGACGAGTTTAAATGGTGAAAATACAACTTTTTCCTTTGCCGTCGTGAAAAGTGTGCCCGACATCGTGGTACAAAAATTTACTTTGACGCGAATGTTTGAAAAAACTAACAGCTCTAAGAATATATATACATCAACCGATCGTTCGTGAAGTTATTCTGCCTTCTTTCGGCACATTGAGATAACTATAAACTGATGGGAAGTATGGAAATTCAGTTAAAACTCACCGCGAGTCGATCGTTTGGCCGCCATTGTTGTGTTTACGAAGTCGCGTCTATGACGTAGGTTCGCCACCGTGATGGTAATGTGCAGGTAGGGTTCGTGGCACAACTGCCGTGACACGGGACATAAGTTTTTAAGGGTTCTTCCGAAGGACTGTAAATTTCATTTCTAAATACCGAGTGCTTGGTGAAAGAACAGTCACTACCTATATTCAAGTTTTCGTCAAATCCGGTCGGGGGTGGGGGTGGGTTGTGGTTGTGGTTCGAACACACGACCTCCAAGCGAGCACTCTACTAACTAAGCTACCGTAGTGGTAAGATACGATGTAGAAAACAATCGTAGAATATTTTAGCGATACTAAAAAGATCAATCGTTGACAGTGTATGATTGACCATGATTGTGCTACATTCTGATTGACATATTATTGCTTGATTTTATATACTTGCTAGACATTTTTATGTCATAAATGATCTTGCACTGACTTAGTATGAGTGGGGTGGAGAGAGAGAGAGAGAGAGAGAGAGAGAGAGAGAGAGAGAGAGAGAGAGAGAATGTCATTGTTTTCATCTATTGAAGGTTAATAGGTCTTTCATCCCAATTAATGTGAGATAAACACGATTTTAATTTTAAAAAAAGTTAGTTAGGTAAAACGGTGCTTCGTATTAAATTTAAAAATCAGTGAGATGGAATATTATAAGTAGATTAATTGTTTTAATATAAAGAAAAGATACATCTGATATTTACGGTGATTTAACTTTTAAAACCATGATATAAAAGAGTACTATAGGGTTCATCTCGAAACACCATTTTTTCTAACAATACATATATATTGCACTAGTTCTTGTTTGCGGATATAAGAACTAGTGCAATACGACAACAACACAATTATGACGTCGTCAGCCATATGACTTCATTAATGAAATGACAGCGTCATGTGACAAAGCGTGCAATATGAAAAATTGCTATGAAACCTCGGACTAGAAGGAAGTTTGCGTGCAAATATCGATATTTGTTGCACGCTTACACCTCGGGATTTATCCTTTAATTTCTATGTAATGCATATATTGCTATATAATAATTAAAACAGTAAATTGCTATTTCAAGTCCTAGCCGGTACAAATGGTTGCCAGCTATAGTTTCTTTGACTATATTATTCTTAAATCTTATATTATGTGGTCTTTTTATGTTACAACAATTGTTGTAATATTGTTTAACGTCGCATCAGCAAGTTTTCAGCTATTGGCGATGACATCATATTTATGTAGAGCGTTTCGGATATACCAATACGTCACCCCTTTGCATTTTATGTGATATTGCAAGCTCAGGCTTATGAAGGCCCTAAAAAAATGTATTGCCGCCATCACTATATTTTTTATTAGTATGATGTCCCTGTATCCAAAATTGCCCTGGATATAGTTTTGATGTCGCATAGTTCCATGTTCTTTTGATTCCCACTTTTGATTACACACGTGGCGGGTGTACATTTGTTTAACCTTATTTGTCAGATCTTGGGTTTTTACTTTGCTTTGTGTTTTGGGCATGAGTTTTTATGTTTGTTTTTTATCTTTCGAAGCCAAAATATCCTGGATATTTATTTTGACATCGCATATTTTTATGTTCTTTTTAGTCTTATTTCGGATTTCAAAAGTGACGGGTGTAGCTAGCTAGAGGAGGAGATTACCCTTCCAGAGCACCCGGTCTCACTTCCCTGGTGAATGTTCACATGTTTAGCCTAATTTGCATTTGCAAGAGTTGTAACTTTGCCTTGGACATGGATTGGATGTTGTTTGTTGTTTTTATGGCGTCTTTGTTGTGCGAATGTGTAATCAAAAAAATCATTGCTGTAATTTTAGACGGTGATTCCCTAAACACACGTTTAAATTCTTTCAGTAACTGCAGTATGTAAAGAGGGTAAATATACCAAATTATTACCAAATCTCATGTAAATAGTATTTAAGTAATTTTGCCGTTTTTGTGTTTTTTAAATTCCTGTAGACTTGGGTGAAAAAGTTCATGACTGTTTCATGGCCGCGAAACCGAACTGCTTCATGTGCAACGAATATATTTGAGAGCATCTTTTAAGCGTTTCGCTTACTCTGACCCTAGCAGAGTGCAAAGTTTTGATTTTAAGACACTTTGGATGTAAAATGGAATGTGTTGTAATTATATTAGGTAATAAAACAATTATTTCACGGGTGTTTTGAACAGCCATTGTGTTACGTTATTTATTAGTTATTACTAGCGGCTGGAGATGCATGTCGTAAAAGCAATTGTTTAAAATTTCAGGATAAATAAAAAAACTGAGACTTTTACAGTCTAGAAACTGCGTTTAGAGTGCTTTGACTCTCATTGTCATGAGCTAACACACGTTAATTACATTGCCTTGCGTGGCAATGTAAGTCATAGCACTGTAAATCCAATTTCTAGACATTTTAATGGCTATATAACATGACACTACACGTGCACACATAAACATTCACTGCATAGCATGCATCCTTAAATGAATATCTAATAATTTGTTTATAGTTGGTTACTTGAATTAAACAAAAGTAACAAAAAGTATACAACTGTAAGTCACCAAATAATTTTGGAATTTCTGCACTTCGTTGAATCTAAAAAATCCCGCCTCGTCCTAGTTATTGCCTCTATTGTCACGTGACATAGTAATCACATGGATCGATATTAATCTGTAATGACAGCCAATATTATTGATATACTGTGAAATTGATTAATGGATACTGTCATGTACTTTAGTAGTAATTATTATAGCAAACATGGAACAAATATATTTTACAACACTTGGTATAATAAATCGTGTATAAGTTACTGGACGAATTGAGACTAATGTCCAAATAAGATCAACTTTAGGTCCATTGTCTGTCCATAGACATATCAAGTGTATTGCACATTTGGATATGAACAGTAAATGCTACTGAGGTTGTTTCGTGCCACCCCTATCATTATACTTCGCGTCAGTTTTATTGTCTTGGTGGAGACCAATGTTTTTCTCCGGGTACACAGGTTTTCTCTACTATTCAAGAACTGGAGACGTAAGTGAAAATGATCTACGCTGGATAGACCACGACGTTTGCTTATTTCTACATGTAGAGCGATAGGCTAAGAAACCTTCGCGCAAATATCATTTGTACAAGTTGCTCAAGAGTTGGCTTTTATCAGGAATGTTATTTGTTTACACTATGTCCCCATAATGTAATATTGCCTTAGATTTCTACAATTTAATTCAAATTGAAGTTATGACTTACTTTGAAAGCTTATTTTTCTTTTGTCTTCTTCATGTGCAACAACTATGTCGCTTTCCTGGTAAAAGGTCAAGTGTATAACATAATTTGCCAGTTTTCAAAGTGTTCATTTTTTGGGATGATTAGTATGTTTGTTTTTGATATTGCATAAGTTCCCCTTTTTAACCTTGACGCTTACTATACAATACCTTCTATTGGGTTTGACAGGATTGCAGTAAATGCTCGGAAACCAAAATATCAAATACAATTCAGGGCTGTGTCTTTACAGTTACGAATATTTAAAAATACATATACATTAGTTTCGTGTTCGTTAGTGTTAAAATAGCTTTGAATTACCCAG
This sequence comes from Anadara kagoshimensis, assembly GCA_021292105.1. Taxonomy (NCBI): domain Eukaryota; kingdom Metazoa; phylum Mollusca; class Bivalvia; order Arcoida; family Arcidae; genus Anadara; species Anadara kagoshimensis. The sequence goes on from CM037858.1 coordinate 57,178,884, forward strand.
CCCAGAATTTTTGTTAAGTAGAGATTATTACGAATACAAATAGGCCTGAAATGGTGAATGCATTTAATTTTTCATTGTTTTAAACAATGCCGGTTTGTAATATGCAGCTCGTAAGATACTGGGTAGTGTCAAAATTTAAAATGGTCATTTGGACTATGTATTTGTTCAAATTTTAAATTCTAGTAAAGACAGCTTAGGTGGATCAGTGGTAGAGCCTCGACAGCATGAGGTCATGGGTTTGAACCCGGTCGGTTATACATAAGACCAAAATTTGATATACTGCTTACTCACACCTCGCGCTCAATATTAAGAGAACAGAGTATTGACTGGTTAATCCGGAAATAAGGTGACCAGGCCTAGGGAGTGGTAGCAACACACTCGCACATCTCACGCATACACCAGATTGTTCTTAGATTAATCATTAGATATGAATAAAGCATCGCAAATAGCTAAAATATTGCTGATGTAACGTTTAATAACATAAAATGTTTGATCTCGTCAAAACAACGTCAAAAATATGACATTGAAGCATGTTTATTCAACCAACGACATGTTATTTATATCATTTTGAGAGGAATTTAAATTTTTTAAACGGACAATCAACATTGTAAAAAGAGTTCAAATTGATATTTATCTGGAAAATGCTTGTATTATTGCCAGTGTCTTTACAAAGAGTTACACGCGTGTGATCAACGTGTGGGAACTACAAAGTAATCCTAAAGTGATTCTCATGCCACTCTGTGTGAGCAAACCACAAAACCATAAAGATCGCTACATGGCATATATATTATGTGTTTATAAAGTTTGATTGATCTTTGTGGCGTTCTGCTTAACTGACATAAACAATACGTTTGATTTGTTTTTATTTTGTACTTTTGTTTCAGGAGATAAGTCCAGGTCTGTTTAGAGTCGGGTTGTTTTTTTTAAATTGATCTACGAACAGAATGTACCCGTTTTCTCTCAAAGTTTTCTATTTGGAATGGCATAACTGTTAAGTAGACAACAAAAGCATCCAAAATCGATTTCTTAGAATCTGATTCATCAAACCGCTATGAGTTTTATGTCGATTTTTCTAACAAGAGTGTAGACAAAATTGTCACCAAAATGTCTGTCTGATATTTTCAATCATAAAATCATTAACTAGTAAACTGGTGTAGTTGTTTCAACGTCTTTCGTTAGAATTAAAACGGAATGGGGTTCTTTATGTTAATACGAAGCTACAGAAAAATCCACCCCACACAGATTGCAACGTAAGATTCTTTTATGTTCTAGATGACGTCTTGAAGACACGCCTATGGCTATGTAGATTTTCGCTTAATCAAATTATTCTGCAAGATATATAAGCCCGCTTCTTTTTCAAGATGACATCATGAAGTCACGCCAGTCACGCCAACGACTATGTAGGGTTTTAAAAATGACGTAAACAAATTATCCTTCAAGTTATATTGTCAATATATATATATATATATATATATTTATCCTGCAACTAACGTGTACATTGACATCATAAAGCCTGCCGAATAAACCTTATCTTTATTCGGTCACTGACCCAATAAAGCCACGCGCTAACTGTGACGTCACAGTTACGGCACTACTTTTTCCATTCAACATTTGACGTAACCTTTGACCCAAATGAACCCCATTCTCAATGTAAACAAAACACAGTATAATAAACATAATCAATAAATTCATAAATTTTAATATTTTATTTTAAAAAAAAGATTGATTTTTAAAAAAAAAAAAAATACACGTAGTTATATAAATATGATTTAAAAATAAATAATTGAGAACTACATGTGCTTGAACGTCGGATTGAGCGAAAATGACAAGTACGGGTGTGATGGGGTAGCGTGACGTCACGTAAACATTTGTATCCTTGCGCTTGGAGTGTAAACAAACAAGTCAAACAGATGGATAACACGCAGTTACAATTATAATTTTAGGACGTATCTGTTGCAGGATAAAGTAAATACATGGTCATTGACGGTGAATAAAGGTCGTATTTGGCTCGGGGGCGAAAACGTGTAGAAAGCTCGGCAGAGCCTCGCTTTCTACACGTTTTCTCACCCTCACCAAATACGACCTTTATTCACCGTCAATGACCATGTATTTACTATATATATATATATATATGCCCAACTCAGTTACAAAATTGAAACAAATAGATTTAAAATGAAAAATGTGCAAGATTTATTCAATTTTTTACCAACGTATTTGTTATTTGGGTCATTCTCAAAAAATGTAGAAATTCCACAAACCAAAATAACGATAAAAAATAATTGAATCCCGTCATTTCATTGGTTGGATATCAATATTTGAAACATAAAATTTCATTCTGAGAAATATGCACACAAGACATTGGTTCTTTTTGACAGAATATCAAATTGAATTTAAAATTGTGCTTCAAAATGTCCTCTGGAGTAACCATCATTTATGTTTTTGAAAATATCTATATTTAAGTAGATTTTAAATATAAAACATATTTATATGAATTTACATGAATAACAAACTAGCTGACATATCATTTAAAATTTGAGAATGTATTTTTTCATTTTAACACTTAAATAACAATCTTAAAATCTCGTAATGATAAACTAAAAAAAAAATGCAAGAACGGAATTTTTATAATAAGTTACTGCCTTTTTGTGGCACGCGTTCTTTACTGGTTCATAGAAAAGTACTTATTACGTAATTTATAATTAATTATAAGTTAACAAAATTTAATTACATTGTGCAAATTAATGAATGAATAGACCATGGCAACACCACAGACATTTAGAAGTTATACCAAAGACAAAAAGAATAACACCAAAGACAGCCATTTAAAATACTGAAATTTCAATGCGTGTTGGGGAACAAAAGTAAGACAATACATCTTACATTGTATTCTATCTCAAAAATGGAGTTTGAACAGATATTTGAATAGGAACATTTACATTCCTCAAGATTATCCAATGTTTACCAATTGTTTTGTTAACACCAGAGACACCTTTGTAACACCAGGGACAATATTGTAGTATTTTGATTTGATGATCTTTTATTTAATCTTAAAACTCGCGATTTACCTAGTAAATTAAAATAAATATATAAACGATTGAAATATAATATTTCCTTGTAAAATTTGTACCATTTGGTGTCATTTTATATATTGGTAACACCACAGACAACTCCAAAGACAGTTGATCTGTCATATACCACTTTTTGAGTGTATTTTATGATTAAATTAAAAAAGTGGAATATGACAGATCTACCAAATAAAAATGCTAAAGTGTTAAAGTGTACGCTCACAGATCACAGTGCATATTATCGCACAGGTTTGAATCCAACTCGGACAGACCCTAGTGTGAGAAAATTTGTCAGTTCTCATGCCGGATGTCGATGGTTTTCTCTAGGCACTCTGGTTTCCTCCAGAAACTGTCCGCCTCAGTATTATTTGAAAGAATCTTGACTGTGAAATTTAATATCATTAATGCAATCTAATTAAATGAAAACAATATGATGAACAAATCTATGAAATATAGGTTTGCAATTTCAAAATGTAGCAAACATCAACAATCCCACTAGGATTTTAACGAAAGTATCAGCAGCTATATCAGTCATCATACCTGCTGTTGGGTTATGTCTGCTTCTCGGTAGCTATATCTGTCAATGGGTCTGCTTTAGGGTCATCTGTGTTTCTCAGTATCTATATCTGCCAATGAGTCTGCTTTCATCTGTCTGTTTAGCAGTAGCTATATCTGTCAATGAGTCTTATATAGGAAACTCTGTCTATCTGTAGCTATATCTGTCACCGAGTCTGCTATAGGAAAAAATATATCTGTACCGGTAGCTATATCTGTCACCGAGTCTGTTATAAAGAAATCTGTTGTCTATCTGTAACTATATCTGTCACTCAGTTTTATATGGTCATCTGCCTGTCTATCTGTAGCGATATCTGTCACTGACTTTGCTATAGGGTCAACTGTCTGTAACTATATCTGTCACTGAGTCTGCTATAGGGTCTGTCATCTGTCTGTCTGTCTATCTGTAACTATATCTGTCATTGAGTTGTGCTAAAGGGTGATCTATCTGTTTATCTGCAGTTATATCTGTCACCGAGTCTGTTATAGTGTCGTCAGCTATATCTGACATAGAGTCTACTGAAAGGTCAGTCTGTTCAACTCTTGTTTGGTCTGTCTAAATATGTCCTTTGGTCTCATGTAGCCACATTTGTCACCGTATCTGTTGTGCAGTCATCGGTCTGTTCAAATTCTCCTAAATTTGTATCAAATTCTGAAGTAGGTCTATTATCAGAATTAGGTCTATTTTCAGTGCATCTGTCTTAAATATTGAATGCCTCTTCGCAACGACGTGTTTATGTCTGAATAATTTAATTCCATGTATCTTTTCAATACCATCCTTTTTCGGTTTATTTGTGATAACCAATGTTGGTCACGTGATCAATCGCGAAAATGACGGACTACTTTTTGTGTTTGGTTGAAAAAGTATACAATGTAGCGCTTTCTACATGTTGTGATTTTTGCGGTTTGTTTTGTTGTTTTGATAGCTCAGCATACCGATTTTTTTATTTTGTAACAAAATCTAACTAATCAATTTGATCTTAGATGCAAATACAATGTCCGCCATTGCCAGTACCTCTGTAGAATATATTGTTAACAATCCACATCAGTGCCGTCCTCAACTTTCTGCTCCATATTCTGTAAACAACAGTAACTTTTGAATTTATTTCAAAATCCATTTTTAACAACTCTGTTTTCCAGTTTTAAAACTAATCGTGTCCACTGATTGATCAACGTAAAACTCCAGTACCGTAAAAACGTTCATCATGTTTGATCATTGAACATGTGTTGCCGTCGCCGTCGGCGGTTGTTAATGGTAACGAGCTAATCATGCGTCATAATTATATGACGTCATTTGTATTGATGCGCCATATGACGGTGGTAATTTGAATATAAAATGTTGTTCAAATCAATTTAATTAATTATCATTAAAATTATAAATATTATTGCAAAATTATTAAAATAGTTTTTTAATTAAATTATAAGAAATAACTTTGATATTTTTTTGGTTTATCATTTTTAACCCCAAAAACCGGTGTGCAAACTGTACAGTTTGCACACCGGTTTTTGGGGTTAAAAATGATAAACCAAAAAAATATCAAAGTTATTTCTTAAATAATTTAATTCCATGTATCTGTTCAATACCATACTTTTTCGGTTTATTTGTGATAACCAATGTTGGTCATGTGATCAATAGCGAAAATGATGGACTACTTTTTTGTGTTCGGTTAAAAAATACAATGTAGCGCTTTCTACATGTTGTGGTTTTTTTGCGGTTTGTTTTGTTGTTTTGATAGCTCAGCATACCGATTTTTAGCTCACCTGACCGAAGGTCATGTGAGCTTATGGCATAGCGCAGCGTGTGTATGTGCGTGTGTGCGTGTGTGCGTGTGTGCGTGTGTGCGTCGTTAACACCTATTTTCGACTTCTCCTCTGAAACTACCGGACAGTTTTTAATGAAACTTTGTCAGAAGTATATATGGGCCGGTGCAATTCAGATTTGTTCGTGGCGTTGCCATGGCTACCATAACTAGGTCAAGGTGACCTAGGGGTGCAAAAATCTTAAAAAATCTTCTTCTCCGAAAGTACTGATTGGAGAAAAAATCTGATGTGATATTTGACTTCTTTAGGGTCTTAAGCCTATAGTTTGTTCATTTTGTAAAATTCGGATAAAAAATAGGTTACGCGTTTTTGCGTCAAATTTTGAAATAATCGTAAAATAGCTTCAAATTGTTATAACTTGACTATTTGACCAGATAATGACATGGGGTTTTCAGTTTTGACATCTTCTTGTTAGTATCTTCAAAATGAGGTCAAGGTCAATTGTGAAGGTCGTGACCTAATTTTTTTTACCTCTGATTATAATAATTATCTCGAAAACTATAAACTTTTTGTATAGGCATGTATATTAGAATGTTGTAGGTATTGATACAACGATCATTTTGATGTATAGAAAAAGGTCATGGGTTCAAAGGTCAAGGTCACAGATGCGAAACAATACGGAAATGGTTAATTATCTCGAAAACTATAAACATTTTGTATAGGCATGTATATTAGAATGTTGTAGGTATTGATACAACGATCATTTTGATGTATAGAAAAAGGTCATGGTTCAAAGGTCAAGGTCACAGATGTGAAACAATACCTAAATGGTTAATTATCTCGAAAACTATAAACTTTTTGTATAGGCATGTATATTAGAATGTTGTAGGTATTGATACAACGATCATTTTGATGTATAGAAAAAGGTCATAGGTTCAAAGGTCAAGGTCACAGATGCGAAACAATACCGAAATGGTTAATTATCTCGAAAACTATAAACTTTTTGTATAGGCATGTATATTAGAATGTTGTAGGTATTGATACAAAGATCATTTTGATGTATAGAAAAAGGTCATGGGTTCAAAGGTCAAGGTCACAGATGTGAAACAATACCGAAATGGTTAATTATCTCGAAAACTATTAACTTTTTGTATAGGCATGTATAATAGAATGTTGTAGGTATTGATACAACAATCATTTTGATGTATAGAAAAAGGTCATGGGTTCAAAGGTCAAGGTCACAGATGCGAAACAATACCGAAATGGTTAAATATCTCGAAAACTATAAACATTTTGTATAGGCATGTATATTAGAATGTTGTAGGTATTGATACAACGATCATTTTGATGTATAGAAAAAGGTCATGGGTTCAAAGGTCAAGGTCACAGATGTGAAACAATACCTAAATGGTTAATTATCTCGAAAACTATAAACTTTTTGTATAGGCATGTATATTAGAATGTTGTAGATATTGATACAACGATCATTTTGATGTATAGAAAAAGGTCATGGGTTCAAAGGTCAAGGTCACAGATGCGAAACAATACCGAAATGGTTAATTATCTCGAAAACTATAAACTTTTTGTATAGGCATGTATATTAGAATGTTGTAGGTATTGATACAACAATCATTTTGATGTATAGAAAAAGGTCATGGGTTCAAAGGTCAAGGTCACAGATGTGAAACAATACCGAAATGGTAATTATCTCGAAAACTATAAACTTTTTGTATAGGCATGTATATTAGAATGTTGTAGGTATCGATTCAATGATCATTTTGATGTATAGAAAAAGGTCATGGGTTCCAAGGTCAAGGTCACAGATGTGAAACAATACTGAAATGGTTAATTACCTTGAAAACTATTAACTTTTTGTATAGGCATGTATACTAGAATGTTGTAGGTATTGATACAACAGTTATCATGATGAAAAAAAAAGTCATTGGGGTTTAGTATTTATGTTTTCTTTAAATCTATCAGCTAGCCATTAGTTATCAGGTGAGCGTATCAGGCCCATGGGCCTCTTGTTTTATTTTGTAACAAAATCTAACCAATCAATTTGATCTAAGATGCAAATACAATATCCGCTGTTGCCAGTACCTCTGTAGATTTTATTTCAGTGCCTTTCTCAACTTTCTGCTCAATATTCTGTGAACAACAGTAACTTTTTGTCGTCAGAATTCATTTCAAATTCCATTTTTAGCTCACCTGGCCAAAGGCCATGTGAGCTTATGGCATGGCGAGGCGTGCGTGCGTGCGTGCGTCCGTGCGTGCGTGCGTGCGTGCGTGCGTCAGTAAACTTTAATCTTCTCCTCCGAAACTACTGGGCCAACTGAAACCAAATTTGCCATGGAAGGTCCTTAATAGAGTCTAACTATAGTTTGTTCAAATCATGGCGATCGAATATCCAAGATGGCCGCTGTTACTAAAAATAGACAAAACCTAAAAAAATCTTCTTCTCTTGAACCACTCATTGGAGGCAAAATCTAATGTGATATTTGGATTCTACATAGTCTTAACCTTTAAGTTTGTTCATTTCATGAAATTTGGTTTAAAAATAGGTTACGCGTTTTTGAGTTTAATTTTGCAAAAATCGTAAAATATTTTTAAATTGTTATAACTTGACTATACGACCAGATAATGACATGGGGTTTTCAGTTTTGACATATTCTTGTAATTATCTTCAAAATGGTGTCAAGGTCAATTATGAAGGTCATGACCTAATTTTTTACCTTTCTTATATTATTTACTATCTCGAAAACTATAAACTTTTTATATAAGCATGTATATTAGAATATTGTTCGTATTGATGTAACGATCATTTTGATATATAGATTAAGGTCATGGGTTCAAAGGTCAAGGTCACAGATGCGAAAGAATACTGAAATGGTTCATTATCTTGGAAACTATGAACGTTTTGTATAGGCATGTATATTGGAATATTGTTGGTATTGATGTAACGATCATTTTGATATATAGATTAAGGTCATTGGTTCAAAGGTCAAGGTCACAGATGCGAAAGAATACTGAAATGGTTCATTATCTTGAAAACTATCAACTTTTTGTATAGGCATGTATATTAGAATGTTGTAGGTATTGATACAACGATCATTTTGATGTATAGAAAAAGGTCAAGGGTCCAAAGGTCAAGGTCACAGTAGCAAAACAATACCAAAATGGTTAATTATCTCGAAAACTATAAACTTTTTGTATAGGCATGTATAATGGAATAGTGTTGGTATTGATGTAACGATCATTTTGATATAAAGATTAAGGTCATTGGTTCAAAGGTCAAGGTCACAGATGCAAAAGAATACTGAAATGGTTCATTATCTTGAAAACTATGAACTTTTTGTATAAGCATGTATATGAGAAAGTTGTAGGTATTGATGCAACGATCATTTTGATGTGTAGAAAAAGGTCAAGGGTCCAAAGGTCAAGGTCACAGTAGCAAAACAATACCAAAATGGTTAAATATCTCGAAAACTATAAACGTTTTGTATAGGCATGTATATTGGAATATTGTTGGTATTGATGTAACGATCATTTTGATATATAGATTAAGGTCATTGGTTCAAAGGTCAAGGTCACAGATACGAAAGAATACTGAAATGGTTCATTATCTTGAAAACTATCAACTTTTTGTATAAGCATGTATATTAGAATGTTGTAGGTATTGATACAACGATCATTTTGATGTATAGAAAAGGGTCATGGGTCAAAAGGTTAAGGTCACAGTAGCAAAACAATACCAAAATGGTTAATTATCTCGAAAACTATAAATGTTTTGTATAGGCATGTATATTGGAATAGTGTTGGTATTGATGTAACGATCATTTTGATATATAGATTAAGGTCATTGGTTCAAAGGTCAAGGTCACAGATGCGAAAGAATACTGAAATGGTTCATTATCTTGAAAACTATGAACTTTTTGTATAGGCATGTATATGAGAAAGTTGTAGGTATTGATACAACGATTATTTTGATGTATAGAAAAAGGTCAAGGGTCCAAAGGTCAAGGTCACAGTAGCAAAACAATACCAAAATGGTCAATTATCTCGAAAACTATAACATTTTTGTATAGGCATGCATATTGGAATATTGTTGGTATTGATGTAACGATCATTTTGATATATAGATTAAGGTCATTGGTTCAAAGGTCAAGGTCACAGATGCGAAAGAATACTGAAATGGTTCATTATCTTGAAAACTATGAACTTTTTGTATAGGCATGTATATGAGAAAGTTGTAGGTATTGATACAACGATTATTTTGATGTATAGAAAAGGGTCATGGGTCAAAAGGTCAAGGTCACAGTAGCAAAACAATACCAAAAAGGTTAATTATCTTAGACTATAAACTTTTTGTATAGGCATGTATATTGGAATATTGTTGGTATTGATGTAACGATCATTTTGATATATAGATTAAGGTCATTGGTTCAAGGGTAAAGGTCACACATGTGAAAGAATACTGAAATGGTTCATTATCTTGAAAACTATTAACTTTTTGTATAAGCATGTATATGAGAAAGTTGTAGGTATTGATACAACGATTATTTTGATGTATAGAAAAGGGTCATGGGTCAAAAGGTCAAGGTCACAGTAGCAAAACAATACCAAAAAGGTTAATTATCTTGGACTATAAACTTTTTGTATAGGCATGTATATTGGAATATTGTTGGTATTGATGTAACGATCATTTTGATATATAGATTAAGGTCATTGGTTCAAAGGTCAAGGTCACAGATGTGAAAGAATACTGAAATGGTTCATTATCTTGAAAACTATTAACTTTTTGTATAAGCATGTATATGAGAAAGTTGTAGGTATTGATACAACGATTATTTTGATGTATAGAAAAGGGTCATGGGTCAAAAGGTCAAGGTCACAGTAGCAAAACAATACCAAAAAGGTTAATTATCTTGGACTATAAACTTTTTGTATAGGCATGTATATTGGAATATTGTTGGTATTGATGTAACGATCATTTTGATATATAGATTAAGGTCATTGGTTCAAAGGTCAAGGTCACAGATGCGAAAGAATACTGAAATGGTTCATTATCTTGAAAACTATGAACTTTTTGTATAGGCATGTATATTAGAAATGTTGTAGGTATTGATACAACGATCATTAATATAGATTATGGTCATTGGTTTGAAAGTCAAGGTCACAGATGCGAGTTGCAAGTTTCATAAATATCTAAATATCCACATCAGAGTTATTGCTCCTTAAATGTAGTATATATTGTGTTTTTTGTGCTGTTTACGACCCAGGTGAGCGGTACAGGCCCTATTGGGCCTCTTGTTTACAACTTGTTTTTCAGTTCAACAACTAATCGTGTCCACTGACTGATTCGTAAAACTCCAGTACCGTAAAAACGTTCATCATCATGTTTGATCATTGAACATGTGTTGCCGTCGCCGTCGGCGGTTGTTAATGGTAACGAGCTAATCATGCGTCATAATTATATGACGTCATTTGTATTGATGCGCCATATGACGGTGGTAATTTGAATGTAAAGTGTTGTTCAAATCAATTTAACCTTTTTACTCCCAGACGTTCAAATGTATTGACGCTGTGCAAACCCAAAGGCAACGACAGAAACATGACGTCAGATCCCACAGTATTATGACGTCGTATTCATCTGTGCACATTGAACTCAGATAATACCAAAATTCATTGATAAATTTTGGAATATTACACCAAATTTATTACTGAACCGATTTTTATGAAATTTTCATTGTGACAATCTTTAATTGAATACCATTTTCATAATAAAAAAAATTAAGGCCATTGCATTCTCTTAAAAAAATCATTCGTGAAACAAGTTGTCCTGCTCCGATTTACCATGTTCAACAAACGAATAAATGCCTTAGGCTTAATGTTTTCAAAAATGCATTAGATAAACCTTTACTGCATTACCTAGTGAGATCTATTTACATATTACAATCGCAGGACAATAAGTAAGTAGGTAAGTTTTTTATTTAAGTGACTTGTGCATAACTTCTCAATAATTTTAGATAATTCTACTTAGTTAGACCCAACTTCGTCGCTTCAGAAATGTACAGTTTGACTGAACCTCCGTACCACACTCATGGTGTATCAATAGAAAGCGTCAAGATTTGCATTCAACGATACATAAATCAATGTGATACATGCACTCATACTTATATTGTGTACATGTACAGTGTAGCTCTTTTTGCTTAATTTTTATTAGATAACCTATGTGGATATTATAGTTATTCAAGTCACTGAAGAATCGAACCTGGGGATTGGTTGGTTGGTTGGTCGAATGTTGCTTAACGTAGCATCTGCAATTTTCAGCTTTTTGCGACGTGAACTAGTTTATTAATCACTATGGATTAATATATGAACAGTTTTGTGTATGCATGTGAAGTGCGAGTGTGTTGTCTGATCTGCCTTGAACTAGCGCGCTCAGGGCGACTTTAAAGTGCTAGTTCACAGAGTCAGTTCACCGCAGACAATCGATCGTACCACTCCCCCGAACCATTATACTGATGCCAAATGAACCAGTAAAGGTCAACGGCAAGGAACATTCACTTTCCCACATGTGGTTTGAGCGGGACTCACAGCGGTGAGAGACCCTGGATTTGAAGAATGACGTCTTATCCATTAAGCCACCGCGGCTGTTCCCGACCCTGGAGAGTAAACTCGGGTTTTCCGATAGGTCAATTCCACGTCTAAATATCCCAGGAACTTTATTTCTTTATTTTAAAATAAAAAAAAATAAATAGATAATAAAATAAATAAATAAATAAATCTCAATAAAGGTCGAGCCCCAAAAGGTAGGACTACTATGGGTGCGGTGTTACGCCACATAGCGGTGTTACTACATAAACGTGTACCAAAAGTCTACATTTCGCCGCATAAAGAAAACATTTACTATCATCACCTATACTTCCATCATCATTTCCACTTTCACTTAAATCAGCGCCACCATCTGTCATAATATTATTATTATTGTCATGTGCTGTTTTTAATTTCTATTAAAATAATGCATTCAAAAACAGCACATGGCAGATTTGAATGTATTATTTTAATAGCAATTCAAAAACAGCACATGACATTATTAATAGCAAAAGTCGAAATTCTGCCAAAATCACAACTTCACGACCATAAACATTATCGCCACCGCCGGCGGCCACCTTCATACAATTATTATTACCATTATCAACAACAACATAAATTCTCAATTGTCGCCGTTATCATCATAATGTCATCACCACCGTTTTTTGTCGAGATATAAGCTATTTTTAAAATTAATATGAAGTCACTAAAATAAGTCCTATTTATGCGTCAAAAAAGCAGCCTTGTGCAGCATATAAGCAACTCATCTTTATGCGTTGAACTCCGCCGCATAAACGTGGCCGACCTCTTTATGTGTTGAAATTCCCCGAATAGACGTGTCAGACACGTTTATGCGGCAACACCGCTATGTGGCGTTACAGTGCGGTAGTGCGAGTGACATTTTTCGAGCGGTATTCTGGAGTTGTACCCTTGGTCACAGTGACTAGTGGACTTGCTAATTCCTTTAATATCTAATATAAAACTTTGAGTAAAAAATCTAAAAATCCAAAAGCTCAAAAACTTATATCTTTTGGATATATGACTTTTTAGATTTTTGGTCAAAAATCTAAAATTCTAAAAACTCAAAAAGATTTTGGATATTTGGTATTTTAGGTTTTAAGTTAAAATTTCAAATATCTGAAGTTCTAAAACTGAATTTTAAATTGTTAAGTGTTACACAGACCATACACAAGTTAACCGTCTTACGACATGATTCTTTCACAGTGACCTAGCACCAAGACAAAATCGCATGTAGTCTACGTCATAGGCTTCCGTGACGCATAAATACGTCATCGGCGTGAATGACGTTATGTGAGCTTACATACGTCACCAACGTAAAATAAACTTAACCGACCAGCGTAAATATGAATGACAATTATAAACACTTTATATCTTGAAATTGAATGTAAACCAATTAAACGACATATTTGTCGCCTTGGTAGTTAACCCCTAAACGACAAATATGTCGCTTTGGTACTGAACCCCTAAACGACAAATATGTCGCCTTGGGAGTAAAAGAATTAATTATCATTTAAATTATAAATATTATTGCAAAATCATTAAAATTGTTTTTTTAAATTAAATTATAAGAAATAACTTTGATATTTTTTTGGTTTATCATTTTTAACCCCCAAAACCGGTGTGCAAACTTTTGTATAACCCGCTTCGCGGGGTTATACAGTTTGCACACCGGTTTTGAGGGTTAAAAATGATAAACCAAAAAAATATCAAAGTTATTTTTTAAATATCTACTGTGTGTCCTACTGCCTGCGTACTTACTGTGGTTGTATTTGTTTTTGCTTTTTAGGTCCACCCTAAGGATCTGTTTTACTCTGTCGTAAATCTTTGACATTCTTTCTCTTTCTTATTATATCTTGTCTGTGAACAACTCGGTGGCGTTACTTGTTTGTCTCTGGTGTTATAACTTCATTTTCAATATCTCTGATAACATAGCGCAAAATCAATTGTTCATGGTAAGCGAAGACACATTTATTTATCTGGAATATGTGATAGCCACCATGATATAACTCAGATTGCATGTATTACATAAAACAATTCAAAATATATACCAGTAGTCCATGGTGTTACTAATTGTGCCACTGGTGTAACTAACATTTCAAAATTCAGGAATATACAATTCGTTTATTATTTTTACAGCAAAAGAACAACCCAAGAACCTTACTTACAATCAAAAGATCAGTAAAAATAAAGGAAATTTACGTATTTCTGACAATGCATATAGTATAAAAGTATAATTAATATAAAGTCCCTGGTGTTACATTTTTGTCTTTGGTGTATCTAAAAATTCTCATCATACGTAAATACCTAATTATTTCTGTAGTTCGACGAATTATAACTAAAGGATAGGTCAGTTGCTATTGTTCAAAATATACATAGTTATTGTTTGCTAATTTCTACTAGGTATAGGAACAATATACAAAATAAAAGTCCCTGGTGTTTCCGTATCCAGTCATTGGAGTAACAGTATGATAACCGGTCATCTAATATTTTCTTTCACCATAATTGTACAACTAAAGGTGTGCCAATGTCTTTTAAACATTTGTTTTCAATATTTTTGACAAAATTACAAAAAAAACCCACTTAATTAGTTTTAATGTCTGTGGTAACACTAAATTTGTCTCTGGAATAACCAATTTCGACAGTAATACCAAGGACAGTTACACAATGGACATATTTTCAGATATTAACGCATGGTTTAAAAAACAATGCCTCCTTCAGCATAAACACATGCTACATCTGAACTTTGAACATTGCCAAAACTTTTGAAAGGTGTATTTTTCTTATTTCTTTATTGGTATTGTATACACAACGGTAACACCACAGACTTAAATAAATCTACTGTTTAATGTAAACTTATCTTTATCAATTTTTACTAATTATTTTTTTACTGATGTTTGATTTTTGTCCAGATGCTGAATGCATGATGTCTGCAGACTAGGGAGCATATACCATCTTTTATATGCAAAGAGCAGTAACTCGTATACATGCACTTTTAGTGTTTGGTAACACCAAGGACCGTGTAACATTGTACACACTATTTTCTTAAGAAAAATATCATCCGTTGACATATTAAACTGAATAAATTGTCATATTTAGTCAGTATACGTGATTATCTAATGGCCAAAACCCAAATTTGATTTAAAAATCAACAATTAAATAAAGTATTTTGATGACAAACAAAAAACTTGTGTCGAAAGACAGTAACAAAGTAACAGAATCACACCTCAAATGATTACATAATTTTATAAAGTATAACTATTTATCAAATATTTTGTTACCTGTTACCTGTCTGTAGAAACCACTATAGGCTTTTCGCCTCTCTGGTCCATTTTAATGAATTTCTTTAGACTAGTTTCTGTTCTATCCGGTTCCGGTTCGTAAATGGTCGGGTGGAATTTTAGATTTAATTTTGTCCAATGCTTGTTAATGGCACTTTTAAAACTGTTTAGAGATGGTTTGTTGACGAGTTCCGCTGGTAGGGAATTCCATGAATTTGTCACACGTTGACTAAAAGTTGCTTTCCTCATATTAGTTCTACTGAATTCTTTATGGAGTTTGAAATTGTGCCCCCTGGTGTTGCTTTTTAAGTAGGAGAATATGTTTTTATCTACTTTGTCAATATTGTGTTGGATTTTGTACATTTGTACTACGTCGGATCTTTTTCTCCTATATTCCAGAGTTGGTAAACCAAGTAATTTTAATCGTGATGAATAAGGGATGTGTCTTATGGATTTAACCAATTTGCTGGCTCTACGTTGGACGTTTTCTATCATAGCATCTTTTTTGTACATTACCGACCAGACATTGCTGCCATACTCAAGATGAGGTCTAACTAATGATTTATATAGTGGTACAAAAGTGTCCTTATCCATATTTTTGAAGGTTCTTCTTAGTAGACCCAACATTTTATTTGCTTTTTTCACAGAGGAGTGAATATGGTCCCTGAAGGTTAATTTATGGTCCACTATTATTCCTAGATCTTTCTCTTCTTTTACTTTCTTGATTTCTGTACCATTCAAATTGTAAACTGGACTATCTTTATTTCCTAGGTGTAGGTGTTTGCATTTCTTCTCGTTAAATTTTAGTTGCCACTCTTGAGACCAGTTATTTATTACATCAATATCATCCTGAAATATATTATTGTCTTGTCTGGTTTTGATTATCCTATATAGCTTTGTGTCGTCCGCAAAGATTTTAATGACACTTTGGACACTTTGTGAACATTTTACAGTTCCGAACCTGTACAAACTATTTTAGCCTTTAAATTAATAAAAATTTAAAACATATCTGCATGTTATTTGCTGGTGACATGAATTTCAACATTTTTTGAGAATGACCCATTTATGTTATAAACTCGGTTGTTCTCGAAATAAACGCCACCATGTGGATCGGTGTAGACTTCCTGTATTGGAGTGAAACTGCTTCCTGTAAGATTATAGAAAGTGTTTACATAATTATCCAACTTCTGAGAGAGCATAAAATCTCGATTTAAAAAAAATCTTTTACCGACAGAAGTCCTAAAATGGACAGAAACCATTGTTTATAACAAAATTTGATGAAATAGTGAGACTTGATGAATATAATAGTGAGATTTGATAAATAGTAAGATTTGATGAATAGCGAGACTTAATGAGTAGTAAGATTTGATGAACTGTTTCATCAACTAAATCTTTTATTTCCAATTTTACACCGTAGGGGTTGTTGGTACATGTATGTACATTGTTAAAACGAAAAAAAAAGAAACATGGAAAGAGTCGGTCCGGCGATCGAATCCCAGAAATTCGCCGTCTAGATTAATAATGTCTAAAACGATTGTAACGTAGGATGATAAAATCTTGGTATGACCTACACACACTTATATAAGTAAAAATCATTCAGTATGACAGAGTAGCCATTAACTCATTTGTCGCTAACCACATGTATTTATGGAAAACGATCGGTCATTTTGGCCTTGGCCGGGTCAATTTGGTCTGAAGCGTCTTGGTCATCTAGAAGACTGGGTACTAGGGAAATCTTGTCATTTTAGGTCGCAACATCTTAAAGTGTTTTAGTATCATTTAGTTTTATTAAGACGCCAAACAATTTAGAAAGCACGAATGAAATTAAAGAAACAGCAGTATCTGTAACTGTTATTGAATTTCATCAAATATCGGAGAGAGAGAAGAGAGAAAGAGAGAGAGAGAGAGAGAGAGAGAGACGGAGACAGAGAGAGAGAGAGAGAGAGAGAGAGCGAGAGAGAGAGAGAGAGAGACGGAGACGGAGAGAGAGCTCTCATAAATGCCTTATTTTGAGGACGTTACTTATTTAACAATGTTTTTAGAACTTATTTCAATAAATTACAACAATAATAACAACACTCCCTGTCGTAGTTATATATAACAGTCATAATATAGACGGACTATAAACAAATCCATCCCCTCCCTGCCTGACTGAAAATCCATCCCCTCCCTGCACTGAAAATCCATCCCCTCCCTGACTGACTGAAAATCCATCCCTTCCCTGCCTGACTGAAAACGTTATCAGATATTGCTACCAAATACATTTGGTTTTTCATTGTTAAAATTAACCCCACAATATTTTAGTTCAATTCAACAGATTACACTTCATTCGCCCCTCTAGATTGTACATGTACATTTTAACTGTTTATGTACAACCAGTATTAGTGTTTTAGTTTCTACTATGCAGTTTATTATGATAAAATATATCAGAGAAACTTTGTGACACATAGAGTTTTATTATTTTCATGTTCCGATCATATTATATTTCACATGTGGCAGTGTGGCTAGCAAGACAGCAACCGGTTTCACTTTCCTGGTGATAGATTTTTTTGTTTTTACTAAAGCCAGTTTGTAAAGTTTTTATATTGCTTTTTGGGTTAAGATTTGAACATATATCGGTATGTTTATGGTTAACTTGGATCAATCCGGGAATTGATATAAATATAATTTTGTGCGTTTAAAACTTTACTTAGACGGGTTTTATTACTTAATCAGTCATTTCGATATTGATTGTTTTTTAGGAGTAGTCCAAACTTTGATCTGTAAATATAATACCTTAAAAAATATTACTTACACTGGTAAACATGTGCACTCAGAACTTAGTCATGTATCTGCTGTTTACACTTGTAAACATGTGCACTCCGAACTTAGGTCATGTAAATGCTGTTTACATTTGTAAACATGTGCACTTAGAACTTAGGTCATGTATCTACTGTTTACAACTTGTAAACATATGCACTCAGAACTCAGATCATGAACTTAGATCATGTATCTACTGTTTAACTTGTAAACATGTGCACTCAGAACTCAGGTCATGTGTCTGCTGTTTTTAGAGCACCCTTTGATTAAACTGCGTAATGTCTGACATGATTGATCAGACAAGGATGGTGATACAAAAACTTGGTTGTTTAATGAACCAAAATATAACATTTTAAATAATTCACTCCTTTATCTGTAGTAACGTCTAAATATAGACTAGTGTATCGATACATTGCTTAATTTGCGGAACATTGTCTGGATAATGATGGATCTAAGTCTCGACATAATAACAACTGTTACAGAATTTTGTAAATCATTTATATTTGTTTTCATCCCGGTTAAAATTTTAAAAAGTATCTCAGTACTTCATATCCAATTGTAGTTTGATAGTTTAAACTGAGCACATTGCCATGAACAGAATTGTTTAAGATTTTTATAAAGAAAAAGAAATCTACACATGGCAAATATTCAAAGTACATAGGGGGTATTTAAAAGTTAAAAATAACATAAAACGACTTATTTTAATTTTTTTTACAAATCATTTCTTTTTTTTTTTTTTTTTTTTTTTTTTTTTTACAAAACACGCATTAGGGCATTACTGCTTTTTGTGCCAAAGTTCGACCCAACTCGGGACAGAGAATTGTCAGTTGGCTTTCCGAAGGCCGATTATTTAACCGGGAAATCCGGAAAGGCTTGATTTAAGTGAAAGATGTTTTACATTTCAGTTGAATCAAAAGGTAAAGGGAGATAACCCAGACTTATACAACTTTAGAAATAATGACACGTACCGTTAATGACCTAAGGTATGGAACATTCCTAAAAACAGAAGATATTTCAATCTTGGCCATTTGTCACAAGTACAATAACCGATATGTTTAATGACATATTTATCTTATTCTTACTCAACCAGGTGTCTGTTGTCACTTTTATCACCTGTAGAATGACCAACACATGAGAAACATGTGTAATACATCTGATCATGTGCCACGTTTTTGTGTCTGTCATGTTTATGGTGTAGTTAATGAAAAACGGAAACAACTCATGTCTCAATTGCTTTAGTTTCGTAATATATGTGTTTATCTTGTGTTTCCTCGTTTGTTTTGTTTTCGGGTTTTGTTGTGTCCGATTTTTATAAGTACTGGCATATACTTTTTTTAAATTTCGTCATAAAATACATCAATTATGGTATATGGCAGTACTTCCTAGTCTTGAATGTATTATTAAAAAAAATAAGTAACCCATGGCCATTTCATCTGAGTTATGATTAGAATTCAGTTTTTGTTTTCAAGGTACACATTTCTAGTGCGTCGAAATTTATATTTCCGATTGATCATGATTTCAACGCATTGTAAATTAATTATGAGGTGATCATTTTTCAAGTTTGAAAATTGAAAGTTGGTGCATATTAGTTATTTTGCAAAAGTTTGGGTATTCGTCAAATCAGACAGATCCAGAAATATAATTGAATTTCCCATCATCATCTCAATATGTTAATTAAATGTTGGGTTTCAAATTATATTATAACAAATTGATAAAAGGAAAGTTAACTTAAAAATTATAAGTTTGAAAATGTACCAAACATCTAAAACATGGTACTAAGACAATAATTTGGACTTAAGATTAAGACATGGTCTATGTTTGAATTGTATTATTTTATAGAAAATTGAAAAACATGTATTTTGCAACAGCCAATGCAACCTAGATAGCGGCACACTACAAGTAAATGAAACAGACAATCATACAACACAACAAAATACAAACACATACTAATAGGGCCAATGTTATTGTAACTCATGTTATGACCATGGAATCATTGGTGATAAAATTCTCGAATTTAGACAGTCAAAATCAGAAGAAGCACATTATATAATGATAATGTTTTAACAAATTTATTCATATTATTTATGTTGGTTTTTAAATCTCTATATATAATAATAAGTTTAGTTATATGTAATAGAAAATTACATATTACACGAGTGTTAATTTTTCAGTACTAGACGGTCGACTCGGAACATAATTTCTCAAAAATTAGCTGCAACAAACCTTCTCATAAATAAAAATATTTTCATGATAATGTATAAAGAATGTATTCCTGCCTTTCCAGAAGGCAACATTAAAGCCAACTTAACATCTTTATACTTATAATGGTCACGTGCTTATTGCGCAATAATATATGTTGTTATGAATTATAACACGACATGTACTGGAAAATAGATAAAGAGCAATAAAAACAAACACGAATGAAATCAGGAGCACAAAGTGTATACGGTATTTAGGATAAAACACAATCAGGAACACAAAGTGTATACAGTATTTAGGATAAAACACAATCAGGAACACAAAGTGTATACGGTATTTAGGATAAAACACAATCAGGAACACAAAGTGTATACAGTATTTAGGATAAAACACAATCAGGAACACAAAGTGTATACAGTATTTAGATAAAACACAACAGGAACACAAAGTGTATACAGTATTTAGGATAAAACACAATCAGGAACACAAAGTGTATACAGTATTTAGATAAAACACAATCAGGAACACAAAGTGTATACAGTATTTAGAATAAAACACAATCAGGAACACAAAGTGTATACAGTATTTAGGATAAAACACAATCAGGAACACAAAGTGTATACAGTATTTAGGATAAAACACAATCAGGAACACAAAGTGTATACAGTATTTAGATAAAACACAATCAGGAACAAAAGTGTATACAGTATTTAGGATAAAACACAATCAGGAACACAAAGTGTATACAGTATTTAGGATAAAACACAATCAGGAACACAAAGTGTATACAGTATTTAGGATAAAACACAATCAGGAACACAAAGTGTATACAGTATTTAGGATAAAACACAATCAGGAACACAAAGTGTATACAGTATTTAGGATAAAACACAATCAGGAACACAAAGTGTATACAGTATTTAGGATAAAACACAATCAGGAACACAAAGTGTATACAGTATTTAGGATAAAACACAATCAGGAACACAAAGTGTATACAGTATTAGGATAAAACACAATCAGGAACACAAAGTGTATACAGTATTTAGATAAAACACAATCAGGAACACAAAGTGTATACAGTATTTAGGATAAAACACAATCAGGAACACAAAGTGTATACAGTATTTAGGATAAAACACAATCAGGAACACAAAGTGTATACAGTATTTAGGATAAAACACAATCAGGAACACAAAGTGTATACAGTATTTAGGATAAAACACAATCAGGAACACAAAGTGTATACAGTATTTAGATAAAACACAATCAGGAACACAAAGTGTATACAGTATTTAGGATAAAACACAATCAGGAACACAAAGTGTATACAGTATTTAGGATAAAACACAATCAGGAACACAAAGTGTATACAGTATTTAGGATAAAACACAATCAGGAACACAAAGTGTATACAGTATTTAGGATAAAACACAATCAGGAACACAAAGTGTATACAGTATTTAGGATAAAACACAATCAGAACACAAAGTGTATACAGTATTTAGGATAAAACACAATCAGGAACACAAAGTGTATACAGTATTTAGATAAAACACAATCAGGAACACAAAGTGTATACAGTATTTAGAATAAAACACAATCAGGAACACAAAGTGTATACAGTATTTAGGATAAAACACAATCAGGAACACAAAGTGTATACAGTATTTAGGATAAAACACAATCAGGAACACAAAGTGTATACAGTATTTAGGATAAAACACAATCAGGAACACAAAGTGTATACAGTATTTAGAATAAAACACAATCAGGAACACAAAGTGTATACAGTATTTAGAATAAAACACAATCAGGAACACAAAGTGTATACAGTATTTAGGATAAAACACAATCAGGAACACAAAGTGTATACAGTATTTAGAATAAAACACAATCAGGAACACAAAGTGTATACAGTATTTAGGATAAAACACAATCAGGAACACAAAGTGTATACAGTATTTAGATAAAACACAATCAGGAACACAAAGTGTATACAGTATTTAGATAAAACACAATCAGGAACACAAAGTGTATACAGTATTTAGGATAAAACACAATCAGGAACACAAAGTGTATACAGTATTTAGGATAAAACACAATCAGGAACACAAAGTGTATACAGTATTTAGGATAAAACACAATCAGGAACACAAAGTGTATACAGTATTAGGATAAAACACAATCAGGAACACAAAGTGTATACAGTATTAGGATAAAACACAATCAGGAACACAAAGTGTATACAGTATTTAGGATAAAACACAATCAGGAACACAAAGTGTATACAGTATTTAGGATAAAACACAATCAGGAACACAAAGTGTATACAGTATTTAGGATAAAACACAATCAGGAACACAAAGTGTATACAGTATTTAGATAAAACACAATCAGGAACACAAAGTGTATACAGTATTTAGAATAAAACACAATCAGGAACACAAAGTGTATACAGTATTTAGAATAAAACACAATCAGGAACACAAAGTGTATACAGTATTTAGAATAAAACACAATTAGATAAAGTTATTGTTTTAGAACTTATAAATGATATTTACATTTAAACTTATGCTTGCAGAGAAACATTTCCTATTGCAGACTTGATGTATTTATATTGAAGTTAAGTATTAATATATCAACTACATGCACGTGTTTTCATATTTTTACAATACGCACAATTACTATATACGTTTTATTGCAAAACGTGTCGGTTTTGTCAACTTTATGCACTAGACTAATATATACCGATTATTGTCTTATAATTATTATCATATTGACACACTTAGAAGAGTCTAAATAAAACGAGACCGTTTTCTTTGAAACGTTTAAACTCAAAAACGTATCTAGTGTAAGGTTTCACAATATTTACTTTATTAATATTTTCCTAATTAACTTAATTCTGACAAATTTGGAATCTGATAATTTTATCAAAATGTTATGATATTCAGGAATTTATGAAGTCATGTTGAAGATCACTTCCAGCTGGTAACATTTGCATTTTGTTTTGACAAAAAGGCTCAATTATATTATTGTCTAGATTTGTTGCTAGATTAAAATTGAAATTCTTTAAAATCTAAAATAAGGTATACTTCCTCATGCAAATTATTTCCTAAGCTAAATTTGGTTAAATATATTTAATATATTTTGGTCCTTTGGATAACTCAACATCTTGAAAAATATTTGATTTCACAATTTTTGTCCAAGCACTACTGAGCGTCTAGTTCTGTAAAATTAAAACTGGTATAATATGTAATCATAAAAATAATAAAAATAAGAATTAAAATAAATAAAATAAAATAAAGATTGTCAAAAAATCTTAAGGTAAAAATGAAGGAATACTTGTAAAACTAGATGGAGCCTGTCATTTCGTTTCTTCAACTTATATCTTTTGTCACACATGCTGGAACGTGTAAAGTGTATTGGATGTCTCTTAATTTCAGATGAAGTTATTTGTATTGTTTTTAAAGTTCAGACTGATAAATGTGATTTTAATAGTTTAATCATTTACCGGTACAAAAAATAGGAATGTATTTGTCAAGAGTAAATAATTTAATAATTCACTTCATCGCAGATGAATTGCCCTGTACTATACTATTTCGCTTAAAGAGACTCTCGTGTGACCTATTCGTACGTGTAAAATTTGCGGTTCAACAGACTCCAAATATGCCATTCCGTTTATTTTAGTAAATAATATATTATATACTTAAAATACTAGAATAAACAAAGGTTAATTTTGAATTTGAATTTAACTTTGGGCACTGTATGAAATTACAATAAATAAATAAATAAATAAATAAATAAATAATAATAAATAAATAAATAAATACTTTTTGACTAAATACAGCCAGTATAGATAATCATGTTTACTATACATCACACCTTTTCTGTCATCTTTTCAATTTTTGTCCATTTACGTCATATTTTGTTATTGTCCACATTTGCCTTCTGATTGTAGACATTTTATTAATATTTTGGACGGTCAGTTCGGACAGAACTAATAAAGTGCAGAAAGCACGTCGGTAAAACTGACCAGTATTATATCTAAACACAATGCCATTGTTGTGTCGTAATGTATTACAGTAATATTTTGTCAATGGAAATCTCATGATTATGACATTTCATCCCTCTGGGTATTAATCACGTAATTCTTACAAAGTATAAAAGGGAAAAAGGGTCAGTGCCCGAGCATATTTTGTTTTTGGGATTTTATACAGAACTTCAAAGGTAAGTACAGTACCATTGCAGTGTAAAATTTCCATGGACTTATTCTCCAATTCGCAAATTTTTTGCAGTGTAAAATTTCCATGGATTTGTTCTCCAATTCGATATTATTGTGTTTTTAGTCTCTGATTTCTATATTGTTGTTCATTTACAATAACATTTCAAATGCATGTATTTGTTAAAAAACATGTATCTTTAAATGAATTTAACGCGTACACATTTAGCACAAAAGGTTTCAAACATATCGGATATCTATATTATTACGCATGACCTACTAGTGAGTAAAAAGATAAAATGCATTTAGTTTAGTTATATCTATTTTTAGACGGAAAACTTCCAGTTTTTACCAATACACTGTGAGTGGTTTTTTTCGCGGTCGAAAACTTTTTCACAAATTTTTGTACCACGCCTAAAATAGTATATATTCTCGATCTTAATAAGCTAGTTTCATAAATCCTCGAATCCCAACGAAAATGTTGGAAATTAAAAAAAAAAAAAACCCGAAAATTTGAACCCGTGAAATTAAGTACATTTATAGTAGTTCTTGTTCAAGTAAATCCAATCCAATTGATTGCCGCTTCAAACATTATCAATATCATTGATCAACGAAACAGTAAAAACTGCACCTGCAGCCACTAACGGTGTACTAATTCTATCAAATAAGTTATGCTAAATCGTTCAAAATATTCAAACAAATTTGGTGAATTTGGTAAAAAACCATACATTTAGGTCCTTCTTTTTTCTTATTTCAACATCTTAAAATATTTGGATTTTCACTATTTTGGCCCGAGCACTAGTGATGTTGAATTTTATTCCGAAAGGACAGTCTTATTCTGCAAAATTAAAACAGATATACTAAAAATAACAATGATTGCTATTTTGTTAATTAAAAGACAATTATGTGAACAGTATAGGCAAACTAATAAAGTAAACTATCAATAATGAAAATATAACAAATTTTCTTTTTGTGCTATGCGGCCTAACGCGACAGGTTTTATATGTACTTAAACTTCAACCGGAAACGGACACAGATTAAAACACGCAAACGTAAAGTGTTAAATAAAATTTGCTAATTTTTTTTCAGATGAAGACATCCGTCATTGTATTTCTTTTCGTCGTTTCCATGGTAGCCATGTCTACAGCTCAGCTCAATGATTTTGGTAGAGGATTTTTGACTGCCGGAGCTTTCGGACTAGCTCTTAATACTCTTAACAGACCACCATACGTCTATTATCCACGGCAGTTTGGTCCTGGTTTCGCACCTTATCCTTACCCAAGTCCATTCTTAGGTAAGTAAAATGTATTAATAGCACAGAATAAAAATCAAAATATCGAATACAAACGATACAGGCAAAGTATAGAAAAATATAATGTTAAACACACTTTTTGTAAATTATAGTGTTAGGTAAACCTTTTGAAAAACAAGTTTATATTACTATTTGGAAAACAAATGTTTGGGTAAAAATATTGAAACATAATATTTGCGTCACCTTTTGAAAAAGAACAAGTTTAGGTTACTATTTGGAAAGCAAATGTTTGGGTCACAATATTGAAACATAATGTTTGGATCAGAGTAATATAGTATATAAAAATATATAAAACAAATGTTTAGGATACCATAAGGATATTAAATGCAATGTCAGGTTGTTTTTGTTTATCCTTTCTTTACATCAATGCTGTTATATATATGGATATGTTTGACGCCCCTCCAATAGTTCCATGTTCCTATTAGTCTCAATTATGATTTCACAAGTGGGTGTTGTAGCTAGTCAAACAGTTACCGGCCTAACTTTCCTGGAGAAAGTTCGCGTGTTTAACTTAATTTGCCAGTTTCAAAGTTTTTATTTGGCTTTTGGATTGTGATGGTACGTTTGTTTTTTTTTATTATTAAATTATAAAGTTCAAGTAAAGACGTGTGTTGTCCATTAATACGAAGACCTATACCAGAGACAATTACCTGTAAAGTAGCGCCAGTTGGTCAACCACGAAATGACTTGATTATTTTGTTATGTGTTTGTACTGCATGTACAATGTTCTGGCATGGACATTTGTAGATATACACCTGTGTGTTACCTAAAGTGTAATAAATAAGATACATACATATTATATACACAGTTTGTAGGTACAACCCTCAGTATCAGGTCGAGTCCTTTTTTCGTAGCCGTATCACTAAGAGTCGCGCTTGACCTGATACGAAGGATTGTACCTACACACTGTGTATATAATATTTTTATCTAACATTTCCAATTATGTTATTTAAAATAATAACAAAACAATACTTAATGTGAAAAATTACATTTTACCACAGAAAACCACTGAACTATGTTATGACATTTGTTCTACATTCTCCCTAATGACGTCACAATGAGAACGTGCACGTGCACTTTACCGCCAATGTTGTATCACCACACTGTGGTGATACAAGATTCTGTATCATGCGTGTTTGATAAAACTTGTATTTCGTAGAAAAACTAGTCTAATGTTAGATAAAAAGTAGTATCAACTGTACATTGCCTTGTAAAATGAATGGTTTGAACTGATTGCATTTAAGACTACATGGATATCAATATATTGGAATAAGCAACTTTTTTATATTGCACAAAGATATTATTCATGCCGCGTTAAAACCGCCAATCCCCATAGTAATATATAACCAAACAAAACACGTAATCATTAATAAAAAAAACCCACGCCAGTCAATGTTTAATAAAAAACAAACACGCCAGTCTATGTCCAAATCACTATACCTAAGCAAAGTAAAAACGTTAAAAAACGGGAAATTATGTTTGTTAGATGGATATTATAAACAACAATAACCTTCTTTTTTATTACATTTTAGGTTGAGAGTTGGAAGTGTTAGTGCAGCAAAAGCCATAGCCAGTATTAGCAGCAGGATTTATAAATACACTCATAAAAACAATATGGATACTGATGAAGCTTACATTGTTACAACATATAACGTGTACTGTACCCGACAAAATACAGTCAAATCATCAATGCATTTTGTTTTGTCAGAATATAAAATATAGAGTCACCGGTCAGAATATATATATAAAGTATAACCATGCTATTATAGTATCAATACATCTTCTATTGTCACAATCACTGATAAAAATATATACAAAGTATAATCATGTTATCATTAAATAAAAATGTTTTTAAAAAAGTTATCAAATTTTTTTGTTTATATTTATGTGCACTATGACAAAGACGAATTTAAAATATTATCGAAATTTTTAGCTGAAAAAACTTTGAATTAGAACACTAGGCAAAGAATTATTTGAGTTAGAAGTTACCACTCGGCAACACAACCATCCAAGACAACACTACATCTAAACATACGATCCAAGGAATACCAAACAACATATAAATTATATCAAACACCGACACTGAAACTTACTGTCGAGAAACTTGTACCTGGTACTAGCCATAGCAACCAATGACACACACACGCATACACAAATACAATGAAGCCAGGTAAGCAGCTAAATGACAGCCAGTGATTAGTAGATGTATAACGTGTACTTGGCAATAACCACCAAAAGTATGAAGCTTAATAACTTGTACTTGAAAGTACATGTAATCTGAAGTTTGCAGTCGAATGACATGTACGTAGCTATAGCCTGAAGTTTGCAACTAAATATCATCTACTTGGCTATGACCAGTTGTTTACAGATGAATGGATATGTACTGAAAAATTACACTTGACAATAACCTGAAACTTGCAACTGAAAAAACATGTACTTGGCAATAATCAGAAGTTTGAAGCTGAAAATACATGTACTTGGCAATAATCAGAAGTTTGAAGCTGAAAATACATGTACTTGGCAATAATCAGAAGTTTGAAGCTGAAAATACATGTACTTGGCAATAATCAGAAGTTTGAAGCTGAACATACATGTACTTGGCAATAATCAGAAGTTTGAAGCTGAAAATACATGTACTTGGCAATAATCAGAAGTTTGAAGCTGAGCATACATGTACTTGGCAATAATCAGAAGTTTGAAGCTGAAAATACATGTACTTGGCAATAATCAGAAGTTTGAAGCTGAAAATACATGTACTTGGCAATAATCAGAAGTTTGAAGCTGAAAATACATGTACTTGGCAATAATCAGAAGTTTGAAGCTGAAAATACATGTACTTGGCAATAATCAGAAGTTTGAAGCTGAACATACATGTACTTGACAATAATCAGAAGTTTGAAGCTGAACATACATGTACTTGGCAATAATCAGAAGTTTGAAGCTGAACATACATGTACTTGGCAATAATCAGAAGTTTGAAGCTGAAAATACATGTACTTGGCAATAATCAGAAGTTTGAAGCTGAACATACATGTACTTGGCAATAATCAGAAGTTTGAAGCTGAACATACATGTACTTGGCAATAATCAGAAGTTTGAAGCTGAACATACATGTACTTGGTAATAATCAGAAGTTTGAAGCTGAAAATAACATGTACTTGGCAATAATCAGAAGTTTGAAGCTGAACATACATGTACTTGGCAATAATCAGAAGTTTGAAGCTGAAAAAATCATGTACTTGGCAATAATCAGAAGTTTGAAGCTGAAACAAACATGTCCTTGACAATTATTTAAAGTTGAAACTGGAAAAACATGTTCTTGGCAATAGTCTGCAGTTAAATAACATGTACTTGGCAATAACCTGGGTTTGCAAGCTGAAAAATATGTACTTGGCAATAATCAGAAGTCAGCAGTTGAATACAAAGGGCTTTGCAATAACCTGGGATTTGAAACTGAAAACGAGTGCTTGACAACAACCTAAAATTTGTAGCTGAATTGACATGTACTTGACAATAACCTAAAATTTGTAGCTGAATGGACATGTACTTAACAACAACCTAAAATTTGTAGCTGAATGGACATGTACTTGACAATAACCTAAAATTTGTAGCTGAATGGACATGTACTTAACAGCAACCTAAACTTTGTAGCTGAATGGACATGTACTTGACAATAACCTAAAATTTGTAGCTGAATGGACATGTACTTGACAACAACCTCAAATTTGTAGCTGAATGGACATGTACTTGACAATAACCTAAAATTTGTAGCTGAATGGACATGTACTTGACAATAACCTAAAATTTGTAGCTGAATGGACATGTACTTAACAACAATCTAAAATTTGTAGCTGAATGGACATGTACTTGACAATAATCTAAAATTTGTAGCTGAATGGACATGTACTTGACAATAACCTAAAATATGTAGCTGAATGGACATGTACTTGACAATAATCTAAAATTTGTAGCTGAATGGACATGTACTTGACATTGAACAATAAGCCACATGGCATACTTACAGTACAGGCCTGTTGAAAGTTAAACACTAAACTAGCAGCTCACTAGTTCGTTAGGTCGGTTGCTTTTCGACATCTGCTAATCTATCTCTCGACAACTTTTCTGTCACTCTACCACTTGGCAGTCGGGCTTTGAACCCCTTTCGGTGGCTTAGTGTTAAACTTTTGACAGGCCTGTATTGTATATGTTTATGGTTTCTTATTAAAAAAAACTATCCATTTCCTGCAAATTATGTAGTCTTTGTTCGTTCTTCAATGGAGGTCACCATGTGTCAGATCTAAAATTATGATGATATATCGATGTAAATGGATAATTAATTGTGTCACGGCTATAGATGTAAGATAGGAAAATTATGAATCGAGTAATCAATTAAATCTTCAAGGTTTGCGTGAACTATTAAATCATCAATTGTCATGTATATGTAAAGTAAAATATAGCGAACCTGTCCAGGAATTGGTGTTTACACCTGTGTATCTCAACTTCCGTGTAAAATTTCTCTAAACTGTGTTTTTTCTATCATTTTTTTCAACAAGAGTTCTAAATTACTTACCATACCAGTGTTATTTTTGCAGCACTAGACGGACGTTTCGAAATACAATTCCTCATCAGTAGTGCTTAGACCAAAATTGTGAAACCATTTTTTAAAATAAAAAAAACTATTTCAAATAGATGGTTTGAAGGAATCTTGTGTGTATTTTTTTTCTATTTATATAAACAGCTATTACCTCGAAAATAGAGCCTTAAATGGTTCCATTTACAAATTTTAGAATTTACAGTTACAGAGTTAAAGCAAATAAATTCCACTTAAATCGCATGAGTTCAGTTTCCGAGATGAGTTCAAATTTAAATTCAAATATATCATTTGTGCATTTATAATTATATTGCTAACCGGGCATCAGACCTGAACAGAAATTAAATATAAAAATATACTAGTATATTTTAGCAGCGTTTAAATAGGAACTGAAGCGCGTAGATTTTACTTGAATTTTCTTTGCCATTGCTTTAGGACACATCCTAGTATTTTTTAAAAAAAATGTTAATTGCTTTATCAAACTAAAAAGAACCAATTTTGTTAGCTAATCAAATTGGGTTATTTTGTGTCAATGGATTTTATCTTGATTGCATTATACAGCTAAATCCCTGAAAATCCCAATGAAAATAGACCCCGATCGAAGGTTCGCTAAATGTATATATTATTATTTTTATTATTATTTATATATCGAAGGAACCAGATTTACACTATTCAAACAACACAAGAAGTTTCGTGTTACAATTAGAAGAAGTGTTAAGTAAGTAACAAAGTTTTCACATCTTTTATAGTTGACTGCAAATGACCAAGTGACCAAGGTCTGGTAAAAAGATTATGACTCTGTGGTCAATGCCACTGGCATGTGAAATATAGTTTTATTTGTAGAACAACAAGTAATTAATGACAGCATGGTAATGTATTTCGATCAAACATACGCACATTTTATAACAGACAAGTAAATAGAGGACAATGCAATCAACTAAAATGTGAGCTTGATAAGAAACGATATATCCTTCAAACATGCAAAAAGATGAAGACATGTACTACAATTTGATTGATTGATTGATTGATTGATTGATTGAATGGGGTTTTATGTCCAAGTCAAAAGCATTTCACTTATATAGAGACTCCGCCAGTTATAGCTGAAGTGACAGAATTTAGACCTTTGCGGTGCAGGGAGGGTTCTTTAACGTGCCACGTCTACCGTGACACGGGGCATCGGATTTTAAAATGTCTTCCGAAGGACCTTGTGACTTTCATTTAGCTGAATTCCGAGTGAAAAAAGCAAAAGAACAGTCACTACCTATTTTCAAGTCTTGGTCAGATCGACCGTGTTTTGTATCCACGACTACCCACGGCCACATACGAAACGAGCAGTTTACCATATCAGCTGCATAGGTATAGGCATAACTGATGTTTTACAATTTCTGTATTTTTTTTTGCTTTTATTAATATATCTGTAAATCCATGGATTTATTACAAACGGAAAGAATAAGAATTTTCCGGTTACTCTATATGTAGATAATACATGTATATCGATAATAAACATGTTAAAATGTAATAAATAAATAAAATAAATAAATAAATAAATAAATAAATGAATGAATTTTACCAATGAACTTTATAACTCTATTCATCATCAGTAATTGTTTTGATTACAAATGAAAACTTCGCCCTAAATGGTGATGCAGCAAAATTATGCCAATCTATCATGTTCCTTCATTCATAATACAGGGATGGCCGCCGATAATTTAAAACTGTGTATATATTTTAACCATATAACAGATATGCAAGAGTTAATAGTCAAAATGTATGTGTCTGTCCTGGTTTAACTTATCAGGCCTTAGTTTCACCTATATTTCTTAACTAAGATTTTCCTTAACTTAAATTAAGCAACTTTTTTCTAATCTTTTTCGGAAATACAAACTAACAGTTATAACAAAAACTCAATACAAATTCCATATTACACCTGAATTAATTTCACAGCACTGGACGGACATTTCGGAATACAATGTTAAACCGGAAATGATCTTCAAAATGAAACGTTAAATTACCAAATATCTTAAACATTAACAATAGATATGAAACTTTGCAAGATTTAAGTTAAAGAAAATCTAAGTTAAGCCGGGAATGATTGTGAAAATGAAGTCAGTAATATCAGGAGTGCAGAACTCCAGGAGATTTCATAACTCGTATGGGCATCACCAACACACATCATTAGTAATTAATGACAAAATATTCATTAAGATCGATGAGAACATCCATACTCAAAAGTCGTGTACCTCTTGTAACCTTGTAACCTAACTACATGTTACTAACCATATAGATGTCAATTTCGCCAAATATCAAATGACCAAACAAGTTGTTTTTTTTCCAGTGATTAAACTCGGTAAGGTATATAAGCAGAATAAACATATAGTTTTTGCTAATGATTTAATCTTCCTACAGTCTCACCAATCTGGTAAGTATTTATGATTTATTTTCTAAAATTGAACGTGAAATCAGGTATTGAAATTCTCCCTCACTGTCTCGAGTATTTTGGACAAACTAGTACTATATAACAGTAGGGTTACGTTTGCATATTTGGGTTTTCAAACTAGAGTTCGGCATTTTTTAATTTACAAATTTGATCTCAACAATTATAATGGGCTAAGCGCCTTTGATGCCGAAGGAAAAATTTTGAAGTGTATAGATGTTTTTGGATTAATTTTAAGTTATAATTTTTCACAAAACTAACAGTAATTGGAAATAAAAAAATCGATATACAGATTAAAAGAATACTTGCAAACATACCAAACAGTTAGGAAAGAAATCCCCGGAAAACTTTAAAGGCATTGTAAGGTACATGTATTTACAAAACATATTTATGTTGAATTTTTATCTTTTTGAAAACATGCTTTATACCATCATCAATCAAAATTGCTAATAATCGCCAAAATATGATATCCTGCTAATTAAACATTTCAAAATAGTCCTGTAATTTGAGGGTGTTGGCCTGACCTCGATGATTTGATGATCTTCGAAGAAGCTTGATTTATGATGTATGGACGTTATATTTGCCTTCAAAGTTAACAATATATGCTTTACTTTCAAATCAAATCAAACGACACTGTTTTTATGTATATTAAGTATATGTTATTTTTTGTTTATCCTTGCACCTAAGTCCAAAACCACGGTATAAATCTTTACTTCCAGGTAAAGATGAAGCTCCCCAGTTTGTCACTGCTGCTTGTCTTGTGTCTTGTTGGTCTTTCAACACAACAGATATTCAACGATTTTGGCAGAGGAGCAATAACGGGTGCATTGTTCGGATCTTTCCTTGGAAGCAGAAGTAGAGGAAGATTCGGGGGATTTTATCCCTATCCGACGTTTGGAGGAGGGTTCTATCCATACAGGGGAACAATTTGGGGTTGATAGATGTATAAATACATTAGACAACAGAAGATAAAAACAGCTTAAATTACAAGTGCATTTTTTATAAGCTAAGTTAGATAATTTTTCTTTTGAAGACAAATACGTAGGCCGTATAGTTATATTTGTAAAAACCCACCCATATTTCAACTGTGTTTTAATGTTAGAATTATGACTAAGCCAGTGACTTTAGCATTCCGACATTGTTGTACATCTAGCGTATAACTGCCATCTCATTATCTCAACATTATGATGGAACATACCAGGGTAACTGTTTGTTATACAAACTACATATATAAGCCTTATCAACAACAAAGTCACCATGTCGTAATTATTGACTATTAATAAACTGTAAACAAAAATTTAGCTGCATTTGTTCCTGTTCGTCTGTTGTCAGTTATGTTATGGCTCTTTTCTTGGATTAACATATACATGTATTTCTGTTTTGCACCTTCAATATTTCAAAAATATTATTTATAATTTAAAGATTGTGTATTAATGGTTCTGTGATTAAACTTATACATTTCCAGTAAAATAAATATTTTCACTTCATCACGGCTCGTCTTTTGTTTTGGTTTCATTACCACACTTAACAAATCACGCCGTTCTGTTACAATGGCATGTACTGATCTAGTTAACGTTGTTACTGGTTGATACAGTTGTCATATACCATTTAATGTATTTTATGACTAAATAAAAAATGTATATGCCGCAGTTCTTACCACTTGTGTCTCATTCACTAGAAATTATTTAGTAAGCGTTGGGAACATTTTAATCTTTGTAATATGGTGCTAGTGTCAGTGTCAGTCAGATGACCCTAGGCGACTCCAACGTGGTCATGACTGGATTGTCATCATTTCTCCAAATGCGATCAATTACAATATATGTTAGTCCATCAGTCTTCAGTTTCACAACCATTCTCATTGTAGTACAGCGTACACCGTACACGGGATATTACAGCATAAAGTGAGCCAAACAGCCAATGCAAACAACACCAGAGTGAGGTCGAAACCAATTTTTGACTTATCTGTTCATTTTAACATGTGATGGTGTATTGGGTCATCAATCGGACACATAAATGATTCTATTGAAATGGTTAACTTCATCCGATACACTGTTAAACATTGAAACAATTTGATGAAGTGCAAGTGCTCACCGGTGATTTTGACGTAGCTGGGACTTTCTTTTCAATATTTCAATTTTGACTTCATAACTTAAAATTCTAAAGCATACAATTCCTCTAGAATGTTGAGAACTGCATTGTATTCTGACAGAAGATCTTGCAATGAGAAATGCTTTCAGTTGGGTAACTAAAGACATCTGACAATTGGTCAGAAGCACAATAAACGCACTTTGTTGTGTGCATTTTTCAGAAATTGATTACTATGGATAAAACGTGGGTTCATCATTTCACCCCAGTGGCCAAAGTTTACACTTGATCACCCTGCAAAAAAGACGAAGACTGTTACATCAGCTGAAGAGGGTATGACCTCGGCTTCCAGTGATGCTGATGATATTCTGATGGTAGGTTATCACCAAAGGGGACAAACAGTTAATGACACATACTATTCATCACTTATAATGCAGTTACGAAAAATTATTAAACTCAAAATATGGGGGAAAGCTGTGCTGTTCCACCAAAAGTAGCCTTTTTAAATCAGACAAATCTTAAGAAATGATTGTGAAACAGCAGCCAGTTGGTGCTATGTATATGTATATAAGCAAAATCACACATATGTGGTTTTCTGACGTAGCTGATCGCACGAGTTTATTGTGCGGACGGATACATTACACTCGTGCGCTCTGCGCACGAGTGTAATGTATGCGTTTGCACAATAAACGAGTGCGATCATGCTACGTCAGAAAACCACTTTTGTGTGGTTTTGTATTTATCACATGCCCTACCAAACTAAATGAAAAGCTTTCTTTGGCTTAATCTGTCAAAGAATTCACAATCAACTCAGTATTTCATATTGATTTTTTATCTGATTCGAAAAATCTGATACCTGACTGGAAAAACTGCTAAAGAAGTAATTAAAAACAACAGATAACTCTGTTTACGCATCATTGGTTAACATTTTACTTATACCATCGTAAACAGTGGGAAAAATTAAAAAACAAACATTGATTTCACAAAATTATTTAACATCGTCTGCAATTCTCCCAACTCGAGTAAATTCTCCCAACTTAACATGACGTATGTATCACATATTGACGTCATATTATTTTTGTCATTACGTATCACATAATGACGTCATATTATTGTTGTCGGAAAAGGGAATTCCCCTAAAAGGAGTTCCGGCTACTATGGTGATACAGAATGTTGTACCACACACGCGTGTGATACAGACTTCCATATCACATAGCTTGAAAAAACAGTGTATTGCTATAGTAAGATTAAATGGGTATGTGATAAATACGCAAAACCACTCATGTGGTTTTCTGACGTAGCTGATCGCACGAGTTTATTGTGCGGACGGATACATTACACGAGTGCGCTCTGCGCACGAGTGTAATGTATGCGTTCGCACAATAAACGAGTGCAATCAAGCTACGTCAGAAAACCACTTATGTGTGGTTTTGTATTTATCACATACCCTACCAAACTTAACGAAAAGCTTTCTTTGGCTTAATCTGTCAAAGAATTTACAATCAACTCAGTATTTCATATTGATTTTTTGATCTGATTCGAAAAATCTGATACCTGACTGGAAAAACTGCTAAACAACAGATAACTCTTCGTTTACGCATCATTGGTTAACATTTTACTAATACCATCGTAAACACTTGGGAAAATTAAAAAACAAACATTGATTTTACAAAATTATTTAACATCGTCCCGCGATTCTCCCAACTCGATTAAATTCTCCCAACTTAAGGTAGTTCCATACTTTACAAAACGCCTGAAAACACATATTGAAATTTTGATATGTTGTACATGGGCATAAATCAGTCAACATGCCAAAATTTCAGGGCAGGTATTCGACTTCCTTAAAAGTTCTGAAGCGCCACCTGGTGGCCATTTTCACGACATAAATGATCAAATTTTAACTACTGTTATCAATAAATAAGCTTTAATATTTTTGTCATGCTTAGAAACCAAAAGTGACTTGCATTTAAATTAACCATTATGTCATGGAGATTATTTGTACCAATGGAATATTACTTCCTGTCACGTGGTATTTTTCTACAGCGCCACCTATCAAGAGAGAACATTAAAATTCCGGAAAACTGAAAGTAACACCCTTTCGTTAATTTGTAGATTTAAAAAAAACTAAGTCGAATACGAACCCTGATTTTCACATATATTGCACATGAATATATAAGTTTGATTTTCGGAAACAAAAAATAGGGGGTCGTCAAGCTACTTTTTTCATAATATTGCATCAAAATCCTGAAACAAGAAAAAAGCCTCATTCCTTACGTAAGAAGCTACTAATAATGTCCTAGTATACTATTATGAACTCAATGTTTTTCGTTTGGTATTAACAAATAAACAAAAACACTGCTTGTGAGCTATTTGGTTGTGCAAAAAAAAAAAAAAAAATTGAAAATCATAATATGGTCTGTCACCCATAGAAACCAATAGCAACCGTACCCAACACAGCTCAGTTAAAGTAGAAAGGGGATTCGTATACATTGATGAAGGTTCTTGATTCTAGGCCGCTGAATGAAACGCAAATACAAGCGCATAGTCAAACTGCTAAGAAAAATTATTATACAGTATGTTTATTGAAGAATCGTCAGTTTGTATCCTACTGTTTGTATTTAAAATCACCGAAAAAACAAACATAAACCAGCATTTAAAATACCGTCTTCAAAATTTAAACAATGTAGGCCTACCCAAATCTGTTAATTATTTAGAATAGTACTCTCAAAAGTGTAGATCTACCTAATTTCCGTCATGTACAATATACATTTTCTTCTTAAAAATAGTGCACATATAGTCTGGTGGAAAAAAAATTGAAATTTCACAATAGGGGGACATGAGTGTTCAAAGCTGGCAACATAGCTGTCTTATCATCATAGGTTAGGGGTCAAGAATCAACCTGTTGCCAAGCTGATCGACCCTTGGTTTAGTAGATAAAAGGTCAAAGGTCAGATAGTGTTTTTTCCCCAAAAATTAATCTTTATTAGTTTATAGCTGCTCAAATATATACTTTCTGAGATTTAAATAAATCAAATAAATCTGTTCTCATGCAATCATAGCATTTCATGTATTTTAACATTGACTAGGAAGCTAATTAAGATTGTTTAGGCTAAAATTTAAATATTTCAATGTTATTTTTCAAAATTCTGACACAAGCTTCAAGATAGAATAAAATAAAAGTATACATTCAACATCAAAGCATGAATCAAAATGCTAAAATATAATATTTTTGTAAATACATGACTGTGATTAAAACAAATATATTGTTTAAACCAGCTGATAATTTGAAATTCATGAAAAGTTTAAAATCAAAGTACTGCAAGTACTGTAATCGGCAAGGCATAGTCACGAGAATCTCTGGAATGTATCAGTCACTTCTAACGATTTCTTTTCATTCATCGATATCACTATCTGTGGCATTATCATTCAAAGGGTTCAACCAATCAACGGTTCAACGGTCCCATCGCAAGTGCATACAGCCACCCACTTTAAATTATATGCCCTACATGTACATCTTGTAGTGCTACATGATTTACATTTCAGCAATGCATGACATGATTTTGGTAAAGGTTGTTTTCTCTTAAAAAAACCCTACTGTAGATCAATTGGTATAGCGCTCACTCTCTGTATTTGGTGAGTCCTGGGTTCGAACCCTAGTTGGGTCTGACCAAGACTTGAAATAAGGTAGTGACTGTTCTTTTGCCAAACACTCGTTTATTAGAAACGAAAGTCACGCGATCCTTTGAGAGAGACATTAAAAACCGATGCCCCGTGCCAAGGCGGGTGTAACATGTTAAGGAACTTTTCCTGAACATTTCCCTAAGTTCACTGCAAAGGTCAAAATTTCTGCCACTTCATCTATAGCTGGTGACGTCTTAATATGACTGAAATACGTAAAAGCCCGTAAAACCCCATGCAATCAATCAATTTATCATTTTCTCATTAAAACTGTTTTGAAGTCACATTCAGACTCGCACTAACTTAACTGATAGAGAATAATCGTGAACATCAGGATGTTCATGATCCTTTGACCTGTAATTGTCTTAGAAAAGTTAAAGTTAAAGTTCAAAGTAAGATTTAAGCCAAAAAAAAAAAAAAAAAAAAAAAATAAATAATAAGTTTAATTTGTGAAAAAACCTCAGATTTAAGTATAAAAACTAGTATTGTTCGTGGTCCTGTTGCCAGATGAGAAGACAAAATTGGTACCGAAAGGTTTATGGTGGATCACAAAACAAGGTCGTTTTGAAACACAAACACAAAAGCGACATTGGGGATGAATAGGTCACACCATCAAGACACCTGCCAACAACATCACAAAACTTTCAAATGGAACACACAAGAATAAAAGACACCTTGAGACAAGTTCAGAGGGGGTAAAATTGCGCAGAACAGAGCAATTTGAGGGATTTAGTCAATGGACTAACCTCCACTGGGAGTTACAAGACATACAGTACGCAAGTTAGTGAGACTAGCACCATCCGTGTCCTATAGGTGACGGGAGATCCGGAAGAAATACCAGGTATAACTAAATGCAGCCAAACAGCAGTTTAATAGTGTGCACGTTGAATATGTAGGTCGGTTGCATATGATGTTGGAAGCAAATTTTCAATTGTACTTTTCCCTGAGAGGAACAGTTTACATCGTAGATGAGAAATCCTCGCTAGGTAATTCAATAAAGGCATCTGCACTCACAAGTTCAGGAAAGTTCCCTCTTGCAAGAGTGGGAAGAAGACCTGTATTTTCCCTGGAAACACGGGATGCTGTATTTAGAATGTCCAGAAAGTTAATTGACAGTCTTACAGTCTGTAATTGCATGGACTACTGGAAGCTTATTCCTCTCCAGAGGTGATAATTTTATGCTATGAACAGGGACGAACTTTAGATGTCCCGGTCTGGAATCATACTTCCTCATTTAAAAGCAACAGAAGAATAAGGTCATCAGTATCACGACAGACAACAACTGTTCTTTTATAGCCTTCCATGTAAGCATCAACACCATGGGGAACAATTCTAGTATCGGCTTCCTTGTGTTAAGCTTTTAAAACGGTTACACTCCTTCCTCTGTATGAATTAAACATGCTGTCTGTTAGACCCTCTGATACCCTCAGCTTAGCTAAGAAGTGTCTTGGATTACTACGAGATCCTATTTGTTTTCTTGGTGACTGATAAAATCTTACCAATTTGATGGCAGAGGGACATTTTAATTATCAATAATTCTTCTAGCAGAACGGGGACCTAATTCTCTTTTATCTCTAGATGGTTTCACCTTTTATGGATTAGTTGTTATATCTATCATAATGACATCAATTTTAATACATTTATCTTTCGCGTGGATAAAAACAGTTTGTGCGTTTCCTAACTCGCCGAATGTATTGATGCCTTTCCGTTATCCCAGTGCTACAACTAAAGTTTGACCATTAATTATTTTGGTAGTAATGTCTCCATGCAAACTTCTTCCTCAGGGATATTTTGAAGATCCGACTCGTCGGCTGCAGATAACAAGTGTCCTGATGTATCAGGTATAGAAAGCGACACTGGGGATAGTTCATGTTTCAACAGTTCACTAATATTTCCATCAGAAAACGAGAACACACTTGATAGTATTATACAGATACAGTCATTATAGCTTATCAAATCTTTCAATACCACCAATACTTTGATTTCTTTTTTTTTTAAAGTAGATACTTATATAAATACGGGCAATATGATTCAGTAAAATTATTTTAACAGAAGTCTTAAGTTTTGTTAAACAATTTCAAATGCACAAATGTGTTTATACTAGTATTTATTTGCCAAATTAATCATATTTGTAAAGGTCAAATTTGTGCAAGCGTCTAATTTTATTTTTCATGGAAAACTTTGAAAATAAGTGACTGAATTAGTTGGCTATGACTTTCTATTAATTTGAAGATACCACTTACATATTTAGAAGACAAAATGTATAAAGAAAAACTTCTGTAAGCCACCTTGAATTTGTGTATAGGTCAATATGGGCATTTTCACTTGAACTTTGCACCCATTGACCTTTAGCTGCCCCCACAATGGCCCCTGGGTGAAATCTTGCTTGGCAACAAGCTGATTCTACCAAAGTAAAGTTCAAAGAAGATTATGACATAACTTGCCACCTTTGAACACGTTGTCCTCCCTACATCGAAAAATAAGCGTTTTTTTCAAAATCCTCTACCAGACTAGTCTGGTGGAAAAAAAATTGAAATTTCACAATAGGGGGACATGAGTGTTCAAAGCTGGCAACATAGCTGTCTTATATCATCATAGGTTAGGGGTCAAGAATCAACCTGTTGCCAAGCTGATCGACCCTTGGTTTAGTAGATAAAAGGTCAAAGGTCAGATAGTGTTTTTTCCCCAAAAATTAATCTTTATTAGTTTATAGCTGCTCAAATATATACTTTCTGAGATTTAAATAAATCAAATAAATCTGTTCTCATGCAATCATAGCATTTCATGTATTTTAACATTGACTAGGAAGCTAATTAAGATTGTTTAGGCTAAAATTTAAATATTTCAATGTTATTTTTCAAAATTCTGACACAAGCTTCAAGATAGAATAAAATAAAGTATACATTCAACATCAAAGCATGAATCAAAATGCTAAAATATAATATTTTTGTAAATACATGACTGTGATTAAAACAAATATATTGTTTAAACCAGCTGATAATTTGAAATTCATGAAAAGTTTAAAATCAAAGTACTGCAAGTACTGTAATCGGCAAGGCATAGTCACGAGAATCTCTGGAATGTATCAGTCACTTCTAACGATTTCTTTTCATTCATCGATATCACTATCTGTGGCATTATCATTCAAAGGGTTCAACCAATCAACGGTTCAACGGTCCCATCGCAAGTGCATACAGCCACCCACTTTAAATTATATGCCCTACATGTACATCTTGTAGTGCTACATGATTTACATTTCAGCAATGCATGACATGATTTTGGTAAAGGTTGTTTTCTCTTAAAAAAAACCCTACTGTAGATCAATTGGTATAGCGCTCACTCTCTGTATTTGGTGAGTC
The DNA here is from genome assembly GCA_021292105.1 of Anadara kagoshimensis. NCBI lineage: Eukaryota > Metazoa > Mollusca > Bivalvia > Arcoida > Arcidae > Anadara > Anadara kagoshimensis. The sequence goes on from CM037858.1 coordinate 57,220,837, forward strand.
CTGGGTTCGAACCCTAGTTGGGTCTGACCAAGACTTGAAATAAGGTAGTGACTGTTCTTTTGCCAAACACTCGTTTATTAGAAACGAAAGTCACGCGATCCTTTGAGAGAGACATTAAAAACCGATGCCCCGTGCCAAGGCGGGTGTAACATGTTAAGGAACTTTTCCTGAACATTTCCCTAAGTTCACTGCAAAGGTCAAAATTTCTGCCACTTCATCTATAGCTGGTGACGTCTTAATATGACTGAAATACGTAAAAGCCCGTAAAACCCCATGCAATCAATCAATTTATCATTTTCTCATTAAAACTGTTTTGAAGTCACATTCAGACTCGCACTAACTTAACTGATAGAGAATAATCGTGAACATCAGGATGTTCATGATCCTTTGACCTGTAATTGTCTTAGAAAAGTTAAAGTTAAAGTTCAAAGTAAGATTTAAGCCAAAAAAAAAAAAAAAAAAAAAAAAAATAATAATAAGTTTAATTTGTGAAAAAACCTCAGATTTAAGTATAAAAACTAGTATTGTTCGTGGTCCTGTTGCCAGATGAGAAGACAAAATTGGTACCGAAAGGTTTATGGTGGATCACAAAACAAGGTCGTTTTGAAACACAAACACAAAAGCGACATTGGGGATGAATAGGTCACACCATCAAGACACCTGCCAACAACATCACAAAACTTTCAAATGGAACACACAAGAATAAAAGACACCTTGAGACAAGTTCAGAGGGGTAAAATTGCGCAGAACAGAGCAATTTGAGGGATTTAGTCAATGGACTAACCTCCACTGGGAGTTACAAGACATACAGTACGCAAGTTAGTGAGACTAGCACCATCCGTGTCCTATAGGTGACGGGAGATCCGGAAGAAATACCAGGTATAACTAAATGCAGCCAAACAGCAGTTTAATAGTGTGCACGTTGAATATGTAGGTCGGTTGCATATGATGTTGGAAGCAAATTTTCAATTGTACTTTTCCCCTGAGAGGAACAGTTTACATCGTAGATGAGAAATCCTCGCTAGGTAATTCAATAAAGGCATCTGCACTCACAAGTTCAGGAAAGTTCCCTCTTGCAAGAGTGGGAAGAAGACCTGTATTTTCCCTGGAAACACGGGATGCTGTATTTAGAATGTCCAGAAAGTTAATTGACAGTCTTACAGTCTGTAATTGCATGGACTACTGGAAGCTTATTCCTCTCCAGAGGTGATAATTTTATGCTATGAACAGGGACGAACTTTAGATGTCCCGGTCTGGAATCATACTTCCTCATTTAAAAGCAACAGAAGAATAAGGTCATCAGTATCACGACAGACAACAACTGTTCTTTTATAGCCTTCCATGTAAGCATCAACACCATGGGGAACAATTCTAGTATCGGCTTCCTTGTGTTAAGCTTTTAAAACGGTTACACTCCTTCCTCTGTATGAATTAAACATGCTGTCTGTTAGACCCTCTGATACCCTCAGCTTAGCTAAGAAGTGTCTTGGATTACTACGAGATCCTATTTGTTTTTTGGTGACTGATAAAATCTTACCAATTTGATGGCAGAGGGACATTTTAATTATCAATAATTCTTCTAGCAGAACGGGGACCTAATTCTCTTTTATCTCTAGATGGTTTCACCTTTTATGGATTAGTTGTTATATCTATCATAATGACATCAATTTTAATACATTTATCTTTCGCGTGGATAAAAACAGTTTGTGCGTTTCCTAACTCGCCGAATGTATTGATGCCTTTCCGTTATCCCAGTGCTACAACTAAAGTTTGACCATTAATTATTTTGGTAGTAATGTCTCCATGCAAACTTCTTCCTCAGGGATATTTTGAAGATCCGACTCGTCGGCTGCAGATAACAAGTGTCCTGATGTATCAGGTATAGAAAGCGACACTGGGGATAGTTCATGTTTCAACAGTTCACTAATATTTCCATCAGAAAACGAGAACACACTTGATAGTATTATACAGATACAGTCATTATAGCTTATCAAATCTTTCAATACCACCAATACTTTGATTTCTTTTTTTTTTAAAGTAGATACTTATATAAATACGGGCAATATGATTCAGTAAAATTATTTTAACAGAAGTCTTAAGTTTTGTTAAACAATTTCAAATGCACAAATGTGTTTATACTAGTATTTATTTGCCAAAATTAATCATATTTGTAAAGGTCAAATTTGTGCAAGCGTCTAATTTTATTTTTCATGGAAAACTTTGAAAATAAGTGACTGAATTAGTTGGCTATGACTTTCTATTAATTTGAAGATACCACTTACATATTTAGAAGACAAAATGTATAAAGAAAAACTTCTGTAAGCCACCTTGAATTTGTGTATAGGTCAATATGGGCATTTTCACTTGAACTTTGCACCCATTGACCTTTAGCTGCCCCCACAATGGCCCCTGGGTGAAATCTTGCTTGGCAACAAGCTGATTCTACCAAAGTAAAGTTCAAAGAAGATTATGACATAACTTGCCACCTTTGAACACGTTGTCCTCCCTACATCGAAAAATAAGCGTTTTTTTCAAAATCCTCTACCAGACTAATAATTAATATTCTGAATTCTAATCTTTTGTGAATGCAGAAAATTATTCTTCTGCATAAAAGCATAACAGCGTTCCCGCCATAATTCTGTAGGCGCCGAAGACCACACATTCGTGACGTCATAGATAAAAAAGACGTCAAATCGGACATTTCGACCGTACGCACAAAAAGACGACGTCACTATGGTATGGAACTACCTTAACATGACGTATGTATCACATATTGACGTCACATTATTTTTGTCATTACGTATCACATAATGACGTCATATTATTGTTGTCGGAAAAGGGAATTCCCCTAAAAAGAGTTCCGGCTACTATGGTGATACGGAATGTTGTATCACACACGCGTGTGATACAGACTTCCATATCACATAGCTGGAAAAACAGTGTATTGCTATAGTAAGATTAAATGGGTATGTGATAAAATACCTTATCATTATGATTAGAACTTGTTCTTGTCTATAGAATGATTAAAAAGTGCCGATTCAAGGTAAAACATATCACGTTTTTAAACAGCATCACTGATTACTGGCCGGAATTGTGCACCATTATCAGCATGTAAGTTGCATTTACATAGATCATACTGTCCTCAATACACAAGTTGTTCTTATTTAGGGGGGTTTATAATATTAATGTCACTAGACTCAAAATAGACAATATAGCGTTATGAAGACATTCATATAGAATGTGTAGAGCTTTTTTATATCTCATTTTATGAGGGCCACTCAATAAGTACTAGTGACCCTACTAGCCTATCCCATTTCTGATTAAGAGGCCGCGGTGGTCTAATGGATAAGACATCAGTCTACAAATCCAAGGTGTTTCACTGCTGTGAATTGGAGCTCCGCTCAGACTACATGTGGGAAAGTGAATTTTCCCTGCCGTTGGCCTTTACTGGTTTACTTGGTATCAGTAAAATGTGACTTGGGGATGGTAGGCTTGTCTACTGCATACTGTGAGCTAGCACGTTAAAGTCGCCCTGAGTGCGGACTAGTACAAGGCACACCATAAAACACACTCGCACTTCACATGCATACAAAAATTGTTCATAGATCAATTCATAGAGATTAATAAAAATTGTTCTCGTCGCGAATAGCTGAAAAATTGCTGATGCGACGTTAAGCAACATTCAACCAACCAACCCATTTTCGATTGTCCGACACGGTCATTATTATTGTGCCTTGTTTCAATACATGTTTTATACCCGGATACAAAATTGCATGCGTATCAAAGTGTCAGTATAGCTTTAGGCACTTTTTTGCAGAGCGTAACAGAATACATATTTTTGATAAAAAATGAATACTTTCAGTTGCACATCCGATATTATAAAGCTATGAAAAAAGTTGTATATAATATTTTAGCTAGTGCATTATTTCTGAAATGCTGTGGTTATTCGCGTAGTAATATGATAAACTAACGGTCCTAAACTAGCAGTGTCTAAAAACTGGAAATTTTGAAAACATGAAATTTTAGCTTTGGTACGCCACATAGCGATGTTGCCGCATAAATGTGTTCCAACACATCTAGATCTATGCGGGGAATTTCAAGGCATAAAGAGGACGCTTTTATGCGTCAAAAAGGCTACATTTAATCGCACAAAGGAAACATTTACTATCATAACCTACACCTCCATCATCATTACCACCTTCACTAAAACACCACCATCATCACTATCATCGTGATGATCATCATTATCATTATTATTATTATTATTAAAAGCAAAAATCGAGATTCTGCCAAAATCGCAATTTAACGACCATCAACATTACAGTCGCCATCGCCACGACGACGGTAACATCGTCGTCGCGCTCTCATCGACCCGTCCCCATCCTCCACCTCCTCCTTACAATTATTATTACCATTATCAACAACAACATAAATTATCAATTGTAACCGTTGTCGTCATAATTCATGTCACCACCACTGTTCTTGTCGAGATATCAGCTCTTTTTAAAATTCATACTATGTCGTTAAAATTTGTCCTCCTTACGCGTCAAAAAGGCAGCCCTGCGCCGCAACACCACCTTTATGCTTTGAACGCCGTCGCATAAACTTGGCCGACCTGTTTATTCGTTGAAATTCCCCGCATAGACGTGTCGGGCGCGTTTATGCGGCAACACTCCTATGTGGCGCTACAGAGCTTGCAAACCTTCACCGTGGATTTGGAGAAAAACTAATCGGTTGACATTTGGATTTTTTTATATTATTTGATAAAACTATATTTGCTTTCTGAACACATGAATTAAAAAATCGATCGAGCGGATTTTAATGACACAAAATAGGGAAAATAACTTCAAAATAAGGACCAAATCTCTTAGCAATGTGCAAATGGCAACAAAAGCATCAGTATACAGCGCCTTGTTAAAGCGTTTTATGTCAAAAGATGATTTTCTTTTGCGTCTAAAGACTGTATATGAGATTTGGGTTCATTAATATGAGCCAGACAATAAAGCACAAAGTCGTCAGTGGATAGGGCCTGGGTCCCCTTGGCCAAAGAAGGTTAAGAAGCATTAATCTGTTGTATGTGTGGGGCGAGATGGGTATGAATTAATACCACACCCGGTCTAGCTCGTAGCGACTTCTTCCTGTTCCCAAAATTGAAAAATGATACCAGAAGATGTCTTTTCAGGTCTAACCAAGAAGTCTTGAAGACAGTTGAGGAGTGGGTCAATGGGAGTGACCCTGTCCTTTTTTTAGTTCTGGGGTGATGAACACTGTTTGTATAAGAACATCACACTAGAGGACACTGAATTACATTAAAAGAAGAATAGGTGAATCTAATCATGACTGGAAATAAGTTAAGCTGGTTTCTTATTGATTTGCCCTCGTAAATAGAAATTCAAAATTAGTACATGGCACAATGAACTATGTTTAACTTTTTAAATAAGAGAGATGTGTCATATTGTTAAAACTATTTATTTATAAATCAGTTTCAAGACGTTTGATTTTACTCTCGTCACATTTGTGGAACTGTTTTACACCAGATACCCCCTTCCGACGACTGCCTCATCTTGACCTTTGATATAAATAAGTCATCTTTTAGCTGGTCGATTCGATCTAATGGCATTAGGTTAAATAAAGATTTCTCAAATTGTAATCTTTATTATCCTGCTCAGTTCCAAACTACAAAGTTTTTTTTACTTTCAGCAGTTGCAATTTGCTATGTCAATGTCAAACTTTAACAATTTAAGAACGGATTATATTTGGACATTACACATTAGTAAACACTTATAGATCTTCCTCAATCTACATACGAGGGAAGGTAAAAAAAAGTTCATAGAACGGGGTATATATTGCCGCAACAAACCATACATTTTATTATTATTTTTCAATATAGTCCCCATTCACCCCAATGCACTTAGCCCACTTTTCTTTCAGACTGTCTATGCCTTTGAAATAGAAGTCTTCGGTTTGGTCCTGAAACCATGCTTCTGTGGCAGCCTTAAGTCCATCGTCATCAGGAAATCTGATTCCTCGTAAATGGGATTTCAAATTTATTAATAGGAAATAATCACTGGGTGCCAAATCGGGACTGTGGGGTGGGTGATCAAGTTGTTCGAACTTGCTTTCACGAATCGCTGCTTGTGCAATCATTGACTTGTGCACAGGAGCATTGTCGAGAAGAAGCAACACCCTTCGGCTCAACTTTCCCCTCCTTTTTAATTTAATAGCAGCTTTCAGCTGCTTCATTAGATCAGCATAGTAAGACCCAGTGATAGAGATTCCAGCAGGTATAAAATTGATTAACAGAACACTCTTAGAATCCCAAAACAAAGTGGCCATGACTTTGCCAGCTGATGGTTGAGTTTTGAATTTCTTTGGTGGGTGTGAGCCAGGGTGCTTCCATTGCATGGACTCTTTTTTGGTTTCTGGGTCCCAATGATGAATCCATGTTTTATCACCAGTTGCTAAACGTAAATGGAAGCTCTCCGGATTATCATTATAAATTCCAAGAAGCTTCCGACTTGACTGGAGTCTTTGGAAGCGATCCTGCACATTAAGGTTTCTGAGGACCCATCTTGCGGATACTTTTGACATCCAAAAATGCTCGTGGATAACCATGTATACAATTCCATGTGAAATGTCACACTCACTAGCTATGTCATTAATCTTAATTCGACGATCATTCATGATGAGGGTCTCCACAGACGTGACAATTTCCTTTGTGATGGCATCACCTGGCCGACCTGACAGTGGGTCATCCTTCAGTGAGGTGCGCCCACGTTTAAATTTAGCTGACCATTTTTCCACTGTGGAATAGGCAGGACCACTGTCACCTTAGACTTCGGCCATTCGCCGGTGAATTTCTTTGGCATTTGATCCCTCTGCTGTGAGGAATTTCATTACTGCCCTAAACTCAACATTTTGATTTTCCATCATTGCTTGATGGTCACTAACTTTGAATGCTTTTGAGAATTACACAAATATGTTGTGACAAATAAACTTGATATGTTTAAAATGGCGGAATGTTGTGTTGTCTAAATAAGTAAAGAAAATGTGTGTTACGTTTGGCTGAATACGCTGTTCTATGAACTTTCTGACTCCCCCTCGGATATCGGGGATAATGTATTTAAGATATGGTCTATGTATGTTTCATCTTTATCTCGTGTATAATGCATGATTTATAATTATAGATGTTGAAGGTTTTCACTAGATTATTAATTGTTTTGCTTGTCATTGAAAAGCAATATAAACTATGTAAATGCATTAAATCATGAAAATCGCACAGTTGGCAAAATATTTGACTTCTCAATACCCAGTACACCTTTTTGCAATTCCCAGTCACGTGACACCGCGTGTTATCCTCCAACATCTCCTGCTCCTCTAAATCGCAATACTTTGAGCTGAAATTTGGCGGACTTGTAGTTCTGAACATCCTAGAGGAATTGTACGCTTCAGATTTTTTAATTATCAGGCGAAACTTTAATTTTTGAAACGAAAGTCCCAGCGACGTCAAAATCACAGGTGATCACTTGCGCCTCATCAATTTGTTTCAATGTTTAAACAGTGCATCAGATGCAGTTAACTATTTCCATAGAATCATTTGTGTGCCCTATTGATGAATCAGTACACCATCACATGTTAAAATGAACAGATAAGTCTTTATTGGCTTTCGACTTACGCTGGTGTTGTTTACATTGACTGTTTGGCTCACTTTATGCTGTAATATCCCATGTACGCTGTACCACAGTGATTCTTCCCTTAACTAAAATTCTGAAAATTTTTGCAATTATGTGTTTAATAATACAAAACCAAGAATAAAGATATTAGGTAAAAGTGTTCTTCGAAACAATTTCTCTTCAATCTAATTTAAACTCACAAAATGAATAAGATTTCATTTGCCAAAATTATGTAACGGAAAATCTTGTTTAGGAATAAGTGTGAAACTAGGCCGGTCTGTTTTATGCGAGATCCGTAATTACCGAGTTTTTGCTTACACTATTACAGTTTGGTAATGTAACAACATTGTTTTGCTAGCTACTCATGTTGATATGTCGTCCCTTCAACATCTCCGTCGTAACAAACTAGTGACAAACAAAAGCTGGTTAAATCTATATATATTATTTTGATGCTTACATGTATATTGATGTCACACTATATACTTGTTGTTTTTGTATTGTTTTAAGAGACATTAAATCAAGGTCAGTTTTGGATTGACACTATTAAGGAGCTCTTGACCAAAACATAATTGTACATGTGACTTGAACGATAATACATCATTTTGCATATGACTAAATCGGTTAATACCGCAATGTTTAAATCTATTGGGTATTATGTGTAGTATATTAATGACATTTGGTGGTTACTTCCTGATGAAGATATGTCTTTTTTATTTGTTATGAATCACCACCATCATCATATATATTTACTTCCCACTGACCACCGTCCATCTGAGACGAAACTGGCTCTGATCATTATCTCCACCACCTAAAGGTAAGATTATATGTTATATTTGATGGGAGATTAAACTTGGTGTACAATATTCGGACATGTATACATACAGTGCAGACTTGTCTAAAGTTTAACACTAAGCATATCATCTCGTCTTGGCTCCTTGTAAGCCATACCTGGCCAGCTTTTTTTGGAACTGCTAAATATGTCTAGGTAGTTTTTCGGACACTGGTGATCTTGCCTATAGTCAACCTTCGACTCTTTACGTTAGCCCAGATTTAAACCTTCGACAGGTATGTGTTGTATACGTCTTGTTGTAGTATGTTTAGTTTGAATTGTGCCTTACACCGCCGCAATCAATTTTATTTCACTTATATCGAAGAGGCAAGTTTTGTCATATGTTAAGAAATAGTACAACCTATATTTAATATGCTACTGAAGTGACTAGCACTAAAAACAAATCTCATTATAGGATTCAAATTAGTTATCAACGCTAGTCAAAAGAGGGCATTCAGTACGAACATAGTCACTATCCAATCTGACGTTTATTGCTGAGTTTATTTACAATCGTCCAAAATATATTACCAGACAAATGTTCGAATACAAACATGAAGTTTACATTTCAACCTTTGGACAGATATTTGTATTTCTAGACCATAACGATGCTATTTTTATTCACTGGATACGATTTTATAAGCATTGAATGCACTAATTTGTAGTTTAATGAATTCTGTATATTCAACCATGCAGTGTGAAAAAATGTCAAATTCTTTCATATTTTCGATAACAAAATTTTTTTTGCTAAAATGAAATACTCACGAAAATGTTCATTTCGTCTCTTGTTACCCGCGGAATTTATATGAGAATAAAACAAACATGAAAAAATTCCCGATTTACCAATCCATGCACGTCTACATCGTACAATATGTGTGACAAAATATGATAAAGTGGAAAGTTGATATGACAGAAATCAGAAAAGATTGATTCAATACAATAACAGTATTAATATTCTACATAGGTATTTGATCCCTACCATTAGACCACATTGTCCTTATGTCTAATAATAATCTAAATTAAAAAAACTCCTCTATCGAATGGTATAGTTGACTGTTTTATTTTCATTGTCATCTTATTTCCTTCTATTTTGCAACATGTTCTTGTCTGTCCTTGTCATTGCCAAGTAATCCTTATTTCGCTGATGTAATGACCTGTTATTTAAACGTTTTATTTTATTTTCAGCTTCAAGATGAACCGAACAATCTTAACCCTGGCCTTGCTCCTTTCAATGGTAGCACTTTCTGCCTGTCAAAATAATAATAATTTTTTACAAGGATTGCTTATTGGAGGTATAGCATCGGCTGCTCTCAGCAGGAGTCGCGGCTTTGGAGGAGGCTTCGGTTACCCATATTACAGGGGAGGTTTTGGTTACCCTTATGGTGGAGGCTTTGGATTTGGCCGTCCATGGGGCAGATTCCGCAGATTTGGAGGACCACTTTGGTATTAGTAGTGTAGAATATATAGATACTAGTTGCCCATGGTAACCAAAGTTGTTTAAGAAGACATTGTAATATGTATAACATGTAGTCAGTACTTTTTCTAGATCTAAGCTCATCTCAGATGGATCAACCGAATGTGAAGAGATCAAGAATAGCCGACATAGATGCATTAGGTTTTCATTGACTGATGGATGCACGGACGAAGAGTAAACGTACTGCATTTCACTGTTTTACTGAATGTTGACGAGATTGATACTATTGATTTGAAATGGTTCGAAAAGACAATTTTGCCAGGATTCATTTGATATCACTGGAAATAATTGTAATTTAGGACTTATTTTTCAAATCTATGCCTACATTAGTTGTAAGCCGTGATGTAACAATTAAGAACTTTTTCTTAATTCTATATAGATCTTACATATTTAGCAATACATGTATATATTTATAATATATTCATTATTGCCTCTTCTATTGTATTTACTAATTTTTATATTATATTTTACATATATTTTCATTAAAAAATATGGTATTACTTAGTTTGTTGAACTTTTTTCAAATTAGAAAAAAAGAAAAAAAAAGCATACTAATCCATATCAAAATCCCAAAACAAAGTAAAAACTTTAATTTGAAAAGGGCAAATTAAGTGAAACATGTGAACTTCGATCAGAGAAATGAGGCTGTGTGCTCCGAAAGGGTAAGCAACCCTGTTTAGCTAGCTAAACCCACAACTTGTAAAATAGAAATTAAAAATGAAAGGAACATTGCCAAATATGTCCAGGGTAATTTTGGTTACCATAAACATTTTTTGGGGGTTGCTATAATGATTAACAATAGGTATCATTCTGAAACATTGTCAGAATTAGCAGAGTCATACTTCGCTGGTTGTGGTTAGACAAAAATCACTCTATTCTTCATTTTAGTGATTTGTACACGTTGAACTGCCTGGTGTTTAACACCCACACCCGTCAAAACGATAGAGCCAGTATATTTCCAGTGCAAGGTAATGGATGCGTATAGATTATGTCCGTCTAGAACCAATGACCTCCTGGATAATATTACCCTGGATGTATTTGACGTACCATAGTTCCATGTTCCTTTCGTTCTCAAAATTGATTTCAAACATGGTGTAGTTAGCTATACATCATGTGCATACCCTTCCGGGTCACCCGATCTCGCTTACGCTGGTATTTCACGTATCTAAAATTTTTACTTTGCTTTTTTATTGTTGTTTGAACATGGATCGGTATGTTTCTGTTTGTTACTACACGGATTTGCATTTGTTTGTGTTTACCTAGATCAGAAATTCATTTCCTTATGACATCTTGTCAATCAGAGAGATGACAATATTGCAATTGTGTCACTTTATAGATCTTTTCCGCGAAGTAAGATGGCAATAATAAACAATGTCAACGCCTACATCCAGTTTATTTCCTGGATGTAAAGTCGGTGTTCACTCAAAGGCATTAATTATACATGTAGATATGGCACTGAAGATTAAATACGAAAATGCGTATGATACACTTCCTATTTTCAAGTCTAGGTCAGACCCGGCTGGGGTTGGAGCCGACGAATTTGGAAGGTCGTGAATTCGAACTACGGCCAGGGTCTGACCAAGACTTAAAAATAGGCAGTGGCTTTTCTTTCGCCAAGCAATCGGCATTTAGAAATGAAAGTCAATGCGTCCTTCGGAAGAGACGTTAAAAACCGATGTCTCCGTGTCATGTAAAATAAAGAACCCCTCTCTGAATGTTTCGATGTGCAAACTGCAAAGGTATAAATTTCTGTCACTTTACCTATAGCTGGTGATGTTTCGACACAAGTTAAACATTCTTGACTGGGTCGTAAAATCCCATTCAATCAATTCAATGAATTGATACACATTTAAACCGGTGACAACAAAACCATGTCGATATTGATTAAAATGGCTATTTGTCCTGTTAAATGATGAAGACCCAAAAACAGCAAGTATAAATATGAAGCTGAAATATTAATATGTGGTTAACAAGGTTTTACCGGTAAAGGTAATGCGTTTTTGTAAATCCTTGTGAAGTCCAACTCCTAATGAAGTCCAACTTCTAATGAAGCCCAAAATAAACTCTAACTCCTATAGAAATTCAAACAATACGTTGTGTTAGCTTCTTCTAGTGTTGGCCTACATATTTACATTATTAACCACACCACTGACCAGCTTGATATAAGTGAAGTTGTCTTCACTGTCTTGACCGGTGGCGTAAAACACCATTCACCAATCTCAACTCCACTTCGTCATCTTATTCTACGGGCAAACGGAACTCTCGGGAATTCCATGTTTGGAATATCGAGTTCAGGATCATATACCTCAAAAGTTTGCTGGAAAGTCGATTAATTGGTAGAATGAATGTGTTGTTATGTCCTAGTCAAGAATAGCTATAGGTAAGGTGGCAGAAATTTTACCTATGCAGTGCGCTCAGGGCAATGTGGTAGGAGGGTTTTTAGCGTACCACGCCTGTCGTGACACACATACGGGATACAGTAAAAGTTGTGATGGACAGGCGGTCCTTATATATACAGATTCTAATAACATGAATAAAAAGCAATTGTGATTAGCGTTTACTGGCCTATAACAACGGGTGGTTCTTATATAGAGGTGACCTTTAAGGCAGTGTTTATGGTATTTAACTGTATATCACATCTAAGATATCTATTTATTGAATAAAACCCAATATGGCTTACTATACTCTATCTAAACACCGAAAAAAAAAACTCAGGGAAAGCTGATAAAGCTGATAATAACATTGAAGGTATTGTTTTGTTGGAGATGTTCATCTAGTCAGTCGCATTTACATTTTATGATAATGTAAAGTTCATTTTATTGTTTCAGTGAAAATGTTATATTATAAATCTTTTTTTTTCTTAACGAAAATTTACAATACACCATTCCTTTTATCATGGAGTGAAGTAGTATGAATCATTAACGTCACACTATTACTGCACGGGCGTCATGAGTACAATTCAATCCATAATAATAATGTGCTACAAACCGAGAAAACGAGTCACCTTATAAAATAACACTAGGGGATTTCTAATTTACGACTAACATCTTTCTGTGGTTTTATTTATTAACTTAAATATCATTCCGAGAAAAATAAAACCAGTTTCAAGCCCGTTGTATGTTTTTTAACACTTCTACGGTATGTTTGTGCGCAAATAGCCTGATTTCAAGAACCTACAGTGGAGCCTTGCTTATGATAAAAGAGTTGTTTATTAGAAATCGCCATTTCTTCTTACAATGTTCCATGCAATGCAATTTGTGGCAGAAGTTGTTTCAAATAAGATAAATAAAACCGGACTGTGTTGCATCGTCGAATTCAGCTACACTTCGAAAGACCATAATTTATTTAAAGAAGAAGAAAGTAATTTGGTGCTAAGGAAGAAGAATAATGTATATAGAAAAAACTAAAATCATACCTCCCTGCTTAGTTGGGGCACTTTCTTTAAGCTACTGACCATTGGTTTTCAACCATACGACTTAATTTATAACTAATTTAAAAATTGAAAATAAGTCTTTTTTTTACCAATAATGAACAAACAATTATTTATTATATTTTATTTTTGATATACAGTAGATATTTTATCTGGTATATATAATATGTAGTATAAATGTAGTTAAAGCAAGTTGTTAAACTGAGTCCGACCAATAACTATCAAGATCTAGGTACGACGAATCAATGATTCCTTCCACCTTTATTAGCTAGTTTTGTGTAAGAAAAAGGGGTTACTAGAATTGAAGGTTGTATAAATTCCTTCAACCTCCAGCAGAGTCTGGCGTACAACATTTTGTCATATTTTTATATAAACGTTTTTGACAATTTTGCCAATGTCAATGATATTGATCACAATAAAATAATAATTTAGGATGCGAGTTTACCTGTTTGTTGAACAGATAAAAGAAAACGACATTTAGAATATACACTTGATTCTTATATATATATATATATATATATATATATATATATATATATATATATATATATATATACCGTCGTCGCAAGTTTAGGGTTTTTAGGAATCGCCCTAGTCGTCTGGACGTCCGTCCTACGTTCGTGTCCGCTCTTTTTTCATATGCCTATGATTTTAATCAAACTTAGAACAAACATGAGACGATGTGTCGCATGCCACTTTTAGATATATAGATCAAGGGTCAAGGTCACAATAGAGTTAACAACTCAGCAATATTTATCTCTCAAAAGAATGTTTTAGTTTCAATAAGGTTACCAGATCTGTTTTATTGGAGATGTCCATCTACTAGGTCACTATAAAATTTCTTTTGTGTAAAATTTATTTTAAGAAAAAAAGGGAAAGGCCAATAATATCCATATCCAGTGGTTTAAAACTTAAATAGTGCCATAAATAATTTCTTTATTGATGTCCCGGAATAAAAAGAAAGTCATTCTTATATTTACAATATTTTTCCTAGTATTCTTTTTACAAACTTCTCGATTGCATCATACAATTAAGAAAAAACCCGATAAATATAGAATCTATCGGCAATGTAAACATTCTGCGAACAGCCAAAATGTCAATCAAGATAATTCCCGCCACTTCCTTGATGATGTGACGTAATAGGCGGCTTAAAAATAGTACGCTGAAAACAAAAGAACATTTCATAAAATTTTATTCGAATTGACAAACAAAGTTACAAATTCATATTGATTGTCAAATTAAAACTGTTAAATGTTGAATTTGTTAAAAATCCCGATTGTATAAATGACAGATTATTCGAAACATCAATGCGCGATGTTTTGTTGGACTGGGTAGTGCATAGGTGTATTAATACGCACAATGTATGCGAAAAAGCGTGGGTCATTGCCGAATGTCCCAAATTTTCTACAATGAGTTCATCATAGGCATTCAATAGATATTGTAAATATATTAATTTACATCGACTTTTTTTATCAAACTAATCATGTTTTGAACAATTTGGTGCCCGATAACAAGGTTTTATCAATTTTAAACAGCCCAAGCTCTTACATAGACTTTGGAATCAGCATGTTTTATGATATTGCCGCCTAAATATGAATCAATACACTATCTTTCACACCTACATTTATATTTGTGTATATCTGACACTATATATGAACTTGAAGTTATTATTTAACAACTGGCTTTGTTGATAGACATGACTGGACAATTACAATAAATAGGCAGGTGACCAACATAAAAAGTTATTATTATGTTAATAAACATATTTTACATTAATTGTGATTGATATGGATGTGGTCAAAGCGGTCAGTCACTAACTGATATAAATTCACAAACAACTGTTTGTTATTTTTACTGTATTCTTCTAGCTTCTAGTATCCACCAAAGGTAAGTTTGGCTTTGTAAATAAGTTCAGTGGTTGTAGAAAGAAGGAATATTAGAATTTCAACCAGGAGACCCTAAATGTGTTTCGTTTGTGCCTGAAGCTTCTTTTTTTATATCACCTGAATGTGGATGTTTTATTAAGTTACAAAAAAGATCTATTCGGCAGCAAAAGGTTGTTATGCTTTCTTTTACCGTACCCTTTTTAGTTTATGTCATCTTTCTTATAACATCTTCCAAGCGCATTCTGAGTAACAAAAAGATCTATTCAGTTGCATAAAACTGATTTTATGTATTTTTCTGTACTTCGTTTTACCATACCTTTTTGGGTAAATTTTATTAGTCATTTTCAAGCTTAATGATATTCTTCTAAATGTATTCAAGTTAAGTAATTTATAAATTACACAGGATGAGTAAGCAGAATAATAATGTTTTATATCTGGGAGTGAAAAGTTCTTTGAAGGATGAAAACGTTAGAATTACTTTAATTTATACATTATATTTTTTACAATATGCTAGGAACTTTAAACAAGTGGAAGTGTGTGTGTGATGTGTGTGTGTGTGTGTGTGTGTGTGTGTGTGTTCCAAATCATTATGCGTCATACGGATGATTACATGATTAAGTGACAAAGTATAATAAATTGCTAAACTGATGATATATCATACAAATCATACACATTAATAACGATATAGGCCTAATTAATCTTTGATCAAAGTTGTGGAACTACATGTACTTTAATAACATAGGTCCTGAGGTTTTTTGTAAAATATAAATTCCGATTTTTCACTTTCGAAGACAACAATTGTAATAAGTAACAAGCTTCGGAAAAGTTATTTGTATTTTGTATAAAGAATTGCTGAATTTCGCTTTTTGCAATCACAAACAGCAATTTTTTTCAAAAGCAGCTATCTTTACAATGCTACTTCTCGGTTTTAATGTGTTTCAATTTGCATGCAAGTTTTAGTGTACATTTATCTTATGTAATCAAACTTTGCCATAACTCAATTCTGAATGCAAGTAACACCGTTTGCATTTGGTATTGCTGAAATGACCGCTTATTGCAAACATGTACAAACATTCATCAACAAGATGTAATAAATCTTCCGTAGTAAAATACAGTTAAAATGAATTATTTTGATTTTGATTATACTAAAAAACGTATGTATGTAATTGGTTTTGGTATAAAATGATTTAAGTATTACAAATATATAGCTGCCTCAATGAAGATTATAAAGTGACTAACTACATGAACATTTCCTGTAAAGTTTTGAAGGCATTTTTGGAAGTGTAAAATTAATCTACCAAGTTCATTTTATAAGTTGCCTTGGTTTCTAAAGTTAGTCTTGTATTTGTTTTGTATTTACTGTCGACCACCGATATGCAGATCCCCACCCTATTATTATTATTTTTAATTAAAAACATATATCAAATATCCATTTGCCACAATTTTTTCAGATATCCACAATGAATAGAACTGCTATCATATTAGTTTTGGTTTTGTCCATGGCGGCACTTTCTACTCAACAATTAAACGATTTTGGCCGAGGTTTATTTACGGGAGCAGTAGCTTCGTCCGTTTTCAATCGTGGATTTGGAAGAAGAGGATTCGGCGGTGGATTTGGTGGCATAACACCATTTTTCGGATTTGGTACAGGGGGTCCAGTTGTTGGATTTAGTCCCTGGGGTGAGTAATACAATATACAAAAAATATATTTAATTGTAAAATATAAAACATGATGTTTCTGTATCCAAATTATCATGGATATATTTGACATCCTATAGTTCCATGTTCCTTCCATTCCGTTCTCAGGAGCGCGTTGAGACATTTATGCAATAACACCACTATTCCGCGTTACAATGCACCATCTTCAGTCCTGTTGAGCGAATAAAGAATTGAGTTGAAAATCATTCATATCAAGTTCCGGATCGTGGAAGAAACCGGAATGTCAGGAGAAAACCGCCGACCTTCGACAAGCGAACTAACAAACTTTGTCATACTAAGATCGGCCCCGAGAGGGATTCGAACCTAGGTGGTGATCTGTAATGTATCAATAAGCCATTAAGATCACTCGGGCACCACGGCTCCGTTTCGTAATGACATATCAATTTTGTAACTTTGCTTTGTGTGATATATTTAAAATAAAATAAAATAATCCATATGCTACAGCGGTCAGACGAATGCCTACATAATACTTTATTCTGTATTCTTATGTTACAGGTTAAAGAAGACACCTACTATTGGTATCAAGAATTCTAGAACTTATAATACAACCCAAACCAGATTACCATCGATGTTATACATATGAAGCTATTGTACAGTGAATTATTTATTTGTAAAAAGTAAATAAATACAACTATTATTATACAAGTTAAAATGGTGCATGTTTACACTTAAGTGAAACCTATTTATGTCTAATATTACAGATTATTATACTAGTTCGAGTAAAATCCCAATATACCAGTAAACTGACGAATTATCAATTAAATCAAATATTGTACAAGTTATTTAAAATGTATATATTTCAATCAATAAAATATTTATGACATGGTGTTACAGAACGTGCTTATCGATGAGTTTTTTTTTTCTTATTCATCTAATAAAAACATATTAATCCATATTAATCCAAGTCTAAACCACAATCCTAAAGCAAAGTAAAAACAAACATACTAATCCAAGTCGAAACCACAATCCTAAAACAAAGTAAAAACAAAAATACTAATCCATGTCCAAATCACAATCCTAAAGCAAAGTAAAAACAAACATACTAATCCATGTCCAAATCACAATCCTAAAGCAAAAGAAAAACAAACATACTAATCCATGTCCAAATCACAATCCTAAAGCAAAGTAAAAACAAACATACTAATCCATGTCCAAACCACAATCCTAAAACAAAGTAAAAACAAACATACTAATCCAAGTCGAAACCACAATCCTAAACAAAGTAAAAACAAACATACTAATCCAAGTCGAAACCACAATCCTAAAGCAAAGTAAAAACAAACATACTAATCCATGTCCAAATCACAATCCTAAAGCAAAAGAAAAACAAACATACTAATCCATGTCCAAATCACAATCCTAATGGCAAAGTATAAAATTTGAATCTGGATAATTTAGTTAAACACGTGAACTGACACCAGGGAAGTGGGACCGGGTGCTCCGGAAGGATAAACACGTGAACTTTCACCAGGGAAGTGGGACCGGGTGCTCCAGGAAGAGTAAGCGTCTCCTGTTTGGCACTGTACACCTGTCACGTGTGTAATAAAAATTGAAAGTTAAAGGAGAATATACCCAGGATAATCGTTGACACAGAAGTCATCTAACAAACAAGCGTTTTATTATACAACTAAAAATGGAGGGAAATAGAGTGTCTTAGTATCAGTAAAGTAAAAATACCATTTTCAACAGTAAGAGGTTGATTGAGTTGCATCAAATTATTTATTTTTATCTTTTGTCTAGCAAAATATTACACATATGTATGATTTCCAAACGTTTTAGGTGATTTGATATATTGTATATATTTTCTGAATGAATTATTCACAAATTTATAATATGACAGATCAAAACATCCATATTTATACAAATCAATGCAACCTTCAAGTATGGATCGCAAATCACACATTATTCGGTATTTTGAGCTATACTCGGTATTATTGGAATGTATTTATCTTATCACTAAAAGTTGAAAAAATGGACATAGCAGATGGTCACCAGTTCAATGTTTGCACAATTACACAGGCAAACAATATAAGCCAAACTTAAGTATGCGTAAAACATCATAAGGTTTTAATCACTTTCACCGACTGAAATTTCAAAATTGTTAAGCGAAAAAACTTGGACGTTTCCGATTTTCAAAGAATGCTGAAAAGTTGAACACACTTACTGTGGAAGCACTTTGGTCCTAAACCTGTTATTCATTTAATACCCATCGTAAAAAATTAAAATATATTTTAAAATATATTGTGTAATTGGTTTTGCATTTTGATGTAAGAAAGATCGCTGTTATATGTCGAAAACCACTGCGGTAGCTCATTTGGTAGAGTGCTCGCTCCGTAAGTGGGAGGTCGTGGGTTCGATCCCCGGCCGGGTCTGACCCAAGACTTGATGGGTAGTGACTGTTTTTTCGCCAAGCACTCGGCATTACGAAATGAAAGTCACTGTTCTTACGGATGGGAACTTAAAATAAACAAGGCCCCGTGTCACGGTGGGCTTGGCACGCTGTATAATGCCATCAGCGCAACGCACAGGCAAAATTTCTTCACCTTCGCCTATAGCTGGCGACGTCTCGATATAAGTGAAATATTCTTGACTTGGATGTTAAACACCATTACTCAACTCAACTTATATGTCGGAAAGTACTTTTTCCGTGTAAGAAATCCCGATTGGATCGGCCGGATTGGTCGTCGTCAACGTGTTGGAAGAATACATGTATATACATTCGTATATAAACCTGTCTGTTGGTCAATAAAAAGTTACATGATATTGGTGTAAATGTCTACAGATATCACGAACTGTACATAACACATCAATCCATGACCAGGTCGATATCATGAATATCTGCCCGGGGCAGTAACGCAAAATATGGACTGGTCCTCCGGCATTTATCACACAAGTTAAAAAGCGATAGGTCTAATTAAAAGGTGGTTTCTAATTAAGATTTTGGTTCATGTTGGCGATTAATTTGTTTATATTGAGATGATATGTCGAAAAAACAAGCTGTATTTAAAAAACCTATTGTATTAAGAGGTATTGATCACGTGGTACAGCGGCGAACCCCATTCGTTGAAGGTGTCTAAAACGTTATTATCTGCCGAATGAGGAGTCATATAGCATTTATTGATTTTGTCATTCTTACCTACGAAAGTACTATTCATTCAGAAATTTTCGATAATTTGCACTTAAAAACTTTTAAAAGCTTTTGAATTCTGACTATGGTAATAATATTGCAAAAAATATGTCCATTTCGTTTTTACACACCAAAAAAAAAAAAAAAAAAATGTCCGATATCAATTTTAATAAGATCGTTACTGTTTGTAAATACAAAATGATTAAGTTTTTAAATGATGATTTGGTTTGATCTTGTTTGGTTGTTTTGTTTTAGGGTGAAAAATAAAGTAGACTTTATTTTCAAAATTTGTCAAGTTATACGGATATTCTGGTTTTCTTTGAAGAGCAGATCCTGGTCTATTGACTACTAATAAAAATACTAAAAACTTACTGACACATTCATAAAGTATACAGGAGCTATGTACTTCACACAAATAGTATGAGTTGGTTATTAACCGTGTTATAAACTGTTAATTTTTTTCTCATCTTTAGTTTGACATGCTTGAGTCGCTATTTTTGTTATATTTATAGTTATTTTTTTTTTTTTTTGGTAATCAAACACCTAAACATCCGAGCTCAAACGTTTAAACCTTAATATTCGTTTGAACCATTTTTTTATTTGTTTCATGCTAGATGTTCGAAACTGTGAATCTGTTATATTTTGGATAACATAACAACTAAAAGATTTCATCAGTTCATGGACTATTGTAACAAAGCTAAGTTCATATACCATCATGCACAGTGAACCATGGGTGTATATGTTGGGGACTATTATCATAATTTGAAATACTAAGTAATACTAAATGCAGTTGTCAACATTAATGGTGTGTCAGTGTGAACTAAATGTACCAAAAATCTCATAATGAAAACACAACATCTTAGTAACAGTTCACTATCCGAACAAGGGATATATTAGACAAATATGATCAATTTTCCACCCAAAACACCAGGATCATTCATCAATCAGTAGAACGATAAGTTATGTGAGGCTACAGTATAATTTATATACGAGATATGCAGTACAGGCCTGTCGAAAGTTTAACACTAAGCTAACAAAATTATCATAAAATAGATAATATAAACAGCTATCTCGTTAGCTACATCTCCAGGGCTAGATAATATAAACAGCTATCTCGTTAGCTACATCTCCAGGGCTAGATAATATAAACAGCTATCTCGTTAGCTACATTTTCAGGGCTTATTGGCAGCTGTTATCTAGCTTTCGGTAACTTTTCGTTAACTAGCTGTCCATATCTTGGTCACACGGCAGCCCACCTTCGACCCCTTTTTGTTGACTCAGTGTTAAACTTTCGACAGGCCTGTACTGCATATCTCGTATATAAATTATACTGTAGCCTTACATAACTTATCGTTCTACTGATTGATGAATGATCCTGGTGTTTTGGGTGGAATGAAGTAACAAGACAATGCACATATTGAGACAATTTGCAACTTATAATAAGAACCAATACTTCAAATGAACGAGCAACTTGCTGGTATTGGCTTTATTAGTTTCACAATCATTCCTTAACTATCATTTTCCTTAACTTAAAGTTTGACAATATTTTATTTTACTACAAATAAAAAAATCAACAAAATTAGAATATATGTGTAATAGGCTTAGAGTGATCTTCAAACTGATGCCTTAAATACATAAATATCTTGAAAACAAACAAAATCATCCAGGTTTCAAATTTGTCATATTTTAGTTAAGGAAAATCTAGTTTAAATGATTGTGAAATTGTTGCCTACTGGAAATACGTAATTAAAAAGTGTATGGAAGATTTGTTTTCTTTGATGCATTATTTTGAACATCCTTAAACGTGTTCATATGAGCTGAATTTGAATAACATGTACTTGACAATATCAATATTAATGGAAACAAAAAAATACATGTATAATGTACTACCATTTCTCGTACCTCGACCAGAAAAATCTCACGCGCACACCAGTGCTAGATTTTTCTGTCTTGTCTAGTTTGTCTGGTACTGCCTCACGCGACACTTGAAAAATCAGGATGACGTATCCGATCATTGCGCTTGACGTCATCAAAACAAAGCGTTTCTTTATTTATTTTTCACATGTGTGTTTTATTTTACTTTTTATGCAAAATATTTCATTGTCAGAGTTTTTTATATTTGCATTGAATACAAATCGTTGATATTTTAAAATTTTGAAGAGTTGTCGATGGGATTATTTTCAAAGGGCGAATTTGTACAATGCATTAGGTCCCCAAAGAAATGCAAGAGACCCCATAAGGGTACGTGTTTTGTTTTGTATGTATCAGCTATAAACACTTAAATGGTACGAGAAATAGAATCTATCACTTGTTTGTGACCGATACCGGTTGATCTCAGTCGAGGGTGGTGTGATGTAACATATATCCCAATCGAGGCAAAGTCAAGGTTTTGAGATGAACATTTGGAAATCTCTTAAATCTTAATCTAATTATAAAATTACATTCATTGGTTTACAAAATAAACATAATTAAACTATTAAATTTTGTTATCTACTTGAATTATAAAAAATAAAACTGTAATCGCCATTTTCGCTCGTACCTATGTTCAAAATACCGTTTTTTTTTTTACACAGTAGTAATCGCTATGTAAGTCTATTTACCCTAAAGTGCAAAATCTGTGGCTGTGTCGAGAAAACCCGACACATATAGCTAGAAGTACAAATGCAATATTACCGTGACCTTAACATTAGGGTCTGACTAGACTATGAGGCGTTAACTAAACTGAAATAGAGGGAATACGTAGTGTTCTGTTATATTTTTCAACATGTTTTGAAATAAATATTAATAATATATGTAAAAAAATAAATAAAAAAATATTCAAAAATATGAATAAGATTCAAAACATTCAAGCTATTAAAACGATTTGTTTTTGTTTTTATAAATATATAATGCTTTCAAAAAGGCACATGGCAATGTCAACAGCACAGTGAACATAGATTTTTCGTGGGAAATCTAAATTATTAAGCCCTATTAAGTTACGCGCCTTTATGTAAGGGTCAATTTTCATAGCTCTTTCTGATTTTTCGACAAGACACGAGGATCGAAACTCCAAGACAAGAAGAAAAGATTCGAGGTCGACAAAACGCAAGAATAAAAGCTCGATGTCAAGAGAGCGATAAAACGTCATCGAACCATTGGCGTGAAGATATTATAGATCGATCTGGCCGTCGCATCTTTTTCTACCGCATTCAGAAGGATTAATTGATTGATTGAATGTGGTTTTACAAACCAGTCAAGATTATTTTATATATATCGAGATGTCACCAGCTTAAGGCAAAGTGGCGAAAATGTTTACCTTTGCAGTGCGCTCAGAGCAATATATAGGGATGGTTCTTTGACGTATCACGCATTCAGGACAATATACAGGGATGGTTCTATGACGTATCACGCATTCAGGACAATATACAGGGATGGTTCTTTGACGTATCACGCATTCAGGACAATATACAGGGATGGTTCCTTGACGTATCACGCATTCAGGACAATATACAGGGATGGTTCTTTGACGAATCACGCATTCAGGACAATATACTGGGATGGTTCTTTGACGTATCACGCATTCAGGACAATATACAGGGATGGTTCTTTGACGTATCACGCATTCAGGACAATATACAGGGATGGTTCCTTGACGTATCACGCATTCAGGACAATATACAGTGATGGTTCCTTGACGTGTCACGCATTCAAGACAATATACTGGGATGGTTCTTTGACGTATCACGCATTCAGGACAATATACAGGGATGGTTCTTTGACGTATCAGGCATTCAGGACAATATACAGGGATGGTTCCTTGACGTATCACGCATTCAGGACAATATACAGGGATTGTTCCTTGACGTATCACGCATTCAGGACAATATACAGGGATGGTTCCTTGACGTATCACGCGTTCAGGACAATATACAGGGATGGTTCAATTCTTTGACATGTCACGCATTCAGGACAATATACAGGGATGGTTCCTTGACGTATCACGCATTTAGGACAATATACAGGGATGGTTCAATTCTTTGACATGTCACGCATTCAGGACAATATACAGGGATGGTTCTTTGACGTATCACGCATTTAGGACAATATACAGGGATGGTTCCTTGACGTATCACGCATTCAGGACAATATACAGGGATGGTTCAATTCTTTGACATGTCACGCATTCAGGACAATATACTGGGATGGTTCTTTGACGTATCACGCATTTAGGACAATATACAGGGATGGTTCAATTCTTTGACATGTCACGCATTCAGGACAATATACTGGGATGGTTCTTTGACGTATCACGCATTTAGGACAATATACAGGGATGGTTCAATTCTTTGACATGTCACGCATTCAGGACAATATACTGGGATGGTTCTTTGACGTATCACGCATTTAGGACAATATACAGGGATGGTTCCTTGACGTATCACGCATTCAGGACAATATACAGGGATGGTTCAATTCTTTGACATGTCACGCATTCAGGACAATATACAGGGATGGTTCTTTGACGTATCACGCATTCAGGACAATATACAGGGATGGTTCTTTGACGTATCACGCATTCAGGACAATATACAGGGATGGTTCCTTGACGTATCACGCATTCAGGACAATATACAGGGATGGTTCTTTGACGTATCACGCATTCAGGACAATATACAGGGATGGTTCCTTGACGTATCACGCATTCAGTTTAATATACAGGGATGGTTCTTTGATATGTCACGCATTCAGGACAATATACTGGGGTTGTTCTTTGACGTGTCACGCATTCAGTACAATATACTGGGATGGTTCTTTGATATGTCACGCATTCAGGACAATATACTGGGGTTGTTCGTTGATGTGTCACGCATTCAGGACAATATACTGGGATGGTTCTTTGACATGCCACGCATTCAGTACAATATACTGGGATGGTTCTTTGATATGTCACGCATTCAGGACAATATACTGGGGTTGTTCGTTGATGTGTCACGCATTCAGGACAATATACTGGGATGGTTCTTTGACATGCCACGCATTCAGTACAATATACACATTTCGTGACACGGGGTATTGGTTTTTAAGGTCTCTTTCGAAGGACCATGCCGCTTTTTCTAAATGCCAAATGCTTGGCGAAAGAACAGTCACTATCTGTCCTCAACTCTTGGTCAAACCCCGTGGGTTCGAACCCACGATCTACATACCATTAAAAAAGATAAGTAAAAACAAATGATTGAAAAAGCGCGCACTGTCGCAACTTACGCATTTAGAAGGATAAAAACTGGGAATTTATTTGCCTAAAAGTAGACCTTTAAACTGAAATTCTCACCATGTCTCAATAAATCATGATATGACTACCGTGTGACATTTGATGGGATATACAAAAGCGATTTGTATATGTACATTGGCCGATAAAATTATTAAACATTGTGCTTTCTTTTTATCTTAATTTACGACGCATAATCCATATTAGAAACTATATCAAGTTTAAGCTCCAGGCAGTTTTAAATAAAACTTGACTTGATTTCGGAGAAATGGGAGATCAGCAAATGATAGTACTGAGAACAATTTTTATTGTGGTTTACCTTCATAGGTTTAGTAATAGTTGCAACTCTCTGCTGGTGGAATAAGCATTCCCGAGGATAGCGCCAAGTTAATCCAGAAAGCAATACAAAGTATTGTCAGATAAACATTGCTCATAAAAAAATTTGTTTCTGAAATTTAAAATCTTCTAAAAATTAAGATATGATTTTTCGTCCAAAGTATTACCTTAGCGTTACATCTTGGTCGTACTATTTTTCTCATTCCAACATGTTCTATATATTTGGTTCTAGCACCACTGATGAGGAATTTTTTTTGGAAAACTTATCTACATGTAAATGGAAATTTAGATCCAGCAGTAAAATACATTGCCCGGTGTAGCTTTTTATGCAACAATTACTGGTTTTGGTAGAAGTGTATTTTCCGAAACACTTGGTCTGGTGATATATATACCACCTGTATTTGATGTTCTGTGATGCGCTTGAGTTATGTGCATCATCATATATTTTGCGAAAGACATACTTTTGCTTCAAATTTCTTAGAATAAAGAAATGTAACCTTTGAAAAAAATACAATTGTGAAATTGATTTCACTTTTCACATTTATACTTTTTTCTATTTTTATTCGTTTTTAATGGAAAATCTATATAAGAAACCAAATTAGTGCTAATGTGGTAATTATGTGGGTACTTATCAAAAACAACGCATGGACATTAGACAGGGAATAGTATACCTCACGAAACCTGTATTTATTTGATTTCCTAAATAGGCATTGAATTAAAAACTGTTGAAAAAATATCCCTAATTCAAAAATATTCTATAAAAATCTCTATAATACCAGAGTCATGCTGTGTGCAAATATTTGAAAACTTTATTTTGTACAAAAAAAAAAAAAAAAAAAAAAAAAAAAAAAAAAAAAAAACCAGCATAATAACAAGATGAATATTTCTAAAATGCTTTCAGATTTTTTTCTGAAACATAAACAACAACGTCCATTCTATATCTGTAGACCAGTGTCTAAGTAGATTACTTATTACATGAAAAAAAACGTAATTTTACAAAGAAAGGAGTTTATAAAAAATAGGCATAACAATCAGAGACTTAAATTTACAAAGTCTGTATATCCATTACAAACAGAAACACAATTTGACAAAGTGAGAAGGCGTTGAAAAATAACAATTACAGTCTAAAACTTACAACATTTGTTTTTGTTTTAAATTGGGAACATAGTTTAGAAATTAACTGAGTATTTTAAAAATGTACATTTTAAGTAAAAAATTATTAATATACAATGTGCGTAAACGTATAACAGTATAACGAATAACTGTATAATAACTGTATAATTTAATAGTCCGTTCTTGCAATTGCCGTAATAACCAAAAGAGTACACTACACCAACCCGAACGAAACTAAACCATTGAAGCCACATACCTAGATTTACTTAAAATTACTTTTTCATTCAACATTGTTTAACTTTTTGGTGTTATATTATTCAATGGGTATCGTCGGGGAAATGACATACCAATCGTCGGCGGTGTTCGATTAAAGTGCCTTCCGGGTTTTACAATATTTTGTGTATTTATGTAACCGTTTTTCAGAATTTCAAGGTTTATCGTGACCTTTGCGAACTGCTAACGTTAGATAACATGGGTTCTGGTAGTATAAATACGAAGATTTCCAAATGTAAAATCACCATTCACGAAACTATCCTGAAACGTAAGTACACAGATATATATATAAAGCTAAAGTGCTAAAATGTGTTCATTTTCTTAGATTATATTTACATTTTTGATTTTTCTGAAATGAACTACAAAATATCGATCCATATTAATGCTTTCAAATAGAAAAATCAATTGAAGTTGTGATGTTCCGTTTTTGAATGCATTATTTTATTGAAAATTTAAGATTTTTGGATTTTGCAATTATTTTAACTTTTTGTTACAATTCGTTCGACACAAATATGGCTATTAAGAATAAAACATGACATACATGTAGGTTCAAAATAGTCGGCTAAAGGGAAATATTTCAGATGGGTATTTTTTTCTCATTATTCAAATATAGTTACTTTATGAAACCTTTGAAATGACATATTTTCGGCATTTGATTCGAATATCTGAAAGTCAAGTGAAAAATTGTTTTAGTGAAATAAATTATTTTGCACACAGAAACAGAAATTGTATGTTCACAAAAGATTAAAATGTAGAGAAAAAATCACGACAGCCATTTCTAAAATAACATATTTATACTATAAAGTATTACTTACCCCATATTGGTACAGGGATTTCATTTATTCTATTCATATGGATATATGAAAAAATATATGTAAAACATCGTTTTTCTCATTACAGTTTGAAAATGAAGACAAGCGTGGTTATTGCCATTTTTTCCCTGATGGTTGTCGGCAGTCTTGCCACACCATGGTTTGGTGATGATGATGATTTCTTTGATGATGACGGTGGATGGGGACGTTTCGGTGGCGGCAGATTCATCGGAGGACATGGTCCCGCATTTGTAGGGGGTCAAACTTTTGTTGGTGGTGCCGTCGGTGGATGGGGAGGACAATCCATCGGATTAAAAGGAGGCAGAGCATTTGGTAAGTTAGAGCAATGGTTTTGAAAGTTTGTATCCCTTCCAAAGTTTGATTTCCAACAGTATTCGATGTCAAAATATTAAAAAGCAAAAGTTGGTTGAATATATTTTTTCTTAAATGAAATAGATCAATTTTTAAAAATGAATATGTTAAGTTCTAAATAATTGAATCGGCCCACAAATGTGAAGAACCTCAAATTTCGGCTAGTCGTGATTCCGCAATAGTCTAGAAATAACTAAATATAAATAGTTAAATTTATATTTCAATATGAACCCAAGTAAAAAATAGATTTCAATAATTTAAAAAGGATTAAGCCGATTTTGCAAAAAGATAAATTTTAATTTGTTGTTGTAAATTGTGGATTTTTAGTCAAAACCGTGATATGCACTTAGAGAAATATCACCGACACCCCCTCTCTCATCTCTCTCTCTCTCTCTCTCCTCTCTCTCTCTCTCTCAAGCTATTACAAAATGTCGATTTACTTTTGTTTTCGTAAATTAACATTAAAACTAGTTGTGTCTGTCAGGAGTGAATCTGTGAATTGGGATCGTTTCGCGAAAGACTTAACTTTTCTACATGCAACTTAAGAATATTACTGTTAATAATTTTCAGGAAAACCATGCAACCAAGGAATCGTCCACAAGAGAATGTCATTAGGAAAAGGATACGGATCAAGGAAATCCTTCGGTGCTCCAGTTTTCCAGAAACAATTTGTACAAAATTCCGTCCAACCAATGTTCAACAAAGGAATGGCCTTCAACAACATGTACGCCTCAAGCCCAGTAGTATCAGCTGGTTCCATTAATGGTCACTACCCAGTACAAAACAACATGTACAGCGGTATGTCTAGCATGTCATCATACCCACAAGTCGGAGGAATCTCACACATGGGAACAGTCTCATCTGTCGGAAGCTACCCACAATACAACACCGGAAACATCTACTAAATATTTATTTGTAAGTATCACTTTCACTTTATACATGGTCTCAGTAATGTTCATATCTCTTTTATAAGATTTTAATAAGATCTGTATGTAAATAAGGCAGCCACTATTTCTTTTCTATATTTCATTTTCGTAAAATCCGAGAGAATTGTAAACATATGTTATGATATCTAAAAATATGTCGAATTTGAAGGGGTTAAAACTTCATTTATCAAAGAACTTTGATCAAAGTTGAAGTGAAAACACTATCAAAGTTACAGAGAAGAACCTCTTTCATTGGGATAGATAACTCATTTAACATACATCAGTATGCTTCCGACAATGTATCACTTAAAGGTTTGTTCTAGCTTAATGGTAAAGTCCAACAAACTTTGATCAAAGTTTTAAAAAAACTGAATATGATAGGGATATTTTTAATCAAAGGTCTTAAAAGCATTGGGCAAAAATATTTGATAGTATACACCTAACTTTATTTCGATTTGTTGAAGTTATGTACATGCAATCACCTTAGAAAAATATTAGAAGCAAAACACTAATTTTGAACCATGCATGTATTTATTTAAAAAATATTTTGGTTCAATTAAAGTTCTATTTGGATGGTTCTTTGGGTCTTGTTTTATGTAGTTCATACTGTGAAATGCTTATATTACTACTCTAACTTCTTACTTTTTTTTACTTTCAGGAACAGTGTTATGTATCTGTTATGTATCATAACCAGATCGTGTCAGACAGGTCGGGGTATGGAAATCAACCACGTTTTTTGATAATTATACATTTACTTATTTATAAAACGTTGATGTTACAAACACCATACATTAAATTAAAATTGTTAATATTAGTTGAATAAAAAGCTACATAAATTAATCTGTATCTTAGTTCTATATTGTATACTGTGAAATAAACATACTAATCAATGTCCGAATCGCAATCCAGAAGCAAAGTGAAATTTTTGCAACTGACAATTAAGGTTAGACACGTGAACTTCCACAAGGGAAGTGAGACCGTGTGCTCCGGAAGGGTAAGCACCTTCTGTTTAGCTAGCTACACCCGCCACGTGTGTAATCAAAATTGTGTGAAAGGAACATTGAACTATGGGACGTCAAATATATGCAGGGCAATCCTGGACACAGAGACATCAAACTTATCAACAATATTGTGATGACGGCCATAAAACTTTTTGAGGACCTTGATAAGCCTAGGCTTGCATAATCCCTAAGTCAACAATTAATTTGCAAATATAAGATTTAGGGTGAAAATTCGTAATTTCTGGTTATTAGAAGAAAAAAAAGAAATTTAAAAAAGTTTGTTATATATAGAATTTCGTTGACATGTAAATTTGTGGTTCAGGATCTCCACAAAAAGAACGAAAATTGAGACATCTGAAAATTAATGATGTAACAATATGGTACGCTTGTCTGTTCCTGCTAGAATGTATTTGTAGTAAATCCGCCATTAATCAAGGGTAAATACTCAATATTGTTGCAGAATAAAATGGGATGTCATGTCCCAGTCAAGATTTTTTTAAGTTATATGGAGGACTTTCGTCATTTGTCTAGCGACCATGTGAAAGTGGTGGTATTTTTAATTTCCCGTCAACCACCACAGAAGTCATCGCATATTTTTGTAATCAAAATTCATCTCCAAATCATAAACCCAAAGAAAAGTAAAAACTTTGAAAACTGGCTTCCTCCAGGGAAGTGAGGCCGGGTGCTCCGGGAGGATAATCACAGTCTGTTTAGCTAACTACACCCGCCACGTGTGAAATCAAAATAACTGAAAACAAGAGGGACAAGAAGCTATGGGATGTCAAATATATTAACAATATTTGGATACAGCGATATCATACTTAACTGGTGCCTTTAATTTCCTACACTAGACTTAATTATATTAATGAACTTGTGCCAGGATTAGGTCCCGGTTCACATGCCCGAGTTAACTATGGCATTTGGTATAAATATTGTTTCTGAGCACGAGCTGTGTGAGAAATGGGAAGGAATCTTGTGACGGATAACATTTTGAGTTTTAGCCTGTGGCTCACGTTTCACTATAAATTACGAAATTAAACTGTAATCGGAATTATAAAAAATAGTTTTTGTCGGTTTTCAAATGTTCTGATTTTGTTATTTTGCATCCCAATCTATGGTAATCTGTGATACATTCAACACAGTTCCTCGTTGTGTGTCGTTCAAAGGTTCGCCATTTTTTGACAAATTTTACATCACTTTTGCAAGTTCACAAATTTTAATGAATCCCTACGCCGACGGGGTTTGCGTTCCGACTGTGGTATTTACGAAACATTGTAATTTTTGTCGTCTTCAGAAGAATCACGCGAATTTTCAGATAGCTGAATAAAATGTACTTGACAATGATTGCAGCCACCTTGCAAGATCATCGCACGGGAAATAAATGGTCTGATATGGAATACAAAAATACATACACGATAAGTTAAAATAAAATAACTAGCTTTTACATTATTGGACCTAACAATGTCTAATGGTCTTATAGTGTGGACCCAGTGTATTTTTGTTGGACCCATTGTTGCAACCGGTCGTTATTATATACTTTAAATGTATAAGGTTGAAGAGTAATTTTAACACTCTCCATCTCAAATGTATTGGAATTTTTGACAAGCGGTATACCCCAAAAAATTTATATAGAGACAACCTACCGGTCATTAAAAAGTTAGGGAAAGGTGTTGGATGGTGTTTTTCAAGGCATTTAAACTAGTGGCATATAGATGATAGCATTTACATGTTAAACGGATTCCATTCATACCCTCCACAAAATTTTTAATTTCGACTGAAAAAGAAACTAAAAATGATGGTATTAAGCCGAATTGAACCATTATGTTGAAAACTTATTCATTTTACATTGAGTTTAATGGGGAATAGAGAAGTCATACTACATGTGTTAAATAAATCGTGAACATATTAAAATTTGTCATATTTTACCCAAAAAGTAAAACAGTGGTATGTATAATTTCATCAAAATTGAAACAGAAAAACAAACAATTTGTGCATGTAAAAAAATAAGGTTCTACCGAGATTTGAACTCGGATCGCTGGATTCAAAGTCCAGAGTGCTAACCATTACACCATAGAACCGATATATATGTAATTTTCTTTAGGCCATAAGAGACACATAATCGTGGCTAGGAAATTGCAGCCCAAGGCATTCAACCTTAAAGGTCCAGTCTTAACTAATTTTTCCTTTACTTAAAACTGGCAAATTTGAAATGTCAAAACTTTTGTAAGTTTTCAAGATATTCGTGAGTTTAAAGTCTCGTATTGAAGATCGCTCTAAGCTCATTACATCTTTATTCTAATTTTATTGAAGCATTTTATCTAAAAAAATTCTATAATCTATAATTATCTATAAATCTATAATTTTGCTTTAAGCTATTGTCAGATTTTAGTTAAAGAAAATCTTAGTTAAAGAATGATTTTTTTAACTTGGGACAGGGCGTTTTATTTTATTGACTAGAAATAAAAAAAATCGTAATAAAATTAAAAAATCGACACTTTAAAATTATACATAATCAAGCATACATTTCATTTATTTCCATAAGACAAATTTCTTAAAGTTGTAAAATTATCTGTAAAAAATCGTACTTATTACTTCTCTATAGATCCGACAGTCCTATTAAATTATCGTATTTTGATATATTTTAAAATATGAATGTGAATCATAAATCATAATTATATATAAATGGATGTTATAACTTAAATAGAAAAATCAAAGGTTTTGTCACATTTAGGTTTAAAAAAAAATACAATGCCTATGTGTGTTATATAAATACATTGGCATGTTGGTGTTTTTTAGATGAACACCTGGACCAGGAAATATACACATACATGTATATAGAATATAATACATGTATATGCCGTTGGTGTTTTGTGAACAATTACGTGTATATACATGTTTAAATTTATGATTTAGCGCATTAAGTGGGTTTAATTTAGCAAGCTGGAGATGCATAAAGTTATCTTTCCATTTATGGTCTCATAGCCAAAATCGCCATTGGTCATTAATTTCTAAGAAATTCTTTCGAAAAGTAACCCATTTCGTCAAATCTGTGGGAAAAAAACCTGAAAAGGGACTATATTTAGACAATTTTTGGATATTCGGTTAATCGGAAAAAAGAGTTTTAAAATTCTGAAACCTGGTTAAAGTAACAGGCACTTGTTGCTTGTTATAACTTTTATCGCACTCCTCTAAATGGAATAACACATATAAAATCCATTGTATTTTTGAGGAATAATGATAATTATAAAATATCTCACTCGTCCCCATTTTACATTGTTAAAATGAGAGAGAGAGAGAGAGAGAGAGAGAGAGAGAGAGAGAGCAAACTTTATAATCATAATCGTATATTTATTTCCTCTATTCTATTAAAGAGAAAGATAACATAAATTACAATACAAAAAAATTAAAATAATTTAAAATTATAAAACTTTTTTGTCAATGCTCATTAAATTGTTACACGTGTAGTTTGTATATCATGTATGACTGTGTGCATTAAATCATAATAATGTTAGTAATAACTCTATGTTGTAATATTTCAAATATTTAGATTAAACATATAAAAATAAAGAGACACTTTGTATGTTTTATATGTTACTAATTCTGTAACTCATTTATCATATATATTATTACTGCTGATTCAAATAAATAACTAGGCTAAGGACACGTGGAACGAACTTCCGGGTGTAATAATGAAGCGGTCCGATTTCAAAGCCAGAGATGGACTTACTCATTGTAGTGTGTGCAGCTTAACATATAAATCAAAAGAAATACTAAAACATTATGCTGAATTAGATTTCAGGATGTAAAATTTTGTAAACAATAATTCACCATTGTGTGGGTGGTGTATCATCATTGAAGCCTTTCAAGGTGGAACTGCATTGACTCATCATTGGTAAACAAACGACATTTAAATGTAAATGACTACTGAGAGTATGTTTACGCAACGAGGAATTCCTTTACATTTCTTGTATTCTTTTACATTTCTTGTATTCTTTTACATTTCTTGATTTGGGATGGATAAGTATGTTTGATTTTGATTGTGTAAACAATGGAAACTACGTTTAACACGTCTTACACTACGGGGAAACGTTTTTTGATACACCTTGTTACGCCCGGTTATGTAATAAATGTCAAGTGATGTAATACCCACCTTGTAGTGTAATAATTTCTTTCATGTAATGTAATCACACCTTGTTATGTAATAAAAAACGACGTGTAATGTCATAAAACAAGGTTTCGCATTTTATCACATACCCATTTAATCTTACTATAGCAATACACTGTTTTCTGTATCACACGCGTGTGTGATACAACATTCTGTATCACCATAGTAGCCGGAACTCCTTTTAGGGGAATTCCCTTTTCCGACAACAATAATATGACGTCATTATGTGATACGTAATGACAAAAATAATATGACGTCAATATGTGATACATACGTCATGTTAAGTTGGGAGAATTTACTCCAGTTGGGAGAATCGCGGACGATATTAAATAATTTTGTAAAATCAATGTTTGTTTTTTAATTTTTCCTAGTGTTTACGATGGTATTAGTAAAATGTTAACCAATGATGCGTAAACGAAGAGTTACCTGTTGTTTTTAATTACTTCTTTAGCAGTTTTTCCAGTCAGGTATCAGATTTTTCGAATCAGATCAAAAATCAATATGAAATACTGAGTTGATTGTGAATTCTTTGACAGATTAAGCCAAAGAAAGCTTTTCATTTAGTTTAGTAGGGCATGTGATAAATACAAAACCACACATAAGTGGTTTTCTGACGTAGCTTGATCGCACTCGTTTATCATGTGCGAACGCATACATTACACTCGTGCGCAGAGCGCACTCGTGTAATGTATCCGTCCGCACAATAAACTCGTGCGATCAGCTACGTCAGAAAACCACATATGTGTGGTTTTGCGTATATATAATACAATTTCCGTGTTATATAAAAATGAAATTTTGCAACGCAAAGTGTAATAGAAAATTGTGACAGCTTAAGAAACGTCATGCATATCATCCTTGATCCTTGGGTAGATTTGTCAAGTGCAAAGGATGTTTTGTAGACTAATCTTGACCAAGAGCAAAGAGCTAATTTTGCTATTAACTCGTTACCTTGCACTATACTTTGTAAAATTTCATTTTTACATTACACGGAGTTTTTATTTCATAACACGAAACCTCGTTTTATTACATTACGTGTCGTTTTATATTATATAACAAGGTGTTATTACATATATAAGTACACGAAAATAATTATTACACTACAAGGTGGGTATTACATTACTTGACATTTAATATATAACCCGGCGTAACACACCTCCGGAAACGCTTTATAAGATACGTCTGTAGCACACAGTGGTGAAAATGCTTTAAACAGGTACGAGATCTAATTACACATCAGGAAAATACTTTAACATGGCTTCGGTACACGTGTGGGAATGTTTCAACACATACGCGTCTTGGATTCACCTCTGGAATGCTTTCATGCTTGAATACGTCTTGGATACCTTTAACACGTCTCAGTGCAGCAAAATACATCCATCAACTGTTCTCCAAAACGGATTGTTTTTGTATTTAAATCGAAATTAGGCGTCCCTTCCCGATTTTCCCATTTTATTTTAATTATCAGGAAATTTGAATTTAGGAATTCCATTATATTCTCATATTCTTATTTTCTTTCGTCCATGATTTTATTGTACCATGTTAAATGTTTATAAATGATTACAGAAATAAGCAAATAGGCAAAATTTGAATTAGCCCACATAGCTGTATAAGTCCAATAATTAGTAGTAAAAGGGAAATAACTCAAATACAACTTGTAATTTTTCAATTATAGACTGCTTGATGTATTAACTACAAATGTCGCCATAATTGATAACAAGTTTACTATTATGCATGGTAACAGTCCAAATTTTATAATCAATGGTATAAATAACTCTTTATCTATGTTTTCTTATTCTTTTTTCGTTTGATGCAACGTTAACGTTGGTCCGATTGTTCAAAGCTCAGCCCCGTTAACTGATCTAAATAGTCAGTAAAGATCCCAGATAGTACAAAAATCATAAATATTTGGTCTAAAAATGCAGTTTTTACTTACAATGCTTAGAAAATATGTGGGAATTTTCTTTTGAAAAGGAATTTCAGAAATATTGTCTAAACACAAGACACAAATTTTGACTAACCAACTGATTAAGCTAAAGGAGCTTTGAACAACCTATTGTAAACTACATACAGAGTTGTAGCTTTGATTTGTATATACTCCATTACGTACAGATACAATGTGAATTATTATACCAGTTATTTCGGTAAATGTTTAATTGATTCAGCATTATTTATTTGTATTCACTCGTCTTTACAATCTCGGAATAGTTACGTTATGTCTTTCAGGTATAGGTTAGATGGCATTAAGACAAAATTTTAGGAATAAGAAAGGAGGGCTGGGCTCAGGCCCTTTGGTCTATGTCATCTAACCAATTTATCTCACATTTTCAATATAACCCAACTCGGATCACAACCATTTAACTTCCTGCGCATTTAGATGAGAGAAAAAGAGGAGAAATTGACTTTTTAAATGATGAAACAGTTGTGATATTCACCCATGCTTGAAAGATATAAAATTGTGATAATCAAGTTTTCCTCAGTATTAAAAATGATTGATCAAGGTGACGACTACGGCCAATTTTATTATTTAATTATTGGAACGGATTCCCAAAAAAGACAAGAAAAAAATACCCAATGGGCATTGTGCGTTTGGGGAGAGTGGTTAAATTATTGCTCGTTTCAGCCTGAAACAGCACTAAAAAAGTATGTTTCCAGGATATCTGTCAAGAGTTAATTTTGAACAACTGAACATTTCGTAATCTAAATTCATAATTGAAAAAAGAAGGACAGATGGATCACCATATCCACCAAATGAAATTTACGCTAATAAAAATAGCATTAGGCATTCAGCGCAATCTTCTTGATGAACTTAATCGACCAGAAGCTAATTTTTTTCCTATGGATTTCGTAAACCACTTGATGCATGGATGAAAGAATTGTCTGCAGATGGAGTTAGACTGCACTAAAATAAAAAAGGTCCTGTCTAATTAATCGCGGATTTTTGGATAAGTATGTGTTTAATTTAAATACAACTAATCAAAAACAAACATACTAATCCATGTCTAAATAACAATCCAGAAGCTAAGTAAAAACTTTGGAACTGGCAAGTTAGGTTAGACACGTGGACTTTTACCAGGGAAGTGAGACCGGATGCTCCGGAAGGGTAAGCACCTCCCGTTTTGCTAGCTACACCCACCACGTGTGTAGTCAAAATTGTATGAACGGAACATGGAATTATGGGACGTCAAATATATCCAGAGCAATTCTGGACACAGACACATCAAACTTATCAACAATACTGTGATGACGGTCATAAAACTTTTTGAGGGCCTAGATAAGCCTAGGTTTGCAATATCCCTGAGTCGACAATTGATTTGCAAGCAGCCTGCTTCGTTGTACAAAGTCCCTGTAGTGGGAAAAAGCTCCACCATAGCGTATTTATTGGGAAACAAATACACTATAAGCAGGAGAAGCAGGTATATTGCTGCATAGAAAAGGAAAGTTGACAATAGAAAAATTGAGGTCATCACATTTGTCAAATGTAGCCTTTCGTTGGCGTCATAATTCAGGTACAAGTCTAAATATGAAGCAGAACTTGAGGAATCAGCCGTGTCTTTTATTTCAAACTCACTAGGATAAATGACATTCACATAGTTTCGAAATTTAGGATTGTTAAGAGACAGAACGTCATCTATATATCTGTATGAGTTGAATGATTTGGCGACAGTCTTCTCTCCAGATTTAACAAGATTCTGCATAAATTCTGCTTTATAAGAATAAAGAAACAAATCAACAAGCAATGATGCACAGTTTGTACCCATTGGTATACCGATTGTTTGCTGAAAAACTATATTACCAAACACAACAAATATGTTATCTATCAAAAACTCCAACTTGATGGTACCTTCAGTATATTTTTGTTTGGAATCCGTATGATACATGACAAAATAACCAGAATCCCTGTTACATTAATATTAAATATTAATGAAAATTAATATGAACAATATTTTAAATAAAAACGGAAATTTGGGTTCTTTCATTATTTGTTGTGATAAATAGAAATAAATAAATAAATAAATAAATAAATAATAAATAAATAAATAAAATAAATAAATAAATTTCAAAAGAAATGTAAAATTATGTTTTGTAAAAATATTAGTAAATAGTATATCATACTTTAGAGCAAACACAAATATAGTTTCTTTTTCTTGATTTATTTCCTATTATTATGTTTATTTTTATATATTTTTTTCTGCTGAAGGAAACTAAATACCCAATGCTAAAAAAAAATAAATATATAATATTAAAACACTAGAAGTTATTTCCGATTAATCTGGGTAATAAATGCAGTTCACTATACAGCTTCATTTCCTAAATAGCTTGGATAACACCTTCTGCGTCACTTCCGGTTTTGTGCCCTTTTACTACCAAAGGAGATAATACAGATTTTCAACAGTTTCAGGGCTTTAATTTACGCCGTAGAAAAGGACAGAAATGATTAAAAAATGTTATTTGTGGCTAAATCGACTTTTTATGATGTAATCTTTCGGAAATTAGTACTAAAAAAAATTCGGTTTTTGGTGACCGGTGACCTTTAAGGACTTTTCAATGATGTGTTTTTACAGGACATAAGTAACACACTAATGTATATGTGCCAATTACTGAATAAACTAAGTCCTGTCTAGACGCATTTTCAATGTATTGTGCATCGTTTTGATAGATTAAAAATACTGTGATATCAAGGCAAGATTATATAAAATAACCGTTTGACACAAGTTCCATAATCAACCCTCTCATTGGAGATGGATATCAGAGGCTGATTTTAGAAAGGGGGCGTATATTGAGAGTCGAAGGCTCGAACCTTCTAGGGGGGTTTCGGGGGCATGCTCCCCGGAAAATTTTGAAAAAGTGGTGCAAAAATCCTGCATTCTGGTGCAATCTGAGCTGAACAATATGTATTATTAGCGACATAAAGGGTGGGGGATGCGTATTCCCTTACGCCCCCGCTGAATCCGCCACTGGATATGGGGGTACCCCGGAAAAATTTGACGCCCTTTTACAAGTATAATGATGAAATTGATAATTGATTGGTTACCAGATGGACATTTCCTGTTAAAGCTCTTGTTTTTTTTCTTTTTTAGCATGATACAAAATTTCACACAATATATTCCGGGGGACTGGCCCCCTTCTCTGACATTAGGGGGGGGCGACCCCCGCTGCCCCCCCTGCTCCTATGCCTATGAGGTAATTAGTGCATCACACGGTTAAACTACGTTTTTGATCATGCATACTTATAAACAATGGTGCCCGATTTACATGTATCCATCATGAGGTTTTATCATGTGATGTGAACCAATCGCAGTCGAAGAACATTGAAAAACATGGTCTATAGCATATTACATTGATCTTTGTTGTTATGAAGTAACAAAATAACAACCAGAAACATATCTAATAAAAATTGATTCTTTTACTTGGTCTGTTTTATGTACGGTTTTATAATCTAAACCAGTCAAATAAACTCCAATATATTGACTTAAATCTTACGTTTTTGGTATAAAGCCAAGATAGTGGGGGCGAATACAATATAAGTGAAGAAAATACACTTAAATATCAAATTTTAATATCCTAAAAAAATCCATCATCCATTACATTTAATAAACCAACAATTAAAAGCTTATTTTAGCTCTAGTTTTAATGACGGTTGCCATGGTAACAGATGTAAACGAACTCACTAATCAAATAATGAACTTTTCTTGTGTAATTAGTTGATACGCATTCCAATATTGTTATTTAATGAAGAAAATCTTTTGCAATTCAATTTGGCATCCGCATTAATGATTTCCAAACACAGCTTAACTAAAATAACTAACTCATGTTTGCAAATACAGTAGATTTAATAACATTAACTTCTCAATCCTCGGGATATAATACCTCAAGATAAATGGATCTCTAATCCCCACTGTATACAGTGTGTATACATAGAGCAATATCACTGACTCCAATATGATGTCTTGTTCTTTTGTTCGTTGTTCAGTTTTACGTATGTTTGGTTGTTTTTCCTTTTTGATGCTTCCGATTTTAACTTTCTGATAAATGATTACCAATTCAAATAGAAAACTGAAACAAAAATTTCAGACCTTTATTAATAGGCTTTTTATAAGCACCAAGACTTCCACCATTCAAAAAAGTCCCAAGAAATTCCATGTATAATAGTAAATGCAAATTGCACTTTGAGATTACTAATAAATGAAAATTATCCTTCCCAAACTTTGGAAGATAAAATGATATTCAGTGACGTTGATCAGGATCTTTTATAGTGTTTTGATTTTGCAAGGTTTTGAAATACATTTTTTTCTATTTCTCCTCATTTGAAAATCACGCCCGGAATAAATAGATTACTCAAGTTGTATTAAAAAGTCCTTCAAACAAAATAACAGCTTTGACAAGTGATTTTCTTCCATGATCGATGTCGGTATTATATATCTATATATGTTTTCAACTATAAACTTATTTCTACTCATTCGTCTGATTATATTTCTATTTATAGACGTAAGCAATACCAAATATGGATATAATAATGAGAATGCTTTCGTGATAAGATTGATTTATGGGTCTATAAATGCATTTTTGCGTGTCAGGTTTAAATTGAAACAAGAGCAAGATAGAAGTTAATTTATCGAAAAGTAATTAAGAAATAATTAATAGTTCATCAATGTGATCTAGAGTCTACAGACGGCCAAATTTAACATACAACACGTACCATGACATATTTGTCTGAAACGAATTTATTTTAAAACCATTACTAGTGCGTTGATGTCCTAACCAGAAGCAGTTTTTCAATATTATAATCAAAATGTTCGTTCGTAATAAATGTCATTTCTATGTTTTCGTTCATTTGTACATGCTCAGTTTTTTTCTGTCGTTAGAAGAAATTTCAATTTGCACATGTCGCACATCATGTGGTCAAATGCTCTGGTTATCAACCCATATTTTTCATCTCCAAGCCAAAAGTATTGGAAAATGCATGATATAGAGCATACTTTGAGACTTTATATGGGAATCAAAAACAAGCATACTTAATCATGTCCAAATCACAATGTCAAAGCAAAGTAAA
This sequence comes from Anadara kagoshimensis, assembly GCA_021292105.1. Lineage (NCBI taxonomy): Eukaryota > Metazoa > Mollusca > Bivalvia > Arcoida > Arcidae > Anadara > Anadara kagoshimensis. Next base: position 57,262,266 of record CM037858.1, read on the forward strand.
GACTTTGTAATCCAAATCAAATATACAAACCCATACTCAAATTACGTTAAATACGCGAACCGCCAAGTGAGGCCGGGTGCTTTGGAAGGGTAAGCATTTCCGTTTAGCTAGCTACATCTGGCACGTGTGTAATCAAAATAGAGACTGAAAGAAAAATAAATTGTCAAATATATCCAGAATCAATTTGGATAAAGAAACGTCATACTTTTAAACAGTTTTGTGATGTCGGTCATAAAACTTTTTGAGGACCCTGATAAGCATAGGCTTGTACTTTTCCTGGCTTGGCCAACAGTTATAACGAGCCATATGTTTGTCGAACATTGTTGACATGCGAAAAACGAACATTTTCCATATACCAGATTACCATTCAATTTCCATATGCATGCCGTTTAATGCATATAAATAAATCTCTCACACAATATATGGTTTCCAACATTCCAAATAATGTAATTGTCTTCCTATTCCCGCTATTTCTCAATAGTAAAATATTCCTATATATATACATAAGATAATACCATGGTTGACTATAAAAGATCTATCATACAGAAAGTGGCAAGGTTACGGAAGTGTCCCATGTACCACTTTTTTAATTTAATCATAAAATGCATTCAAAAAGTGGTGTATGATAGAAGAGTAAATCCTCACTGCGTGAAAAATGATATTGGAGGTGCTTACCCCTTTGGAGTACTCGACATCGCTTCCATTATAGTAATACACACGTTCAATCAATTTCATTTGCACGTCTTCCAAGTTTGCTTTTCGGATTGTGATTTGAATATGGATCAGTTTGTTTGTTTTTAATTGATAACAACTCTAACGTAAGAGATAAAAAAATTAGTTTGATACTTATTCCGTACACGGTCGAGGAAAATATAAATGTTCGTTTGCACGTTAATTTCTCAGATTAATTGTGATAGGAAAATCTGTTATACGTTATACTAGCCTAAAATTCTACTTACACATTATTCCGATTAATAACACCAGAACTTTATTATCATTTATATATGTTAAGTATGTTAAGGACATTCGTCACGCATACACTTTCGTAAATCAACGTACAAAAACTGTCCACATCCTTAACTAAACATAAGCTTCTAATAAGTTTGTATCTGTATAATCAAATAAATCACAGACATACAAATTTATGTTCCAAATCACAATCCTAAAACAAAGTTAAAGCTTTGAATACTGGCAAATGAAGTTATACCAGGGGAGTGACACCAGGTGCTTTGAATGGCTAAGCACGTCTAGCATGTTAAGCTAGCTACACCCACCAATTGTGAAATTATGTTCTTTAAAAAGACAAATATCGGAAATGTTAATTCTATAATTAGACAAAATTGTAGTTATTATATCTTATTGAATTGACTATAATTACTGAGTTGATTGCTATATTTAAACTTAAAACATTTAAATTCAAACAAACAAAATTATCAGCTGTAATGTATCATTAAGTTACTGATTGCTTTTAATCCTTTAAGGACAAAAATAAACATTGTAACATAAAACAAGTTAGGAAATACTAAACTATAATCACTAAACTATTCCTGGGATGTCTACGACCGTGATCGGTATTGGTGTTACGTCACACTGTAATTACTGGTACGGATTTGACAATTTTGTAATTATTATCGTGCCGTATTTAGTAATTAACATACTATATTTAGTACCGATAGAGATAGTCTGCAAAACTTCAATGACATCCTTTAACACTTCCTATGTCTAAACTTGACACTAATGATACACAATACCAAGATCAGATTTGTGACATTTATATATGTGCATGTAGTTTTTCTTATTAAGTTGTCCCATACAGTACAAAAACAATGATAAAACATTTGTATCCGTTGTTTGGATCAGAATAAGATCTTTGTAGGTGTATTTAAAACACAAGACCTGCGAAGCGTAAAGACGGTAAAACAATAACATCTAAATTGCGAGCGCAAAAAATCAAATGGCAAAATATGTACAGGTGAAGTATAATTCAGTTGTAGTAGACAGACGGTAATCATAAAACAGGGGAGTTTCAGTTTGAAGCAGCGTATAAAACACCCTTCAGGATAGAGTACCTTGCGCTTATCCTTCCGGAGCACCCTGCCTCATTTCCATGGTGGAAGTTCACATGTCTCACTTGACTTGTCAGTTCCAGTTTTTACTTTGCTTCTGAATTGTGATTCGGCCATGGATTAGTATGTTTGTTTTTTTTATTTTAAGTACATGCATTAACGTAATGAAAATTTGTTGGTATGATACACGACACCTTTCATTAACATTGTTACAATTTCAAGATCAATCCCTTACTGTAACATTTTTGTTCACATGCGTTGACGTGACAGAATAAAACTTTCCATTCCCTCTCCGCAACCCCGATTTTATTCCTCGCCCTGCATTTTCCAGACAAACTGTGCCAGATGTTATCGGTACAGAGACCACAGTCCTCAGTTAACATGATATATGATTTTATAATTCATATATCGACGAAAGTAACATTGATTATAATTATGTGGTTATGTAACAGGGATTTTGTTTCCAAAGAAAACATATTCTTTATAAATAGCCGTGATATCTGACTTGGCAACAGTCTTTTTATGATACATTAGTTTGTAAATAGTTTCCTATATTGGTTTCAATTAATTTCACATGTAACGGGGCATAAGATAATGCGTTTTTTCTCTTGAAGAAAAGTCGAACAAGCTTTTAGAAATGAGAAACATCAGTGACGAGTTGTGTAACGCTTACTGATCACATAGCCTAGTGTCGTTTAGCCCCAAATTCTAGTGCAAGAAATTGAGATTGTTATCTAATAATACATGGTTTTAAAATCACTGTTCCGCTGTAAAAAGCGTCAATCTCGAGTCACAGATCTAACGTTTGGCGACAGTCCAAATATATCTACTATGTATAGTTATAAACTATATATAAACATAAAGACACACATAAATTCAAAGTCTTAGGAATAGAGTAAATATGCATAACTATTAAGGAGTAAAATCAAACCATAATTTAAACAATACAGTAAAACCTGTCTATAAAGGTTATCTAAGTGAACCAGTAAAAGTGGACTTTATAGGCAGGTGGCCTTTATATACAGGTTCAAATAATATGAAAAAAGAACGATTGGGATTCAATCCTACTGGCCTTTATAAGCAAGTGTCCCCTATATAGAGGTGGCCTTTAAGGCAGGTTGGACTGTATATTAATATATTTGACAGCATTGTTTATTTTAAATTTGAAAATGTCTGGACAATTACTATAAAAATTGTACGAAGATAATTATAATTGTAAATCTATGATTCCATAAAGAATACCGGTGTGATGTAATCTGATCTAATCCTTTAACCATAGTAACAGTGTCCAATATACAATAAACAAAATTATTCAATTTAAGAGAAAAATCATTGAAATATATAATATCAAAGGTCACATAAAATAATAGATAAATACCAACATAGGAAATATTTTAACAAGCTAATGCGTTATTGGACTTTCTGTTAGTCAAAGCTTATTCATTTTAAAGATTATTTAAGAAATAACATTCTATTCCAGTGTATTCATTCGGTATTATGGATGAGAGTCAGGAATAGCATATTGAATATGTTAAATAACATATCCTGATTCTCATTATAATACCGAATGAAAACACCACGATAGAATGTTATTCTTATATTAAATACAACCATGTACAATATTGTTAGTATGTCGGAAATGTAAAAACGTATCGATACAACAATTTATTTAATTAAAAATTCCGGCAAACATGTCGGATGGAACAGCCTTTTTTCCAAATAAGGATGGAAACGTCGGGACGAGGTTTTAATACTTACCAATCAAACAGTGCTTGACGTAATCGGTTGACATTCCTTGAAGTCATCGGATAATTAAACGTTACGTCATCAGAGGTCATGACTCATTCCGTATTCATGAGCAACTTAATGCCAGCAAAAACAAATAGGTTCATCTAAAGAAGATCGTTTCCAATTCTAAATATTTGAAAATTGATTTATTATATTATATTTACAATCGCAATACTTTTCTTATATGAAACAGGTCTTCCTGACTATCTCCATAACTTCATGGAGAGAGTCGCGCACGCTACCCAATTCTGACTGGCGTATGAATACATAACTCCAACACATTACCCGGACTACACTATCGATCCGCAGTTGGGTTTTTCGTTGTCTTCCATTCAGCCATCAATGCTTACAAATTCAACATTTAATAGTTGTTCGTTTAATTTTAATATGAAAATGTGAGTCTTACCATTGATTATCTTTTAAGTAAAATAAAATATTTACGCTAAGCTGAGGGATTATGTTTATTTTTCTGTCACCTGGAGACGGGTACGGGCGGAGCTTCACGTCAATCACGTAAGTTACGTCAGAGTGGGCGGAGTTACGGTTCTGTCAGATCCAATTGCTGTTTATCAAATGATGTGCATCCAGCACGGAGAGTTGGTAAACAAGTAAATTTAAGTGCCATCCAGAAAAACTCGTGTTTTTCGTATATTTTTGAAAGATTGTAAATATAAGAAATGTATTTTACTTTTTTCTACCATGAGGTCATGGAGAGAACGAGAATGGCGAGAATGGTAGAAAAAAAGTAAAATTCCATTTCTTAAATGTGGATAAGAAAGGTACGTTACAACGGTCGGTAAAGCAATTTTCTTTTGAATAATCAGTATTCCCTACATAAAGTATCCTGACAGTCTAATCCGAATAAAGTTTTTAATTTACCTTAATTAAACATAAATAAAAAATGCTACTACTACTATTAACAATAATAATTATAATAAAACTATAATTCAAAAGAATAGAGTAACTTGAAATGATATCACTGTTTTTAAAAATTTAATTAGCACAAGCATAGGCAATAAGCATAATAAGCCAAGAAAACAAGTTTACATCTTTTGTATACTTCTATTCGCAACATTGGTTAAAGCAAAATAAAAAAAATCGTCTTTATAATTATTCTCTGAACATTTGTTACAAAAGAGGAACTTTTTAATGTTTATCCGGTGTTGTTTTTTAAAAAAAACATAAAAGGTTTTACCTTTTACCGAGATTTGAACTCAGAATGCTGAGTTCAGAGTGCTAACCATTACACCATAGAACCGATAAATGTTTAGTCGGTATAGATAATTAAATGTGAAGTAAAACTGACTTAATAGTAATGATAAATAAAGATAAAGATATAAGTGTGTTACATAGACTAAACAGTGTGGTTCTATGGTGTAATGGTTAGCACTCTGGACTCTGAATCCAGCGATCCGAGTTCAAATCTCGGTAGAACCTTATAGGTTTTTTTCTTAAAAAAAGAGATATACAACGAAATGTCACCTTTTATTTATTTTTTTGTCATAATGACTAGTTTTATATTGTATATAATAGTATTTACAGTTAAATAGTTAATCCGTTAATTAGTCGTAATGTACAATTTAGATAGTGATCGGTTTGATCCTTCAAGGATAAAAATAAATATGGTTATTAAAATATTTTATAAAAGGTGAAAATGATATCACTACACTATTCCTGGAATATCTATGAACGTTATCGGTATCGATGTTACATCACACTGTAATTACCGGTACGGATTTTGAAATTATCGTGTCGTATCTAATAATTAACATACTATATTTGGTACCGAAAGACTACAACCGATCACACATAAATAGTCTACAAAACTTTAATAGCATCCCTTAACACTTATATAATATGTGATATCTAAATTTGTCAATAATGATACACAATACCAAGCGCAAATTCGATATCAAACATCGATGGTTTTCAGCAACAAACATTTGTTCCTGTTGGTTGTATCATAATTTATATCTTTACAACAGCATTCAACACACACGTGCAAGGGAAGTCTACGAGAAGTATAGACGGTCACAAATTCGAACGCAAAATATATTAAATCGCCAAAAGCAACAAACATTAAGCATAATTCAGGTGTAGCAACTAGATGTAATAAAAAACAAACATACTAATCCATGTCCGAATCACAATCGAGAAGCAAAGTAAAAACTTTGGAACTGACAAGTTAGGTTAGACACGTGAACTGCCATCAAGGAAGTGAGGTCGGGTGCTCCGGAAGGGTAAGCACCTCCTGTGTAGCTAGCTACACCCGCCACGTGTGTAATCATAATTGTGTGAAAGGAACATGGAACTATGAGACGTCAAATATATCCAGGGCAATCCTGGACACAGAGACATCAAACTTTTCAACAATACTGTGATGACGGCTATGACACTTTTTGAGGGCCTTGATAAGCCTAGGCTTGCAATAGCAATCTAATAGTATAAAGTGCACACCTTAAAAAGAGGATTCCGAAGAAGCTTTAAATGCATTACAATTATGGACAGCCTGTTCATTTTCCTTGGATTGATACTTCACAGCTTTCGTTTCATTCTTGTTCATTTCACTTACTTGGACTGTTACAATTTTACGGTCGATCCCATTGGTGCAAAAAGTCACAACTTTTCGTTCACTCATGCTGACGTGAGGAAAAAACTTTCCATTCGCACTCTTTGCAACCCTTGTTTTATTTCTCATCTAGCCATTTCTAGACAAACTGTGCCAGATGTTATCGATAGAGAGATCACAGTCTTAAGCTAGACTATCAACATGATATATAACTTTATAATTCATTTATCCATGGAAGTCACATTAATTATAAGATTATGTAACATTCCAAAAACCACATTCTTTACAAATAGTCGTTTTTTCTGACTAGGCAACAAGTACTTTTTATGAAAAATGTTTCTAATAATGGTTTTAATTAATTTCACGTGTAAAGGGGATTGAAAATCTGTTTTCTTTTGAAGAAAAGTTGAACAATCAGCTTTTAGAAATGGGAAACATCAGTGCTTAAGTTGTCTAATTGATCACATAGCCTCTTGCCAGTGAAAGAAATTGAAATTTTTTACCTAATTTGCTTGCCGAAAGTACAGCCCCGGAGTCAAATTTGTGTCATTCCTGATATTAGCAAAAGTAATAACAAATAACACCATTATCAAATCTATGCTCTTCCATCACATATATCGCAGCCAAATTAACAAGTAGCACTTAGTTACATCGCCTTTAACTTTTATAAATGCTTGAATTCTATTTGCATGCTATGGATTGGCCTCTTAATAGTCTTTGGGGATAATGTACCATTATTGAATAATTACTTCGTACATCTCCTGCTTCTTTGTACGAAGAACATTTTATTTTCTTCTATTTCTTATTGTAATTGGTGATTCCATAAAAAAGTACCTGAAAGATGTAATGCGATCCGAATTATGTAACCATAGTAACGCTATCCAATATATAATAATCATAAATGTGCAATTTAGGAGATCATAATTGAAAAAATATCAAAGGTCATATAAAATAAGACAAAATACCAACATAGGAACATTTGGAGAAGCTGATGCAACATTGCAAGTCAAAGCTTAGTCGTTTTAAAGAATAAATGACAATTATATTATGTGTGTAAGACAAGTACTGCATCGATCGGTAGAGCCATTTTCTTTTGAATAACATAAGTATCGTGGCAATCTAATCCGAATATAGTCCTAAATTAACCTTAAATATATAATAAAAATACTACTACTACCACTACTACTGCTGCTACAGTAACAATAATGATACTGAAAATAAAGAATAGAGTAACTTGAAATGACATCACTGCTTTTAATAAATAAATAAAAACAAACATAGTAAAAACACATATAAAGCCAAGAAAACAAGGTTACACCTTTTGTATTCTTCTATGCGCAACGTCGTTTAAAGACAACTTGTTAAAAGATGCCTCAAGCAGTTATTACAAAATGGTATACTATAAAATGTTAACAGGCGTTGTAACATAAAACATAAAGGTTCTACCGAGACTTGAACTCGAATAGCAGGAGTCGAGAGTGCTAACCGTTACACCATAGAACCGATATAGATTAAAATAATGACTCAGAATTAATAATTCACAATATATAAAAATATAAAGCTATAAGTGTGTTTAATATATTAAATATTAATCGGTTGTGTGGTGTAATGGTTAGCACTGTGGAGTCTGAATCAAAATTATGTATTTGTACATAAATCAGTTGTTTTGAAAGCGTCATTTCGATGATTAGAGTAAACCAACTAGCCTACCGTCCAATAAATAATAGATTGAATTTAGAGTTTCAATAAAAGATTCTGAAGAATTGTTTTAATATTCAGACACATTGTATAGATTATTTTGTTTTATTGCAACGAAAATGCAAATTCTGACAATTCCTCTTTTTATATATCACGAGAATGATTTATATTCTGATGTTTGTAATTGTAATCGGTGATTCCAATAAAGAGTATCAGAGTGATGTAATCCGATCCCAATACTGTAACCATAGTAGCCTATTCAATAAACAAAAATGTTCAATTTAAGAGATCACAATTGAAATAATATCAAAGGTCACATAAGAAGATAAATCAATACCAACCTAGAAAACATTTTGACAAGCTTATGCATTATTGGATTTTTCTGCTACGTTTGGTTTTTTCAAAGAATATATGAAACTTGATTAATTATATTATGGGGGATGTGGAAATTACTTGAAAGATCGGTAAAGCGATGTCCTTTTGAATAATCAGTATTTCAAATAAAAAGTATTCTGATAGTCGTATACGAATAGTTTCCACATTAACCATATACTACTACTATTAATAATAATGATAATAATAATAATAATACTTTTTTGTTTGCAAAAACGAAATTATATGTTCAAATATTTTATATTTTTACACAAAAGAAAGGCTCTAGCGAGATTTGAACTCGGATTGCTGGATTCAAGTCCAGAGTGCTAACCATTACACCATAGAACCGATATAAGTAATGTAAAGTGAACTCATAGTGATTAATGGTTGCTGGTATATAAAAATATAAAGATATAAGTGTGTTTAATATAACAGATAGCTATCGGTCGGTTCTATGGTGTAATGGTTAACACTATGGACTCTGAATCCAGCGATCCGAATTCAAATCTCAGTAGAACTTTAATAATTTTTTCGTGTTGATGAAAGGGTCAGACCTACACCAAACTGCGGGTTTTTTTAAATTTAGAACATTTGTTATTAATGCTTTTAGTTGTAATTACGATCATGATTTTAATGTCAATTTTTAGCACGGTATTCTAGTAATACTAACTGTTACAAATGACGTATAACTACAATTGTCAGATCCTGTATTAAACTGGCCTTCATTTTTTATTGTTGCATGACGCATCAAAAAGAATGCAGAAACTTTCTTAGTTAAGATTTTAATTTTACAAAAGGAAACAACCTGATGCTTCTTCTCTTTCGTTATAGCAACTTATTTCATAACTTGATCGCCTTTCGTCCCGTCTTAAATTAACTCTTCTAGCTATGTCTAACCAGAAACTTTGGCCCTTCGAAAACATAATACTCATGCATGCCAATGTTTAAGTTAAGAGAAACCTTGCTCCCCATTATAAACACTTTGCAATACAACACATCATGCAGCTCTCTTCGCCTACGTTTTGGAATTAGAGGCATTGTATTTTATTTTATAATACGTATATTTAGAAAGGTACCAATATCCAGAAACATATCCACCAATAAACAATGGTCTGAATGTTAAGATTATGTTCCTTTGACGAGGTAACTTTATTTTTACTATAAGGGAAAAGTTACTAAGATTTTGATTTTTAGACAGATATCTTCTACCTTTTGATAAGGCAAAACAGATATTTTATTAGTATAATGGGTAAAACTAAGAAGGAGAAAAAACACAAACGCTTTAATCATGAATCAAAACAGTAACGCCGATTTATTGTATCTAACAAGAAATTGATCACGCCTTTCCGATATTGAAAAAAATGATTTAATAAGGTTCGATTGTAAAACCATGTCCCACTTATTTTTTTTCAAAGATTTCATAAAATACATTTAAAATGGTATATGTCAATAATAATATTCTGTTTTGTATATGTTACCATTAGTGATCGATAAATAGGGATTAATTAAACCATAGAAAGAAAAAAATCATTAAGTAACAATAACGGAATTGCTCTTTTCATCCTTAATTTAAATAAAAAACAAAACATACCAATTCGTGCCCAAATCACAATCCAAAAGCAAAATAAAAAACTTTAAAACTGGCAAATTAGATGAAACACGTGAACCCCCCAGAGAAGTGAGGTGGGGTGCTTCGGAAGGATAAGCACCTCTTGTTTAATTTACCAAGCTACCTTCGACACGTGTGAAAATCATTACGATTACAATAACTGCCTTGATTTTCATATTTCAATATTTTACACCTTTATTTTTCTTTTTTACTCATTTGTTGTTTTCATACATTTTCCGCTCCGAAGATATATCCAATGCCGATAAAGCGAATTATTTGAGATTTTATACTACTAAAATCTAATTTAAAGATAATAATTATATCTAACTTAGTATGTATCATCACAAACACATCTTCCAAACACAATAATTAGATACAATACAAGTGTAAACATTATAATTCCAGCTAGATATGAAACATACGGATGGACACAAGATACGAAGTTATAACAGTCGTCTTTACTGGACTCGTTACTATCTGTGTATGACGTAGTAGTAGCTATCACGATATCTATTGAACAATTTAAATACACCATATCACTGGACGGATTGGATACATATATACAGTCATTATAGTTATTACTATTTGCATCTGTCGTAATAATTGTTATAAATTCCTCCGATGTTTCATTGTATAAAACTTCCTCAGTAGCTGCTGTAGATTTCGTTGAAGTGTCTATTGTTCGATCGTGCTTCACTGGTTTTTCTGATACCCGGATGTCGTGTAACAACAAAGGCATCAGTGCTTTCCGTTTCACAACATGCATTGGAAAAATAACACTGTTATATATTTCCTCTTTTTTCTGTTTGTTAGGTCTCATATGGACATAATTAACCCTCAAATTAACACCAGGAAGGGATTGTTTGAGAAATCTATGTAGTAAATTTGGCGAATTTTGACTTTCCTTTATATTTTTCGTAACATGTGCATTAGTATTTATATTCTGGTTACCACCAGGAAGTGACTGTTTGAGAAATCTATGTAGTAAGTTTGGCGAAATTCTACTTTTCTTCACACGTTTTGTTAGATATGTGTTAGTATCCATTATCTGAATATTTCTGTTGTCCTCTACATAAACATTTGTATTTAGTGGTTCTGACTTCTTCCAATGTAAATCTTTGCTGAATGTTAATGGTTTTCCCTTTGTCAAATCTGGTATAATAACTGCAAAAAAGAAGATAAAAATGAAAATCAGAGCAGTAGTGAAAGCAGAGGTGTGTGAGTATTTGAAAAGTATTGCTTGTTTGAAGATGTGTTTCATTGCAACTTTCTATGTTTAATGGTATATATTAAATTATACTGGATGTTTACGTTTGTGAAAGGTATTTATTTCAACCCTTGCTTTTAACATACTAGCTACCGCCACCATTTCGATACATAGAATCGGCAATATCTCTAAGTATAAATTGTAAAACCAGATAATTCTTATATTAGTGCTGAATACTTTTTAGCAACGGGCAATCGACAGAAACTAATGTAATTATATAAGAAATTATACATGTATAAAAATCAACCCAAATATTTTCTGGTTTTATAAATTGTACTTTCGGCTATATTTCATATAAGGTTAATTACTCAGGTCATCCTCAGGTCAATGGCCAGGCAAGCCTTTACCTCTAGGCAATTATTCAATAACGTACAGCCTGGACATTACATGATGTATGCATCTTTGTCCAATTGACCTTACAAATCAGGTCATGCTCTAACCTTCTGTTACCTGACAGAAGAGTATAAAAGGTCGTCGCAGGTTTCACTCGACACACACACACATCTACACACAGACACCCACATCCGGAATAAAGAACCAGAAGCAACAGTTAGCCTTCCTAGTTATCTTCTAAAGCATTATTACCACGTCACACTAAACCGGAACAAAAGGCACGAAATAAGACACAAGCAATTAATTCACATAATAAGACTAGTTAACATTCTTTCAAAATGAACATCAAATGTTAAAAAGGGACAACTTTCTATTCTAAAGCATTGTTTTGTATTTTTGCTGTTTTTAAAACATTAGTTTATCATCTACAGTAAGTATCCTACAAAGATAAGGCAAATCAATCATTAATGTAAAAATGTTTTTCTTTCAAAACAAATGTCAGGATTAAAATGTATTAAATAGTTTTTTAACAATAACAAAAGTGTTAATGTGTTTTTTTTTCTTTTTGCTATTTTTGTTTGAAATGAAATTATTTCACAGAATATAAATAATTAGCTGTTAGTGTGACTAAAGGTCCTCCAATAGTGCTATAACCACACCACTGGTAATTCATTTCAGTGTTTGTTCCAAACGCGGTGACTTTATTATCAGTGGTCCCAATATGTGATTGTTTTTTCTTGTCTTGTATTGTATAGTGTGTATGTTTCATCGCTGCCTTGTACTGTGTCTTGTTCTTGGGTGCATATATGTAACAAGTGTATGGTACATTCTTCTATACAAACTTATATTAATTAATTGAATATCAGTGTCCTAAAACATAGAGATTAGATATAAAAGCTGGTACTAAATTTTGGTCCGAAAACTCGTTAAATAACCTAACATACTATACACTTATACACTGCTTTTCTATTTACTTTTTTCTTTATTTCTGATGCAAAAACATTAGCTGCTGCATAGCAAAACATCTCATAAAGATAGAAAGATTTTAAGATATTGAATTTCCATGTAGTCTCTAAAAACACTAAATACAACTTACATATAGATCTTTAACACACAACATTTACATTGCATTTTAACAGTATATAATCCATACAGGAATCACACACATAAAACGCATTATTTAACAGCTATTAATTTACAAGTACTTTTATGTGTAATTTATAGGAAACCATTGGAAGAATTCAATGATAAAATCACATTAAATCAAATTAAATTGATTACAGACACATTATAGGAGAATCCATAACATGGACTTGTATGTTTGGTTTTTTATTCTCCTTAATGCAACAAGAATATTATTTCACAAAAGCAGCTTTTCCCACTCATTGATTGTAATATATATACTATCATCAGTCTGGAAATTCGTATGCCACTAGTTCTATCACAAAGATCCTGTGGTTTTTTTTAACTAATTTTTTTAAGTTTTTCTCAGTTTTAAAAGTAGTATTTTTCTTCATCTCACAAGTATTACAGTAAAAATAAAAGCCGAGAAAACAGTTCCTCATTTTTAAGCGTATTAATTTGTTACATAGGGGATTTCGAAATGACTTTCGTAGTAAATTGTTTTTTCCAGTAAAATCTACTGCAGTTACAGGGAAATGAATTGTTGTTCCTATAAGGTTAAGGCTGCTGGCACCACCATCTACAGACCAGAAAACTTTGGCTTCATCTGCTTTAGCGTTGGAATGATTACGTGACATCTTACTAAACTTAAAGTACTTAAATACCGTATGATTTAATCAAAACAAGTAATTTTCTACATTGGTTTGTCTTGAACAAATAAAATCACATCACTTTGAATCATATTATCTATGGAGTTTTTTGATAATAATATGAGTTAGTAAAAGATCACTAACGTTATACTTGAATTTTTAATATGGTTACTATAGTAATAAGATTTTGATTATATTGTTACGATTATTTTTATTTGAATTATTGATAAAAGATGCAAAGTATTACGAGAACAAATAATGTTTAAGAAATATTTAATAATAAATGAAGTTTTAAGAATTGATATTACTTCACGAAATTGCCTTTCTGTTACAACAATCTACAAAATTTTCTCACTAAAAATAAATAAAAGTTAGATGGCAAACAAAACATACTATTACTGGTAAAATTGGTAATACAATCAAATTTTATGTTTGCCCTAATCTAATGATACCGAATATCAAAATTGATGTTTCCAGTCGATTTGTGTTTTATTAGTCATGACAGTTACAGGTTGGCTGGTTCTTTGCCAAAATATAAAAGGTTTCTTCAATACAAATGCTCCACTCTTCACATCAATCCATGATATTGATAACTTCGTCGGTACGCTACGATCAGATCAAAAGGAAATATCATGCATGTTTTCACAATGATATTAATTTGTTAACCACAATCCTTCAGACTAGATATTAATATTTAGATCTTACAACGAAATCACTTGGAGAAAAAACTCAACAGTTGAACAGCACATATAAACACCCCGTGGATAGTTAAAAGATGAAACTAATATGGGTTCTATAGCAAGTAACAGTGTTTAATTGATGATGACAAATACCGTACAATGTCAAAGTTTTAATTATACAATTTGTTACAGACATGCTTTGAGCTACAACGTAAATATTTAAGGAATTTCAAAAACAACGGAATGCAAAAAGGACGCCGCTACACCAGTAAAATCAGTGACATATATAACTATTCCATACGATACAATTGTCAATAGACACGATCTAATAGTTTCCATACTGCTATTGTACGCATTCATTGTATATGTTGGGAAAGAGTAAGCACCAAATCATCAACTTGCTTTGTAAATATGAATATTTATAAATAGAAGTTAAAATTAGTACTTTTTTATTTTAAGTCAAAATACCCTAAATTACATTACTCAATATGTTTGACTGATTTCAATCAATTCAAGATGTCAGGTCAATTTTTTTCCATTTTTTCCTATTTTTTTAAAATAAAATGACATCATACCGTCGGTTTGTATATGGATGTAGACTGATTAAAGTATTGAATTTTTGGTTATAACGTAATATCTCTATGTGACATAATGACAAAACCTCTACAATTACGACATGTAATAAAACACAAATCAATTGAACTACTTCTAATCAAGTCTTGTTTCTGATTTGTCTGTCAAATATTAGATATGGAAGTAAAGATTTGACAGCGAAATTGTTTGATAACAACAAATGCATGGTCTAAATAAGTTATCAAGCACGAACACAAATTTAATAATGCCTCTCAAGCATTACTCTAAAAGCTGCTATATGACCATTACCTTTTCCGAAAAATGATGAATCGCATGGTTGTCTTTTTTGTATGTATAATAAATTGAAGCCATTTGAAAGTAGTCATCTAATGACAATAGAATCAAGAGGATTGTCGGTCAAGGAATAATCAATGAACATACATTGTATTTGTTTTGGTCATAGATTATCTTCTATTTCTTGTATTTCTGTAACTGGAATATATATAGTCAAAAACAAACATACCAATCAATGTCCGAATCACAATTTAAAAGCAAAGTAAAAACTGACTGACGGGTCAGGTTAGACACGTGAACTTCCAACGGGAAAGTGAGGCCGGGTACTCTGGAAGGGTAAACACCTCCTGTGCAGCTAGCTATACCCGCCACGTGTGAAATCAAAATTGTGTGAAAGGAACATGGAACTATGGGATGTCAAATATATCCTGGACACATGACCATGACTCTAAAAAACAAAACTTTTAACATTTGGTAATTTATACCGACACAGAAATAAAAGTAAGATCATAATTAAGGAATGTAACATTTGACACAAAAATAACTTTGAGTCTAACATAATTCAAATTGTCATAACAAATAAAACAGAGAAAATGTTAGGCATTCATATTAGATAAAGGAATTGAAGGAAAGCACATTTCTCGCAAGAATAAACGCAGTTTATATAAGATTACAGAACACCAAGCAAGTATCCTTAATGTTTCTTTCGAGTGTTATGACCTAGCGTGCTAAGAAAAAACTGATAGGATTGAAGATTGTATAAGTTTTGTTTAATAATTATCAAGGACGACTTCAAATATTTTTATCTTATTTTGAATAAAATGTAATCATTAAAGCATCAAATTTGTCTTCATTAACAGCTTTACCAAGTTTGAGACAAAATAAACACAAAAACCCTATTACAATTGTGATGATAACACAAAACATCATGTCTTCGCTAGTGCGTTCATGCCTTATCTGCCAATCTATACAGATTGGTGTTACAACTACAATACTCATCACAATTACGTGTTACCATTACTATCATTCTAGCATCATACTCAGCCAATAATTCTATCACAGAAATTCTGACATTTAATAAAATATTCAGGATCGATTCCCTGTCGTGATAAACTAACTTGTTTCCATACAAACCTATGTTATTATTGACACAGCGAAACACAAAGCTACTTACAGTGATAAGTATACGGGAACTTGGACTGAACATGCAATGTGATTGGGTTTTATTTTCTATATTTTATGGGCGATTGAAGTGTTAACGGAAATGTAAACTTATTTGAAAGTAATGTAAACAAAACCTGACCAAATTAGTTAGTTCGAAAGAATATACGATTTTTTTTTAAAATTTCATTTTAACTTTGTTTCATTGTTGCCCTTCCACGTCGCCTTATCAATTTGCATGTACATAGTACGGAAATTATATAACAACTTGATAGTTGGCATCTTTATATGTCAACGCCCTTATATATAAAAAATAAACATACTAATCCCTGTCCAAACCACAGTGTTTGATGTATTGTCCTTCAGGATCATCCCAGAAACAGATAAAATCAATTCATAGAACAAATATATAATTTTACTGATGGTGATCATTGTCAGAAATTACATTTTTGGATAACGTTACCATGGAAACAAGATTGGAATTACGCTACCGTGTTTCCTTTATTGGCAATATTGATCATAATTGAAAACTATACGAAAAATAAATCATGTTTGGGATAAATTAAGGGGAAGTTCACAGAATTGGTTTTCCATTCTACAATTGTAGTTCTAAGTCAGCCCTTTATCCTTTAGAACGAATTTTCCATAACAACAATTAGCGCAATAACTATTTCAAGTGATGGGATGCTTAAGTAATATGAATTTCTCCTATATTGGTATATTTGTGTAATTTCTTGTAAGGCCTGAAGTGTTGTTTAAAATTTCAAATTGATAATTGATTGCTCAATTTTATTTTTGATGTTTGTAAAAGTCAAGACATATGGGGTGTTATAATCTCTTCCAGGGAAACATTTACCATTGGAACAAACAGAACGAGCACTCCGTTCAGAACATTGTTTTACAAACTATTTCCATCAAAAAAAATAAAAACACGCTCAAGGATGATGTTAGATTTGTTCAATTTTGACGATAAATGAAGACAGTAGAACACCAACGATACTTCAAGAATAAATGATATCAAGAAAGGATTGAAACTTTGTAAATAAAGAAATTTGGGTTTCGAAACAACACGAACTCCCTCAAAGGATTACAATACTATTTTTTGTGTAAAGTCTTTCATGAAGTTGGATTTAAAACAAAGTAAGAGTTCTGCTCTGGCAAAATATATGAAAGACGATTCATACGGGAACTCGTTTTTATTTTACCAGATTTTGAATAAAACTAATAAACTAATAGATGGGGATCTGATTCAAAAGAATTATCCGACACGAAGGATTTTTACTTTGTCTTATCATTTTATTCTTATATTTTTAATTTTGTTTTCATAGTAAGATATCCCGTATTCTTTGCTAAAATGATTAAAAGGAAACAGTAAAGATAACTATGCTTAAAAATGTCTAAATATTGTTTTGTGATTAAAACAAACTAAAGTGACAGTCTATATTGAATGTATATTTAACAAGAATAGAATGGATTAAAACGTTGTGAATGGGATGGTTGAATTCCATGTTGTGTCCTCAGCTATAAGTAAGACAATTAAGATTTGATTTATATCTACTTAGACTTCACGATAGATATATCATCTTGACAACTTTGACATTATATCATTACTGAACTAACAAATACTGAACACTGCGCCTAAATATATGCCAAAACAAGGATACTTATAATTTAGATTTATTAGATAGATAGTGTGTCCCCTTTAACACGGGGTTTTCTGAATATAACATATTGTTGGAGCGCCCAGTATATATATATATATATATATATATATATATATATATTGTTACAGAAAGATTTTTACAGAAAGTGAAGTTGACGGTGCTGTTTAATGATCCTTACAAATTGACATTTTAATTTTGGCATGGCTACTATTGAAACAATTTTCATTACATCTTAATATAACTCTTCATTGAAATATTGATTACTGAAAACCGAAAACCGGTGTATAAAGAGTTGGCATTAGATTTTCTTCTTACGTTAACCAAAGCTTATATGAAGCATGTTTTTTTGTTCTCTCGCCAGTAGCAGTAACTATGTTTTTATAATGCGATAATGTGTTAAAATGGTTTCCTTGTTAGTTTTGATTTAGTTTCCAATATACGCATAAAAAACGAAGGTTGCGAAAAATGTCTGATAGAACCAGACACATTTAACACCATATAATATGTCACTGACTGAATACAACATACCATTTCTTATAGATGTTGATGTTAATCAGTCTTCAAATCAAATAATTTATTCGGTAGATGTCCATGGCAATCATGGAATAAAAGTAACCCATCTGTAAAAGCATAAAGGTTTTATTGATAAACATACCCTACCCTGCTATGGTACAAAAATTCTAAAAATCTCTAGTTATTATAGTATAACACCATCAAGGGTCACAATCTAACTTATATTTTCCATTTTGGTACAAAATAATAGAGTAAAAAGAGAAAGTAAGATACTGGAAACGAAATCCGCCACAGGTCTTCCTATGGGTTATCTCGACAAATCAATTCACGTTTCTTATGTTGAAAACTGATATCCTCGGATTAAAATTAAAACATGTTTACTGATATACATAGATCATTTCATAAAGCAAACTCTGTCACAATTGCAATGTACTTGTTTCTGATTGCTTCTTCGTTTGCCCTATCAACGAAATCATGAATAGGATTATAAAAGGCCATATTACTCATTCAAGACATACAATTCTTCTTGTATATTTACTTCATATACTACTTAACATGATCTAGAACCTGGAATTTTGCGAACATAATAATGTTGGCACAACCTTACTCGGTCGCAAAATAGCCCCATAGATACGCGTTAACCAACAATGTCCGTGTACGCTGATTGCATGTTGATTTAGAAGTTATCATTGGGATAATTTTATTCCGTGCCGTGTCTACATCTTTAAATAAGACAATTAAGAAGTGATTTATCGAGGGTTTATAGGTGATTTGTAACTATTTATTTGTGTATATAAACTGTTAGTAAATAATATACATGCCTAGATAGAGACTGTACACATTGACTTAAGTCAATAAACCCTTATAGTTAAAGGGTCATCTGAGTAGGAAAATTCAAGTGAATACCATTTGGTTGAAAAACGTGAAAGAGGGGTACAATTATGAAATTATCTACACAAGTGTAAAGATTTATAAATAGAAATAAGCCAGGAATTGATAATTTAAGAGTTTGTTGCATTTTTTACGGAAATTGTGCAAAAATACACGTTTTGGGGGAAAATGGTTTTCATCTTGTATAACGAATTTATTTAAAAAATGAAAAGATATAATTAATATATTCAACGTCATAGATCATTGCATAGGGGCCAGAGTTTGTTTGTTAAACACCGAACATCTAATATATCTTTATTTTGTATCACTACAGTACAAATGCGGCACGAACATACCAGTCCATGTTTATATCTTCATCCCAAAAGCAGAAGGAACTTTGAGAAATGACAAAGTTAGTCAATTTGATTATGACAAATATTCTGCCTTTAGGCATCACTGAATTATCGTAGTTTCAGATGTCCTAATAATGATGGTTTATTGACCTTCTTGATGCTATTATAATTAACTTACTGTGTTTCTATTGAATGCTCCATTTCATTGCTTTGTATTGATCTTATCTCCGGTATTTTCTTGGTTTTCTGTTATGCAGATACAATATTAATTTTACAAATATTGGCACTAGATTGTCGTACCGTTAAATTGTTCTCAATACTTGATTACATTAACACATTCAACGAACGCATTTGATCACACGATACGCTCATCAATGAAATCGCCTATATGCACTAAACGATGTATATGGGGAAATGTGGTTTACCGACATTTATTTTATTTATTTATTTATTTGATTCGATTTTATTTGGGTGTTTTTGTCGGTTGCATTCTAACATTTTGCATAGTTCAGTTTTTATGCTATCAGTGTCCTTGTTATAACTGACTGGAAATATTTTTTTCCAGATGTTTATTTCTTTCATAATTATCATAAGAAGCATAAAATACTCTTTGACCATTTCCTCGATGGAAATGTATACTGTATTTAAACCGTTATGTACTGAGTGTACTGAAGTGTACTCAATGGAAGAAGAAGCAGAATAGATCTAAAAGTCTCAATAATTGTCGGTACATTCCGTGCGTTCCGTTAAATCAGAATAAACCGGAGTTTATTACCTGATGCCTTAGGGTATCCAGACAACAGAAACATTTAGACATCTTTCTGAGTCTAATTAAACATTTAACTGATTTAATTATAGAATGGATCTAATAGAATAAATCTGTGTCTGAAACCAAATGTATCGCGGAAAACATTACAACATTTAAATCATGATAATTTAATTATATAAAACAATTAGGTTTATCATATGCTAACAACTAGTAATGTTAATTTTTCCATTATTCTTTTGTGATGTAAAAGGATCGACAATTCAAATGTCTATTGACAATGCTAAAAAATATCAACTAAGAATATTTAGACTTATCTATTCTTTCCAATAATCCTAAACTAAATGATAAACAAATATTTAAACCGAACAACTGTAAAATAAATTAAATCAAAACTCCTCACTATAAAGAGTAATGTACATTGATCATTGTAGGGTCCTACGATTTTATTTCTTTACATTCAATGATAAAACATGGAAACTTTAACAATACATCTACATTTGTTTTAACTTGAAATAATTGTGTTGTACTGTAAAAATTTCAAAAAAAATCAGTCTGCACTTACACTTGTACAAAAGACAATAAAAAAAAAAACAAAAAAAAACAAAAAATACATTGTAACCATTCGTTACCACAACAACCAAATCTGCAATCTATCTATCCCTTCCTAGCCCAATAAATAAAATCTGGTAATTATCCAAGAAAATTCCATTGACTATTGTTATAGTAAAGCTTAAATACAATAAAGAGCCCGCTGTTTGGTCATAACTCGATTATAAAATAGTTTCAGATGTCGTAATAATGATGTTTTACGAGCCTCTGTTCTGCCATTAACTATCGTAATTTCTTTACATGATCAGTTACTGATTATCGGATTCTTATTTGAAATAGTCCTATATTGTTCTTATATCCAATATCACTTTCTTGATCTTTGATCATGTGATTTATTTAGGTTGGGTGTTTGCATGTTAACATGTTGTTTAATATGTCTAAATTACACATGTTCCGTGTGGTTTTTCAGTTTGCACCAAAGATTCTTTAATTTATCGACATAATTCAATTTTGCATTTGTTTCCAGTATTTTTTAATTGGAAAGATATCTTCTGTTATCGCTGGCTCTTGCCATGGGCGATACACAGGAATGTGTATCCCCATGCCATAGCGATGTTATTTCCTTTTTTTTATTTTAAGGTTCAATACTAGTATGCTATTGGACTCTAACCCAATGATCGCAAGTGTACTGTAGAAAATGTCCAATTCTTTCATGTTTCTGGCATATAGCAGTTTTTAAATTAATCATAAAAATATTCAAATATGCTATATGAAAATACTATATGACAATTATAATCTTTTTGCATTTTTGAATGTATTTTATGATTAAATGTAAAAAAAATGCTATATGACATTTCCATGACAAAATTTTTTTTTTATTTCAAATCACAGTATTTGATACCTTTACAACTTTAATGAACAGTGACCATCCAAAATCTGGAGTGTTATAATCAGGGGAATCAATTATATTTATGTGCTTACTTGTGTACCTAAGTTTTTTTTCTAGGTTGTATTAGCAGTTGCCGAGTATATTTTCAGATCTAAATTATAAATGTTATAACTAGTAGATTGTGGGATTAAGAAAGCACCTTAATAATGAATTGTCATGTGCTGATTTCGATTTTTTATTAAAATAATGCCTTTAAAATCAGTGTCATGTGCTGATTTTGAATGCATTACATGTATTTTAATCAAAATTCAAAGTCAGCACATGGCAGAATGTTTCAAAACCTATCTGGGGATGATATAGCATTTTACCCAGAATCGTGTTTTAATTCTATTTCTATTTTATCCGTCATCATAAACAACAATGTATTTATTTATTAATGAACTTTCTCACAGTTAATTCAAATTCTTCAATCAAACACTGTTTAACCATTGTGTGTGTCAGTTCAATCCTAAACCTCCTGTATAAAAACCAGGCGATGTTATAAATACTGATCATGAAAGTTAAGGACAATTCCTTATGTAATTATTCATATAAACGTTAAGGTTCTATGGTGTAATGGTTAGCACTCTGGACTCTGAATCCAGCGATCCGAGTTCAAATCAATGTAGAACCTTATGAAACTTTTTAAAAAAATTTAAACCGAGTAATGTACTCCAGTGTAACTTTTTGACATATCAAGTAATCCTATCAAAATCAGACACCCCCTCAAAAATCATTTAACCTCTTTATCGTATTCCTATCAATACCAACATAATACCCATGTGGTATTCAGATACATGTATTTGAAAAAAAGATTAAGAAACAGGTTCTGCATTAAAGAAAAAAGCAAAGGTTCTACCGAGATTTGAACTCGGATCGCTGGATTCAGAGTCCAGAGTGCTAACCATTACACCATAGAACCGCACACATTATAATTGGATTATATTTAATACTTATTGATTTGTGACTATTTGATCGGGAGTTAATAATAGATTATACTATGATATTATGCCACATTTATAAACTTGACATTTATTTTAATAGTTTAATTAATGGTTACTATAAACAAGTTCTTGTCGCTGTTTCGATTGGAAATGTTCATCTAATTGGTCATATTTATTTTTCAATTAATTTTAATCATTTTATCTGTGGAAAAATGATAGATTGGATTGATATGTATTAGGGAGTATGTGTAAATAAACATCTTTTATTATTTATTTATTTATTTATCTATTTATTTAATTATTTATTTGAAATCATATGGGTTACTAGTCAGTTACTTGTATATGTAATGGTACAAACTTGAATTAGGCCATTTGAGTATGTTTTAAGTTTTTAATGAAACACTGCATGGGTAAAAGTCATTATTATTATCGTTTACTTTTTGATGTGGACTAATAAAATAGGTAAATACCAAAAAAAATATTTTTTATTATTATTACTATTATTTTTTTGTGAGAAGTCATATGGAGTACTAATTGGTTACATGTATCTGTAATGGTACAAACTTGGATACGGTCATTTGAGTTTAAGTTTAAAGTTTTTAATAAAACAATGCATGGGTATAATAAAAGTAATTTTTGATTAACGTTTGCTTTTGATGTGGACAAATAAAAAAGGTAAATACCAAAAAATATTGGAAGAAGGTTCTACCGAGATTTGAACTCGGATCGCTGGATTCAAAGTCCAGAGTGCTAACCATTACACCATAGAACCGATATAGATATAATGTATATAAACTACATTTAGACACACTCTATATATATATGTACATACGGATATGAAGTATTAGATTTAACATTCGCTGATTGTTTTAAACTTCAACAGAAAAGCAATTGCAAATTGCAGGTGTGTATTTTTATTGTCGAATCAATTTATTTAAAAATAAGAATACAATCATTGTTTAACATAACAAATCCAAAAGACTGAATATGTAATCCCAAACTAGAGATATAGGTATATTTATTTCCGTCTGTTGTGCAATACTTTGATGTAACAATAGAAAATCATGGATTAACAACGACACTTAAAACCTCATATACCACCTTCAGCGGTTTTTGAACGGAATTAAATTTGATTTGTAATGTTTATTCTGCCAATACCAAAAAGGAGGTTTGTCATTATTGAAACTAAGTCTAATTGATTCAGATGCCAGAATGTTTACCTTACATCAGGTACCACTAAGTATAAATTAATTAAATGATATTTGCATACTAGTAGTAGGCAATGAGACCATATATGGCTAAATCATTTACTAAATAAAAAGCTGTACAGATATTTAATAATTTTACACATTTTACGGTTTATATGAATCAGTAATGCCCGTGGCATCAATTAAACATGTACATGTAATCATATAACCTCGTTTAACGCCTCCAGTGGTGTATATACATAGAATTGAACGTTCTTTGAAGCTGATGTGACATTTAAACTCCACTAATATAGTCAACATACATTTTATTTCTGAAGTGATCGTTTGAAATATGAACTTACTTATTTCAAATGGCAACCAATTCTTTGACACCCCATCTTCTGTATTATTGGACATGTTAATCAAGTGGCTATTTTTTCAGAGTTTGTAGTAAGTAATAAAGAAATCTAAACATCTATGTAAAAACGAACAATCACTCTGCGTCTTTTAAATTTAACCTTATTGATCTAGTATCATGCTCTTATAGGCAATCATGGAAACTCTTCAATTGAAGAAACTGGCTGTACCTTACTACACAACTGGCATCATTTAGCACTACAAACGCCCACTCATTTAGTTTATCAATGACCAGGATAAACATAAGATAAATGATTTTTGATCAGAAATACAACAAATTATCCTTTTGAAAATTTAATCAAAAACAAACATGCTAATCCATGTCCGAATCCCAATACAGAAGCAAAGTAAAAACTTCAGGACTGACAAGTTAGGTTAGAAAAATTAACAAATTAAAACAAATTAAATAGTTAATGGTTGGATTTGCCAATCAAAGATAAAAACCACTCTTCGACAAAAAACAAATGTAAACACAATTGCGTTGTTCTTTTAATCGATGGAATCTCTAGAAAATAAAATAAAATTTAAAAAATAGTAATTCGGAATAATACGTTGTAATTGTTTTCGAAAAAAAACATTAACATGAATAATTTATGATACAATAATGTGTTATTCCAAAATAACCGAGGAAGAACTGGCAATCGGGGGCATTTAACATTTATTTTAAACGTAACGGCTTAAGAATAATGGATAAGTAACCGATAGACGCAATCATTTTTACTCCCTCACAAATGGAATCCCGTTATCAGTAGCTACCACATGTGTTATTAGTTTCAGTTTATGCTACTTAATTGAAGATACATTTAATTTATTATTTATATATAACAACTGCATTACATAACACGTTGTTATCTAGATGACTTCACAACCAATATGATGAATAAAAGTTTACTGACATGCTTTTGTGATAAGCGGTTTTTTTTACATAATACTATTTTTAACATGCACAGCACATAATCTGCAAGGTACTTAGCGTCTTGGTCTTATCTATTATTGAGGTTTAGGGTGAAGCAAACTGGATACGGCTATCCTTCCAGAGCACTCGGTCTCACTTCTCAGGTGGAAGGTGTTCTTAATTTGCCAGATTTTTTTGCTGTTGGGATTGTATTCGAATATGGATTGGTATATTTGTGGTTTATCTTTTTGGGGCTATTTAACATTATGCAATACTTGTTAGTTATTTCTAGCAATACTACATAAGTATACATGCATACGCTAAAGATCTATTGAATTCAGAGGAACAACATTCCCAAGTGCTGATTATCATTTTTGACGAATTTAGATTGTGTAAGTCTATTTTTACTGCATGTCAGAACTTTGTGAATTATTGACTTTATATATATATATAGAGCGGAAAACCAAAAAGCTATTGATTCCAGTAAAACAAACTTTTTCATGAACATTTATTGTGCTCTATTCATTGCAGAGATTCCTTGTGATGACTTCCTTAATCGAAATCGACTCAACATAATATTTCTGCATCGTCAATATATATTTTTGGGTTTTAGTACGATTGATGTCATGGAATTCATGTAGTTCTTTGGCTTCAAATAGAATTCTCATTTTGTCAATATATAGTTATTTGGCTTCAAATAGCATTACGACTGTTGTAAGAATTCTCCGTTTTTTAATTATACCAAGTAAAATTGTTAATTTTTGAACTTATGAAGGTATATCGATCAGAAAATCAAAGTTTGCATGATTGACAATTGATCAATTATTAAGACGCATACTTCATGGTCATTTCATAATAAACTACGTGCTAGTTTCACTATTTACGAGTGTAGCTACCCAAATAGGAAGTGGTTACCCGACACCCAGAGCACCTAGCCTCAGTTCCTTGGTGGAAGTTCGATTTGGACATGGACCGGTATGTTTGTGTTTGATTGTACCAAACTATACAAATGGTACGTTATTACAAAATGTATTTAAATTATGGAATTGTTTAGGTAAACAATGATAAACAAGTACCTTTTGATCAGGTTTAGCTTCGGTTATATCAGGCACCTTTAAGTAGAATTAAATAACAACATAAAAAGTGTTCTCATAATAACACCCAAATCAATTAAAATGTTAATGACGATATATCGTATAGATTACTTACTTAATGACGTTTTTGAACGCTTTTAAATCATTATATGAAGTAATTATTACAACATCATTAAATGTCTGTCTGAGATTTACCCTCGATCTTTCTACAACAATAACGCATGCAATAAGAATTATTTGCGAAGCAAAACATTTCTATAGGAAACATATAAAGAAAATATAAATACAGTTGAACAATAAAGTAGAAATAATTATAAAAATACAAACCAACGTTTCCATGATAATTGGATTTAGCGACAAAGTTTTCTAATTAGATTTTCAGAACTGACATTTTACAACAGTAATAACGTGTCACGTGTGGACCAAGCACTATAATATTTTGGTAAGCACTGTATTCTGATGGACATACTAAAACGAAATGGTAGTTATTTAACTGTGTTACGGCGAGCTATGAAAGAAAACCCAATGTATAAACCCGTTGTAATCATCTATCTCTTCTTATGTTCAGATTTACAATCGTACATCTCCTCCTTCCATCTGACCATAAGAGTTATTTCTCTGGTGTCAGGATTTGATGTTTTGTGATTGAAATTAGCTTTTTCTGATGGTCAGAGCGATTTATAGAATTATAAATATCGTCTGGCATCAGTCATTCGACATGTTCCAAATGTAGCTTTACCTAACGTTTACTTTTACTGGTAAACAGCTGACCTCAAAATGAATTAAAAATAAGGTATCAATCTTACAAAAAAATCAAACACAACACATTTGTAAAAAAGCAAGCCAAGTATCAGCGATAAAAAGCATATGATAAATAATTTAACATCAGATGCATCGTTAGTCGGTATGTCGGTACACACCTGTCAGATTATAACGGAGGACCCGGATTAATTCCTTATAGGAATTTCACATGTTTAACTTAATTTGTCCGTTTTCAAAGTTTTTACCTTGCTTTGTTGAGGTTGAAGTAATTTGATCATGGAGCAGATTTGTTGTGTTTGAATATATCTTGAACTAAAAACTGTGTAAGACAAGCCTCGTCTCTGACCCCTCGGGTGAGATTTCCCTATCCTACATGGATATTCATGATAGATTTTATTATTCTCCCATGGCAAGCCATGTAATATAGAAATATTCCATTGGAGATACCGCTGGTGGATATCTCTATCAGCTATGGCACGGGGGTAATCCTGATACACCGTATTTCATTTACGTCGGAGTATTCCGTCGGTTTTAATTTACGTCCAAGTAAAATGATACATTTTTGGTCGTTACGCTTTACGGTAAAGAGCAAAGAACACAGTTTTTCATATAACTTCACGAAAACGAAACTTTAACAGAAAGCAAAAGGTTATTCACATTATATTTGATGGTTTTTAACTGCCTCGTATAAAATCTTGCAAGAATTAGTCATATTTTTCACGTACCTGTAGCATTCCCATTTTTGGCAGGTCCCTTTGTTTAGCAGCTGATTTTAATAAAACGGGTTTAGATTCAAATGATGTTTTTACTCAAACTTCTCAAAAAATGTCTATACTTTCATAAACTTGAGAAGACAGAAGCTTTACTCTGCTTTTAAGCGAAATATAATGGTTCGTTTAAGCGGAGTGGCATAAATGTTACGCTTTCCGACCAGCTATGTTATGCTTTCCGTGAAGACATGTTACGCTTTCCGTCTATTATGATTCGCAATTGGCAGAGCACACTCTCCATTATAACTTTAGATTGAACGTCTTTTTCGATTAAATCTTCACTGATTGTTTCAGATTGCAGAACAGGATTCAATTTTTAAAAGAGAACAGAACTATATACAGTTCGTAACTTGAACCAATAAAGAACAAAACAACATACAATGTACATGCTTACATAGCAATACAATTCTCCCAAAAGGAAACACTTGTGAAAGTGTAAACAGACTCATGGATAGTTATGCCAATTGCACAAATATAACTACAGTCAACCCTGCTGATAAAGGCCACTCAAGGGAACTAGTAAAAGTGGCTTTATGGACAGGTGGCCCTTATATAAGTTTCAAATGACATGAACAAAGAGAATTTGAGATACAATTTTACTGGCCTTTAAAACCAAGTTGCCCTTATATAAAGATAGTCTTTAAGGGAAGTTGGATTGTACGTGTTAAATAACATTTTGAAGAAGAAAAATGTAGTTCATATATATGGTTTTCAGCTTATTTGGTCCAAGGGCTCAGTTTAGCTATTGAAATCTATCATCGTCCGGCGTGTGTCGTGCGTCGTGCTTTGTTCGTAAACTTTACATTTTGATTACTTGGACAAATTTGATGAAACTTGGGTAACAGGCATTTAAAATTGTGTTCGGGAGTGGTCACGCCTAACAAGATGGCTGCCGTTACTACATATAGCAAAAAAGATAAAAAAAAAATTTCTCTGAAACCAAAACGTGCAAGCAAATTTCGATTGAATATTTGGATTCAGGATAACTAGGAACATGAAAATTGTGTTTTTCATGAAAATTGGACGAAAAATGGGTAACGCGTGTTTTGCGTAAAGTTCGTAATTTGTAAAACTCGAAAAGGCTGTACTGTATGAAGAATTCACTGTTGATCTTGTCTTGCTATTTTCTTTTTATGTCAAGATTAAAGCTCAAGGTCATGTCCCAGTTTATGACCTTTGATTCAATTGTTAATTTGTTAAACATTTCAGCTGATAATGCATGGGATTTTCAGTTTACATGACGATCATTTTTATACATAGATCAAGGTCATGGGTTCAAAAGTCAAATGCACAAGTAATTCAAAACAGTTACTTATCTGCATTGACTAATTACTTTTTGTATAGGCATGTATGTTAGAATATTGTAGGTATTGACATGGTGATCATATAAATCAAGGTCATGGGTTCAGGGTCAAGGTTACAGATATAGAAAGAATAAAGAGGGTTAGGATCAAGGTTACAGATATAGAAAGAATACTAAAATGGACACAATTGTTATAACTTAACTATATAAACAGATAATGACATCACTTCCAGTTATCTCATCCAACCTTTAAGCTCACACGTGTTATTGTGTTGGGACGGTCATTAATCCATTGTATATACTCAGGTGAGCGTTAAGGCCCATCTACCTAATGTTTTAATTTTTAACTTTTTGATCTAAGAATATATTTGAGTTGGGTAATGGTGTTTTACGCCCAAGTTAAGATCTTCCACAGTGTTTCCTTTTGGGAAAATTGTATTGCTATATAAACATGTACATTGTATGTTGTTTTGTTCTTTAAATATTGGTTCAAGTAACGAACTGTGTATAGTTCTGTTCTTTTTCAAAAATTAATTCCTGTTCTGCAAAGCTTTCTGAATAAATTCTGAAACAA
Organism: Anadara kagoshimensis; assembly: GCA_021292105.1. Classification (NCBI taxonomy): domain Eukaryota; kingdom Metazoa; phylum Mollusca; class Bivalvia; order Arcoida; family Arcidae; genus Anadara; species Anadara kagoshimensis. Next base: position 57,292,043 of record CM037858.1, read on the forward strand.
ACAGTGAAGATTTAATCGAGAAAGACATTCAATCTAAAGTTATAATGAAGAGTGTGCTCTGCCAATTGCGAATCGTATTAAACGGAAAGCTTAGCATGTCTTCACGGAAAGCATAACACAGCTGGTCGGAAAGCGTAACATTTATGCCACTCCGCTTAAACGAACCATTATATTTCGCTTAAACGCAGAATAAAGCTTCTATCTTCGCAAGTTTATGAAAGTATAGACATTTCTTGAGAAGTTTGAGTAAAAACATCATTTGAATCCAAACCCATTTTATTAAAATCAGCTGCTAAACAAAGGGACCTGCCAAAAATGGGAATGTTACAGGTACGTGAAAAATATGACTAATTCTTGCAAGATTTTATACGAGGCAGTTAAAAACCATCAAATATAATGTGAATAACCTTTTGCTTTCTGTTAAAGTTTCGTTTTCGTGAAGTTATATGAAAAACTGTGTTCTTTGCTCTTTACCGTAAAGCGTAACGACCAAAAATGTATCATTTTACTCGGACGTAAATTAAAACCGACGGAATACTCCGACGTAAATGAAATACGGTGGATCAGGATTACCCCCGTGTATGGGCCGCGCGTGCAAATTAGCGCTGGAACTACCTTTGGTGGCGTAATAATCAAAAGACAATCGCATGACGTTATCATGTGGGGAACTTGACGTCGTTTTGCGGAAAAAACACACTCAAGTCTTCAAAGTTTACGATAAATAACTTTGTTTTGGATAAACCAAAATCAGGTATATTCTTTCCAATGGTGATATTTGTTTTAAAGTAGAATGTTAAATAACGAAAGTAAATTTTTTCCATTATGGCGTCGATGTCTATGTAAATAGAATTTGAAGCCAAATAATGCCATTAAAATGGGAGAAAAACAATCCATTATGAGTTTATCCATGTAGAATAGGGAAATCTCACCCTCGGGGTTGAACATTTCTGGTCATAAAATCGGCAAGCCTCGTCTCTGACTGTAATGTTCAACCCCTCGGGTGAGATTTCCCTATCCTGCATAGATACTCATAATGGATTCTTATAATCTTCACTTCCGCGTGCTTTTATCTATTATTGTGACGTCGCAATCAAAAGACAATTGAATGACGTCATATCGTGGAGACATAATAACGTCGTCTAACTGGAATCCTTCTTTATAACTTTAACGAAAAGATATTGAAATTACCAAATATCACGAAAATACTGAAATATTAAAAAATTGATCATATAGCGACCAATTGATGGTAAAAAATAATATGGAAAACTGACATACAATTTGTATCGGACAGGGTGTGAACATATTTTGTTTTCTAGTTGATACATTTTGTATCAACCAAAATCGGGTACATTCTGTCCGATGGTTATATTTATTTTTATGTAAAACGTTAAATAACAAAATTAGATTTACAAAGATGGCGTCGACATCGATGTAACTGATACCTGATGCTAAAAATTGTCATAAAAATGGAAGAAAGAAAATCAATCATAAGTTTATCCATGTAGGAAAGGGAAATCTTACCTTCGGGGAGCTCGGCAAGCCTCGTCTCTGACTGAAATATCCAACCCCTCGGGTGAGATTTCCCTATCCTACATGGATACTCGTGATAGATTCTATTAATTCATCCACCCTGCCCCTAATCTGAAATGAACTTCAAATAAAGAAGTTTGCAATAAGGTCGAAATACCAAATGATCGACCCAACAATAGGAACATATTAAACCAAAAACAACTGTTAATAAATTAAAACAAAACGCCTAACTATAAATAGTAACGTACTTCAATCATTTTAAGGTCCCGCCATCCAAATCATTTACTGTCAATGATAAAACATGGAAACGTTAATAAAACATCTACATTTGTTTAAACTTGAAACATGGCCTTGTACTGTAAAAATTAAAATATACTCAGTCTCCACTTACACATGTACAAAGGGCAAATAAAAACAAACATACAAATAAAGACATGTTGCAACATTACCACAACAACCAAATCTGCTATCTATCTATCCCACTTCTAGCCCAATAATAAATTCTGGTAATTATCCAAGATAGCTTCATTGACTATTGTTAAAGTAAAGCTGAAATACAATAAAGAGCCCGCTGTTTGGTCATAACTCGATTATAAAATAGTTTCAGATGTCGTAATAATGATGTTTTACGAGCCTCTGTTCTGCCATTAACTAACATAATTTCTTTCCAATGATCAGTCACTGATTATCGGATTCTTACTCAAAATAGTCCTATATTGTTCTTATATACAATATCACTTTCTTGATCTCTGACCATGTGATTTATAAAGGTTGAGTGTTTTGCATGTTTACATGCTGTTTAATATGTCTAAATATTAGACATGTTCCGTGTGGTGTTTCAGTTTGCACCAAAGATTCTTTTACATATATCGGTATAATTCAATTTTCCATTTGTTCTCAGCAACTTTTAATTGGACAGATATTTTCTGTTATTGCTGGTTGTTGCCATGGGCATACAGGAATGTGTATTCCCATGCCATAGTGATGTTATTTTTTAATTATATATCTTAAGATTCCTTGTGCTATTGGACTCTAACTCAATTATAGCAAGTGTACTGTACAATTCGTGTTTCTTACATATAGCAGGGTTTTTTAAAAATGTAATCATAAAACATTCAAATATGACAATTATAATAATGTTTGACAATTATAATAATTTTGTATTTTTATTGTATTTTATAATTGATTTTTAAAAAAAGAAAATCCTATACTACATTTCCATAACAAAAAGAAAATCCATTTCATTTCAAATCACAGTATTTGATACTTTTACCACCTTAATGGGCAGTAACCATTCAGAAATGAAAGTGTTTTCATCAGTGGTGCCAATTATATGTATGTTTGTCTGACTGTTTACTTGTGTACCTAAGTTTTGATCTTGGTTGTGTTAGCAGTTGCTAAGTACATTAAATGTCTTCAGATATAAGTTTCTTATTTCAGACTGTTAAAAACAGTAGACTGTGGTATTAAGAACCTTGTTAATGAATGGTTCAAAAGCTATCTGAGGATGATATAGTGTTTTACCCCAAGATCGTGTTTTAATTCGGTTTATGTTTTATCACTCATATGAAACAACAATGTATTTATTTATATATAAACATGTTTTAATGAACTTAATCACGGTTAATTCAAATTCTGAAATCAAACGCTGTTTTACCATTGTTTGTTATTTCAATCCTAAAACCCCTATAAAAAACAAGGTAATGTTTTACATACTGAGCAGGAACGACAATCCCCTACTGTAATTATAAATCTTTATCAAGTCGTCCAAGGTTCTATGGTGTAATGGTTAGCACTCTGGACTCTGGGACTTCCGGTGTAGCTCTCCAGCTAGATGGGCGTTTTATGGGCGGTAAACAAATTTGTTTAGTGTTCATCTCATATGAGAACTTTTGTATATAATTTTGTTTAATTGATAGTTATTATATATTATATATTTGTTGTTAAGTGAAAAAAGACATTTAAATCGGGTTTTAACCCGCTTTTGGGGATGGAACCCAGTGCTGGGCTTTTAGACCCGGGGGGTGGTCAACAGCCACGCCCAAGAACATTTGACAAAGAATTGACGGTGGCAGTAAATATAGGACATATTAATGCTGTGAAACCGGACATTATCATTAAAGAGTTTGAGAAAATTACTGGTCAATTTTCAGTGAATGCTGTCATTCCGAAGGGAATCGATACATATGAGGTCACCTTTCAGGACAGGGACGCCTTCGAAAAAATCATTAGCGGTGTTAATATCAATGGTAAAGTTGTAAAACCATTACCTATATTTAACAATTTGGTTGTTGTGTCCATCATACATTTACCTGTATATATTAAAGACATTGACATTATTACAACTCTCAAAACAAAAGGGGTGGAAATATGTTCTCCAGTTGCCAGGAGGACATATAAGGGTACCAATATTGCGGATGGTACAAGATATGTACAATGTAAATTTCCCCCAGGGCTACCATCATTGCCATATTCCATGTCTTTTGATACTCTTGATGGAAAAAGATTTTTCAGGGTTATCCATAATAATCAAGTAAAGTTTTGTGGCAATTGTCAATCATTGGACCATGTCACCAAAGAGTGCCCTGATATTGATTGTTATAGGTGTGGGGAAAAGGGGCACATGAGACGTCAGTGTACTTCAATCAAATGTAGATGGTGTTACGAATTTGATAATAAATGTCAATGTGAGGGTGATAATATAACAAGCAACAATAATGAACAACACAAAACACAAAACACTGATGACAGAGAAGATGAAGATGATGAATATAATAGAAGGTTAGAGGCAAAATTGTGGGGATGTGGTAGTGATGATGATGAGGATGATGAAGAGGACGATTATGATGAAGATGATGATTATGTTGATGAAGTTGATGATGATATAGATGAAGGTAGTGAGGATAACATGTCATGTAGTGAAATGAAAACAATTGAAACCGTTAATGATGTCAGTGTCAGTGAAGGTGGTCAGGTGGAAATTAATAAATGTGATGAAGAAGCTTCAAGTCAAGGTGATAATGCCAAATGTGAGAAAAAGTGTGATTTAGTTGATAAAAATAGTAAAACAAGTGTGGAAAAACCAAATGATATCAAGTATGGAAAAACCAAGTGAAACAAGTGTGGAAAAACTAAATAAATCAGGTATGGAAAAACCAAGTGAAACAAGTGTGGAAAAACCAAATGAATCAAGTATGGAAAAACCAAGTGAAACAAGTGTGGAAAAACCAAGTAAAACAAGTGTGGAAAAACCAAATGATATCAAGTATGGAAAAACCAAGTGAAACAAGTGTGGAAAAACTAAATAAATCAAGTATGGAAAAACCAAGTGAAACAAGTGTGGAAAAACCAAATGAATCAAGTATGGAAAAACCAAGTGAAACAAGTGTGGAAAAACCAAGTGAAACAAGTGTGGAAAAACCAAATGAAACAAATGTGGATAATTCAAGAGATAAAAGTGAAATTTTCAGAGATATGCAAGTTCAAGTGTCAACAAGTGATGATAAAACAAATGATGAACTTAATGTTGACGTCAAAGCTCCTAAAAAGACTAAAAACAAACGTAGGAAGAAGCAAGAAATACCAAGTAAAAGTGAACAAGATACAGATTTAAAAGAACATGACATTCATGTAACGAAAGATAATTTCAAATTAGTTAAGAAACGTAGGTTCAGATTTAATCCTATGCCTAATATTAATGGTAAAACATGCAGGTCAATATCTTCCAATAAAGAGACATAATGGGTAATATAAAAACATTATATATAATTTATCTTACAATGGTAAATTTATTAAATTTGAATGCTTGTGGGTTGAAAAATATTAATAAAATTGAAAATGTTTTTCAAATATTTAAAGACCTAGGTGGTGATATTTGTTTTATTCAAGAACAAAATGGGATGACCAGTTTGTTACATGTATAAAACAAAAACAATATTGGAATGGTGAAATATTTTATAGTAACACTGACAGTAACACATGTGGAGTAGCAATACTTATAAATAAACACCTTAATGCTAAAACAACATTGGTAAGTGAACGAAATGGTAGAATGTTACATATAAAATTACAGTATGACAATCTTGTTTTTAATGTTATAAATGTATACGCACCAAATGTTGTAAAAGAAAGAACAGAGTTTTTTCAGGTGCTAGATAATTACATTTCCTCTTTAGAAAATGTCATTTTAGCTGGAGACTTTAATACAACTCTGTCTCATTTAGATAGAAAAAGTGATAGTGTGCACAAATGTGATCAGGCTGTTAATGCTTTAAACAAACTATTAGAAAATAGTAATTTATATGATATCTGGCGAGCTAGGAATCCAAAGGCTCGAGTGTTTTCTAGAAAACAGGTTGTTTTAAATAGATTAAAACAGAGTAGGCTGGATTATTTTTTTCTATCAAGAAATTTAAATCACAATGTACAAAGTATATTTTATAAAGATTCGTCTTTTAGTGACCACAGTATTGGTTTTATGAAATTTCATTTTGAAATTATAGAGAAAGGCCCTGGTATTTGGGTTTTAAATAACTGTTTGTTAGATGAGGAGAGGTATTATAATAGAGTGTCTGATATAATAGAAGAGCAAGAACAATGCCCATTATATAATGAGGATGTTTTAATTTGGTGGGATAATTTTAAATACAAAATTAAAAAGTTTTCTCAAATATATAGTAAAGATAGAAGTAAGGAAAAGTTTGCAGAATTTAATAAATTACAAAATAAATTAAACTTTTTTTCACAAAAAGTAGCTGAGGGTAAAGATTATGATATAGATAAATATCAAGAACTGCGGGCTCAGCTAGAAAGTTTAGAGCGTGAAAAATGCAAGGGGGCCATTTTAAGGTCAAAGGCAAAATGGGCTATAGACAGTGATCGGAACACAAAATATTTTTTAAATTTAGAAAAATATAGACAAAATAATAATGTTATTAAAGAGTTAAAGTCAGAGAACGGTAACTCTATTAATGACACGGATAGTATTATGAATGAAATTTATAATTATTATAGTAAATTATATTCATCCGTGTCTATTGATGATGAAAGTAAAGATGAAATGTTAAGTTTTATTGATTCATCTGTATCAGATGAAGATAGAGAGCAGTGTGACATGCCAATTACATTACAGGAAATTAAACAATCACTTTTTGCTATGGCAAAGTCCAAAAGTCCTGGTCCTGACGGGTTAACAGCCGAATTTTATTGTAAATTTTTTAACAAATTGGGCCATGTTTTATTAAAGCTTTTTAATAATATTCAGGAAAAGGGAAAGTTATCTAGGAGTATGAGATTAGCAGTTATCTCCCTTATTTATAAAAATAAAGGCGATAAATCCTCACTCAGAAACCGGAGACCGGTAAGTCCATTAAATGTAGATTACAAAATTTTAGCAAGAATTATGTCTAATAGACTTAAACACGTTTTACCCAGTATTATATCACCAAGTCAAACTTGCTGTGTAATTGGCAGAGACATTGCAGACACAATAGTTAGTATAAGAGATGTAATAGATGTAGTAGAACAAGAAAATATAGAGGGTTATGTGTTGAAAATAGACCAGAAACAAGCATTTGATAGAGTCAGTCATGATTATTTATTTCCGCTTTTAGAAAAGTTTGGTTTTGGACCGAATTTTATTTCCTGGATAAAGATATTTTATTCAGAAATTTTTAGCAGTGTTAAATGTAACGGATATATTTCTAATTATTTTCCTATTAAAAATTCAGTAAAACAGGGGTGCCCTCTATCGGCTTTGTTGTATACTTTAGTAGCTGAACCACTATGCAAAGCTATTTGTCGTAACCCGGATGTAAGGGGAATTCCTATACCCAACACAAACAATGTGTCGCTCGTGTATCAACACGCTGACGATACTACGATAACGTTATGTAACAAACAATCCATAGATCACTGTTTTAACGTTTTTGAAATGTATGGTAGAGCATCGGGATCTGTTATAAATAGACAAAAATCACAAATTTTGTGCATTGGTAAAGGTTCAATCACAGATCTTGAGTGTCGTCATTTAGATATTGAATTATGTGATTCAGTTATTGAAATACTTGGAGTTTACTTGGGTAAATCTCAAGTTATATGCGATTCTATGAACTGGGGAAATAAAGTTACAAAAATTAAAAATATATTGAATATGTGGCAACAAAGACAATTGTCTATTCAAGGCAGGGCTACTGTAATATCGACCCTATTTAGCAACTTTCACTAAATTTTAAAATTAAAGTTCCTGACAAATTAACCTGTCACAGCTATTTAATAACACCTGTCTATATTTCCGCTAACAAAAAACTGGATGATAAATGTCTGTATGGTTGAAAAATAATCTTTCAAAAATTGAGCTAAACTCCGACCGGAAGTTTAGAAAAATAGCCATTAAGGGGGAAACTACTCTAAATAAAATCTCTGACAAACATTCCCTTAAAAATAGTTCCTCTATAGTCCGTTTTAAAATAACTATTTTTCATTATTATGTTGGACAATATAGTGTTGTTATTCTTAAATGATACGGACTATAAATCAGTACACGTGTTTGTACTTCGGCAGCCATTGTTGTATACAATGGGTAACGGTACTTGCTGTATAGTTCCTCGTGTCACAGTTTGCGCGAGCGGACCCACAACAACTGAAATAATGAAAAAATCCCCAAAATCACCAGGGAGAATATGGTCATAACGTTGAAGTTCGTTGTGCATGTCTAAAGTGAATATCATCATTTCAATTCTTAGGAAAAATACTAAAAATATCTACGTTCCATTTCTATTGAAGAAAATCGTCATTTAAACTCAGATTTAATTAGTCTTTTACCACAACCAATGCCAAATTTCCCCCACTTTGCTTAACACGTGTTTGTATAGACCAAAGTATTTTGTCCACTTTTTTTAAAGTGGAGTAGTCTCCCTTTGTAGGAATTCTCTAGGAATATCCACCTCCTGGTAGTTGCTACCCTATTATTGTCACGTTGTTGGTATACATTAATGGTACAAAGTATACCTGAAAAGGTTAAAAATGATATAAAATTAGCCTGTCTTCATTTTTTGTGGTCTGGTAGATCACATTTAGTTGCGTATCAAACAATCATAGCTGAAAAATCTAAAGGTGGTTTAAATTTACCCGATATTCAACTAACTTGAATTGCTTGCTTTCCGTTTAAAATTTTTAAAACGGTTTTTAGATAGTGATTGTAAAGCCTTGTGGAAAGAAACTATGTCGTATTTTTTATCCAAAATATTAGATATGAGGCTGTCTGCAGAATTTTTGTTTTTACAATTAAATAAGTATATGGTTCCTAAATTACCTTTATTTTATCAAGAACTGGTACGTGCATGGCACATCTGCGTGAAAATAAGATTATAGAAATTGAATATAATTCACACACCATTTATAATCAGCCCGTTTTTTGTAACCCTTTAATAACATTTCAAAATAAATGTATATTTTTTAAACATTTTATAAAAGCAGGATTAATACAAATCAAACATTTTACTTACGAGGTTGTACGTGGTTTTCTTCCTCCTGAAGCTGTTGAGGAAATACTTCAAGATGAAGATCCCGAATACAGTCATTCACGCTTTGAAAAAGAGTATGTCACAATTTTACAGTCAATCCCAAGTGAATGGAAAAATATTATTGATGACAGTGTTAATGCAGGCACGGATGTCACAGAAAAATATCCCATAATATTCCTTAACATTTCAGATTTAAAACGTTCATTAAATGACTGTGATACAAAATTCTTTTACACGTGTTTCCGTTTTTTAAATGCCCGGGAGCCACACTGTTATGATTTCTGGATTGACTTAGGTGTGAAATTCGAACCCTATTGTTTATGGCAAGCTGTCAATCTAAACTGTAAAACACCTGACATGATTGACCTTGATTATAGAATTGTACATAATAAAATTTTCACGATGGAGAAACTACACCTTTATAATAAAGTGGACTCAAACATTTGTAAACTATGTCAAAATGAGTGTGAAGATATGTTACATCTTTTTTACAAATGCCCCTTATTAAAAGAATTTTTAGATTATATTGCTAGAATTTTAGAAGAATTATACAGAGGGGCGGATGTGTTATATATGAATAAATTAAAATTTGAAGAATTAATTTTAATCGGTTACTTAGAACACACTTCAAATGTCAATAAATATTTTATAAATATTATTTTAAGTATTGTGAGATTTTGTATATTTAAAAGGAGAAATGTGTGTTTAAGAACAAATAGATTATTGGACATCAAATATTTTTTCAAATTTACTTGTAATAGAATTGTATCTTATATGTTTCATTATTACAGTATTAATAACAAAGCATTATGTGATAGATATTTTTTAAATAATAACTTATTGATGAAGGTTGATGGTGATGAAATACATTTACAATTGTAATCCTGTGATATATTAAAAGCATAATGTGATATTGAATTATGTGAATAAAGAATATATGAAGAGAAAAAAAAAGCACTCTGGACTCTGAATCCAGCGATCCGAGTTCAAATCTCGGTAGAACCTTATAAAACTTTTTCTTTAAAAATTAAAACCTGTGTAACGTTTTGATATATAAGGTAAATTTAAACCTTTTTTATTATATTCCTATCAAATATCTAAGACAACAACATATTATCCATGTATTATTAAGATACGTGTATTTGAAAAAAAAATTATAAACATTTAAAAAAATGCAAAGGTCCTACCGAGATATAAGTTAACTGAAGGTGGCATATGAGATTTTATGTGCCGGTGTCAATCCATGATTTTATATTGTTATTTTAAAATATTGCACAACAGACGGAAATAAATGTACCTATATCTCTAGTTTGGGGTTATATATTCAGTCTATAGGATTTGTTATGTTAAACAATGACTGTATTATTATTTTTAAATAAATTGATTCGACAATTAAAACACACCTGCAATTTCTTTTAGACTTGGTTTCTATTGATGATTAAAAAATCAGCGAATGTTAAGGGTCATCTAAGTAGGAAAATTCAACTGAAAACCGTTTGGTTGAAAAGCGTGAAAGAAGGGTATAATTATAAAATTACCTACACAAGCGTGAAGATTTATAAATAAAAATACAGCAGGAATTGATAATTTAAGAAATTTCAAAATATTTGTTGCATGTTTTTATGAAAATAGAGCAAAAATACACGTGTTGGGGAAAATAGTTTACACCTTGTATAACGAATTTTAAAAAAATGAAAAGATATTAAGATAGTCACATCATAAAGCAGTGCAAAGGGACCAGAGTTTGCTAAAAAAATACGAGGTTTTTGAAAACTCGACAATTTACGGTTGATGTTATCTACGATTTGTTTTCCTTTTAAAAATGCGTGTACCAGGCGTGATATTTATATTCTAAGGCCACTAATAATCCAAAATACAACAAGTCACTAAAAGTGCACGGTCACACAATATTGTTTTATTTGAATTGAGGTGAATATTGTTTGGTTTCAACAATGTTGAACTATATAAAGCCGAATATGCCTCAACAATAATCAAGTAATATAAAAACTTAGCTTTTATAATCTTCCCTTGGATCGTTGGTAGCCTTAGAATATGAACTATCACGCCTGGTACACGCATTTTTAAAAGGAAAACAAATCATAGAAAACCTCCACCGTAAATTGTCGAGTTTTCAAAAACCTCGTATTTCTTTAACAAATTCTGCCCCCTTTGCACTGCTCTATGACGTTGACTATATTAATATCTTTTCATTTTTTAAAATTAATTCGTTATACAAAGTGTAAACTATTTTCCCCAACACGTGTATTTTTGCACAATTTCCTTTAAAAAATGCAATAAATATTTTAAAAACACTTAAATTATCAATTCCTACTTTATTTTTATTTATAAATCTTCACACTTGTGTAGGTAATTTCATAATTATACCCCTCTTTCATGCTTTTCAACCAAATGGTTTTCACTTGAATTCTCCTACTTAAATGACCCTTAAATCCCATACTTTATATACCTATAGAGTGTATCTAGTATCTATACGTCATATCTATATCGGTTCTATGGTGTAATGGTTAGTTTTCTTAGATGAGCTTGGAGGTTTTTTAGTTTTAAAACACTAAATTAAAAAGTCTGTGTCGCTCTAGGCCAAACAAGTGTAATAAATGAATTTTATTCTTTATTTTGATGTTTGTGCTGTTTTACCTGTCGTTCATTCATAAACAAGTACAATAGGTTAGTCCGTGACGTATACTGGTTAGGAATAGCAACACCTGTATAAACCCGTATCGCGTGAATACGTATTAGCCAATCAGAACACAGTTCTGAATGACTTATATGAATGAAGCTGTCGAATATGCCATATCAAAATATCATAGGGACAACAGCTACCTTTCAATTAATTGTTAAATTTTAACTCCCAAAAACTCAACAACTGCATTGAATATTAAACATTTTGCCATGTAGATAGAAAAATAGTGTTTTTAAATACTTACCTTTAAAACAAGACTGCAAACGAACAAATATTTATTTCTCAACAAACTTTTATTGAAAAAGTTTATTAAAATTTATCCATATAAATTAAAAGGAAAAAGAATTTAAAAGTTGAGATATTTGCATAAAATATTCAAAATATGAAAAAATATAAGATTTCAAGTCTATTGAAGTTATATTAAGTAAGATATCTAAGTTTGAATCCCACCACCCATTCAAAACATGTTTTTTCATCACTGAAAATGTGATCGGGCTATAATCATGCAGTGTTTCATTAAAAACATAAAACATACTCAAATTGCCTAATCTAAGTTTGTACCATACATTAAATAATTAATGGTTGGATTTACCAATCAAAGATAAAAACCACTCTCGACAAAAAACAAATGTAAACACAATTGGGTTGTCCTTTCAATCGATGGAATCTCTAGAAAATAAAACTAAATTTAAAAAATAGTGATTCGGAATAATACGTTGTAATTGTTTCCGAGAAAAAACATTAACATGAATAATTTATCATACAATAATGTGGTATTCCAAAATAACTGAGGAAGCTAAAATTAATAGAACTGGCAATAGGAGACATTTAACATTTATTTTAGACGTAACGGCTTAAGAATAATGGATAAGTAACCGATAGACGCAATCATTTTACTCCCTCACAAATGGAATCCCGTTATCAGTAGCTACCACATGTGTAATTAATTTCAGTTTATACTACTTAATTGAAGATGCATTTAATTTAGTATTTATATATAACAACTGCATTACATAACACGTTGTTATCTAGATGACTTCACAACCAATATGATGAATAAAAGTTTACTGACATGCTTTTGTGATAAGCGGGATTTTTTTACACAATACTATTTCTAACATGCACAGCACATAATCTGCAAGGTACTTAGCGTCTTGGTCTTATCTATTATTGAGGTTTAGGGTGAAGCAAGCTGGATACGGCTATCCTTCCGGAGCAGCACCCGGTCTCACTTCTCAGGTGGAAGGTGTTCTTAATTTGCCAGATTATTTTGCTTGATTGTAATTCAAATATGGATTAGTATATTTGTGGTTTATCTTATAAATTTTCCTTTTTGGGCTATTTAACATTATGCAATACTTGTTGGTTATTTCTTGCAATACTACATAAGTATACATGCATACGCTAAAGATCTATTGATTTCAGAGGAACAACATTCCCAAGCGCTGATCCATCATGTTTGACAAATTTAGATGTGTAAGTCTATTTTTACTGCATGTCAGAACTTTGTGAATTATTGACTTTATATATATAGAACGGAAACCCACAAACCTATTGATTCCAGTGAAACAATCTTTTTCACGAACATTCATTATGCTCTATTTATTGCAGAGATTCATTATGATGACTTCCTTAATCGAAATCGACTCAACATAAAATTTCTGCATCGTCAATATATATTTTTGGCTTTTAGTAGGATTGATGTCATGGAATTCATGTAGTTTTTTTGGCTTCAAATAGAATTCTCATTTTGTCAATATATAGTTATTTGGCTTCAAATAGAATTACGACTGTTGTATGAATTCTAATTTTTTTAATTATACCAAGTAAAATTGTTAAGCTTTGAACTTATGACGGTATATCGATCAGAAAATCAAAGTTTGCATGATTGACTATTGATTCCTTTACTAAATAATCTACTGAGTTTAAATCAATTATGAAGATGCATAATTCGTGATCATTTCATAATACACTACGTGCTAATTTCACTAGTAGCGAGTGTAGCTACCCAAATAGAAAGCGGTTATCCGACATTCAGAGCACCTACCCTCAGTTCCTTGGTGGAAGTTCGATTTGGACATGGACGGGTATCAAACTATACAAATGGTGCGTTATTACAAAATGTATTTCAATTATGGAATTGTTTAGGTGAACAATGATAAACAAGTGCCTTTTCATCAGGTTAAGCTTCGGTTATATCAGGCACCTTGAAGTAGAATTACATAATAACATAAAAAGTGTTCTCAAAATAACACCCAAATTATTTAAAATGTTAATGACGATATATCGTATGGATTACTTACTTAATGACGTTTTTGAACCCTATTAAATTATCATATGAAGTAATTATTACAACATCACTAAATGTCTTTGAGCTTTACCTCGATCTTGTTACAACAATAATGCATGTAATAAGAATTATTTGCGAAGCAAAACATTTCTACAGGAAACATAAAGAAAATATAACTGCAGTAGTAACAATATGACAGAGAACAATAAAGTAGAAATAATTATAAAAATACAAACCAATGTTTCCATGATGATCGGATTTTCTTATTAGATTTTCAGAACTGACACTTTACAACTGTAATAACGTGTTTGGTGTGGGCCAAGCACAATAATATTTTGGTAAGCAATGTAGTCTGATGGACATACTAAAACGAAATGGTAGTCATCTAACGACGTTACGGCGAACTATGAAAGAAAACCAACGTATAAACCCGTTGTAATTATTTATCCCTTCTTATGACCAGATTTACAGTCTTCTGTCTGATCATGAGAGTTGTAGTTAGCGTGTCTGGTGTCAGGATTTGATGATTTGTGGTTTGTCAGAGCGATGTTGTAGAATTATAAATGTCGTCTGGCATCAGATCGTTTAACATGTTCAAATGTAGATTCACCTAACGTTTGATTTTACCGATAAACAGCTGACCTCAAAATGAATTTAAAATAGGGTATCAATCTCACAAAAATCCAAACATAATACATTTGTAAAATAGCAAGCTAAGTATCAGCGATAAAAAGCATATTGAAAATAAGCGTACCTCAAATGCATCGTTATTTTCTTATTTTCTTATGTTGATACACACCTGTCGGATTATAACGGAGCACCCGATCTCAATTCCTTAGAGGAATTTCACGGTTTTTATCTTGCTTTGTTGCGGAAATTTGACCATGGACCAGATTTTTGTGTTTGATTTTATCTTGAACAATTAAAACTTCAAATTAAGAAAAGACGTAATGATGTACAGTGTATATTGCGTTGCAACATCATTCATTTTCTCACCTCAGTCATCCTTCTCTCTTAAAGACAAGGACATCTTTGTTAAAAAAGAAATTAAGTAGGACATATGTATTCTATATCTTCTGACGAAAACATTAATTTTCTAATAAACGTTGATATACTATTCTTTTCAATTAAGATCGATTTCAACAAAAATAACAAATACCATGGTTACTTTTGTAAAAAAAAGGATATCATGTGTATTTTACGAGAGTGTGTTTAAAGTAATACAGTTAGTGTGATTAATCATAGAGAAAACTCACGATTAAACATGCAATAATGATTAATAATTCGATATTATTGCATGTAAAATTGAAATTGTTAATTCGTGAACTCTGGTATAACAAAACTAGCCGCTCTGAACAGTGACTACCTATTTGTATCAACTTGATGTACATTGCAAGTTCCAGGCAATTCAACAAACCAAAACAAGTAATCGGAGAACTATAAAATAATCAATTGAAATATTAAACGTTCGATGTCGATACTGACTCATTTGTTCCAAATTTTTGGAGAATTTCAAGAGTAACAGAGAGAGAGAGAGAGAGAGAGAGAGAGAGAGAGCTGAAAACTTACATAGGCAGAACTTCCAGTAAAACGGTGGTGAAATCATTAAACTATTTACACGTGGCGGTTGTTCTATTATAGACTTACAAGATCAAGAGTTAGCATTCTTTGTAATTTATGAATATGTATAATGTAAAGTTCCATGAATATCTTTATGTAAACCCCAATCCGTCTATGTCGCATGCATTGTCACGTTGACGTGATTGCGTACCAACATGAATAGACGTGTTGTCGTCATGTAAAACACACCGACCACGTGGAAATATTATATGAGGTCGGAAGTAAATGTGACATTTGTACGAAATGGCAGATCTTAGTGGTATCCCGACTCTCAGTTTGGACTAGGATAACAGTAATCCTCCAGAGGCGTGGTAAAAATGCATATGCCACGTGAACTTGATTTTTCAAGGAGAAAGAGGAAGACGTCAAGGTAAACTACTTACTTCTTTGGGTCGGCGACCCTGGTCCGGACATCTACAATACATGGGAATTAACGGGCGATGACATAAAGAAGCTCAAACCCCATCTTGACAAATTTCAGCAACATTTACAGGCGAAACTCAACCCTATATTTGCGAGGTACAAATTCAGTAATGAGCTGCAGGGGACACAATATATTGAACAATATGTAACCAAATTACGTCTTATAGTGAAAGACTGAGATTATACTAACGCGGATGAAATGATAAGAGACACTATTGTTTTTAGACAAACTCTGTCAAAGTCAGAGAAAAGCTTACTCAGGAAGGACAGACATTGCCACTTAAGAAAGCATTTCTTATATTGTTGGTTATTTCTTGCAATACTAAATAATCATACATGCATATACTAAGATCTATTGGCATTCCCAAGTGCTGATCATCATGTTTGACGAATTAAGATTGTGTAAGAGTCTATTTTTACTGCATGTCAGAACTTTGTGAATTATTGACTTTATGTATATAGAACGGAAAACCACAAATCTAAGTGTAGCTGCCTAGACAGGAAGCGGTTACCCAACTTCCAGAGCACCTAGCCTCAGTTCCTTGGTGGAAGTTCGATCTGGACATGGACCGGTATATTTGTATTTGCTTGTACCAAACTATACAAATGGTAAGTTGTTACAAAATGTATTTAAATTATGGAATTGTTTAGGTAAACAATGATAAACAAGTACCTTTTGATCAGGTTAAGCTTCGGTTATATCAGGCACCTTTAAGTAGAATTAAATAATAACATAAAAAGTGTTCTCAAAATAACACCCAAATTATTTAAAATGTTAATGACGATATATCGTATGGATTACTTACTTAATGACGTTTTTTAAAGGTTAAATTATTAAATTAAATCATTATATGAAGTAATTATTACAACATCATTAAATGTCTGTCTGAGCATTACCCTCGATCTTTCTACAACAATAACGCATGCAATAAGAATTTGTGAAGCAAAACATTTCTTTAGGAAACATATAAAGAAAATATAACTGCAGTAGTAACAATATGACAGAGAACAATAAAGTAGAAATAATTATAAAAATACAAACCAATGTTTCCATGATGATCGGATTTTGCGACTAAGTTTTCTAATTAGATTTTCAGAACTGACACTTTACAACTGTAATAACGTGTTTGATGTGGGCTAAGCACAATAATATTTTGGTAAGCAATGTAGTCTGATGGACATACTAAAACGAAATGGTAGTCATCTAACGACGTTACGGCGAACTATGAAAGAAAACCCAATGTATAAACCCGTTGTAATTATCTATCCCTTCTTATGACCAGATTTACAATCTTACAATCTCCTCCTTCTATTTGATCATGAGAGTTGTTAGTTAGCGTGTCTGGTGTCAGGATTTGATGATTTGTGATTGAAATTAGCTTTTTTCTGATGGTCAGAGCGATGTTGTAGAATTATAAATGTCGTCTGGCATCAGATCGTTCGACATGTTCCAAATGTAGATTCACCTAACGTTTGCTTTTACTGATAAACAGCTGACCTTAAAATGAATTTAAAGGGTATCAATCTCACAAAAATCCAAACATAATACATTTGTAAAATAGCAAGCTAAGTATCAGCGATAAAAAGCATATTAAAAATAAGCGTATCTCAAATGCATCGTTATTTTCTTATTTTCTTATGTTGATACACACCTGTCAGATTATAATGGAGCACCCGATCTCAATTCCTTAGAGGAATTTCACGGTTTTTATCTTGCTTTGTTGCGGTAATTTGACCATGGACCAGATTTTTTGTGTTTGATCTTATCTTGAACAATTAAAACTTCAAATTAAGAAAAGACGTATTGATGTACAGTTTATATTGCGTTGCAACATCATTCATTTTCTCACGTCAGCCATCTTTCTCTCTTAAAGACACAAAGAAATTAAGTAGGACATACGTATTCTATATCTTCTGACGAAAACATTAATTTTCTAATAAACGTTGATATACTATCCCTTATTAATTAAGACAGATTTCAACAAAAACAAGAAATACCATAATTACTTTTGTAAAAATAAAAAACCGGATATACGTATATCATGTGTATTTTACGAGAGTGTGTTTAAAGTAATACAGTTAGTGTGATTAATCATAGAGAAAACTCACGATTAAACATGCAATAATGATTAATAATTCGATATTATTGCATGTAAAATTGGAATTGGTAATTTGAGAAATCTAGTAATAACAAAACTAACAGATTTGAACAATGACTACTTATTTGTATCAATTTCAAGTTCCTTACAATAAATATAATTGGAGAACCTTAGAATAAACAGTTTGAAACATTAAACGTTCATCGTCTATAATGACTAATTCGTCGATATTTGAGAATTTCAAAAGCAACAGAGAGAGAGAGAGAGAGAGAGAGAGAGAGAGAGGCAGGCAGAACTTCTAGTAAAACGATGGTGATCTTATTAAACTAATCATAAGGTATTTACCTTACCCTTCCGGAACACCCGACCTCTCTTCCCTGGTGGAAGTCCAGTTGCAGGTTCTAAAGTTTTAACTAGATTTGGGATTTGGATTTAGACATGGATTGATATGTTTTACTTTTGATTGGGATTTTTCGAACGAATCATGTGTTGGTTAGTTGAAAACATATTAACAGCACATGTAACTCAAGACCTCTTAATTCTGATAGTACTTTATAATTTAGAGTAAATATCTGGTGTGAT
Source organism: Anadara kagoshimensis (assembly GCA_021292105.1). Lineage (NCBI taxonomy): Eukaryota > Metazoa > Mollusca > Bivalvia > Arcoida > Arcidae > Anadara > Anadara kagoshimensis. Next base: position 57,310,811 of record CM037858.1, read on the forward strand.
TTGGAATCCTATCCAGTTCAAGAAAACGTTTTATCAACTGTAACACAGACAGATCAACAATACAGTCAGACCGTTCCGAAGTATAAAACACCTTACAACATTAAGCTATTTAGTGATAGATATGTCTCCTCTAGATCGTCTTCATTTATCCAATTTTCTATCATTATCAGTTGGTGCCATATATCTGTTATCTGTAACTTCCAATACACAATTCTATTAAAGGTGTATTTATTACAACTTACTAACACTTATAAAACCAAAATCATTATATAACACACTGAAAACGGATAAAAAGAAATAAATGAATTTGAAATCCGTGCATGGTACTTCTCAGTTTTAACAGGCATGTGATCGTAACATAAAAATACCAAATTAATTTCTGGCTTTAATTACTAAACAAACTGATCTAACGTGTTCCGTTTGTTACACATTCAGGTTTCATCCTCGCGATCTTGTTACACTAAGCAGCACCAATTTACGTATCATTCTCGATTTTCAAGATTTTGTTACAACAAGCAGTACCATTTTTTGTTCCATTCTCAAGATTTTGTTATACCAAGCTGCACTAATTTGCGTTTAGATTTTGAAATTACAATTCTTAGTAAATGCGTACCTAACATAGAAGGTCTTGACAGAAGTATTACCATTTAAGTCCATTGTAACGCTGAATGACACCAAATTGACGTTCTTTACCGGTAATAAAGTTATCTTTACACCAAGATTCAAAACAATTACATGATTACAAATATGAGGAAACAATCAGGTTAATTATTAAGAACACTTGCACTTCAAAATCTGCTAATTCATAAAAAGGTGTGTGTGTGTGTGTGTGTGTGTGTGTGTGTGGTTACTTACCGGTGATAAGTATAAATAAACTACCGTAGATACAACTAGCTGCTTTAAGCAGCATTTCCTCCTTTTTGGGATCTTCATCCGTTTCCTTGTAGAGTATAAAAACTTTGGCCCATCACGTGATAAAGTATAAAGTTGTCCTTATATATCCGATTTATAAGCATTAGTCATTATCCCTCTGTCTGTTAACAAATTGTCTTCATATCATTTCACAATAATAGTTTTCATAAAGCAGTAAGAATTCAAACTCTCATTATTTGATATTGTACGTTATGGCGATATCCAAATGTGTATCCATATAGTTGATAAAAACACAAATTCCAATAGAATAATTTTTTCCAAGCACCGATTCTTCTAAAATGTCTTACATCCTATATGCGGTTTGGGTTTATGTAATATTCTAATTTAATGTTAGAAGTTTTACAGATATTTTTGTGGTTACTGACTACTCCTACACGTATGTGTACACAAACTCTATTGATCCCTACAGAGCAATATTTTCACAAGCATTTACTCTACTGAAGTCCGTGCAGTGGAAAAGTCTCCTTAATCGAAACCATCTTAATATACATATTCTACATCCCTGATATATAGACTTTTAGCTCCAAATCGGATTACTTCGATTAAAGCTTTAAAATTTGTCAATATATGAGGGGTTTTCTTTCACTTTAATGGGATTAGTATTGGTATGAATTCCTGGTTTTTAATTACTGTTAGGAATACGTTTGATATATAAAGCTTTATCGACCAAATAATCAACATTTGCATATTTAACAAACAATGTTTTTTAGAGACTCCTTCGAGTTGGAATCAATGATAATAGATACTGCTCTGAACTGAAAAGATGAGAGATTTATTGAACAAAATGTATTCAAATTGTGATAGTTTATAGTATAATTATTATCATATTTTTTAAATTATATAAATGGGAGTTTTGAAGTGGAAAAATAAAGTGGTTTTCAGCAATCTGTAAAAATCATTTACAGTTTTTTTTTTAAAGAAAAGAAAATATGCTATATATTTAATAAGACAAAAGACTCAAACTGATTTTTGGGAAAGCAATTTGTATTTCCCATCTACAAGGCCGGTCGAGAAATCCGGAGATAAGATATACAGTACAGGAAAATCCAATCAATATTACACGAGTTACAACCGGGAAACCATCTGTAAATCAGATTGCAGGCCAAACTTGGTCAGTGTTTTTTTTATAACTTAAGCACATCTACAAAAACTTACTGCTATAATTGTGATTGCATTCTGATAAAGTTAGTCAATGTTCTTATGTTTCAAATTAGTTGGTTACGTGCAACAGGTGACAAAATTAAACCCGTACATTATTAATCAACATATTACAATCTGCTTGGTTGATGGTTTCCAAACGACAACTCCACTAATATTGATTGAATATTGATGAAACTCGGCCAATGTGTTTAGTAATGAAGTGCTATGGTTAAATATGACGTGCGTCGAAATTCGCATGTGATTGTTATGCATTCTACTACCTGATTGGAGGGTGGTTTTCGGACGGTTTTTTTTATTATTAACGTGTTTGTTGTTCAAGTTCTTCAATTAAGATTGGTAGGAATTGTGACAAAAAACTTAATTGGTTGGTTTTAAAATCATGATTTCTGTAATTTTAATTTTACTTAATTATTATCTAAATACTTCAGCTTTCGATTTTTTTCACGAAAAAAAGGAAATATTTTATTACATTGCTAAGAAACAAAATGACCTTTAAAACAATTATTATCGTCTCGTGCCTGGGCTGTCTCGATATCGTTTGATTTATCGATGGCGTTAAAGACGTTAACGAGATCAAAATTATTTTTAATTCAATTTGTCATCATTCAATGTCTAAGTTAAGGGTTATTAATTCTCCATCATATGTAAAAGATTATAGTTTATCTTTTATAATTGGTTATATCGATTTTTTGAGAATTGACGCCGCGTCTGATCATGACGTCATATTGATAACAGATGTAAAAATAAGTGTATGTGACATTTGTTGCTGTGATCGGAAAGTCGCTTATGTTTGCTTAAACAGCAACTTTAACTAGAAAAATATGATAAGGATGCTGAAGATAACAAGACGAATAAAATATAAAGTATAAATAAAGCACATCAAGAAATAAACAATGGAGTGGAGAAATGGACATTGTGGTTTGTATAATTGTCATTGATATTCAACTGTATACAACGCATTCTTTGTTGGTTTGACTATTGTCCTTCGGCAATGAAAATCCGTGTCCTTTGTGGTTTTGACAATCGTCGTTTAGTATTCATTCAGTTGTGTACAACGTGCTCTTGGTGGCTTTGACTTTATTGCTAATCAGCTATGTACAACGTGTTTTTGTACTTCTGGCTGTTTTCATTCAGTTGTGTTCAATGTGTTCTTTGTAGTTCTTACTTTTGTCATTCAGAGGTGCACAACTTTCTGTCTTACCGGTACTACACCATGCACTATATTCTGGTATATACCATCACTGAAAATAGTAGTTTTCCAACATGTATATTTCTGTAAAATCCCCATATATATTTCACGGGTTTCATGTATTTGAAGTTTTAAAATAACAATATTATCACTGACGTTTACTGATATATAGCTCGAAGGTACTATAGTAAACATAAACCAGATGGAGGAATGTTAAAACAGAGTTCTAACATCACATAGATATAGAAAAATGATAAGTCAGATTTACTCTCTGTATCATGTTACTTTATGATGCTAGATACAGTCTCGCCAAGGAGGCTAGTCGATCTACACTGAATACAGGAACTGTTTCTCATTTATAAGTGTGGCCCGTCTTCATTTAGGACTTAACAATTACACTTTAACCTTTCAAATCCATCAAAAACAAACGTACTAATTAATGTCCGAATCACAATCCTGAAAGCAAAGTGAAAACTTTGAAACTGGCAAACCGGGGTTAAACACGTTAATTCCCACGAGGGAAGTGAGACCAGGTGTTCCGCAGGGATAAACGCTAACTGTTTACCTAGCTAAAGCTAGTCATACACGCCTAGTGTGTAATCAAAATTGAGAGTGAAAGGAACATGGAACTATGGAACGTGAAATATATCCAAGGCAGTCCTGGATATAGAGGCAACATACTTATCAACAATACTGTGATGACGGCCATAAAACTTTTAAAGGCCCTGATAAACCTAGGCTTACAATATCCCTGGGTCAACCATTTATTTGTAAGCAGCTTTCTTCGTTCTAAAAAGTTGCCGTGGTAGGAACAATCATAGCGTATTTTCCGAAAATTGTGAAACAAATACACCATAAGCAGACTGAGAAGCAAGTACATTACTGTGACAATAGAAAACTTGAAGTCATCACGTTTGTCATACAGCTTCACATGTAGCCTTTCTTGGACATCATAATTGATTTATAATCTAAATATGAAGCAGAATTTGAAGAATCAGCCGTATCTTTTATTTCAACTTAGATGACATTCACAGTCTCTAAATTTAGGACAGAAAGTCATCTATATATCTGTATGTGGAGTTGATTGATTTGGCTATAGTTCTCTCTAGATTTAACAAGGTTCTGTAGAAATTATGCTATATACGAATATAGCGACAAATTGATCACCAATGGTGTGCACAGTTTGTGCCCAATTTGTATCCGATGGCAGGCCATCCTACAAAAAAATATATATATATATTACCAAACACAACAAATATGTTGTTTATCAAGAACTCAAATTTTGGTGATGCATCTTCGGTATATTTTTGTTTGGAATCCGTATGATGCTTGACAAAATAACCAGAATCACTGTTGAGGTATGTGTATGTTAGCTTACCGTTTTCAAGTGTACTGAAGAATGACAAGTGAATAATTGATAATCACCGATATGAAAATTTCGCAACTGATTAATATCTGGAGTCAATTATACAAGCATTGAGCGACAATTGTTAATATATATTGACAATCTCCCAAAGTAGTAAAAATAAGACAAAGATAAGTTATTACATTGTAATCCTACTTAACAGATCGGATTCGGGGCTGTTTTTCTTTTCTATTTGTGTTTTATTGTTGTCGTCAGGTGCTTGCGTTCGAATGTACAACTAAAAGTTTACGTATTAATTATCTCTTCAAAACTCGAAAAACGTTGTTATATTTCGAGCATCAAGGGATTTTTCAGTTAATAGTTTATATGAAAAACACAAGAGAAATTAATAAAGCGAATATTCGCCTCGTTAATAAACATTTTAGATTTAGATAAGTTATTGGAAGTAATAATTTTTCATTCGAACAAAAGGTGATAATTTGGTAAACAAAATTGAAACTTGACAGATCATGACAACCAGCTAATCTGATCATTGTATACAGGTTTTTGCAGGTAATGCATGATTTTAATTGAAAACTCAATATATCTGCTATAGTTATGCATGCAGTTTGTATTTGCATTTCCAGATGGAACATTTGTGCGTACCAATGTTGATAAACACCAGCGGGAAACAAGTTCTGACAGAGCATATGATATGATATATCTTCATAATCTTGCATACATGTCTTCATCAAGGGAAAAAGTTAAAATACATCTTCGTCGTTCCCTTTCACGCGATTGAGCTACTTTGCATTGATTATAATTTTTTCTGTATATTTTCGCTCATTTATAGTGACTATATGTTTAGAAAAATTGACAGTATGACAAGGGAGACAACTGTCATTTATTGTTGTAGATCACTATGTCTTACTTAATAAGCAGGTGCTACTGGGTATATAATTATGAACTAAGGTAGCCTGTAGAATGTGGAAGCTAAGTTAGTTGAGTGGAAGTCCAACCAGTATCAGTTTTCATTGTATTTTTGTTCAATTTTTAAACTAAAGGTTGCCAGAGCTACCAATACAAAGCAAAATATAAAGAATCAGCTCTATTCTTCTGCTTTTAGACTTTAAAGTTCTTGGTGACCGATTGTCTGGAGCGCTTGATCACAGTGCCTCTCATTAAACAGGTTACAATCCCGCTTGGACAGATCCTAGTATGAGAAAGTTTGTTGGCAGTTTGTTTGTTGGAGATCTGTGGTTTTCTCTAGCACTCTGTTTCTTCTGCCATCCTTGAATTGGCTGCATCAATAGAAGTGAAAGAATCTTGGCAAGGAGTGTAAAGCGCCTTTACTCAGGTCTTCACTCTTTCATTCCCCTGTGTACAAAGATAATATACCAGTAAAAATATCTTTTTTTAATTCTAATTCACAGGTCACTACTGCATATGGACTGTATCCTTCAATGATTTACTGACACAATAATCGATTCAAAATGGTGGTGTCTAAGAACTCTGAATACAGAAGAGAATACAAGAGGACTATACTTGTTAAAAATATACCAACATATTATGACAATGTAAACTACAGAACCCACAGGAGAGAATTAGAGTGTGCTCATACACCCATAGGATGGGATGATGAACAAGTCGACAAAACAGACATAGAAAGTCTAAATGATGAAGAAGATTGTGTAGGTAAACTGGCATTAGAGAAACTGAAACTTGGAACAGAGGAAGAGGAAGATGACAAATTAAAAATCAAAATTGAAGAGAGTGAACAAAAACAAAATACAAATGAAAATCAGGACAGTAATAAAAACAATAACAGTGAAAACTATGATAAAAAAGAGAGAAACAAGAAGTATTGATACAGAAAGAGAAAAGCAAGAAAGTTAGTGATGATGATGATGTGTTAATACAAGTCAGGTCTCCAGAACAACAAACATTAACTAAACTAGCCAAAGCAAAGTTACAGAAATATGCCAGTAAAGAAAACAGAGATTTACCAGAGGAAAGAAAACCCATCAAATCAAAAGAAACAAACGGTAAGCACATGTTCAATAAAAATGAAAATAAACAATTTTATATCGGTTAAGCTTGCCTTATGAAGTACACAAAAGTTTTATGACAAGCAAGCTTAAAAAAAAGCCCAGTGATTATTTCATTAACTATGTACAAGGATGACAAGTTTAGAAATTAATTCTGAGTTCAGATGATGAAAGATGTTACAGTTGGTAATGCCTCAGACTGCAGATCCAAAGGTTGGGGGGTTTAAATCCTGCCATGAACATGTCTTGTGAGCCCCATAGGTGGTCAATACATAGCCATTATAGGTTTTAGTACCATTTAACTGTATTTTATTATGTTTCTTTTTCAGAAGATATATTGAAACCTAAACAGGTAGATGATAAAACTTTCGTCTGCAAATCCAAACCTCGGAGACCAGACAGAGGATCAAGGCCCAAATCTTCACCTCGAGGAGGCCAGTATCTGCTCCAGCAACTCATGTGATATATGAGAATAATCGGCCTCCATTCTGTGCCTATGGTGGTGGTAATAGTGTTACAACCACTGGACAACAGAGAACTTTTAATGTCAGAGCTTCTAAACAGGTAGGTCCTAGAGTGTATGGCAGTTAGTTGCATTTTATTTTCAAAAATGCATGCACATGTCGATACATTGTGAAAGTGACCATATATTGTCTCTTAGTAGCACTCAGTAATACATATCCTAATTTATTTATGTGCAAGAGTATAGTTTCTGGCATTATAAAAGGTTACAATCATAAGTATTTTCAAATTCAATGTTTATTTATTTTTTTTCTCATGATTTTTGATAAGCATAAATTTTGAAATGCTAAAACATAATGTGTGGAAATCCATGTATGCTCTTGAATATTTAACATTGAGGAATCTGGACATTCTGAAACAGTGTTGATATTTATATACATGTTCTTTGTATATGTTGATATATGTGTAGGTTTTACATAGTGCCTTTGAAACTTCATCTTGTTGCTTTATGACTAAATATGAAGGCAATTTTGCTTACGTGGGCTCGGAACTCTGTCTTTTTATTCTAGGTATACACAGCAGCTGTAGAGGCCCATTACAAACAGAAGGAAGCAGAAAGAAAAAGAAGATCTGCAGAGAGAAAAGCATTTCTGAGAGAGAGAGAGAAAGAAAAAGGCATTAGCTGAAAAAATGGCTAGAGAAACTGCATCTTGGCAAAGTGAATATTGTCGAAATTTCCCATCTTATGATAGTGCAGAGTATGAAAGGAATTGTACCTCTAGAAATGCCAAGAGAAGAACACATTTTATGGTTCTATGGTAGTTTTATCAAATTTAGACTTTATATTGGTGAAATAGAGATTGAGTATTAAAAAAGCTAGAAATCAGGTACAGGTTTGGTCTAGTTGTATAACAACATACTGGTGTTATAGGTACATCACTACTAGTATCATTACATATTTTTTCACATAGTTATTACAATTTTTTATAAACATAATGTTGCCAGTGTTAGGAATCATGATTTTACAAATTGTTTTGTTATCTATTAGTTATCATGTACAGCAAGTAATTTAATATATTCATTTCAGTTTTACTTGTTTTATATTTTGAAATTTCATCGTACTCTGGAAAATTTTGAAATTTAGAAATGTAAGTTCCTTCGTAACTGTTTTGGTTGCAAAAATAAAAGTAAACTTATGTATTTACAACAAGAAGTCATAAATGATTTTAGAACCATAACAGTTATGAAATGAATTTTTTCATCATGTTTACCGTTAATTGTAGATCGAAAACATTGATATTATACATAGAATAAGATCATGTGATATTATGTATTCATCAGAATATGAAGTGTTTTGTTGCATACATGTATTTTATTCTGAAATCATGTTTTGAAAGTCAAAGCCGGGTTTGTTCCAAAATCTTCAAAAAGAGAATGTGAACATTGTTTTTTTTCATGCAAGTCCTCTTTATTCATTCATTATGCAAAGATACAAGCACCCCCACTTTGCAACCTGTTTTATGTAAAGACTATAAATGTAGCTCTTTATTGATTATTCTGGTGTTTTGCATTGATAGATCTTGTTAGCTTTACCACCAGTTTAACCACTTTTGGCCTATGTGGTCAAGGAAAGTTTGGTAAAGTGTAGGCAGAATTATCGGTCTTAATGATGGTATTTGCTACCTGTCTTACCATCATAAGGTATCATTAAGGCAAATAATTTGGGCTAGGTCAAGTGATATTTGAACCGGTAAATAAAATGATGAATGATTACTTTTTAATCTCTCTAGATGTTGTTCATAGACATGTGGAGTATTTGTACATGTAGTAAATATAATGGTGTAAATCCAAACCCTTGTCAAAAATATGATGTGTCAACGCTTGGAATAAGGATCTGGTCAGTACCCTGTATCACAATATCCCTTATCAGCCCTTTACTGAAAGGTAGACACCAATAAAAGCTGAAATTAAAAAAGTGTGTTGTCTTCCATCATCAATAATTTATTCTTGTCTATTTCTTAAACATTTGCAAGACTAAATGTTTTAGAAATGTAAAAATAATGTAGAAAGAAGTAGATTTAGGAGTAGTTTTCTTTTTAATTTATCTGTTTCTTGTTTTTGTTTGTTAGGCTAGCTCAAATGAAATGGACTTTCTTGGATTTTGATATATTTTAAATTTTTAGCTTTATTTCTAGTCATTTAGATGGTTTGGTTTTATTTTGTTATTTCTTGTGTTCTGTCTTTTTAAAATCTTACTAACAAAATCAGATTTTTGGCATTATTTTCTACCGATATACACAGAGGGGTGCTTTTGTTTGTTGTTGATATTAACTAAAAAAGATAAAAGTTTGAACATTTAACCAGAATCTGAATGATATTTTTTTATTTGTTGAAGTTTGTTAAATTTAATCAGAGTTTTGTTCATGGAGTCTTTTATTTTATATTCAAACTTACATGTACATTGATATTTTGATATCACCAGGTACATACTTGGATTTTTGGTTTTACCACAATTTTTGGAGGTATTAAGAGTTATCAAATATGAAAGTTTGTCTTAAATTTTAAATTTTACAGACCAAATAATGGCTTTTAGTCATCCATGGTGTTTGAGAAGGCGGCTGATGATGGTAATGTCATGGTTTGATGGTATAATTAATCTGATTTTCTTTATTAGCATAATTGTATAATGAAGTCAGTTCTGAATTAATTGTTACAATGATATAAAGGCTGTGATAGATTTTTTTACATTAATGTCAGAATTGTAATTTTCTTTTTTTTATTACATATATCTTAAGTATTACTGTTTAAAAAGGATTTTATTTACTGAATCATGTTTCCATATGTGAAGTATCATGTACAGATATCAACATGTGTAAATTGTCTTATTCATCACTCAAAATGTAAGAACTGTAAATAAATGTAGCATGTTATCAGACTTGTCAGTTAGCAGTTTGTTTCACAGAAAGATTTGGTTAGTTAAAATGGAAATTACCACTTACTACTATTTATTGAATCAAAGCACTGACCTTAAAATTTTATGCTATGTTTCAATTGGACAAAATGTGTTGGGTATACCCGGTAAATACCTGTTGTATTTTCAATTTTTTGATCAGCTGGGACCAATTTCCATATGAATATTTGGCTTAATAAGTTTGATGGGTGGCCAGGTAGCTTGGTCAGTAGAGGGCCCTGCTAGTATTGGAAAGGTCCCTGGTTTGCTGCATTTCCCCCCTTTCTTGTTACATTTAGGGGTTCATCTGGCTCTGGGAATAGGCTGACTACCAGGTTGATCCCAGGATGGTATATGTACCTGGTGGTTTTGATTTAAGGTAATTGAATCAGAAAAAAGAATTAGGGGAATGTGGTGAACTGGGCACTCAATATGTGTCTGGGTAGCTCAGTTGATAGAGCATCCAGCAAATATTGCAAATGTCCCAGTTTGGCAGCTGCATCTTTTCCCTTTCATGTTACAAATTTTTATGAGATTAAATCCAGAATCTCTTGATTTATATTTATATCTCAAGTTAAGTATTTATTTCTCTTTTGATTTTCATTTTATATAAAACTTGAAAATTATTGCTCGGTATTTCCATATAAAAAAAATTAGGTAGATAGAATTAGAGGCCTTGTATATAATATAATTATAGTTTCTTGAAGGTGTATAGAGACCTTGTATATAATATAATTATAGTTTCTTGAAGGTGTATATGGGTTCATTTTCCCTGTTTGAGAAGATATTACCAGTAATTTACTGGAGATGCAGCTGGGAAGGCTAAATGGGATCATGTTTACAGGTTGTCTCCAATGAAATATTTCTTTGCAGTATAACAAATGTAGGGTATATGTCACAATTTACCATTAACATAAAGAAGACTAATGGCATTTTTTCTGTTCCCTTACATGTTCATAATGATTAAAAATCCAGGGTTTGCCTTAATTATCTGATTTAACACACACACACACACTTTTATTTCACAGCTGAGCTAGATGGAGATCTGTAACAAAATGGTCACTATTTTCATTCCTAATAAAGCATATGTTAATTTCTAAATTGAGGTCACAATTTTTTTCAAATTTTGCATGAATTTATTTTTAGGCAGTCCTACAACATGAATATGAGTATGTATACATGTATATCAATACATACTACTGTAGGATGTTTAATTTCATTTATTTTCAGCACTTCAATTACACAATAAATTATTTATTTATTTATAGTCTATTATTATATGTTAATATGACTGAAATTAGGTACATGTATTCAATAATTACAGAATTAAACTTATACTACAAAGATTATGTTCATTTTGTTGTTTAATATGTTTGTGAAAACCGTTGTAATCAGATTCATTAACATAAAAAAGGTGTTAACCCCAGCTGGGTCTGACTAAGACTTGAAAATAGGTAGTTCTTTTCGGTAAGCTCTCTGGATTTAGAAATGAATGTCAAAGGGTCCTTCAAAAACAACCTTAAAAACTGATGCCATGTTGGGCATGACTTTAAAGAACCTTCCCTACACATTGCCCTATGCATACTTCAAAGGTAGAAATTTCTGGCACTTCACCAATAGCTGGTGACATCTGGATATAAGTGAAATATTCTTGACTGGGACAAAACTGCATTCAATCAATTAATAAGAACATTTTTCAAACTTGACCGTTAGCTGGTGATGCCTTATTGTGATAAAGTTGAGATAATCTTGAAATGATAAACCCCAATCAAATTAATCAACCGAGAAAGAACATGCATGATTTCATCAGTCATAACTACCTTAGATTTTTAATACAATAGGGCACTTGGTATACAGTTCTCAAAACCATGACTTGTACAATTTGAGCAGAGGTGGAGAAACTGCTTTATTCCCCAGGCAAGATGATTTCATTTATAGAGAGGTAGTAAATTATGAAATGGCAGAGAAAACCAGTGTTTGAAGAAAACCACCGATCTTCAGCAAACGATCTAATAAACTTTCTCGCACTACAATTTGATGTGAGGAATTCTAACCTAGGCTGTGAGAGGCACTGTGATCTGTATGCATTCTGTAGACCACAGAGGCCACTATACAACTTTTGACACAACATAATTACTTGTGTAAATGTTTATTTCACTGTTAATTTTCACATCATTATACAATAAACTATGTGTAACAAATGTTGTAACATATTTAAGCTTTAATAAAACATGTCACTGATTATAATTCATAAATAATCACGATTCATGATTTTAAAACAAAATACACATCACCATCTATTCTGATCCTAATACCAAAGTAGTTGTTCTTTCCTTAACAAAATATCTTCATGTACAGTAGTGTACAACCAGAGATTTTTGTGGTCAGTAATGTATTTTGAATAAATGATCCTGGCACGAGCACTTGTTTTTATCAATAAAATAAATAAAAACCTGCATGTATTTGCTATATGTTGTATAGTATATATAGACTAGGCATGTTATTTTTATTTATTTTTTAAAAATTTTATTAATAAAAACAAGTGCCTGTGGTTATGGGCAAAACTACACATCCAGAATTTCAATCTTTTGACCAAATTGTGATATGATATTAAACTTTATGGCTATACAGTAAATTAACTGAACTTGATTACAAGCTAGACTTCACAAGTAGCACATGTTCAATTCATTAGGTGTACCAGCTAAATGTACGGATTGTTACGCTAAAACTAAACTGTTTTTAGTATAAACGTACAAAGATACATATATTAAAATGCAAATTCACAGACAAAACATAATCATATTTTGAGATCAGGTGAAAATGCAAAATGTACTCTAACCTACTTATGATGATGTAACATCTGATATATGTCAGAATTATTTTTAAAATGTATCCAATACAGGGTTTACAAATGGTAGAGTTTTGTTTTTGGCATTCTTAAATTTCTGTTTTTGAGATTTCATACAGAACTTTAATACATCACTAAAAATCCCTTATACCAGATGTAGACAATTTAGCTGGGAAAATGTCAACTTTATATCTATTTTCATGCATAAAAAATTGATAGTTGTAAAGAGAGTGATAAAGAATATTAGCACTTAAAATACCAAATGAAAGAAAAATTAAAGACAATTTATAAAACAATATATAAATTAACAATTAACTACATCTTCCTAAGAGAAACATGATATCTTCTAACACAATTTAATAACTAATAACATCATTTAATAATAAAAATAATGATTACAGAATAACTGCTTTAAAGGTACAAAGCATTTCATCATGATATTAACATCGTACAAATTTAATTATTCTTTAAAAAGTTAAAAACAAATTTAACAGGATACAAATACTGGTACACTTAAACATGGAAACTTAATACATGTACATAGCAACATCATGAACACTGACGTTACTATTTATCCTAAAGACTTTTATCATAAAGACTGACAGAGGTCAATCATTGGGAGCCATCTATGATAAATACAGTTTTCTTAAATGTTAATATAAATCGATTTGTGTAGCAAATCTATATAAAGATGAATGCTATAATACTTGAACAATAAGTTTTTTAAAAGAATTTTTTTTTACCAAAGTCTATTTAGGCAATGAATCAATTGGACTTTGCTTTCACAATTTCTCTTAACAAGATTCTAGATTTAAAGTCATGGAGTTTGGGGTATAAAATCCCTATTCCTTGTCCTTCATTTACGGTAACCTTCCATGACACATATACATGTATATGGCAACATTTCAGAAAATTTTTTCAAGCAAGTTAAAACTAGATGCAAGTGAGATATTGTCTGTCATTGTATTAAACTAATATAACTTATAAATGAAGTAACATTAAAAAGATAAGAAGGGGGGAAATCATGTTAATATGGTGGTGCAAATTAAATGTTCAGGTATACAGTAATACTGTTACTAGTTACATCTTAATAAATGTACTTCTAGGGATGCATAAATGGTATATAGTCATTTTGCTTTGAAAAGTCAGAAATATTATCACCTTCTTAGATATCTACTAGTATGTTTTTTAGCCTACATGTACATTGATCGACCAATTATTTATAAAAGGTTTCATCAAGTAGACAGGTTAATCTTAAAGTTTCAGTATTGACAAGTTTTAAAAATAACAAGAGGCCCATGGGCCTGATACGCTCACCTGATAACTAATGGCTAGCTGATAGATTTAAAGAAAACATAAATACTAAACCCCAATGACTTTTTTCTTTACATCATGATAACCGTTGTATCAATACCTACAACATTCTTGTATACATGCCTATACAAAAAGTTAATAGTTTTCAAGATAATTAACCATTTCAGTATTGTTTCACATCTGTGACCTTGACCTTTGAACCCATAACCTTTTTCTATAATCAAAATGATCGTTGTATCGATACCTACAACATTCTAATATACATGCCTTTACAAAAAGTTTATAGTTTTCGAGATAATTAAACATTTCGGTATTGTTTCGCATATGTGACCTTGACCTTTAAACCCATAACCTTTTTCTATACATCAAAATGATTGTTGAATCAATATCTACAACATTCTAATATACATGCCTATACAAGATGTTTATAGTTTTCGAGATAATTAACCATTTCGGTATTGTTTCGCATCTGTGACCTTGACCTTTAAACCCATGACCTTTTTCTATACATCAAAATGACCGTTGTATCAATACCTACAACATTCTAATATACATGCCTATACAAAAAGTTTATAGTTTTCGAGATAATTAACCTTTTCGGTATTGTTTCGCATCTGTGACCTTGACCTTTGAACCCATGACCTTTTTCTATACATCAAAATGATCGTTGTATCAATACCTACAACATTCTAATATACATGCCTATACAAGATGTTTATAGTTTTCGAGATAATTAACCATTTCGGTATTGTTTCGCATCTGTGACCTTGACCTTTGAACCCATGACCTTTTTCTATACATCAAAATGACCTTTGTATCAATACCTACAACATTCTAATATACATGCCTATACAAAAAGTTTATAGTTTTCGAGATAATTAACCATTTCGGTATGTTTCGCATCTGTGACCTTGACCTTTGAACCCATGACTTTTTCTATACATCAAAATGATCGTTGTATCAATACCTACAACATTCTAATATACATGCCTATACAAAAAGTTTATAGTTTTCGAGATAATAATTATAATCAGAGGTAAAAAAAAATTAGGTCACGACCTTCACAATTGACCTTGCCCTTATTTTGAAGATACTAACAAGAAGATGTCAAAACTGAAAACCCATGTCATTATCTGGTCAAATAGTCAAGTTATAACAATTTGAAGCTATTTTACGATTTTTTCAAAATTAAACGCAAAAACGCGTAACCTATTTTTTATCCGAATTTCACAAAATGAAACAAACTATAGGCTTAAGACCCTAGAGAAGCCAAATATCACATCAGATTTTTTCTCCAATCAGTACTTTCGGAGAAGAAGATTTTTTAAGATTTTTGCACCCCTAGGTCATCTTGACCTAGTTATGGTAGCCATGGCAACGCCACGAACAAATCTGAATTGCACCGGCCCATATATACTTCTGACAAAGTTTCATTAAAAACTGTCCAGTAGTTTCAGAGGAGAAGTCGAAAATAGGTGTTAACGACGCACACACGCACGCACACACGCACATACACACGCTGCGCTATGCCATAAGCTCACATGACCTTCGGTCAGGTGAGCTAAAAATGATAACTGACAAATTAGTATAGTTAGTCAGTACAAAAAACTGATGTTCTTAAAATGTGATGAATGCTACAAAAAAGAAACTTTAAAGAGCACATGCAGTACCAGTATATTACAAAATGTATACAAATTTTCAGCACCAATAGATAGAAAAGTAAAGAGAATATTGAATTTAAAACTTTCATTAAAACTTTTCTGTGTTTATTAGTTTGGGGGCAATCAATTGTTGCCAAAATAAGGCCCCAGTCACATTCAGAAATTTGTGTTTTTTTCACCATCTTAATTTGAAAATAACAAAAACTTGCCATCTTTTTAACAAGAAATATGAAAATTAAATTCAATTAACAATTCCTGCAATCATACTTAATTTGACTTAAATCTGACAATTTATGAAAATTGAATTTCACCTGTACGACAAAGTCAACACTTGCAAAGACCACTGACCCATTTTCTTCAAAGCCACTAAAGCACTGTGGAGATTTTACACATATTCACACAGGACATACTATTTATGACATACAGTTATATAAGCACAACCTACACTATAACAGCTTATATTAATGACAGATCTATACATGTTTGCATTGATAATGGGTCTGTTTAACACATATAGTAGCTATACAGTCATGATTTTACATTGTATATACAAAATTTATTTATATCAAATACACGAACATTTATATAGAAAATATTGAAAAAGAGTATTGTAGCCTGGGAATTAAACCGAAGTTTTTGTTCACAAATTGAAAGAACAGACCTAATATGATTGTATTCTGGACTTTTCTGGCTTTATTGATAATGATGTGTGTGTGTGTGTGTTGTGTGTGGTGTGTGTGTGTGAGGAGAGAGAGAGAGAGAGAGGGTTTGAAAAAGAGCAAAACCATAATGTAATACAAAGTCATTGTAAAAAGATACATAAAACTCAAAAAGCTCTTTTTGTTTAGAGTTTTTCTGAATACATCAAGGAAGGAATATGCAATATATCTGAAAAATACAGCAAAAACTTCTCCAATGAGAATACCTTTAAGTAACATTGAAAATAATTTATTGAAAGCAGAATGTCATGTTAACTATTAAAGAAGAAAATATATACAGTAGACAATTTTATGGGTATGATCTAATGTGGTTTTCTTTTTACCAAAATTGCAAAAACTACCACGCTTCAAACAATTATATCTTGGTCACAAGTCCAAATACAATGATTTCAAAAATCTACAAAACACCATACAATGGGTAGGTTATAATTGTTTTGAGAAATACAGTATTTCTATACAGTTACATACTACAGAGCATCATCTACTTATATCTACGACTTCATGTGTACACACACAAATATATATATCACAGAAAGTAATGGCTTTGATTGAACAGGAAAAAAATCTAGTAGGATTGTAGTTTTGTTTTTATAGCAAATACTTGCAAGTAAAAACTAATAAATAAAATAAAAATTTTGAAAGAAGTTTGTACTGATCCATGCATGATTTTAGAAGATTTTTTACTGGTGCATGAATGAAATTGACAATATCTCTAGTACATTTGTACAGTTTATATTTTCACTTAAGTTTTTGAAATATTTATTTTAGAAGACATAAGAACAAGTAGGTTTGTTTCAGAAAAGATTCACTTAATACATTTTAATAGCTTCATCAATTTACCACACAATACAATGTATTTGTCTAGAACTTATTATTTGTACTGGCAATCAATATTCATCACAAATTCCTCACATAACAACAATTTTACTAAAAGACCCATCAATTAATTTGTTTTAATAGCCAAAAGGAAACATTAGTTCAACACAAATAATCTGAGTTATCGTGTGGTGTATTGATGACGCCTATTGCAGTATAAAACACTTGTCAACAAAGAAATATAAATAATAATTATACAAAATGTTAAATTGGAATCCATTTATCATCAAGTTTTATGACAAAATATGTCAAATGGATTCCAGTTTAACCGTCAACATTTTAACACTCGCAACAAAAAAATCATCCAGCATCTTCATGTTACAACATTATGATTGGCTGGTTTTACCTGGTCCCTGACCATTCAAAATCCTTAAAAGGATAATGATCCACTCATATAGCACTTTACTGGCAGATAACTTATTCAATATGATACATTTAAACGTACAATATCACCCCTATACACCAGTGGAATGGTCCAATGAAAAAAATACTGGGTAGATCATTCCAATTTAAATTTAGGGGGAATGTTCCAATAATAAAGAAATCAATCTCCCAATTTAAATTTAGGAGTGAAAGATTTAATTCACTTCATAAATATAAGCAAATTTAGGGGTGAAAGATTTAATTCACTTCATAAATATAAGCAAAATAAATACAAGGTCTGTTATGGTCACCTTTCTCAGTTTATACACCAGAGTGTGTGCTGGGTTTAGGATATAAAACAGCTACATATAAAAAGGTGTCGCCAGAGATTTATCTTTTGTCTTCCATAATGATGACAATAACTTTCATCAACATGAACAATCTGGTCGTTTTGTTTGTTGTTGTGTACGCTGTATCCGCCGTGCTGATGTATCTCCATACTGTATTCCCGATCCCATTCTTTCCGGATCAAGCTCACCTATATAATCAAACACAAACACATTAATTCTGAACAAAGCTACATAATCAAATAAATTCCTTATGTATGAAGAAATACAACTCTAATCAAAACCGTTAACATTTTACGTCAGGCATCCGTGGCTCTAATGAAAATGGTCAACACTTTATATCAGGCATAGGTGGCTCTAAATAAAATGGTCAACACTTTATATCAGACATCGGTGGCTCTAATGAAAATGGTCAACACTTTATATCAGGCATCGGTGGCAGAGTGGTCTAAATACTAGTTTGCTTAACACAGCGTCTCTCACTGCCTAGGTTTGAATCCCACTTGGGACAGGTTCACTTGCCAAAGATAGGTGGTTTTCTCTGGACACTTTGGTTTCATTCACCATCTCTGAACTGACCAATACGCTATGAGTTGTTCCATGAGAAAGCTGTATTTTCAAAATATGCAAAAAACTCAATATCAATAAAAATGTCCCTAAGGACCCTTTTCTCATGGAACGGCTCATATACAGGTAAGTGAAAGAATCTAACTGGGACATAAAAGTCTATTACTCTACTATTTAGATATATATGCACCAAATAAAGTCAAAAGTCTATAAAGAGCATACAAGGGATGTTACAAAAGTGTCAACAGTCTTTATACAGATTGAATAGAATAATGTAGAATGAATGGAATGAACTTATACTGGCCATGGCAAAGAGATATTCTACTCTAGTTTATATATCACACATACCTGACTCTATCTTTGTCAAAATCTGTCTTGCACATTTAAGGAAAGTTTCTTCTACGTTTTCTCCTGTTAGGGCACTTGTCTCAAGGAACATTAATTCTACAAAAGTCAGAACAATTATTCAAAAACCTTTTTCTTATACAGGTTTAAGATTTAATGTATAATGACAAAAGTCCATTGCATATGACACAAGGATAATTCAAAATGCACAATAGGAAGTCCATTGCATATGACACAAGGATAATTCAAAATGCACAATAGACCATTTGTATTTGCATTACAGTAGCTTTTACTATCCAATGGTCATCATCAGAAGTCTAATTTCAATTATTTAAACTTACCACCCCACCCTGGCTATGAATTCTACTATGATAAAACATGTAAAAATTTGAGCAGACAAAAAGTAAGCTTCTCTAGTCATAATCTTTTTCATAGAAAACCAATTTCTAGTGCTCTGTATGAGTGGCCATTGTGTTTAAAAAATGTTAAATTCATGTATGATTTCTCAGTAGGAATTTCCTATTTTGTATGGATACAATCTTACTAGACAGCATTTTAATACATTTTGAAACTGTTAAAAAATTCCACGAAATAATTTTTTTTAATCGTCATGTTCACATGTTTTATACTTCTAGGTTCTGTTTAAAACCAAAACAGTTCTGTATTTTATTTAAGATTCATGTGATGAGATTATTTAGTAGAAGAGCAGGGAGGCCTAATAGCTGTAACTACCTTATTATTTTCAAATATTTCCAAAAAATTATTAGAATATTATTAACAAAATAGCAAATTTACCATTTTCTTGTGCAAATCTGCTAGCTTCTAAAAATGTAACTTCTCTCTCTGCCTCTAAATCTTTTTTATTACCTACTAAATTATGACTATATTTGGACTAGCAAGAGTTCTGGCATCTGTCAACCAATTTGTTAATGCATTGTAAGTCTCTCGGCTAAAAATACACAGACAAGCATTTTTAAAATAACATAATCATATATGGTAACCCTAACACAAATCTAAAACATATAATGTACTAAAGTGTTCTTACAAAGAAACCTGAAGATAAATTAAATTTATTAATGAAAATTTGAAATAGTTCTAATCTACAAAATTAAGCAAGTTTTTCAGCTTTTGTCTGAAAGTCCAATAATCTACACGCAGAGTGTAGTTGTGTTTGATTCAAGTCTTGACCACCCCCACCCCCACTCATCACATCTGCAACTCTACAAATTTATTTACTATAGATATGTAATTTAAGAAGTGACTGTATCAATACAATATACCTTGTTATATCATATACTAGTAATGCCCCAGCTGCTCCTCTGTAATAACTTCTTGTTACAGATCTGTAATACACAAAACAAAAATACATAAATAAATGATATAGGTCTATATTTAATACTAACAAAAGCAATGCAAGGTGGAGCATGATAAGCCCATTTACATTTTGGTCATTAGACTGTTGGTACACCAATTAAAATTTAATGGGGCACAATTCTTGGAACGTTTTAACAATTTTCGTGTAGATATTTCAATGCTTACAAGCATGTCTTCATGGTAATTTTGGAAGGGGTCATGGGGTCATTGATTCCCTTTTTTGCCAAATCACCCTTACTGGGCCATACTTACCAATACATGAAACACTGATTGTATGGAGTTTTAGAAAAGTTTTTGAAAATGGTCCACTCTGAAAAAAAAATCTAAGATTGATTACTGATGTCTTATAATGTGTCATGCATGTTTATTTTGGAAGGGGTCAGGAACCTTTTTTTTTTCCAAATCATCCTTACTGGGCCATACTTACCAAAACATGAAACACTGATTGTATGGTGTTTTAGAGAAGTTTTTGAAAATGACTTATACTGTGTCATACACACCTGAATCTTTCTTGTCCTGCCGTGTCCCAGATTTGTAACTTAACAGATTTACCACCCACATTTACAACTTTACTTCCAAATTCTACACCAATAGTATGGTTTGAATCTTGTTTAACTGAAAGAAAATTATAACTAGATGTTATCAAGCCTTCAGATATACATGAAGAT
Source organism: Anadara kagoshimensis (assembly GCA_021292105.1). Classification (NCBI taxonomy): domain Eukaryota; kingdom Metazoa; phylum Mollusca; class Bivalvia; order Arcoida; family Arcidae; genus Anadara; species Anadara kagoshimensis. The sequence goes on from CM037858.1 coordinate 57,331,981, forward strand.
ATTTTCGTATAATGATATGATTAAAAGTGGGGTGTAACACCTCACTGACTCATTCTTTAAGTCTTAGACATCAATGGTGAAGACAATTTTTTAAAATAAATATAGAAACAAGTTTCTTCAACCATTTTATAAAAATTACTTTTTTAGAATCAAATTACACCATTTTATACTAATATGCATATTAATGTACACTCAATTTGAAAACATCAATGTCTTATAATGTGTCATACATCCATACTTACACTGGTGGAAGAGATAATCAATCATTATGATAAGACTGCATTGTATTGCAAGCAATGTTACGTATGTTGTTGGAAAGGGACAATAAGGCAGCTACTAAACTGGAACTTGAACTCAGGACCTTCCAATATTAGCGGCATGCCCATCTATCAGTCTCAAGTCCAGCTTGCTAGTGCAATTGCAATCAAATTTCATTAAATATAGAAGGTTTATAATTACTGGTAACTTTCATCTGTCACAGAACTTACATTTATTTTCTATAAACTGGTGTAAAATACAGGATTTTCCTGCACCAGCACTTCCAATCACAAGAAATTTGAAGAGAAAATCTGAAAATAAAAAACAGGTACTGTACATTGTAGCTTTAATATAATCACAGTAAAGACTACTAAAGTTCCATTTAAATATCTAAATTTATGACCTTGGTGAAGTTTTACATCATATGTGCAAAAGGATCTGTCATAAATTAATGCCTGGATTTTTAACATGTTAAATCCCCATATCAGCAAACTTTTGCTGTGTGCAGAAATATTCATGCTAACTGCAGATGTGCATGGCAAGTTCCTGTTATGACCAGGCTTAAACAAGTGAAAAATATCAATCTTTATCAAAGTTTATTTGATTGTCTATGAAAATAAAGCATAATTCACCATCACAAAACTAGGGATTCAGACAGTAATGAATGTCATTTATGACATCCAACCATTATGGATTATATGAATACCATTCTTTCATGACCTTTAGATAATATTAAATTGTTTGTATTTACTACAGTAGCTTTATGTTATATATTCCTATGTACTTTAAAAATATAAGACAGTTTGTCAGTTCAAATGCCATCGATTTGATTCAGATTTGTCCAACCACCCCATAAACGACTAACTTTATTTAAGCCAAATATGTGTAACAAAATGCAATTTTTGAGGGTTCATGTATGCTTATGAAATATTAATATATATCCATCCCATTAAAAATCATATCAATTTTGCTTTTATCAATGTGTAACGTAAATGCTAGTTACAATTAAATAAACTATAAAATCCTCTCCCCCGACGATTGGAATCGAACCTGTGTTGTCTGTTTGTAAAGCGAGCGTGCAACCGTTTCACTTAAAAGGTACCCTATAGGTGAGACAGTATTAACATCTCAACCTGTACATAGTACATACTATACTATGTAGCTATATTGCTACAAATGCAAGGTTAGGTAAATATTACTAAATAAATGGCATCATATATAAATTAAAGATGCACATTGGCTGAAACAAGTGAAAATTTCATGGTACCAACCTTTAATGTATTTCGCATGACCAGTAACTTAGCATAAATCACTGTCCCAAACACAGACTGATTAAAGACAGATTTCTCTGAAAAGTGGTATAATGGAAGCATTTGGGCTAAATTTTCATAATTCATTCAGTCATGAGTTGAGTAATGGTGTTTAATGCCCTAGTCCAGTAGTTAAGAATGTTTCACTTATATGATCGGGGACATCACCAGATATTGTCAAAGGTGCAGAAATTCTGCCTGTGTGTTGTGCCGATGGCATTATACATCAAGGTTCTTTATCGTGCCAAGCCTACCAAGACACGGGACCTCGTTTATTTAAGTTCCCATCCAAAAGAACCGTGACTTTCATTTCGTAATGTGCTTGGCGAAAGAACAGTCACTACCCACTTTCAAGTCTTAGGTCAGACCCGGAAGGGGTTCATCCTTTGACCTCCCATCTACGGAGGGAGCATTCTAGATACCAACTGAGCTACCCCAGTGGATGTGTTCAGTCTTCAAACATCACCAACATCAACAAATATTTGTAAATATAAATTGATAATTTCATTCATTCATTTCGTCCGTTTATTTTGGGGCTTGTGGAAGAATTAGATGGATTACTGAACGGCGTGAGTTCACACATTTCAGCATTTTGTTCTGCTGTTGATAATTCGGGATCAGCTGTTCATGATGAGAATAAAAAATATGATGTAAACAAACGGGACTTCCGTGTTTACAGACAAGAAAACATCCAGGCCACGAATCAGGGACTTATCTTACAGTGACGTGGCTTTGTATTTATCAAAGATTAATCAGAATAATCTAAGAAGAATCAGTACCATAGGTTTCAGACATCTTCAGCTGTAGATGCCAGTTTTTCGATTTGCGATTCACTGATTGCAAAATTTCTCTCTCGTCCGTTCTCACTTTTTCTCGTTTAAGTACTTTCTAATTTCTAAAAAGGAAAACGGATTGACCAAGGAATATATTCGATCCGGAAAAAACTGTTACCGAGATTGCCGCAACATTGCCACCCTTTCGACTGAATCTGTAATGGAATTCCCAAACTTATTTTGGAATTTTATGATGAAATTTTATTTGCCATAGCAAGAGTCACAAAACATAAAATACCAGTGTATTTCACGGATCACGTAAGGGCATTATGCGGCTGAATAAATGATTATTTCATGAATGATGATTAGGCATCCGACTGGGACATCGCACACCTATGCACGTTTTCAATGCTTATACTTTAAATTCAATGTCATACTTTATTAAAAGCTAGACTATTCTTATTTCTTAAAATATTATTCATTCTTGTCAGATTTTTCAAGATAATCTCAGTGATTATTCAAATTGTTACAATTCTCGAAAAATACTGAAACCATGCATTGACGACCATTCAGTTCGGCAGTGAATATATGCACCCGTGATCGTTTCAACTTTTAATTTTATTCCACGACATATACAGTTTGTGATTAATAGGCTTTATTTGTAAATCTAATAATTTATGTACCGCTCATATCCGTTGGTTATGAGTACTTTAATTACATCAAGGTTATCTTAGAATAGTTGCCTCCCTTTGATTGGTTATATGCTTTTGGAAGCAACAAAAACCTTACAGTACTTGTCCGTATTGCGTTACATTTGACAATTTTTACCCGGCATTTTAGCTTGCATGCTAACAGCACTGTCACCGAAACAACACTTCTACCAAAAACGTGAATCTGAAAGAATCAATTTTAAAAACACTGAAAATGTTTGTCAGTACTATCTGCGACAATTGACCAATCGGCAAGTTAAAGGTCGAGATTTGATACAACAAATTGATGTTCTTTATTTGTAATAATTATGATTTCTATTATCGAATGTTAAGTTCTTTTTTGTCTCTTCTATCTATTGCTTAGCTTCGAAAAGTTACAAAATTTTATTTAAAAAAACACCTGAGTTAATAAAATATCTAATAATGGATATGAAGGATATGTAAATTTAGTCAGTCTTGGTCAGTTTTAAGTTAGCAGTATAATAAAGTAAAATAAATCTCTACACCTTAACCCAGCAACAACAGCTGCAACACAGGTAAAGCAACTACGATAACTATAGATCATGATATCTTAAAGTTTGTTAGATCGTCTTTGAAGCTTTGTAGAACTGTAGAACAGTTCTGGAAATAAACTAGGGATACATGGGCAGCACTTATGAAGAAGTAATATGGGAAAGCAAAAGGAATTTAGTATTTGTTAACAATCTAAAGAGGTAAAAGTGTAAAGCAGTCTATAATAATGATAAATCAGTATTAGACTAGGAACAAATTCAGAAAATGTGACTTGAAGCGGCATTTTTTAGTAAAAGTTGGTAACATGCTTTTCTAACATAATTCGAGGGTGCTGAATTCAAAAATAGCGGATACCAAGCTCAATTTTGAGTTTTTGAACCCATAATTCCAAAAACAAAATGGCGGCTAAAATTAATGATGTACCAATGCAAAAATGTTACTTGGGTTGACAAATTTTGGTAAAAGTTGGTAACATGATTTATTTAACATTATTAGAGGATGGCGAATTAAAAATGCAGATACCAAGCTCAATTTTGAGTTTTTGAGCCCATAATTCCAAAAACAAAATGGCGGCTAAAATTAATGGTGTACCAATGCAAAAAATGTTACTTGGGTTGAGAAATTTTGGTAAAAGTTAGTAACATGATTTATTTAACACAATTCGAAGATGCCGATTCTAAAAATGAATACCAAGGTCAATTTTGAATTTTTTAATCCATAATTCCAAAAACAAAATGGCGGGCAAAATTAATGGTGTACCAATGCAAAAAATGTTACTTGGGTTGAGAAATTTTAGTAAAGTTAGTAACATGATTTATTTAACACAATTCGAAGATGCCGATTCCAAAAATGATGAATACCAAGGTCAGTTTTGAATTTTTAACCCATAATTCCAAAAACAAAATGGCGGCTAAAATTAATGGTGTACCAATGCAAAAATGTTAGATGGGGTTTCAAATTTTAGTAAAAGTTGGTAACATGATTTATTTAACATAATTTGAGAATCCCGAATTCACATATGGCAGATACCAAGCTAAATATTGAGTTTTTGAACCCATAATTCCAAAAACAAAATGGCGACTTATAGTGTACTAATGCAAAAATGTTACTTGGGGTTTCAAATTTTAGTAAAAGTTCGCAACATGCTTAATTTGACATAATTCGAGTTTGCTGTATTTCAAAAATGACGGATACCAAGTAAAATTTTGAGCTTTTGAACCCATAATTCCGAAAACAAAATGGCGACTGTTTTAATTTATTGGCATATAATTTCTCAGTGTAATTTAAGTTCCATGTTTTAGCAAAAGATGGTACTTTGTGACATTTCGGCATAACTTGCAGACTTGGGGTTGTTATATTAAAATGAAAAGGACTAAACTGAAGTATAAATGTTTAAACCAAAATTAAACTTGTGACAATTTCTTAAAATAAAGTGGTGGCTATAGTTAAGTGTTTGTTCATTATGTGTGCCTTTTGCATAGTACACTGATAAATCTACATGACTAATAAATTGAGTTCATAACCAAAACCATACTGAAATACTGCTCATGGTGTGGAATTGCCAGTCAAAATCGAAACTTGTGTTGAAATGCAAAAGAGCATATTCCAGAACACTCTTGTATACAGAGTTTGACACAAAATAGTATGAAGAACCCGTGGTTGTCAATGTCAAAATACCAAATTACTATGTCATCATGCGTCAAACTTTTAAAAATGATATAGCTTAAATAGGTAGAATCACAATCATTATTTAAAAACATATATCGATTGATACGTTGTGAACCTCATACGTAGTGGTTTGAATTTTGACGGTAATATTGCATTATTTTACAACACAGTATCAGTCTCTATACAGTTTTGCCAGCGATGTTTAAGAAGCTCAATGCAACTTTTAAATAATTCATTTTCTTGAAAATTCAGAAAGTCCACCAATGAATATATAGCATCATCATCTCACTATAAAACTGGGTAATGTAAATAGCAAGACTGATGTGCAAGCTTAAGCAAAAAATTGATCACTCAATTTAAAACTTAAAGCCACAATCGTTGATTGCAGTCAAGGCAATGGTAGAATTTGTCAGTGGAGTAAGACATCTTTACTGAGTTTTCCACAACACTTGAGTTGAATATTTTTCCGTAACAGCCTGAAAAGTAATACAAATTATGTGCCATTTATTTTTTGTCCCTTTTGGAAATAATCTACATGTACCATCAGAATACCATCAGTATCTAAGTTAACTGCGGTGATGGAACAGTCTTTCTCTGCCTTCTTTGGCGGAGATGAACCAGGTGATTCCATTGTTTACACTGTTATTTGGGCTCGGGGATGCAATATGTACCGCGTTGCCTCCAAAGCTCTTATGGGAGCTAGCAGGATATACCACTAAATGTTTAGATTAACACGCGACAAAGTGCATCTTGTGTGCTTCTGATTAATTGCCAGGAGCCCAACAGACCCAAAGCTTTCTTATATTGCAAGATGTCAGAATAGAATGTACTGTTCTCTGTGAAATGCCAACTCACTGTCCTTATATTTTCTGTAACTCACCTGTCAGTCATAACAATACCATGGTTTTTATCTACGTTTCCACAATTTTAGAATGATTAGTGGCCAAACTCTCAAAATTTGTGAAAATGTTTAGAGTATTTTTTGATTTTACAGATTTGCAAAAACAATTTGTTTTCTTTTTGAAAGAAAAGAATTTCTCAAAAGTGAGCAACCAATGGTGATTTCGGCTACCATGAATGGAATGAAAACACAGCTCTATTGACCATTTCTGGGGTTGCAACTGTGGCATACCTTCTTTGACTGGGGTCATCATTAATGTTCTGCTTGTCCTGTTCATAATCCGCCACCCGCCTTTTTACTCTTGCCTATGTAGGGGCATGTTGCTATCATATCGGTATGGATAGCCTTAAGTGCCTAACCATTTTTGTGCAAATATTGGATCTTGCTCTTTCACCATTTTTTACATTTGCCATGTCAGTAGTCCTGTTTATTTTAGAGTAATACCTTGCTGATATTAACTTACAAAATTACACTGGTCTTCGGATACACGGATTTAAATACTAGTAGTTAGGGGATAGAAGGGTTGAAAAGGGACATCGACGCTAATCTCCTTAAACAGAAGGTTCACGGTATATCATTCAGCCCTCTTACTTCTTACCAGTTTTAATAAAATAAAATGTAGTGTTACTTTTGCTATAGTTGAATATCAAACTTCACATCAACATTTTGTAGTGTAAGTTCACCTTTTTAGCAAATAGTCAGCTTAGAGTTGCTCGGTGATGACTTAGCACCCTAAATAGGTTTGGAAGGCTAGTGTAGTTACATTTACTTAGCTCTTCCACTGCAAAAAAGAAAAATTCTTAAGCATTTGGTGTAAACACAGGCTTCAATTTTGTAAGTTTTTTCATTCACACTCTAGAATACATATATCAGTGTTTCAGCATGTTATGTCATACTTAATTCATTGAATTAAACAGAGACACACAGTCCTATGTTTCATTTACAATCCAAAACTTAAAAGCGAAAGCCTTTAAAACTGACTAAAATTAAACATGTGAACTTAGTTCATGAGTCAAATATTAACATGTTTTCATAATGACCTTTGTCGCCAGGCCACCTGAGACGAAGACTGACCGGCATGCCAGATCTTTTGATTTCGTAAATATCAAACCCCCTTTTTACAGAGTTATAGCCCCTGAAAAATACTTGATTTTTTCGCAAATTGTGCTGGTTTTGTGGCTATTTACCAGAAAACTATTAGTGTTATATAAAGAAGACATTAAAAAATAATGAACATGACAAACTAAGTAGCAATGTTTGTAAGAATACGATGATCCATAGAGGAGTTGTTACCCCTGAACTATAATTTTTTGCGAATTTGTGTGTTTGACCATGTTTTTAAAGAGTATTATAAGAAGATAACAACACCAAGTTGCAAAAATAATCAACATGCCAAGATCTAACTTCGTAGCAAATTTTGTGTATGATAATCACCGAAGGTGTTGTTGTCCCTAAAATTTCAGTATCTTTTAAATGTTTTCAGGTGAGCAATAAGGCCCATAGGTATTTTGTTTAAATTTTCTGTTCATTAACACCCAAGTAAGCCTTAAAATATTACAATCTTTGATTAATAGCTGTTTGTTGATACCAAAACAACTTCTATATCAACTTTCATGCAAAAATGCATTTTGATTTTGGCGGCCATTTTGTATTTAAATTTTGACCTACTTAGAGCAATATTTCAGCTTGGTATCCGCCATTTTCGGACTCAGCACACCCAAATTAGGTAAGAATGATATATGGTTTGCTTTTACTAAAAAATGCCTCTTCCTCTTTAAAACGACGTCTTTTCTGAAAATGTGCCTAGTCTATATGTCAAAACTATTCAATGGCAATCAATGACTGAAAAAGAACATTTGCAATAGGACCACTGTTAACACCAAACAGAATAATGACAAAAACAATCGTGAGCCAATTATACTTTGCAAGTTCATAAAGACATTGGAAATTTACCTTATTTCTTATATTTACAATATTTATAAAAATTATCTATGTCGCCTTACATTTTCAATGTTTTTGAAATACAATGTTGGTACACCTTCTCATAAAAATGGGTCGGCTCCTGTCAGTCAACGAGAGCATTTGACATCTGACGTCACAATGAGCAATGTCTTTATGAAGTTGCAAAGTGTAGTCCATGTCAAATAACTTATTGAAGGAAAGAATTGCAATTGTAAATATATAGTGAATGTATAGCATGAAAACAAAACATTTAAAGATACTATTAGAACCACTGAACATGCCGGTTATGGAAACATCACTAATCATTCAAAGAAATATACATGTAGTAGAAAAAGTAAGATAGAGCAATATGACAACTTGTAATCATAAACCCTGCAATATCAAACGGAAGACCAACGGAATACGTCAAAGTTAATGTAAATTCAGTAGACATGCTGTATCATAATCTTGTTGGTAAGAATTGTGAATGGGAAATTGTACTACCTAGGTGGTAACAGGGATACATTTTAACAAATTCATCAACAGAAGATACAGGGAAAATATTTCTACATGTAATTTCGACCACCCTCCTTATTTCGATCACTTCAGTGTTCAGCAATTAACTATCATTTAATACCATTGACACGAATTCGAAAGGGTTTTCCTGACACTAATCAAAATTTCCAGCGCTCACCGTGACCGAAATTGGGAACCCGTAGACTTTCAATGACACAAAATGTCGACAAAAGGTAATGCTAATTTTTATTTGATTAAGTCATAGTAATTGTAGTCTTTTATGCATTAATATGAATTTGGGATCGTCAAGACAATATAGCTTTTTTTTAAAAAATGAAAAATTGAATAATGTCTGAAGTTAAAAAATTGTAGTCATCTTAAAAATGTTATCAATATTGATAAATGAATACAGAATAATTTCTTGATTACTAGTAAATTGATTTAACAAAAAAAGTATCGGGAAAAGTGTGAGTATTTTCCCCCCTCCCCCCCAATATTATTGGTTAAAAATGATTGGAAACTAAAACCTATAACATATGGTTCATCTGATTAAGAAAAGGTTTTTATGTGCTTGAAATAAACAAATAAAAACATTGCTTCAAATAAATAAAACATCAAATTAAATACTGTTATACAATTTTACAATTATTGAATAATAATTAATAATAAAACTACTACAACAACAACATCACTAATAATAATAATAATAGTAATAATAATAATAATAATATCATCATCATCATCAAAATCATCATCAATATTTTTTGTGGGAGTTTGGGTTTTACCATGTTTGGTCAAAGCTTTATTTCTGAACTTCTCAAATACCAAATTTTATGTGTTTAAATCATCAAATTGTTGTTTCAAATAAATATATAAAAACGTCAAATTAATATAGTAGATACTCTTGACACAAATTAAAAACAATTTTGTGGGAGTTGGGGTTTTACAATATGTTTGGTCATACTTCTTAACTGGTTTTATGTTTAATAATATGATATTTACCATAAGAACCTTGAGGCTAAATATGTTAAAAATCAGTGTTCTGATACACTCGCTGTCCTCTATCATTTATGATGATAGTTCAATCATTGATTTCATGTAGCGTAACAAAATGACCTTATAGATAAAAAGTTTTACAATAACTTACGGCAATATAAACTCGTAATTAGTAAGAAATTTACTACAAATACCAGTTTAACCGAGGTTATTCTTTAAGGCATAAGGAATAATTTCACAGAAATATCAATTGTTTATCACTTATGTTTGCCTTCCCCAGGCTTATCGGGTTTATCGAGAAATGTTTGGGAGTTAACAATACGAATATTATCGGAATTCCTTCTAAATCGTGTTGTGTATCAATTGAATTATTGCCAGGGGCGATAACTCTTTCAAAGGGACTGATGGATGAAAAGCTTGAGGATGAACATGATTTTGTAAAGATGAAATGATGAGTTTGAAGTATTTGATAGATAATATGGAGTTTACTTTGATTTACCGGTCTAAATATACCGGGTAAATGAAGTCATCAATCACATTTAACCTAATGAGTATATATAAAGTCGTAATAATTTAATAAAGGGGAATAATTCAAGAAAAAAAAGCATACCCTTTTATTAATTTACAAATCAAACCTCATATGAAAACGCGGTAGCTCAGTTGGTAAAGTGCTCGCTCCGTAAGTGGAAGGTCGTGGGTTCGAACCCTGGCCGGGTCTGACCCAAGACTTGAAAGTGGGTAGTGACTGTTCTTTCGCCAAGCACTCGGCTTTACGAAATGAAAGTCACGGTTCTTTCGGATGGGAACTTAAAATAAACGGGGTCCCGTGTCACGGTGGGTTTGGCACGCTAAAGAACCCTGCTGTATAATGCCATAAGCGCAACGCACAGGCAAAATTTCTGCACCTTCGCCTATAGCTGGCGACGTTTCGATATAAGTGAAATATTCTTGACTGGGACGTTAAACACCATTGCTCAACTCAACTCATATGAAAACGGATTTTTTTTAGAAATGTTCATGTTTTGAAATCAAATATAATTCCTAGACTAATTTTTAACCACTTATAAATTCGTGTGTATATGATGCATGTACATGTATTTGCCAAATTTGATGAAGTTGACGGGAAGTTAGAGCCAAAAACTTTATTTAGACACAAAGTCATCTTGACTTATTTAGACACAAAGTCATCTTGACTTATTTAGACACAAAGTCATCTTGACTTATTTTGCTCGAGGTTTTTCCGTCAAAATGTCCCCACAATCAATTATCATTGTTTCCCGCCTTTTTGTAAAGCTTCGTATTGACCAAACATCAGTTCCATTTTACCATTATCGTAGTATGTTGACCCCGTTATGCACTTTAGTACTCTAAAAATAGCTATCAATAACGATTTACCCGAAGCAGGAATAAATCAAATTGTAACGTCATCAATCATCATCATAACCCTAACTGTATAATAATTGTTTGGCAATGTTGTACATCAGCTCTCTCTCTCTCTCTCTCTCTCTCTCTCATTTATTAGGCTTTTTAAACTAGCTGTTGCACTTGATATTTTCGATTTTGAGTTGCTCTCACTTGCAAACGAATTTTTAGTAGTATTTTCTACTAAATCCTTTGAGATAACACGAACAAATGATATCGTAAATTCATGTTTGCTACAATAATGCATTCAGGCATTTTGGATACATGTACTTAAAAATTAAGTTAAGGATGATTTGGCTGAACTTATAATGTGTTCTGTTTCAAAATAATCCACAAAAAAATGTTCTAATTAACAAGTTAATGATTATACTGAAGGTATAGTATGTGTTTGAAATGATTTTTTCAATATCAATAGAATGTTATCAATGAACAATTATTTTGTTAAAATATTAGCAATCCATCTGCGAATGTACTTTTCATTCACAGATGTGATCTAAAAAAACCAGAAAAAACTTCAAAAACTACTTAAAAATATTCTAGACCAAAAATTAGTCCTAAGTTTTATTTCGATTTGTGTAACTCATTGTTTCGTCTACAAACAACCAAACTCAAAGTTTTTTGCATTAATTGAATTTACTTGTTTTGCGAATTGAATAACTGCACCTTCGGTGACATTGTCTTGACAAAAAATACCTTTCATTATAGTACCTATTAGATCTAAGAAAATGACAATGCTTTTTACCACAAATATCACTGCTTTGGAAAATAAGAGAAAAAACGCCTATTTTGAAAATATCGTACTAGAAGTCCTTTTCCCTTTACTTATCCATATTTCCCTGTCTGTATAAATCAACTGTTCAATCTTTGTTGAAAACATTTAAAATGTTTCTTCTATTGTCAGTTCAGCCAATATTAAAATTAAAACATTGTTTATTGTCATTATTTTTGTTTTACCTTCTCACGGATTTTATCTGTGAAATCAAAAACCGCGATCGTGATTTCTGATATTTTGTTTAAGTTATGCATGGTGCAAGGCCTAGCCCCACGGCTAAACCGTCTCTTATTATGTTAAAGTGAGTAATCCAAGAAAGAATTCCTTAGCTGAAACACGTAGTAATTTGCAATAACCAAAGTGATTGAGGGAGGATTTACGTCCCAGTAGTCAAGAATATCTCATATACACCGAGACACCATCAGCTAAAGGGGAAGTGGTAGAAATTTTTACATTTGCATTGTGCTCGGAATAATGTGCTCGGTCTTTTAACCTGCCATGACACGGAGCATAGGTTTTTAAGATCTCTTTTGCAGTTCCCCACGTATCTTTCATCTCTAAATGACGAGTCCTTGGCGAAAGAACAGCCACTTCCTATTTTAAAGTCTTGGTCAGATCATGGCCGAGATTAACTGATGGCATTAGCCACCACAATGAAATAAGAAAACAAGACACATACAAATGTATACCATAGGAACCCGAGTTTACAAACCGAACACTCCCAGACAGATTTTGGATTTTATTCTGATTAGACGAGTATCCACTTTAATCGGGGTTCGATTTTCTATTATATTGATATCACAGATAATAAAACTGGGTAAACACAAGTTGATTGCATATGGAACATATAGTTTTGTGCAGTCTTCATGGAAATAAAACCCGTGTTTTTATTTTTCTATAATAATCAAAATTCAGGTCTCATTGATTTGGTTCAATTAAATGACTGATCGGGGTGATAACTGGAAATTGGCGGCCATGTTTAGTTTTTGAATTTGAAACAACAACAGGAATTCAGACATTATGTGTCATTATCATAAACGTGATTTCCTAGCTAACAGACGATATGATCCGGCATTTAAAACAAAGTCTAGCTTTTCTGATGCAAAAATACATGTACATATCCTGTATAACATTTAGTTACAAACACAACAGTATTATGGAACTTTTTTCTGTTTCAAATTGTGAAAAAATATGAGATCTTAGGACGTGTCATACTTGCATGGAGATTGCCAAATATCATATGAATTTTAAAGTTTCCCAAACAACTTAGCTATGGTTACCAGTAGTCGTTCAATTTTCACAATTTTGATGCGAGCACTACTGATGAGGAATCTTATTCCGAAACGAACATCTAGTACTGCAAAATCAAACGGGTTTAGTAATGCCAAACCCTACTATTGATTTGTATGAAATAATGCATTCAAAAATAGCCCATGATAATTAAAATGCATTCAAAAGTAGCACATGACAGTAATAATTAAGCAAACATCATCTCGCCGTCATTAGACTTATGATTGGATTACGTGCATTTCCACTGACAGCTTTATTGCTTAACTGCTAATTAAAACAGTTTTAATACATCACTATATCTATTTGAACTACCACAAGGTATGCAATTTTAATAGCAATTTAAAATAAATAAATAAATAAATAAAAGCAATGCCTCACTATGAAGACCAATTAATCATAGCACTGTTTTTAAAAAAAAAATAAATTGGACATCAAGCTACAAAAAAGACGAATCGTTGAAGCTTAACGCAACAACAGATTGCATATTAATATGGCATAGGAATACATAATCTACAGAAAGTGCCAATTTGGGATTACTTCCATTTGAACCATTTTATGAAATGTTCGGATGGCTGGTGTTGTGATTTTCGTTCTTTTCATGGACATCCTGAACCACGAATTTACTGTGAAGATATCAATGATGCAGTACTTACCTTAAAAAAAATAACAAGCAATGAAATGGTATTTTTCGTCGATACACGGAAAGTGGACTTCACGAGGTCCATAGTCGTCAGCAGAATTTAGACAACCATTACAGTTATTTATTTACTTTGAGAGGGTGGGTGGGTCACTACATGCTGCACAAAACCTGTCATTCAATTGAGCTCATGATTGCTCCATCTGTGGTATTAGTCGTGTTGCATAAAAACAAACATTACATTCCATGTCCATGGAAAATAAAGTTGAACACGTGAACCTCCACCAGGGAACCGAGGTCAAGTGTATGGAATGGTAAGCCCCTCCTGTTTCGATAGCTACACCCGCCATTTGTGTGATAAAGAAGCTATATACGTCAAATTTCCAGGATAATTTGTGACACGTAGACATAATACTTAACAATATCGTGAGACGGCCATAAAAGTTTTGCTTATCTATACAGAAACATATGTGCACAAAAATATCAGAAGTTATTTTGATAATACTGAATAGGCTACAAAAAGGAAAATGTTGTTCCAAAACATTGCCATAATTTAAAAATTATTCAATTTTGACAAAGCAAAAAGCAAAATCTTTCTAACATAAATCAGAAATTAAGAAATACTGTATGAAATATCGTGATGACGAAAAATAAAGCAAGTTGAGTTTGTCTTATCCGCGATAAAAATGAGAAGATGTTGGTTTGTGTTGTATTTAAATGTTTAAAGGATATGGTAGTAAAGTGATATTACGACAAATTGACGTAAAACACGGCTCTTTACTGTAGGGACTAGCTGATGTTTTTCACTCACGATATACCGCCAGCAGCCACGGAGTTATCTTGTATCACAGGGTTGTTCCGTCGATAAGTTCCGGTAATTACACATTTGTTTATGCCCACATAAAACGAATATTTACCCCTTAACAGGTTAAGTTTGTTAGCTAATAGCTTGCTTCCAGCTTCAGGCTTTGTGATAAAACGCTTTATTTTTCTATGAAGTCGAATTGAGACAAAATCGTTGGTTAACTGAAGCTAATGACAAACAGTTTAAGAATTTACACAGACGAATTTTTGAAATTTTGATGTAATTAAATCTATCATTGATCAGATAAAGCTAGAGTATCCTTTAATGTTGCAATCTAGTTTAAAACACAAAGGCACTGATAGCTAGAACAAGAAGGAAATTACTTTGTTAACTAAGGGATGATACGGACTGGTTTAAATATGATCGATCACTAATTTTTCAGCTTTTGATCTGAAATTCATCAAATAGTCATAATTTTCTATATTCTCCTATGCAGGTTAGAGACTAACCCGTAATAAAAACGAATTATAGTACTATTTTAATTAGATAAAGCGTTATTTACATGCGTGGTTAATTGTCAGTGAGCGTCATAGTAAGACAACACACACACGTAATAACAAACATTGGTGTTTTTTTTTCTTAATGTTGCTGTTACTTCAAGGATGAAGCCTGACATTTATCCGACTTGTATTGATATTTAAACTGAGTAACCTAAAATAGAAGGTTTTAAATATGCCCGTATTCGACTGGTATTTGGCTCTCTTATGTTTCCTGATATTTTTGATTAATCGGATCACTAGATGCAATTTTTTTATTTTGTCATTTGATTGGTAAAGCTCAACAGACTGACTTGTCACCCCTAAAAGAAAATTATTCACGAGAGGCGCATTTAGAATACTTGAGCAGTCAGATAACAAATGTAAAGATGTTATACTTGATTTGATTGGTCAAAAGTAAAGACGAGAAATACTAAGTAATGGAGGAGTTTTTTGTTCAACGAAAAATGCCGCGCGAATACAGCCTAAGTTTTATCATATAACATATTACCTACGGGTACTTAAGTTTAAAAAATTTCCAAGCCCTGTAAAGCTTACATTACCTATTTTCTTTCAAATCTAGGGCGCCAATTGCCTTACTATGATTACCGGTATGCACTTGCCTGCATTGAAGGTTTCATGGCGACCAACTAACTTTGATCGGCGATTTTGTTTATGTTTTTGTATGATTGACTTTTTGATTGATCATGAAACGTCGTCTAGGACCTTTTCATTTAAATATTTGAAGGAAATTCAGATTTTGTTATTTCCAGCAAAATACCATACTTCTATAAGCTAACGATAAGACATTGTGAACTGTACTTTATAAAGTTTCCAGCAAAATACCATGCTTCTATAAGCTAACGATAAGACATTGTGAACTGTACTTTTTAAAGTTTTATGATGGAGAATAAACCTACGATGTATTTGATTCATATGTGAAATAAATTTTAAATTGAATTATCAAATTAAAACAATTTTAATCGAAAATAAGACCTTTGATTGTTTATTTCATACCACACGTACATTGGTTGTATATTGCCAATCAAAGCAACTTAAAATGTAATATAAAAGAAACACGTGGAAAAATGTCTTCAAAATTTAAAGCATGGGTAAAATAATTTATATGGAAATCTGCCATGTTATAATTTTTTGAATTTTCTGAATGAATTATTAAAAACATTTATGATATGACGTGACAAAATTAACGGCAATACATGCATTGCAATGTGAAATTTATTGCAAGTCAGAATTCTAATGTGATGATGTTATAAATAATTAAATATAAATTAAATTAGTTTTACATACCTATAAAATGCACGATTAATTGTTAAAATATTAAACATTGTACACTTATTTGGATGAGAAGAATTACATGTATATTTCCAACTAAAATATTGATACTGCATATCAAATACAGGGTATCTAGTTTCGGTTTATTCAAATTGACCATTGAATGTTTAATCAGAATATCAAATTTATGATAATCAAAGTTTCTCATCTATAATGAATTGGTAAGTCATTTGAAATGATAATTCAAATTACATATATATAATACGAAGTTCTATTTTAATATTTAATTAATACTTTATTTTTACCGTTTTTAAATCTACCCAATTGACATAATCATATCAATATATACGGTCTTCGTTTAATTCTAACGCTGCTCTGGTTTGTTGTAAATCCACGACTAAGAATGATGAGAAACAATCTTGTTTTCCCGAGGATGTCTCAAACTGGACTCGGTAGGTAATACTAATATATTGTCAGAAATATACTATTGTCTAAATTCGCAGCTAGTTAAAATCTGAAATAAAAAATAAAGTAAACTCCCTCATGCTAATATTTCCTTAGCTATATTTGGTTAAATATATTTTGAGTATTTGTATATTTTGTTTAACCTCTTGAGTTTGGATTTCATAATTTTGGTCAAACACTACTGAGGAATTGTATTTCGAAACAGCCGTCCAGCGCTGTAAAATTAAAACTGGTATAATATGTAGTTGTAAAACATTCAGACAAATTTGTATAAAATCTTACAATATTAGACTGTAATTATTGTAAAATGGATAAAGATAATAAAATCATTATTTTGGCAGACAAATTGCTTTAAGCTTTTACAATCTGCAAAGGAGTTTGAATTTTTACTTTTGACATGTCTGTTTAGAAACTGAATTAATTGTTTATCCATGAAATAAATGCTTTTGAAAGAAACTGGGAAACAAGACAATAAATGACATCAATAAATGAGAACCACTTATAAGGAAACCCCGACTTTTGACGGTTACAGGGGCGAAATTACAAAACATTCAATGGCGTGGTTATATTAATATTTTAACATTAAATAGGAGGCGTTTACCCTTCTAGAGTACTCGGCCTCACTTTCCTTGTTGAAGATTACATGCTTACTTAATTTGCCAATTTTACAAGTTTTTACTTTGCTTTAGCATTATTGTTTGGGAATGGATTGGTAATTTTGTTTTTACTTTGCTTTAGCATTATTGTTTGGACATGGATTGGTATGTTTGTTTTTACTTTGCTTTGGCATTATTGTTTGGACATGGATTGGTATGTTTGTTTTAACTTTGCTTTGGCATCATGGTTGGTTTGAACATGGATTGGTATGTTTGTTTTAACTTTGCTTTGGCATCATGGTTTGGACATGGATTGGTATGTTTGTTTTAACTTTGCTTTGGCATCATGGTTTGGACATGAATTGGTATGTTTGTTTTTACTTTGCTTTGGCATTATTGATTGGACATGGATTGGTATGTTTGTTTTTACTTTGCTTTGGCATTATGATTTGGACATGAATTGGTATGTTGGTTTTAATTTGCTTTGGCATCATGGTTTGGACAGGGATTGGTATGTTTGTTTTACTTTGCTTTGGCATTATTGTTTGGACATGGATTGGTATGTTTGTTTTTACTTTGCTTTGGCATTATGATTTAGACATGAATTGGTATGTTTGTTTTTACTTTGCTTTGGCATCATGGTATGGACATGGGTTGGTATGTTTGTTTTTTATTTTATTATTTTACAACCAGTGGTCAATAAATTTAATTTACAAAAAAGAACAAGCGCATTCTCTTCGTTTGTCATTACAATAGACCGATGACATTTTCAATGCCATTTTACAGATATAACATGCAATATGCATGCTCGTCATCAGACGTGTGTTGTATGCTGATACACACCTAGTAGTTATACAGTTGTTTCAATCGTTACTACCGGTAATTACTAACAATGTTTTCCTTTAAAAACGTCAAATATTTACGTATGAATATTCTTAATAAAATGCATTTATGCATACCGTGTATTGTAATGTAAATTAAACAAGTAATATAGGATTTCTTAACTTTGATGAAGGGTTTGATGATTAAAATATGTTACAAATCTTTATAATATGTATAATACACATATGAATGGAAAGGCGTGATGATGTTGTAACGCCCCATTCAATATTATTTAAAATATATGCATTATTGACAGAAATTTACATGTTCGCCAACCACTTCTCCTTTCCGGAGGTCTGTCGGGTGTCAGATCATCATTAATGGACGCAATCAGTTATAGCATGGTGAAGGAAGCCGGAGTGTTGGAAGAAAACTGCCAGCGAACGCACAAAGTTTCTCACGCCATGATCTTTCCTCGAGTGTGTTGTATATGATGTTGTGATATGCGTTTCTTTTTTAATACGATGTATTTTTCTTTCCTGCAGTTTATCATGATGAAGCTAGCAAAGTTCTTATACTTTATTTCTCGGGGGTGGGGGGTGGGGGTGGGTGTTAAATTATTGTCTCATTGTAACTGCTAAACTGATTCCACTTAATTTGCGCGTGGTTCAATATATACATACGACCGATGGTAATAACAGAAGCTGTGCTTACCCATATTCAGCCATGGTCGCAAACACTGTCCACTTGAAGGACATTATTCAGTACTAATTCATATAACGGGCCACAACACCTCACATCGCCTTGGATAGAATCCCACTCGAGACAAATCGTAGTGTGAGAATGGTTGTTAGATTGCTTACCGTAGGTAGGTCACAACACCTCACATCGCCTTGGATAGAATCCCACTCGAGACAAATCGTAGTGTGAGAATGGTTGTTAGATTGCTTACCGTAAGTAGTTTTCTCAATCAGGCAATCAGGTTTCCTCCACCACGTCTGAACAATGGCCATTTCGATATAAGTGGAGAAATCTAGATTAGGGCGTAAATCACAAACACTCAACTTTATTTCTTCCTTACAGATTGTTTATTTTGCATTTCTCTGGAACGTGCAGTTGTAAAAGAAATATATAATTATATAATAAAAACGAAATAGTAATTCTTATAGTTCAACATATTTATAAGCCAATGATTACTTAAAAAATATCTTTTTATTAACAACTAAAAGATCCCAAATCAAATATTTTAATTAAGTAAAACATTTTATTCTATCTTTAGAATTGTTTTTTACTCATTGTAACAGCAGGTTCAGGGGTTAATGACATACGACAAAACGGTTTTTATGAGAGCCAACGCGCGTCCAACACCTGATGCAAAGTCAGACACAAATTTTTACTTTGAAAAATAAAAATTAATCAAAAAACGTCATTTTATATTTGATTCATCTACTTTTAGAGTTTATTTATCTTGATAGGAATCTTGTATGGTATATTTTTTCTTTTAATTATAAGAAATAAAAATCTTAATTATCATGTAGGTATTTATCTCTCATAAATGGTTCATTAAAACAGGGCGACATGTGTCTATAATCAAACATTGTTTATTCATTGTTTTTGATTTTTAATTTAAATAACAAGTATAATGTTAACGTTATATACACCAAATGTGATTAATGATGGGAGTCATGTGCTAATATTTTATTTTTTATGAAATAAGGTATTCAAAAATTAGTCAGCATATGCTGATTTTTTAAAAACTTTTCTTCATGAAAAAGTAAAAACTTAGCACATAACATTGGTTTGGTAACATTGTGATACACAGAACATTTTTATTTGAGTTATCATGATATCATTTTATTCTCTTAATTACATATTATACCCGTTTTAATTTTACAGCACTAGACGGCCGTTTCGGAATACAATTCCTTATCAGTAGTGCTTGAACCAAAATTATGAAACCAAAATTATTTTGAAGATGTTGAAAAGCTACCAAAAGGACCAAAATATATTTTACCAAATTAAGCTAAGAAAATACTTTGCATGAGGGAGTATACCTTAGTTTTTGAGAAATATCAAATTTAAACTTGCAGACAATTAAAGTATATTTCTGACAATAATACGAAATTATTGCCTACTGAGTTGGTGATATCCTCGGGGCATAATTGGTTGATCTTACTATATGTAAAGAAATTGAACAAAAATTAAATCTCTGAAACATAATGATAATTGCTATTATACCCGTATTCAAAATAAAAGCCATAAACCTTACTACTGCGGTATGGACTTGTGTTGATAGATTCAAGATTCTTTATTACACTCTGTACCACGGAGGTGGTATTAGAGGTTAAACTATACAATATATATCTATATACAATGGCGGTACACATATAACAAAATTATATTACAACAAAATATATATTAAAACGATTTACAATAATTACTCAGTATGATAGATATCAATAGATACATGTTATAAACAGGAAAAAAGAAATAAAATTGATATTTAAGTATAATATTTTAAACCCTCTTTTAGAAATTTGCATAAATTTAACAGTTCAACTTTATTTGTAATAGTCATTAACATTTGTAATTTTAGAATATTTGGTCTGATATAATATTTTTTCTTTATATATTTTTTTCTATTATTTTCAAAAAAGCTACATTCCAATAAAAAATGATACTCATCACCAATTCTGTTTAGATTACATAGATTACATGTTCTGTAGCTCCTTTCAACATTTGCCCATCTTCCCTTTACAATTGGAAGAAAATGATTACATGTGCGAAATCTAGCAAAAATTTGTCTTAAATTAAAAGGTAAAATTTCTAAATATTTCTCTAAGCCAAAATCTACTTTATATATTCTATAAATAACAGCCTTGCTTGAATTTTGAATTTGGGAATACCATGTTTGTAAAAATTGATCTCTAAGTTTAAGTTCAACAGCTTTACACAACCAATTTTTGTTTATATTCAACGCTTGACAATTCCAAATATTACTAAACCCAGTATTGTTTAACAATTTTTTTATTTCAGATATCCATGCTATATTTTTACCGTTATTATTCATAAACAAAAGTGTTCTATAAATATAATTTGACAATTTATCTTCACAAAAAATCAATTGATACCAAAAAGACAACATTCTTTTGAAAATATGTTGTATATAAATTGGATGTCTACCTAGCTCGCCATAAACCATATAATTTGGCGTAGTCTTTTTCATGTTTAAAATTATTTTACAAAATTTAAGGTGAAGTGTTTCAAAAAGTTCTATATTCTCAAACCCCCATACTTCACAACCATATAACATAATTGGTAAAACTAAGTGATCGAATAATCCTAACTGACATTCGATCGATAATTGTAAATTATTAATTTTTTTATAAACTCCATATAGTGCCTTATTTGCTTGATCTAATAATTTTTTCCTAGCTTTATAATATTTGTTGTTTGAGCTAAATAAAATACCAAGATAACAATAAATATCAGTATATTCTAATAAAACTTTATCAAACATTATTTTAGGCAAAATCTTTGGTTTTCTTCTACAAAATAGCATAACTTTAGTCTTTGAAATATTAACTTCTAACTTCCAAAATTTACAATACTCAATAAAAACATTAACAGCATGTTGCAATTCACTGGCACTCTCGGCAAAAATGACTGTATCATCAGCATAAAGAAGTATCAAAATTTTTAGAAATATATCAAGATATTCATTACCTATTTGAGAAATACTCTCAAGACCTTTACACCCTTTTGACAATAAGAAGTCTTCTAAATCATTAATAAATATTGAAAATAAGAAAGGGGAGAGATTTTCCCCTTGTCTAACACCAATTTCACAAGAAAAATACTCTGACATTTTGTTACCTTCAACAACACAAGATTTTATCATATCATACATATTTTTGATTATATTAAAACATTTTCCATTAATATTATTTTTCCTTAACTTAAACCATAATCCATTTCTCCATACCTTATCGAAAGCTTTTTTAAAATCTACAAAAACACAAAAGAGTTTCTTCCTAGAGGCAAATAAAGTTTCAATAATCCCATATAACACAAAAATATTATCAACAGTTGAGTAAGACTGGCGAAAACCCGCTTGTGCCCTTGTAAGTATATTTTCAAGAAGAGTCCGTAGTGACCAACTAAACGAACATATCCAATAAAACAATGATTAGCTTCTATAGCATATAATTAGCCGTATATGTTGGCAAGAACTATATAAGCATTATTAAGTAAAGAAGTTTTATGGAAGTTATTTAAATTATGTGACAACAACCTGTTCCCGGTACCCAAACACTTTCATGTTATGTGTAATGTTAAAACACTTAAATGACATGTAAGTTTCGATATGCATAAAATGAGAAATAATCATTTTTATGCTAATTTGACAAAACTAGTCAACATCAAAGGGGGTTATAAAAGTTTCTGGAATCTAAGAGCAATTACTACAGAGAAGTGTTAATTTTTTCAATTCTTACAACAATCAAATGTGACACTTATCTACTACATCCATCAATTTTTTATTTAAATATTTTAGTAAAGAAAGTTGAATATTTCAATAAAAAAATTTAATGGCGTGTAACACTAATGTTAGTAACCTTTAAGTCAAGCTGCTTCCTGGTAACAAATGTTAATTTTGATTAAATATTGTTATAAACAAGTTTATCTGCACATAAATCTTAGAAGCATGTTTGGCAAATGTCTTGATTTGTCTGTCACGTTTTACCAATTACAGAAACAATAATATAAACTCAGAACCTTACATTTATAACAATGGTCAGTTAAATACAAATGTGACAAATTACAAGTGATTGACCAAACAGATAACGGCATGTCTCTCGCATGACTGTTAAAAATCAAATCATCCAGAAAATGAAGAAAAAACACATTATCTTAATATATGCATTTCGTTTGTATTGAAATTAGCAAAAATGACTATTTTTTTTAAGCGATTAACAATTGACAATTATTATATATATTGCTCTGAGCGCAATGGCAACATAGAAATGTCTGTTACTTTAACTGTAACTGGTGACTTCATATGAGTGAAACATTCTTGACTAGCACATAAAACCCCATGTAATCAATCAATCCATATACAGTGTGTGTGTGTGTGTGTGTGTGTGTAAACACATATGCCTTATACATAAAAAAATACAGACAAATCAACTTTCTGGGATAGAGATGGAGGTAACTCTTTCATCATTTTGTGGACCTTTCAAGATATATTTACTGAAGTGGATTTGGTAAAATACTTCTTTTTGGTCCTTCTTTTTTATTTTTCTCATTTCAACATCTTAAAAATATTTGATTTCTCATAATATTGGTCCGATCACTATTATTATTTATTCAGTAACAATCGTCTAGTACTAGTGCTGCAAAATTAAAACAAGTTTAGGAATAATATATACAATCCTTTACGTGTAATGGCCAATTAATTAAGAAATTGCATTATTAGTATTCACTTTTCTATTTATATAAATTTTGTACACAAATAAAACTGAGTAACGTAAATATTGTGTACAAAAATGTTAGCAATTTCCCCAATTGTCCTAACCGATATTGTCATAAACGGTCTCTAACGTTTTTGTACAGACGGGAATTTATGAAAGGTTATGAAATAAATGTTGATTTGTAGTGTGACATGTATTGGTTATTTTCACCATCATAACACCCGATTTATAAATCGTATTGATGGATTCTTATAATTACTATTTACACTATAACAAAAATATCAAAGTATGGACCTTAAAGCAAAGCTAATATTGACTTGTAAGGTAGTGTAACTTATTAAACACATTGTTACAACAGGATTTAAGTAAGCCTTCAGCAAGTTCTTCACAACAATGGCACAATAATCCGGACAATTAACTCTAGTTCTGTCTAAAAGTTTTGACCGCTTACTGTATTAGGAACTTATTATAATCTATTGGAATAAAACAGAAGTTTCCCAGCGAATCTTTACAAAGCTTTTATTTACCAGCGCATTAGGGCTGAAATTCAACTCCAAAGTTACGTAACTGTGTTTGAGTTTCGAGGTTTAGTCGAAGAATACTCTATTGATCTTTATAGAAGTTATAATCAGAAAAGTAAATTTTAATAAACGGATTCAATGTTTGACCACTATTTGTCTACTTGGGGGATAAATGTAATACATTTATTCATATAATACCCCTAAGTTCTACAATATTGCTTGTGAATCGGCCTAAAGATCGTTAAAGAAAAACCAATATGATACAAGTGACGGGATTTACTAACCATCGGTGTATCTAAATATTTGCTCCTCTTGATTAGAGGAAATGGTTTGGCAGTCAGTGAATAGCCTTTGGCAGCTGTGTTGAGAGAGCACCATTGACACAGAGAATTACACTGTTCTCAAGAGGGATTGTTAGCGTTTGATTTGGAACTTGTATAGTATATTTACAGCTTTTGAGATGTTGATAGTTTATTTTAACACATTTTCACGTATTTACAGGTATCTAATGTCTAAGAAGTAATAAAAATGTTTGTAATGAGGGATAGCCATTTTTGAAGAGATACTATTATTCACAGATTTTTACATAATCTACGACATCTGAAATCTAAACAGATTTGGTTTGGGTCCTTAACATAAGTTGGTCGAAGAAATACTCACATATGTAAAATAGTCCAAAAAGATAATAAGCTGAAATATTCACAAATTTATGTTTCACTTCAGTCAAGTCTTATTTAGTAGAAAAACAAAATGCAATATTTGGTTAATCGTTTCATTTCATATCGACCCCGGTTACACTGGCAAATTAAGAATATCTTAAAATACACCGAGAGGCAGTAACTTAAAAAACTAATTATAACCAAACATTACCAATGTTGAAATTCCCAGCACATACATGTATATACTAGATATTTCAGGAAACCCCCCATACATCAAGTTTGGACAAAAGTAACTAGTGGTATCCCACAAGGAAGTATATTATGTCCACTATTATTTCTTATTAACATAAACGATTTACCAGACGTATTGAATAATGTTTAATCGCCAACCAATCACAAACTAATCGGTCTATGTTCAAATTGCAATCTCAAAAGCAAAGCAAAAACTTTGAAAACTTGCAAATTTACGCGTAGTTAAACTGTTGGTTTTGCTGTAATAAAAAGGTATAGTACACATTTGGATGAAAAAGCTCATCCTTAGAAACCTCTATAGTTGTCAATTAAGTAACAATATGGTATCAAAATAATCTAAATAAAAATAAAAAAGAAACTTCCCTTTAATAATCTACTAGACAAAAGTATAGAACTCAAATCTAATGTCGCTGTAGAACTTTTGAAACTGATAATAAATGATATGTGGAACAAATAAAGAATTGAGTAGTATATTAGAATTGCTGATTTTTCTCATTTACCTAAGTCCAGTTCAAAACCTCATTTTGTAAAATAATGATTGTTAAAAGTTAAAATTCTTTTTTATGGATAACATGTGATTGTGGGATTATTGCTTCATTATTAGGTAAAACAAGGCTTATTTTTAAATTTTAAATGTGCATATTTTATGAACTATTAGTTGTAAAAGAAAGGCGATGATAAGAGGCTCTCCAATAATTCTATAACCACATCTCTGGATATTATATCGTTTATTTAACCCATTGTGCCGTTCAAAGTCGGTCACGTGTGTTTTACTTTCTTTTTTCCGTGCGTCTTTCACGAACTTTTATTATTTTGTTTTTCATTAGCTGTGTCCAAGTTAAGGGTTTCAATAATAAATCCTTTATTCTTTTATGATGTTTTTTAATTGTCTCAGTCGTATGTTTAATTAACATAGGTCCCTTTTATTTATTAGTCCTTTATTCGTTATCTGTAGTTCTGTGTACATGTTCTCCCTTAACTATATTTGACTTCCCATAGCTCAATGTTCCTTTTATTTTCAATTGCGATTTCACACGTGCGGGTGTAGCAAGCTAAACATGTGGTGTTTGCCTGTCCGGGGCACCCGGTCTCACTTTCCTGTCGGAAGTTCACGTATTTAACTGAATTTGCCAGTTTCAAAGTTTTTACTTTGCTTTGGAATTGTGTTTGACAATGGATTGGTATGTTTGTTTTTTAAATCGTATGATCTAGTTTGGAAGTAACTTGTTTAGAGCTACAAGTTTTATAATAAGTTGTTACACTATACTCTCTGCATTGTCTTTTTATAATTGTTCCGTTCGTTATATCTTTGCTCTCGTTAAAGTCAGGTATATGTTTAGAAGATATATACTATTTATTATTAAGCTTATGGTTATATTGTAACAGTCCTTCTTGTTCAGAGACAAAGTAAACATTAAGAATCATCTGAACTATATCCCGTGCGAATATTTATTGCGTATACATGTAGTTAATATTTATTAAAGATAATTTTTCAAAATATGTATTTAAATTCAGGGGTGTGGGATTACTAGTAAATGATTTTTAAATATCCAAATGACAAAAATTTGTTTAGTTGATTTTTTATGAAACATTTTATAAAGGCTTTCAAACACCCGTGAAAAAGAAGCAGCCAATTTGTTGCTGCAAAATTCGTGCTTAGTAATAGCCAATGACTTTAAATACGACAAATCAAACTAAAACACAGAAAAACAAGACATTGTTCAAAAACAAACATACTAATCCATGTCCGAATTACAATTCAGAAGAAAAGTAAAAACTTTGGAACTGACAAGTCAGTTTAGACACGCGAACTTCCACCAGGTAAGTGATACTGGGTACTTTAAAAATTCCCAATTCAGACTAAATGACAAAATGGTGTTTGAACAGTGGCGTGATTATAACACTATTAATATTGGGGTACCCAATCATTAAATTTTTCAGTTAGTGTTCCATAAACAAATACGTTTCAAAATTATATGAATGAATACGAAATATCACTGTGTATGTGCATTTGTTTCAAATTGTGTACTGATGGCACATACAAGTAAAATTGTTGGCAAAACAACACATACTAGTATTTGTTTTAAAATTTAATGCGAGCTTTAAAAAGCCCCTGGTCCTTAAGAAGTGGAATGCTAGAGGTCATACAAAAGTTCTGTAACCACAACAAAGATTCCATTGATTACCATTGATACTTGGTTTGAGAACAAGTGATCAAGTCACTTACTCGACGGCATGAACCTGGCTGTTCCTATGACTAAACAAGTAGCGTTTTAAACTTTTTTAAGAATTTAAAGCAAATGTGCAACATAATCATTGAAATAACAAGAAATGTAGTGCTGCAACTTCCGCTGCCTTGCAAAGCAAACGCCTGCGCTCGTTATTCGGTTATCTTTACACGGCAGTGGAAGTTACGGCCATATAAAGACTATTTCTGGACAACACGCTGGTTAAACGATATCCGCTGTTTGCAGGAAATTAATAGTCGGTAGTCTCCATATGTAATTTCCAATACCCTGTTCCTTTCTTTCGATGCGTTTTATTAAGTAAATGTTATTCAGACACCTTGAAAGAATATATGCACGGTGTCTGAAAACCACAGCATTGCTGATGTGGCTTACCTTGCGCCGGAAGATTAACATCTGTTAAGACAATAAATATCTGAGGTTTTTTAAGTTTTAGGGTATGATCTAGATTGACAGAGATTGATTTAAATCTTCAAGTGTAAACATGTAATAAATAAGACGTAAACAAACCATAAATAAACATACAGCGTGTAATTATAATGCGATAAACACAAGTAAACACACAAGTTACTCCACAGCTTCAACGTCATCTGGCGCAACATTAATTTAACTTTACGTCTTGTAATGTACTGTTTTATTTCAACACTTTATGAATGCTTTTTATTTTATTATTTATATATTACCTTTTTATTTCTATATTTTTTAAGTTTAATTATTTTTGATAATTGTGCGAAATCATTCACATCTTATTCAACATGACGACATGTTACCTGTTTATCCACCGCTATTTTAATAGTTTTAATAAGACAAATTGTCATCTTACCGTGAAGGAAAATGCAAGTACCTTGTAGAATTTTGGAACACTTAAAACAAGCTTGCTTACTTTGTAAAAATCGTGAAAATCAATCCTAATGTTGAAGAGACGTTTTATTTCTTTTTCGTTCAACTATATATACATGTACATTGAAGCTACCACCGAGGGTTTAGGTTGGTGGTTGTTGTGCAACGTTAAACACGGATTAAAAATCAGCCATCTACTCATACAACGTAAAATAAATAATTATATTATCAATTCTAAATCTTAATTAGAACCTACTGTGCATCAATCTCCCTGGTGTTGCATAATAGAAATGATTTTTTTCCTTTTCTTATAGAAAAACTAATGAATCGGACAATTTGCAAACTGCAAAATTACTACGGCTACGTAAAATGTCAAATTCTTCTCTTTTATCCATAATAAAAGATAAAATTAACTTATAATTTAATCTTTAGAATTTTTATACAACAAATCAAAATTACAGTCGTAGTGAGTAAAAATTATCATTTTGTCCAATGGTAGTCTAAGATTTAATTGTTTGTTTTATGTGCTTTGTTATGACATGTATTGTTGACTCTTGATAAATATGTTCTATTTAGCTACACATCAAAACAATATATTATAAGTAAAATGAAAAGTCAAATTTTGAAGCATTTGAGAATTTAAACAATGAAATACGTCGTTTTAGTAACAACAGTAAATGGAAAAATGCCCACCCGGTCCTCGCGTTGATTGATGAAACAAGTTTGCACATGCGGATAAGGTTCGAAATGTCAAAATTCGAGGCGATCAGGTAATGAAACAAAATTGTATTGGTGTATTGTTGTTTCCCCTCCTTCCCCTACGAAATGCAATGTCAAAGAAAGTGTAATAAAACCTCGAATAAGGACATAAAAACACGTATATAATAAGAATTGTGTAAAGCAAAGTTAGAAAACTTTGAAAATGCCAAAAAGTATATTCATTGGTTCTGAACTACGACATACTAGAAATTATAAGCGCCATCAAACAACAACAAAATTTGCAAACAAGTAAACAATAAAGCCTTGATTGACATGTTCATAAAAAAAACTGATAATGTTTCCTTGTCGTTCCTGCTTTGGAAGGATATTGGTTAAATATTTTTTATTCATATTTTGGCGTAACTGAAATATAATTTTGTTTTATCAGATTTTAAAATTAGGTAATATTTTCTTGACATAAAGGCTTTAATAAACAAATATTCGTATGAAAATCTTTTTTTCATTTTGTAGTCATTTATGTTTTCTGGAAGAATCCGTTTTTTGAGAAACGTACCTTTATCATAACCGTGCCTACTTGACATATACTTGACATTTAATATTATCTTTCTTTACGATTTAAATTCAAAGGTGTTAACGTTTCTATTTTGTATTTAATTTTGAAAATGCTAGTTCTAAATGTAAATATTTCTCTTCAAATATATATTTTATTAACGGCTATATATCCCCATGGAAGCTAAATCTAAGCTACTTAAGATTGGGAAAATTTAAAATCTTGGAATCTTTTAAGCAAACATTTCAGATATTAAAAAGATATAGGGCATCACTTTTGAGATTTGAACTCCAAACTTATTTAGGTTCAATAGAATTAATCTTTAAAGTTTGCTGCTTAAGGTTGCTTAGCCCAATTTTATTCAAAATATTTATTTCTCCAACTTTCAACAATTTAAAAATTAATTGTTTAAAATCAGCCTACACGAAGGTTCTTAACTTAAAATCTTTGAAATTCGGCTTATAACTTATTTTATAAATGTTAAATGCATTAACTTGGATTTAAATCGCCAAAATTTAGATTTATCCCTAAATAAAACAATCTTATAGTTGGTATTTTGAATAATAATTGACACAATAAAGTATAAATCAGGTTTTAACGTACGTAATAATCTGTTTATTTTACGATTTGGGTGTAATGCGTCGATACACTTGGGATACAAAAGCTTTTGGCTATTATTAACAGTAACTGTTTGTCTATTTGTTGATCATTTAATCTACCTATAGGTCGATGATAATACCAGTGTGTGGAAAAAATAAACTTAAAATACTCCACAAGTTGTGCCCAGATACTAGATCTAATATACGTGGCAAAACAGCATTAATTCTAAAATCAATAATTTACAGCTCTTGGTAAAGTGCAAAATTTGAGAGGGCGATTTTAAATTCAGCAATTAAGAAATGTCATGTGCAGAATTTGAATTTTGAATATTTTTTGTTTCCCAAGAACAAACAAAGCTGTCCATGTTAAAATCATGATCCAAAAATCAAACTAAAAATTTTGAAAACTTGAACCTTCACCAGGGAAGTAAAGCCGGGCGCTCCGGAAAGCTAAGCACTACATGTTTCAATTCATAATTATGCACATGACAGCAATATAGTCAAAAAACACTTTGCAATGATATGTAAAAATTGATAGAGTCACCCCACCAATATATGCATACTGCAATTAAAATATTTTTATACACATAAACATGATATATTTTATACTGGGTACAAGTGCACTTGCAAAAAAGCTAAAACCTTCTTGTGGTAACGGAACAAACAGTTGTTTGGCATCATGCTTTTGGCATTCAGACGCATTATATACATCTATGTGCCGATAAAAGTTTAATTGTGGAAAATGTAAATTTTTAAAATAAAAATGTCAAAAAGATTATAACATGCAATTTCAAAAAGGTAAATATGGATAAAAATGAAAAGACAAGTCAAATAAAAATATTTGGCTAACATATTTTCTTATTATATACAGAAAATTAATACTAGTACATACGTCCCTACATGGTAATCCATTTTTACTATCACTATTTCTGTGATAGTGAATTATTATTTATTTCCATAGAAAGTCCTAAAAAAATGGATAATATTTGCTATTGTTCACTAACTTGTGCCTAGTCGTGACTAAAAATCTGTCTTGATGTGTATTCGCAATTGTCATAAAGTATTTCCACAGTGTATGAACGGAACTGTACGCAAAAAGGTAGCTACTGTTCGTCAAGGCGAGAAGAAGGTGTATCGGGAGACACGAGGTTGTGATTATCTATTGTTCTATATCAGTTTCAATGGATTTAGTTTATCCCTTTTATTTAATCATCTTCACTATATAAAGCTTAAGTGGTAGTCATATGCTCTCAGAAAAGTGTGTCAACTTATATAATAAATATGATGATGAACATCATCAAACGTCGAGCCGTGGGCTTCTCACTTCTAGTTAAATGATGTAAAATACGTATTATTTCACATTGTATGTTCCATTATCAGTACCTATATGTAGAAAAATATTCTTAGATTCCCTAACTCATGTACAGAATGTTACAAAACTCGTATTTACACTGAAAAAGCAAGTTTTCCTCCGTGGTCGAAAGTTAGAACTGTACCGGTAGTTTTCAACATCTGTATTGTTTCTGTACGGTAGCTACTTTTCTCTTCCACGCCATCCATGCGAGTTAGATGGAATTTTCAGTTTGATACTAGAAATTTTTGTAATCCAATTATAAATTATAAATCATGCTTTTCTATGGAAGCAAAGTATGCAGTGGACAATATTAAAGACCAATAGCCCCTTAATTAATTATAGTACATATGCAATTGCATTAAATATATCGTTTACTGTAGCTTGTTTTTGGCAATTTATTACTCAAATTCCATATTGCAAGAACTGAGGGGTGATAGCTTTAATATAGAAATATTATTAAACGTAAGCAACTATTCGCGATACGAGAACAAGATTATTACCCTCTGAGAATTAATTTATGTGCGTGAGATTTGCTAGAGTGTTTACTGTCATTAGCAAGGAATTTAGCTGTATTCATTGCAAGGATTAAGACAGGAGTGGACAAGAGACTCAGGAAGGAACATGCGGATTTAGACCAGGGAGAGTAACAACAGAGCATCTGGGAAAAAACTGGAACAAGCAAATGAAATCAGAACTCCAATATACACATACTTTGTGGACTTTGAAAAGGCATTCACCTCGGTGCACAGGAAGAGCCTTTGGGCGATAACGAAGAGCTATGGGATTCCAACCAAAATCACTAATGCTATAAGAGGGATGTATGCGTGATTCGAATGTGCTGTCATTGAAGAAAATGAACCATCAGAGTGGTTCGCTATTAAAAGTGGTGTAAAACAGGGATGTGTAATGTCAGGTTTTCTTTCTAATAGTTATAGATTGGATGATAAAGAAAACAACAAATGGAGTGAGAAGAGAAATAAGAAGTGACTTTACAACATTATTGTTAGGTCTTGGGTTTGCGGAAGATATAGCACTTTTATCCTCCAAAATGTAAGACCTGAATGATAAGACTAGGAAAATGACTGAAGAGGCATTAAAGATAGGGCTTAAATTCAAAGAAATAGACTTAGAAGGATTTGGAACACCAAAAATATTGAAAAAATACATGAAGCACCTATTTAAGACCTTAGTAGGACCAGTATGTTATATGAAAGTAAAAACGTGGAAAAGAACGAAGAAATATGAACACCTCTTACAAACGGCTTCCAAACATATTGCTTCAGAAGAATACTAAGAATAAGATGGCAACAGAAAGTCCCAAATTAAATAATATTGGAAACACCTAGACTTAACAACATAAGCTATGAGATCAGGAGAAGAAAGTGGAACTGATTCGGATACATACTAAGGAAAGAGGGAACAAATGACTGAAAGACAACACTAGGGTGGCAGCCAGAGGGAAAAAAGGGACGACCTAAGTCCACATGGAGGAGAACAACGAAAAAGGAAAGAAACACTGCTGGATTGAGTTGATGGCCAAAGCAACAACGAAGGGCAGACAAAAATGGAAGGATAGCGTTGAGGTCTTATGCGCCTTCTGGCGCAGAGAACATTAAGTTAAGTTTATGGTTTTCATTGTACTAGCGCACACTCAGGGCGACTTTAAGGTACAAGTAGTTTTAAACATAAGTTCAAGCTCAATGTCGTAAAAAATAAAAATGTATGAAGACTATTTGAAGTAACAACAATGGTAAGAAACCATCTGTGTAAATGAAAGTATTTTATTTTACGACAATCTTTTTTGGCCAAAGCAATATCAAAAGTTTCAGAGGAGTTGAGTTGAGTAAATGTGTTCTACGTCCCAGTCATGAATATTTCACTTATATCAAGAAATCGCTAGCTATAGGTGAAGGTGCATAAATTTTGTCTGTGCGTTGCACTGATGGTAATTTACAGCAGGGTTCTTTATCGCGCCAAGCCTACCATGACACGGGACCTCGTTTATTTTAAGTTCCCATTCGAAAGAACCGTGACTTTCATTTCGTAATGCCGAGTGCTTGGCGATAAAACAGTCATTTCCCACTTCCAAGTTTTGGGTCAGACCTGGTCGGGGTTCGAAGCAACAACCTCCCACTTACGGAGCGAGCACTCTACCAACTAAGCTACCACAGGGGTTATGTTTAAAAGAAAGTGGTGGTTGTATTACCATAATGCTTATACAACTAATTAGATAAAATAATATGGTAGCATAATAAGCATAAAAGTACTAAAAATCTCTGACTGGAAAAAGAGAAATTTCCCCAATATCACAGAGAGACTAAAGTTAAAGTATCACAATAAAAACTACCGGTACAGTGTTTCTGTTACTAGAAACTCACTACCGGTACAGACAAAATATAAACTACCTGTACAGTAACATCTTGTCTGTCATGTCGTTTAAATCAATATTTTGAAAGTTTCTGTGCCAAAGTAGATTTTGTAACTATATAGACTGATTGAAAAAAGGTTTGTTTTCATCATGTATTTTAAAATTCTCGGATATTTTCGATTAAATGAGCATAAATCTACATTTTAGATAGGTCCAGCGTTGCTCAAATACGTGTTCATGGCTGTTCTTAATGGAATATTTAATTTATTTTGAGATTCTAAAACATACAAATACGCCCAAGAAGAAGATAAAGAACAACTGCTTATTTACCGTATTAGATTTCGAATTGCTATTTACGCAACAAGAAAATAAGAAACAATTTACTCGTTGACCTCCTTGTCTCTCGCTTCGCCGAACAGTAGCTACCTTTTTGCGTACAGTTCCGTTCATACACTGTGATTTCTGTAGAAGGGAAAATGTTTGCGCTATGGGAATAATATGTGTCGAAACACGTTTACACAGGACATGATGTCCTTGGTGACGTTTAACGTCATATGTGTCATTTTCCTGACATAACATCGTTACATGTTAAATCACCTTAGCGGCAATGTTTTACTCTTTACAGAAATCTTCTTCATTAATCGCGGATGCGCATGACATTGTCTTCCCAAGTTATGACTTGGTTTGAGTAAGTGAAAAATGACAATCTTTATTTAAATATATTAGGTTTTCTATGGGCAAAGCATAATTCACTGTCACAGACAGAAATAGTGACTTAGAACAATAACAAAAATTTGCTCCAGTGGTAACGATACATGTATGTTTGTCTTATATTCATATTCTGTTTCTTTGTTGTGACATGTTCTTTGTTGTGACATGTTCTTTGTTGTGACATGTTCTTTGTTGTTTTGGTTGTAACCAAGCAACATTTCTATATTTCATGTAAAGTTCGAAACATAAACTCGGAACAAACAACATTATCAAATCCATCGTTAGCAATGGTTGGTTCCGAAAAGGAAAGAGCAAAGGTTTTGTTAAAAAAAGACATTTTACATATTGCACTAGAGCAATATATTTGACATAAGCTTTTGGAAGCAAAACCCCATTTTCCTGTAAAGTTTTCACTATAACCCGTTTTAAACAATATCGATGATGTTTCACAACACCAATGATGATGCCCTTTCATGACATCCATAATAATGTCCTTTAACAACACCGGTGATGATGTCCTTTCACAACAACAATAATTATGCCCTTTGACAACAACAATGATGATGTCCTTTGACAACAACAATGATGACGTCCTTTCACAACACCGGTGATTATATGTCCTTTCACAACAACAATGATGATACCCATTCACAATGCCAGTGATGATTCTCATTCACAACACCATTGGTATAGCATTTCACAACACCAATGATGATGCCCTTTCACGACATCCATAATAATGTCCTTTTACAACACTGGTGATGATGTCCTTTGACAACAACAATGATAATGTCCTTTCACAACACCGGTGATGATGTCCTATGACATCACCAATGACGATGCCCGTTGACAACACCATTGATGATGCCCTTTGACAACAACAATGATGATGTCCTTTCAAAATACCTGTGATGATATCCTTTCCCAACAACAATGATGATGTCCTTTCACAACATCGGTGATGATGTCTTTTCACAACAACAATGATGATGTCCTTTCACAACAACAATGATGATGCCCTTTCACAACAACAACAATGATACCCTTTCATAGCGCCGAAGATTTTGCCCTTTCAAAACACCGATGATGATACACTTTCATAACGCCGATTATGATGCCCTTTCAGAATGAAACAAATCCGCCTTTAAGATTAAAATCCACGCTCTTTCGGCCTTTATATTTATGTTTAAATGATTCACACATTTTCTTTGATAAATCAACCGCAGTAATTGCATTCTTCGATATAACTTTTATATAAAAAGAAATTTAACTGCACAATATTTCAGCAACGATCAGCTGATTACTTATAAAACCTTATAAATATCAGGTAATATATGTTTGATTTATACCAAATCTATTGAGCTACATGCAGTTATTGCTTTATGTGAGCCTCATGGCTTTGGTCTGTTTGTTAACTAAATGATTTATGACGTTTTGATATTAAAATTGGTTATGATATCTCAATATTTATGTTGAGATCAATAGAATTATCGCATGAATTAATCAATTTAACAGGTAGATAAGGAGAAACTACTGCCATTAATTACAGGTAATATAATTATTAATCGTTCTACACGGGGAAGACCTCGAAGTCTTTGATGATAATAAAACAGTGTTTCACTAATCATCGTAAAATATATTTTAATTCATGGATTTTTTCTTTAATTTTTAGAAATAGTTTGAGTTATAAGAGATAGTGTATGAGGAATTAATTATACACTTCTTATGTATAAGACATTCGATATATATTTCAAAATTTTTCAAAGGATTTGGAATTGAACTGATATGTTTCTTTTTGATATTAAAACATAAAATATATTCCAGCAATTCATGGCGGAACATTCAAGGATTACCAGTACAAACCATAACATTACAGAAAGTGTGAAGGGGCAATTATCATTTGCTTACCGAATATGTAAAACAAACATGCTAATTGAACTATTACTTTTTAATTTCAGATGATTAACAAAGAACGACTATTCCACATATTCTGTAAGATGAAAATATTCGTGAATTCAATTTATGCATTTATAGTATACTAAAAATACAGAAAAATCTTTTGATAGACCTGAAATTTGGCTAATAATGTAAACAAAAAAGCTTACCATCTCTGGTTTGATTGGAGATGTTCATCTATCCAGTCACTATTTGACCTTCTATATCATTGTAAGCGACTATATACCACTAACCGTGTAAGTTACAAAATTGGTAGTTATATATGGTAGATTAAATAAATAAAAACAATGGAGACAGTATTATAATTTGAGACTTTCTTTTCTAATAGTAGGACCATCTAGTTTATATCTACAAAATTAATCTATAAACATCAAATTTCATTTGCCCTTAATATTAAAATAATTTTAAAAAAGTACTATTCGTCTAAGAAATATATTTTTAAAAATTAGGACGGTTCTTTAACATTGCCACACTCAATTGTTTGCGTGAAATAAATCCCTTCTTTATATTGAAATAAAGGAACGTGGAATTATAGGATGTAAAATATACCCAAGATAATTTTTGAAACAGAAACATTATAATAATTAACGATATTGTGGCGACAGATATAAACGTTTTAGGGTTTTGATAAGTCTAGCCCCTGAAACATGTATCAGAAACATTGGTTGTTCATGCTGAGCACTTTATGATCTACTACAAAGGCTAGTTATATGTTATGTTGTGCCATAATTTGTATCTGTATAGATTATTAATATATTCTCTGTATTGTATTTGTAATTATGAGGAATAAGCTATATATAAAAA
Source organism: Anadara kagoshimensis (assembly GCA_021292105.1). NCBI lineage: Eukaryota > Metazoa > Mollusca > Bivalvia > Arcoida > Arcidae > Anadara > Anadara kagoshimensis. Next base: position 57,369,256 of record CM037858.1, read on the forward strand.
GAAGACAAGCATGCTTCAAGGACACATGTAGCATTTGCTTACATTGGCTCTGTCATGTGCTACTTTTGAATTTTTATGAAATAATACATTCAAAAGTAGCACATGACAATTAATTGCCATGTGCTACTTTTGAATGTATTATTTCATAAAAATTCAAAAGTAGCACATGACAGCTCTGTAGGACCAAACAAGATGTTTGAGCGAATGGAGTGTCAGTAGGGACATCATACCTTTGGAATAAATCTAAACATACATGTAGTTTTAGTACAAATGTTATTGTATGTTTCCAAATAGTTAAATAGGTACGTGTGGTAACATTTTAAACAACGGATAACATGCATTTACAAACATTTTTGAAAAGAAAGTATTATTCAATGTATTTCAAAATATTGGAATCAAAATTATTTGACGGAATTCTTAGATAATTAATATATTACTGTTTTTTTAAATTTATTATCTTTACTCATATGATCTTTTTTAGTGTATAATACTTTTAATTGCCATCAAATTCACCATTTCATACAATTACTTTGTTGGAGTCTTTTGTATGGCGTTGTCTCCAGAAAATACAGGGACTGGTTTTGGTGTTTGGATCTTATAGGGAAATTGAGCTCTACTTTTCCATTATGTAATTATATCAGTCATCTGAAGTAAGATGTTCTCTAATCTGTTTCATCAACATGCGTTTATAGTGCCTTTTTTTCTTATTCAACCCGTTTGTTTTTGCGTTCCATTGTCACAGTAACGGTTTTCTGATAACATGTTTTTAAATTGTGAAATCTGCATGATCACCAATATATATTTAGCAACAAAAGTGCTCCGGAAATTTTTTTCAAACATTTACAAAAAAAATATAGTGCATCGCATATATAAAAAGAGTATTTTTAGAAAATGCTTAAAATCCATTCCCGAGCACCTTTGTTTAGCAACACTTTAAAAACCCTATTAAATAACAGAAATCAACAGATAAAACTAATAAAATAAAAAGGCTTCAAAATATTACCGAGATTACAAAAGGAGCAAGTTCAAGCAACGACTGGCAACATTTGATTTTCACAATACACGTACATCCATACATATAACATGCCATATTTGTATCATCTGGTTCTTGGCTGTTATCAGAACCCCAGGACCTGACCATATGTCCACATGTCCTTGTGAGATACTCCCAAGGATCAGCTGACCTTATCCCAACAGAACCAGGGATATTATCTGAACACCCGACGATCACATACCCATAGAGATCTTATGTGTGCAAAGGTGACATGGCCTGCTCAAAATGAGCTTACTCAACCCTACCAAAACCGGAAAGACTCCTTATATCGTCATGGCAATAACGCCATTTATTAATACTAATACTTCATAATTCCATCGTCTGAAATTGCGTCACTAGGTTTGTGATAAATACAGTAGCGCATAGAAGCGCGTGCAGAAACATCATATTGACATGGAGCACATGCCTGGGTTTTTCGGAATCATTTTCGCGCGCCCTGTGTTTTCATGTGATTATTTGTTGACAAATGGCGTCAAATGGCGATTTATTTGTTTGTCTGATGTAATAAAACATAAACTGATTGAATAATCGGACGCAAACAACAGCCGTCAAAGTATTTAGGATGGAAATGCCGCGCCGATTTTTAAATAAGAACTGGTCGAAACACTGACCTGACAGATTTTGACCTATAGGTTCGAAATAAGTCTTTAAAAACAAAAGAAAGCATAAAAAGACAACATTTTTTAAACATAATGTTTATGTGCGTTTAATTCTGGCAATATTTGCTTATAAATAGAAAAGAAAATCTTTAAAATGTTGGATTAAAATATGTAAGGAGGTTGCATTTTGATAATCCTTGTAAACTAACTTCTTTGGAGGTTTAACAATAAAGCAATTGCACCATGATGATTCGGTCAATATGTATTTTATCGATTCAAGGACTACGTCCTCCGTCGATATGGATTTTCGATAATCTATAAAACACATATTGACCTCATCATCGTGCTGTAATTACATATTACCGACAGGTTTGGTTGGCGCCCCTATTATGATATTGCCATGACATTACGACACATCCGTTTCTATAAACGTAGTTATGTCAATCATTACGACGCCATTTGTTTTGTTCGCTGTTTTAAAATTGATTTTCCAATTCTATTTCTGAAGTTGAACTCGATGTATATATTTAAACAAAAAGGTGACACGAAAATTTAATTTCGAAGAAACAGATGAACATTTGAAGAAATATATGGTTCGAGAATTCGATAACTCGACCAAATACACGCAAGTAGTAGTCATAGCAAGAAATTACCTAACAGGAAAACTGATTGAAAACTTAGTCACGTAAATTGTGAATAATGTGTTTTGTTTTTTAACATTTCAACTTTATGTTTTATTTATTTAAATTTGCGGATTACACAATAAAGATGCACGCTGAATCGGTGATACTGTATCCAATAATAATATAAACCTGCAGATAAGGTGTTAATCACTGGAAATAAATTTAACTAGATTACAAAAAGATGTATGTTTTGTACGATGTATAATAATGATTATCAGATAGCGTGTAAATGAACTACTTTTCATCCAACATCCATTTAATATTGTACATAACTTTGCACTTTAACTCGGCTATTTTAATTCACATAAAAACTACATGAATAATACGTGTATTGTCTTCTCAAATGAAGCAACTTTGGACTTTATTGCGTGTAAACGTTGTGATGACAAATTTTAAAATTGCAAATATAAGTCTGAGTCAAGAGACTCTACATAATCATAGTATATTATAACTATGCTTTTATCGTCAAAAACAAACATACCAATCAGTGTCCAAACCAAACCCAAAAACACAGCAAAAACTTTGAAACTGGCAAATTATATTAAACACGCGAACTTCCTCCAGAGAAAAAATAACCATTTAAAATGAGCTTATTCAGCCACCAATCTTTGACTTTAGTATAAAAGGTAGCGACCCTCCTTCTAAAGACAACATATACGCAAAACTTATTGTTTCATTTTCATTTAATTCATATTTTCGAAATGCTGCTGAAAGTTTCACTGCTTTGTAATTTTGAGGGATCTTTATAGTGTCACCTAGTTATGTCTTTTTTATCCGTCAAATGTTCATATTATGGGGCCATTGGTTGATGCATAAGGAAGGCGACCATTTTATTTTGTTTATCGACAACTACTAGTTGTACCAGAGATAAATATTTACAATGAAGACCAATAATGTCTGTTTTGGCCGGATGTAGCTAGCTAGACAGGAGGTGTTTACCCTTCCGAAGCACCTGGCTTCACTTCTCTTTGCTTAATTTTGCAATTTTAAAGGTTTTTACTTTCAGAATTGTTATTTGAATTTGGAAAGGTATGTTTGCGAATGATTGCAATCGTGGTATTTTTGCGTGCGAGTTCAGAAGAAACAATAGGCACCACTGATCAAAAGATAAGCATGATAGTGGTGACCAACAGAAGTACTTAAACCACGCCTATTTATAGCATTTATTATATACGGTGTGTCCAAAGTTGAGAGATTATTAATCAGTGATCTCAAAATGTCTATCATTTGTTTTGTATTAATTATTTTAATCGGTTCATTTTGGAGTGTGTGGTCAAGTACATCTCATCCAGCTGCAATTTTCAAATTTTGGATGTTTCCTGCCAGAAGAAGGTGCTTATCCTTCTGAATCACCCGGCCTCACTTCCCTGGTGGTCGTTAACGTGTATGACAGTTTTCAACGTTTTAGCTTTGCTTTGGGGTTGTGATTTGGACAATGAGCGATATATTTGTGTTTTATTATTGTGTCATGTGCTTGATTTTGAATGCATTATTTCTGTAATAAAAATTCAAAATTAGCACATGACACTTGCATTCAGTTCCTTTTTGGAGTGTGTTTTTAAATAAAATTACATGTCATCCAACGGCAATGTATTTTATTTTATTTTAAAACATAACAAAAACTTAAATATAAGCCAATAATTTTCACCACTTTATTATGACGTCATCAACATCATCATAGTTTTATTTGACATATATATAGATAGTATAAATACCAACTATTTACATAAAATTATAAATATTACAACATAAATATAACAAATAATTTATCAACGGACCGACAGACAGACAGACAGACTGACTAACTGACTGACTGACTGATCATGATACAGGTCCCTAATCAGTACCGGTGTCTGATAACAAATCTGGATCAGAGTTACAAACTTTAACATCAAGAACAAGACGCCTCAAGCCAAAATGTTAATGATTATTTCTGCACAATGAGCATGTATTTTGCTGCTTCATGTCGTCCGTATAGATCAATATATGAAATAGGCTCGATGATAACGTTAGAGCACTTTAACCTCATGAGAATAAATCAACAATATTAGCTTTGTCATTTTTACATTGAACATGTTACGCCTATCCTGGTGATTTTTATGTTATAAAATCACACAAAATATGTCTGTATTTTCCTCAAGCTAAATTCTTGATGTAATTAGCCAGATATAAAGTTGAATGAGAGATGAGTTTTGTCTTGACGATCATGAACCAGGATTTGGTTTATGTATCTTTAATCAGTTTACTGTAACGCTAAACATCAATCTTACATCATCAGATAGATTTAGTCCGATTGATAAAATAAAAGCACATAATAGCTAAATAGCTGGTCTGATAAATTTGTTAAAATCGAGAACATAGTTAATCAATTTGTGAATGATCTTCTACACTTTTCGATACCAGCCGGACGCCGCTGCGTCACATGTCTCAAATTCACCACCTGAAAGACATTTCAAGTTTTAGATCGCATTTAGAGCGTGCACGCTTGATAAGAATATTCTATTTCTAATGTCTAATTTATCTTCAGGAAGCACCATCGGTAAATTGACTAGATCCAGGAATTGGGCTTGATGACGACAGTCTACTTCCGTTGAATGACAATTCGTCATCGGAAATTGGGTCCTTTTCTCCAAGAACATCAATTTTTGGAGAATCTGTACTTCTTTCGGAAAAACTATCACTGTCTCTTGAAAGGTCATTTTCATTTGGACCCAATGATAGTCTATTGTGATTTTCAGAACTTGGACTACTTTTTATTTCCTTGTCACTTTTACCGGAAGTTGCGCAGTCAAGTGCTCTCTTTGCAGCTTCCTCTTCTCGTTTTGTTTTCCTCCATTTTGCGCGTCTATTTTTAAACCAAACCTACAATAGAAATACAAATCGATTAGTTACGTAACTACCGCCAATATTCAACCAAGACCAAAATACAGCCCAGTTTCCACGCGCTGAGGTATCACGGGTAATTTATTTGAACGCATAACCCTAAGGTGTAATTAATATATAATGCTGTAGTTTGTAATGCAATTACGTATTGCGTGTATTCCGCGATTAAAAGATATGTTTTTATAGATATCTCGACTTTTCGTCGTTTTTTAATCTAAATCTACTATATTATGCAGATTTTTCATGTATATTCCTAAATTATATTTACCACGTTCATTTGGGGCCCTTCATCAAACGCACTCCGGCACAACACGCAAGCTCCCGCATTTGTAGTTCGGCTTTTAGATTCTTATCAGCACATTTATAAACGACATAAACCTGACTCCTAGCGGGCTTCTATCACGCTGCTTTGTATAATTCAAAGGCTTCGCTTGAACATAACGTCATTAATATCATTCGAGACTCGTGTTCTATATGAAATATTTTTATGAAAGTGAATACAAATGACCATAATATGAATAAACGCTTTTAGTTCTCCAAAACAAATTACGTTAATTCATCCTAAAAACAAACACTTTTGTCTAATTATGTCTGCTTGTAGCTTTAGTACAGGGTTGTTTAGGGAAATTAGCCGACTAGCCTGCTTATTAATTTTTTCCACAAAATATGTCTTTTTAAATCATATATAAAACAAACAAATTTGTCTATATTGTTTGTGCGTATTTGTTGCATATCCATGAAAAAAATCGGATAATCATCCAACTTGCGTGTTTATCCATAAAATATATCGGTGGTAAAAATTCTTTTTTATCAATACATAGTTTATTAAACCTTACTATCAAATAGTTGGTAAAAAGTATAAAGCCTTGATTGGTTCATTGTAATTATATTACCATGAATCTATATACTATTTAGTTGTGTTAGCGTGTGGCGGCGAATTTATCGAATCTAGACATCATTTTAAATCAAGCCAATTGCGTTTTACATATCCGATCGTATCCGGAAACTTCAAATAAAACTTAAAGGATGATTCAGCTTTTATCTTTATTAGTTTATAATTATGAAATATGAACTGTACGTATTTACATTTATATTTTTTAATATCTTAAATGCCTATTAAAACAACAATTCTCCAATGACAAAAGACTAAAGGAAAAACCTAAACAAGTTAAACACAAAATCTGTTTTTCACAAACATGCTTTAACTAAATCATTAATAATCTCGTACGATAAAAACATTTGCAAGACATTTATGGTTGGAACTCTTTTGTAATTAAGGTAGTTATTTTCTTTGAAGATTGAAATAAAAATGGGGCATCCCTTTATAGTTCCTCTAAATTATAGATATTATGATGACAAAGCCTTACATCCTGATGAAAAATAAAAAAAATATATGCAACGGAAAGGCATCCAATCTTTGACTGATTTAAACGTTTATCTGATGAAGATTCCACGTTCACTGGCGTTTGATCTTGAAATATTTTCCGTGTGATGTGTAAGAGGTGTGCCGCCATTTTGGATGTTGGTATTGTTATAATTGTGGTTATTAAAGCTGTTTGATTTCAATTAAAAATAACTGGTGCAAACTTAGAGCAAAATGAATTGTACGTTAGTATACCACGGATCGTTGGTTCAGAAAAACTGTGATTTGCTTCAAATGATTTCAACAATCTTATCGATTTTAGGGTAAAATGGAGGCTATGCCTGTTTGTATTTTAACCATGTTTACATTCAACCGCATCATTCAGGATACATATATCCCATACATTTGTCACAAAATGTCTAGATAAATATAAAAATGTTTTGAACGTTAATAAGTGCTTTGGCGATTATCAAGATTTGTAACAAAGAACCTGATTAATCTGAAGGTAGTCTTGTGCTACTATGTATATAAAACTCCCCAGTTATCAGATTATCGTTACAGATTTCAGTCTGAAGTTAAAAGAGTTTGACGGTGAATTAATAGTCCTTCAATTCCTATATTGATTTTTTGTGTTTGATATGGGATAAATATGACATTAGTAAAACAACCTTCAATATAAACAACTTTCAGTCTATAAACGTTTATCAACATAAATAGTTTTGTATAAAATGCATTTAAAACATACGATGCCCCGGTCTGAAAGGTTTATTGCAACAACAAAACTTAAGAACATGGAATAAAAATGAATCAATGTTTGACTGAATAAAATTGTCATTCCTCTTGTTTAATTTAAGCAAAAGGGAACAGTTAATGCCAAAACGCAACTTTTTGTGTTGACAATATTGTTGAATCCGAGTAAAGTTCAATATGCAAAAGCCATCAGAGCCAATAAGGCAATAAAAATGTTTTATTAAAACAAGAAAAAATTGTTTGAATATTCCTAAGATTTCTTTAGTGTTTAATAGAACATATCTAACAATGAACAGTAGATGCATTTATTGTAAAAAGATTCTAGAATCAAGCCTATAGTGTGTGTCACTATTCCGGAAAATTACCAACAATGCTTGACCATTGTTTTATTAAACATTTTTACAATCAATTATGACATATAACCAATGTTTGACATCTTATAGTCGTTAATCGTTTTGTACACCACCACTACTCACCAGAAACGTCTGCAGCAGTTTTTCATGTTCTTTGTACCAGAAAGATTTAATGAAAAGCGGTCTTGCACACCAAATGAAGAACATTTATACTCATTGAATGTTTTAGTATTTACCTCTACTCGTTCTTCCTTTAGGTCTATTTTCATTGCCAGTTCTTCTCTAAGCATAACGTCAGGATAGTGAGTTTTATTGAATGTTGCTTCAAGCTCTTCTAGTTGTTCTTCAGTAAATATCGTTCTATGGCGTCTTTTTCTCTTCTGTCCAGCACGGGCTAATTCTGCAGCATTTAGAAGTCCTGGAAAATGGCCGTACGCTGCTGTAAATGTAAAAATAAAATGAAATTGAGCATTGGGGAAATAATGAGTGACGGGTAACATAAGATTCAAGGTTTTATAGACAAGTTTCCATGGTTAAAAGACAAGTTTCTAGGTTACAACAAGGTTTCAGGTATAGACGAGAAGACTGAGTTGCATGTTTGCAGCAATTAAGGCGTGCAAGCAGCTGTATGTTAACGGTCATCATTATTTTTCTTTGCAGTATCTATTTCTCATAAATCAACATCAAATCCTTCGTAAAAACAAACATATATTTTTGTGATGTGAAGAAGTTTGTTAAGCTGAATTCAAGATGAAATTAAGAAAGTGTTAAATTTGTCAAAAAAGGAAACCGTCTTTTTCAGTTTGACTCAGCTCGAGCATGATCCAGCGAATTACCCTTAATTTCTCAAGGAAACTATTTTTTCCGGTGATTTCCTGAACTTAAATTTAAATTTAATGTTTTAAGTTTGATAGATCTTTTAATCTAGCCCTTATATTTTCTATCCACTTAATAAAAATAAATTCAGTTCAATAATTATCTTACATAAACGACATGGTTAAAATTGCTTCCTGTATGATGTGTGATTTTTCACGCAGAAAATTGGCGTCATCATCATCATCATCATCGCTTTATCAATAAACCCGTATTCTATCTTTGTAATAGGCACGGATGTACTTTTTATTTCTATATACCCGTATGTAGATGGGCTCAAATTCACAACAGAATAACTGACTGAAAGATTGGTAATTGTTCAACAAAAACTTGTCTCACTACACCTCTAACACACTGCTTTATCATTATGTTCAGAAGCCATACAAAGTTTGAAGTTTTACAATCTGGGTTCCAATTGCACAATATGTTTGCACTGACTGTTCCTCAGTCTATACACCGTGAAATCATTTTTTTTTCGTAATGTTTAATTTTCGTGGTTCTAAGAAAAAGTCGCATTTCGTTAGGATGTAAATTTACGGTTACGGTTGAAGTCGAATTTCGTTAGGATGTAAATTCACGGTTACGGTTGAATGTAAGTTCGTAATATATACTACTTCGTTGATATGAGACCATCTGAAAATAATGAAAATTGAAACACCGCGTAAATCAAAGATTTCACAGTAATATTTTAGTTTTCGTGTGTATTTGGCTTTTTTATTTATAATGTATTTTCCAGGATAAAAAGATCCATTCGCCTTCAAAAATTATACCTCATCACTAAAAGAAGTACGTTCTTGTTTGATACTCTTACGATGATGTTTGTGTCATCAACAGGATACGATTTTAAACAAAGATCAACTAATCAAAAATTAAAATTTAATTACTTGTATATGAGGAAGATGCTTTTCGAAGAAATTAATGAAAATAGCAGCATAGATTAAATTATTCAAACCAAGGTCTAGCATCAATTTGGTATTTCGGTAATTTAATTACATTTGTATATTAAATCAAAATTGAATTAAATAGTTTTTCTTTATACAATTTTATTACAATTTCGATAAGAAAACAATGCTGTTCATTCTTTTAATCACACCCCATCTTTAAGATATCTCCAATAATTTATAACATAATTATGTTGAATTCAGACCCAGATTATTATAAGATTTGTTCATCTCATTCTTATGATTAATATTTTATGTCCAACACTTTGTTCGGATTCAGTTTAATGTTCGGGACCGTTTTAGAAATTATTATCAATGAAGATTGTTCTCAGTTCTTGCCTTTGATGTTCATGCGAAGCGAGACTTCTTGCACAAATGGTTTTCCATGACTAATTGAGCACAGCAATTTCCGATAATGCTATAAAGAACGATATCACTCTTTTTACAAAAAATCTGTTCGTTTTTGCTAATTAAAATAATATGACGTTTTCCGAGTATATTTATAGACACAGGTTAAAATACTACTCAACTTGACAAAAGGTTTATTTTTATTTTAGCAATGATTCAAGCTGTACTTATAATGTTTCAATTTGAAGGACTTAAATGTTCCTTTTTAGAATTTAAAATGATTAAAATGCTACATATAATATTTATTATTTTAGCAAGACTAATAATAATAATAATAAGACTGGTTAATCTTATGTTCCTCGTTTCAAGGCGACACTGCTTCATGTAACAAATTATACTTCTGGAAATCTGGCTTCAATAACGCATCTTGTCCGGGTTTTTTAAAGCAATGGCTTGAAAATGAAGAAATAATCATGCGATGTATTGGCTTGATGTGAAAAGCAAAATTAAATTTTGAATTCTCTATCAATATGTGTGTGTATTTTGACTTTACTCTTGTAACTTTGACTTCTATCTTTTATGCTTAGTAGAGTTCTATTGCTTTATAACAATATCCACGTTGTTCATAGTGGCAAAGGCCGTTTAAATACCAAAGCAATGCTTCTCTAAAGACGTCCTATATACATCTCTCCAATAAAACCAGAAACTGTGAAGGTTTTGAACAACAATTAACAATTCATCTGCTAAATACTTAGTTTAAGATGATTAAGTTTCTAAATACATCAACTTTTTATTTATACTAGTTTTATACAATACATGAATGAATTGTGGTATAATGTTTAAAAATAAAAAAGTAATTTTTCTCTTAAATATAGAACAACTGCAATACGATCGAGTTTTAATAATCTTTTCCAACTATATAAATTATATGATTGTATAAAAACGGCTTTGTTTTTGGGCTTATTTTTGTATTATATAATTGTTAAAGCATTGTTTTTAATTTTGGTATATGGAATGTTTAAATATAACACATCAAACATTTGGAAACTGACGATTGATTGGTGGAATCGACCTCGCTTCAATCCTGGACTCCTTAAATAATTAATAATCGATGTATGTTCAAAGCCATGGATTTTTGCAATCGCCTTTGCACTGTGTACAATTAACTGTTACAACTTTAATAATTGTTTTATTATTATTAAATGTTTAAATACATAAATGTGTTTTGTCAAGTTGCCGATTGTTTAATTTTAAATTTTCATTTTAGACTGCGACGTAAAACCCATATCAATCATTTTACATAGAAATAACAAATTAACAAATGGTATGTTATGTTCAACTTTTGAATTTTTATGAAATAATACTATTCAGAAGTAGCACATGACAAGTATACTGATGCATTGGTGTAGGTGTTGTTCAATTTTCCTTTATAGTGCAAACATGTATTTTTAACTTGGTCTTCTGAAGATGATGAAATAGTTTTAATAATGATCAAAGTAATGTTTTCCAGATTTCGACAATATCAATAAATAAATAGAGACAAAATGTCTTAAATCAATTATGAGTTAAGTGTCGTTTATGATAACATCAGTACCCGATCTCTTTGAAATTTGATCTCCTGTGTCACTGTCTATACAAAGCATCTGTCTTGGTGTTTAAATGTATCTAGATGGGTGTTCAGTTACAAAAGTGTCATATTTCATCAAATTTAATAACCTCCCTACCTACTACTGTATTTTACTATTACGTGTATCTGTATGATAAAATATGAAGGATGCTAGCAAATGACATGCATTTGGCAATAGCCAGAACAACCAAGATCATAACCAACAAAACAAAATACAAAACAGAGAACAAAAGCAAGATGAGCACATAATAAAACCACTTGATTTTTATGATTTGGACATGGATTTGTGTGATTCAATGAAATTTTGAAACTAAAAACAAAGAAATGTGTACACTTGGAAATATAAACATGTTTGTATGAAATCAATAGTGTGCAAAGCCTAGACACAACAAAAGGAAAGCGAATAACAAACAACGTAAAAGGTAAACTAATATTGTGACTTCTGATTGCAGAACTACCGACTTTGTACAGGCACTGGGTCAGAAACAAGGCACAAGGTCGATACATAAAACTGAGACTGACGATTACAGAACGCCTTATTTGTATAATAAAACGGTATCCTATAGTGTAGTGGGTTCAAACTCCTTTGTAGGTCCCAGGCATCCCATTTATTTAAAAAGTAGGGGAGATTCTGAATCATCATCATCACCATCATTTTTTATATTTGCATGCATGTATTTTCAATTGAGCATACAAAGGTGCAATGAAACAAGCTACACTTGTAGTAGCCAATACCGTCAAGAACACATACAACAATTAAAGAACAATATATTTCGCAAGTACATGGTGTTGTTTAAATTGTTTATAACATTTCTCTCGACTTCTTACTTTCTCTATCTTCAGAATTTTTATTTAGCTTTAAATGTGATTGGTAAGGTAAGCAAGCATGTGTGTCAATTTTTTTATATCCATGTTAGTTTCTTCCTGTTTGTACGGCATTTGTCAACCGTCATATATGTGCCACCATACAATTTTATATTAATTTGTACATCCTATAAGTGTATTGTTTTGGAATAAAATAAAATAAATTGAATTGAATTGAATTGAATTGAATTGAATTGAATTGAATGGAATTGTCAACCGAATGGATAACTGCTGCATGAAATTAAGTTTCTTTTAAATGTAAAATTTGCACTACAAATTAAATGCGTCGCCTAAACTTATAGATGGCCTCGTTTTTATTTATTTTTATCTTTTATTAGTACAAAAATAGAAACTTTGAAGTATATTTCTAAAGATTTAATAAACATAGTGTAAATATAACATTGCAATCCGGAATAAGATTTACTTAATTCTTACCAAAAATAGAACTTTTTAAAATATTTTATAAACTAGATCTAAAGATTTCATTGCAATCATGAATTCTCGAAAGATTTTTTATTTTTGTCATAACATAAGTCCATTTTAATAATGAATAGATTTACACATTCCTTATGATGCAGTGACGTTAATTCCGAATAGTTCTGGGAAACAAATCAAGCGTTATGTATTTAACTTATCATAATCCGTCACTTTGGTGATGCCTTCCACCCAAATCTAATATCTTTAGCGCAATGAAATTTGAAATGCCAATTATTTAAACGGTTAACAAATTGCTTTATTACACTTGCGTACCACCAATAAAGCGGTGTGGAAACGGTGCATGCAGTGTCTCCGACAAATTAGTGGGATATGACATATGTTTATGTCTAGTAGCCATGTTTCAATTCCTGATAGCCAAAATCGTCATTGGCTATTCATTTCTGAGCCATTCTTTCAAAAAGCAAAAAGTAACCTGCTTTACCAAATTTGTGCAAAAAGACTTTAAAAATTTTGGCTTCTAATATTTTTTTAATTTGTGGAAATCTAATTGTAGTTTTGTTGATGTTGTAAGCTATTATTATTATTCCCTTTTCATGTTTATATTCTAGTACATTGTATATATATCATGAAATATACTCCACACTCAAATTGACGTTAACACTTCATTTTCTACCAAATTTAAACGCCCTTCAAACACGGTAAAAGCAAGAAAATAAATCTTTTTGTAGTGTAGGGATTATTCACGAAACGTTTGAGTAATGATTTACCTTCTAAAATCCCTATTACGTAGAAATATTTGCAGTATCAATAGATTCATTAAAATAAACTTGAGCTCAGTTTACTTAACAAATTATAATCCTTTATTAGGATTAAATGCTTATCTGTAACTTATTAAAAAACCATTAGTTAATTCCAATAACAGTTTACTGAGTTACAGAAATATGAATATAGCTGTATAAACACCGTAAAGAAATGTCTCAAAAAATCTCCTGCCCACAAATGAAAAAGGATTTCTTAAGTAAGAAAAACAGTTTTGACTTTAGCTTCAGCTGAATAAATGATCCCCGGATTATCCACTAGGAATATATATCGCTTTGAGATAATCTATTTTATTTACGCTAAAGAATAGTTTACTTTCGTTTATTGAAACCAATTACATGAATGGGAGTTAAATATAAAATATATACGTTAACTTCAATAAATAGTTTAATAGCTTGTAAAATTGTTTTTAAAAATATTACCCAATACCAGCCATTGAATCCTTTAAATAATATACGGCCTGGTTATAAATCTTTTACAAAAGGCTGAATTTAGAGATTTCATTATTTTGGGTTACTATGATTGTCTTTTTAAAATTATTATTATTATTATTATTATTATTATTATTATTATTATTATTATTATTATCACCCCTTTTTTGGTGTCAATTTCTATATAAGTGAAATAAACAACAACAAAATAAAGCAACCATGATATTTTTATTTTATTTTACAGTATTTTGAAAATTAAAAAATGATGTAGAGTGTGTACAGAAAAACGGTTTGATTTCAAACTCTGACAGTGCAAACTTCCATTAACTTTGCCACACTTAAAAAAAGACGAAATGTTATAAGTACTACATGTATATTTAGTCTTGAGTAATCTAAAAGGCTTTCGTTAAGCACATATCCCGATTATCAGATAAGTAAACATACTAAGACAGGATTAGATGGATTAAAGTGTAAATTGTAATATTTTTACAGGGATGTCTGAGCATTATCTGTCTTAGAACCAAACTTTTAATCACGATCTGTTTTGCAGTTAATCTACTAGGAACACCTGAGCTATTTAGATTAACAAGATTACCACTGCAGATCACGCAGAGCCGAAATGGTAAAAGGGTACCGCTAATGGTGCATTAATTACCAAATAAAGAGTAAAAGTAAATTTTAATTAGATTATCCCCTAATTTAAGTGGGTTAGAGAAGACTTTGAAAATCTTCTTATTTTTTATTACTCGTAATCAGGAAAGAAATGTGGAAATGGGGAGTAAAATATTGGGGTTTTTTCAATTTTTTTTTTTTTTGCTCTTTGTTTTTAATTTGTTGTTGTTTTCTTTCATTAGAATATTTTATATTTAGCGGAAAAATGTATTTGTAAATTTTGAAATAAGTAACTTTTAAATTAATCAAACTGACATAATGTCATTCTAAATTCTAAAATAATAATTTTGAGCAATTGAAATAAAATAAAATCAATTCAAGTACTTCCTTGCTTGGTTAATAAATATTTAATTCTTGTTTATTAAAATATTATTTTTTCAAAATGAAAAGTACACATTTATGCGCCTTTTCGTGTGTGCAATTTTAATGGTTTGTAGAAAATTTGAAAAACTACATTCCATGTCAATTTAATTTATGGCGATAGTTATAAAAATTATCATATCTTTCGCTGCATCTCTTGTAGATTTGTGACCCCATCTCTTGATGTGATATTCATATTGTCATTTTTTTCAAAAGAAAATAAAAATGTTTCCACGATTCGATGAACATATGCATGAACTGTTCTTCTTCAGAAGTTTAAACAAACATTTTGCTATAGATACCCGTATGTATGTTAACGAACAAATCATTGCTTTTTAGTAGTTTTTACCTTAAAATGCTGTTTTATGATAATATATATTTTAAAAACATTTTAAAAGTTTTGTAAACTTTGAATGCTTACTGAATCTGAACATAAAATATTGAACAATTTCTTTTCAAAAATGATGTTAAGATCATTTTCTACACTCGGGTTCATCAAAGACAGCAAAACAAGGGTGGGTGTAGGTCCAGAGAACTTTCTTAATTTTAAAATGTCAGTTTTTTGGAGATTGATTTTAACAAAACCTGGTTTTGAATATTTATTTATTTCTTAATGGAGTCGCAAATGTAGAACTATACTGTATTATACCCATCGCATAAGATTTTGTTTTTTATTTTCAGAATAAAATAACATACTTCGTTTAACTCTATTTAAACTTAAAACATTTGAGTTTTTTAAAAAGTGAAGGTTTCTTATAGATTTTAATACCAGATCGTGTTAATATTTGATTATAAAACTGTTCAAATTTTATTTTAAAAAGTTCACAGTCTACCTCTTCTTCTACTTCGTCTATAGTTTAAGAAATGTCATGGTGATTTTTTTTTATTAAAAGTTAGCGAGCATGTTTTTGTTAAGTTGAAACTGGTGACAAGCCATGCAGAGAAATAATATCTATTATTTCATGAGTTCTGTAGAGGAGTTGTTTACTTGAGGTGGAACATCTAATTAAATTATTAGATATTTAGATATTTAGGGATCAGGGTGGAATCTTTATTTGAAGAAATTCAGTGAACTTGCTAAGACCTTACATCATCTATTCGATTACTTCTGGCCAGAGATGGTCAGGCGAATATTTTTGTTTTCAGTGAAAACATTGGTTTTGTAATAGTTCATCTGTTCAGTTCTTCTCGGCTTTATGCAAAAGCAATACCCCCAAGACAATGGGAATGACAATACGAATGTTTTAACCAATATCTTTTTTCATCCTGAGGATAAAATAACATATTTCAAAATTAAATGACAGCGAAATATTTAGTTTTGATTAAGTTATCTTTTTATCATCAAAGATACCAATAGTTCGCGTGAACCGATTTTTAAAAGAACTGCATATCATTTGTTTCAATTCTCAATGAAAATCCGCTCTTTTTGTTTGCAAGCGGTTTATTTTAAAAATCAACTGTTTTCTTGTTTAATTTAATTAAAACAGACTTTTTGTCATATTTATTAAAAACAAGAAAATGTGTTCCAACATCTACTATGTTCTGAATATTTGACCTTTTGTAACCAAAAATATTTAAAATTGTTGTAGACGATGTCAATTTTCCGTCATTTCTGATGATTGTTAGATGGTAGCAAAACATGGCGTCAGAGAAACCTTGCAACAAAAATTAGTAGAAGAATTGGAGAAGTATTATAGTTTCAAGCTTGTTAAGAATCCGAGTCAAACTAATGAAGAAAATTTAGTTATTCTTAATGACATTCAAACATTCCATCATATGATCCCTAAAACTGGTATTTATATGACTTCTAGAGTAGTAAATAATACCTCATAGACAGACAAATAAAATAACTTATTTGTATTTGTTTTCAAAATCTCAATAATCACCAAAAAGTCGGTTTTACCAGAAAAATGCAATAGCCTGTCACATGAAGTACACTGTTATTGAATTGTTTTTGTTCTAAAACGTTTGACTGATATCTTATAACGCGTTTAATTTTCTTTTTAGTACTCAAAAAAATGAAACCGTTTTAAAATTGAAAAAAAATATTTTAAATGTTAAATTTTTGTTATGGAAATATGAAAAATATTTTCTTTAATTTACAAACACATGAAATACACTTATTATAATTAAAACAAAAAGACGCTGAAATAATAAAATTTCTAAGATAGTGTACAAACTGAAATGGGGAAAAGGTAAATTACCTTTTGGATAACTGAAATTGGATAAAATTAAAAATATAATTATTTTAATCAGTAAAAACAGTTTGTATACATACCCAAAAGTTCTTGTGACGGATGAGGCAATGGATATGGAAAATAAGGTGTTGGTCTGTGCGCCATCAAAGGCCTTGGTGCCAAAATATTGTCTATGGAAAATAAAGATTGGCTTCCGGAGGCTGCCGCCGCTGCCATTACTGAATTGTGGTAGGACTTTAACTGTTCAGTGGTGTAATAATACGGTAGGTGATGCATGGTTATTATATCAAAGTCCGTGAAATATATTCAAATTTTATAATTTAAATTCAAAAAAGTTTTCTTATCACCCGTTTCTATTTTAAAACTTTTCTCTTTATAATCCAATATGAATCATTGTATTTTGTTTTCAAGTTTTTCTATTCCTATTTGTATATTTTTAAAGTCCAGTTATCTCAATTGTCCTTTTTCTTTTCTTGTTGTATCTTCTCCTAGTATACAAATTAACTGATGATTTGAAGTAATGTCCCGTTCTTCACCAAGGTGCGATCTTGGTCGTTTGTAAACAATTTATCACCTTTCCTTTCAGTTTTAAATGTTTCGAGTGTCCACAGTATAGATATCAGTGGCCTTTTAATGGTTTGAAACAGTGATATCACAACTTTATTGTCTATTTACTATCATTAACCACCTCCCAGTCCATTAGTTAAAATAATATTGCCTTTTCACTTTGAAAGGTAAACCCCTTAAGCCTGTCAAAATACCGTTCCGCTTTTGTCTCCCTTGTTTGATTGACTTGAATTCGACCAATCAAAAATCGTTTCGTCATTTTAAGCTCCGCCCAGGCTATTTAAATTATACTGATAGTACATTTTCAATTTTCGATACTTGCGGCGGTTACAAATTTTCAACACTTTTATGGCACGGATGACTTGTGTTATATGAAGCGTGGTTTAAGTTCCCGTCGGGTGAATTTACAAACATTTTGTCATTTTACGGGTGGTAGTTTTTTGTCGATAGGATAGATTTGAATTTCACGAGATACAACAAAAATTCATCAACTTTCTCTTTATCTTAAAAACGAAAATAGTTGTCGGGAAATTGTTTGAGAATTTTCTTAGAAAATAAAAGAAGAGGTTGTGAAATTGAGAAGCTATTCAGCTAATTTTCTACGGCTGAAAACTAAGAAAATTAGAAAATAAATGAGCGATTTCCAATCAAAAGTCTTTATCATCTTTTAAATTTTGGCCGAGTTAAATGATTTTTCGTTATTATATGTAATTATTCAAAACGTTTGGAACGGTAATCGCTTCCAATCTTATCGTCGTAAAGGTTGCAGATGCTCGAAGTATTTAATTGATTAAATTTTGATTTGAACATGTCTTAAAAGACCAGCAACATCAATTATATATAGATCAAAAGGCGCTGAAGTGGCTGATAAATAAATAACAAAAACAGACACAAAACTATAAAAATAAAAATAAAATTATATGAAAAAATGCCAATAATAAGGCCGATATGAACATTGAAAAAAGCGAAAAGAATCGACTTTATAAAAAGCAGATAAATTATATAATATCTTTAATTTCTAAATTAAGTTTTAATCGATAAATTTTTTGATAATCTCATGATATATGGTTAATTATAAAAGAATAAATTTACATAAAAACATGTAATTTTTGCGTTCTTTGTCAAATAAACGCTTTATCACAGCCATCAAAGACTATATGTGACTTGAAATACCACAAATAAAAATATTTTCTAAGAAAAAACATTAATTCTTATGATAGATTTTCTATATTAAACCAGTAATAAATCAGGCTGGACTTTTATGTAATTTCTCATTAGAATTATTGAAAGCTTAATTAAAATTGATTTTAATAATTGTGCCATCTATATCTCATAACATGTCATAATTTATTTATTTATTTATTTATTTATTTATTTATTATTTATTTATTTATTTATTTATTTATTCTGGGAGTTCGCGTCTTTAACTTACATTGTCAGTTTTAAAGTTTCAATAATACTTTGCTTTTGGATTGTCGTTTGGACATGGGTTGGTATGTTTGGTTTCGATTTATTTTTCCTGTATTTTTATATTTATTTGCCATTGCTATACCATTGCATTTTACTTCTTTGTGATGAATAGCAATATTTTCAAAAAAAAAAAAAAAATCACATACAAACACCGACTTTAAATTTGATTTTTATCTTTACAACCAAACTGGCACCACGGTAAATACTTTACTGTCGTTTCTTTTTATTTCAATTTACAAATTAAGCGTGTTTCTCAATTAAAGTCAAGTAATTTTCTTAATATTTAATTAACAATTAATTACACATAAAAATTGAATCTTTATCATTTTTGAGATATAGATCGTTATCATTAACTCATATACACCGTGTCTTTGTCAGTTTGTTTTTACTATTATTCACGGGCTACTTAAATATTACACGGTATAATCGAGGTAAAATCAGGGTTTATCACACTGGATGCAAGATGTACACTTGAGATATAAGATGTACATATACGATATAATTATGACATATGCTGCCACGAGTTTATGTGTTGTTTTTATTCTGAGTGAATTACTAAACTTGTTTTTTTCGTGTCAACCATATTGCATGTCTTACAATATCATTGTTGTTTTTTTTTATTTTCCGCTCCGGGTATTATGCATTATATTGCTTGAAGACAATGCCAAATTGTGGATTTGTTGTTATGTTTTTTGTTTTTTTAAATACATATATACTGCACATTTACACGCTCCACCATGAACAATATGTCACCACCGTCCGATGTATTATTTCCAATTCAATTTT
Organism: Anadara kagoshimensis; assembly: GCA_021292105.1. NCBI lineage: Eukaryota > Metazoa > Mollusca > Bivalvia > Arcoida > Arcidae > Anadara > Anadara kagoshimensis. The sequence goes on from CM037858.1 coordinate 57,389,335, forward strand.
TTATTCTGCAAGCATTGTTACGCCACATAGCGGTGTTGCCGCATAAACGTGTTCCAACACGTCTATGTGGAGAATTTCAACGCATATAGAGAACGCTTTAATGCGGCAAAAAGGCTACATTCCGCCGCATAAAGAAAACATTTACTATCATCACCTACACCATCATCATTAACACCTTCATTAAAAAAACACCACCATCACTATCATCGTGATCATCATTATCATTATTATTATTAATATCATTATTATTGTTATTATATTATTATTAAAAGCAATAGCCGAAATTCTGCCAAAATCACAATTTAACGCTCATCAACATTACAGTCAATTGCCATCGTCATAATTAATGTCACCACCATCGTATTTTTCTAGATATTAGCTCTTTTTAAAATTCATACTAAGTTATTAAAATGAGTCCTCTTTATGCGTCAAAAAGGCAGCCTCGCGCCGCATATAAGCACCACATCTTTATGCGTTGAACGCCGCCGCATAAACGTGGCCGACCTCTTTATGCGTTGAAATTCCCCGCATAGACGTGTCGGGCGCGTTTATGCGGCAACACCGCTATGTGGCGTAACAAAGCATATCGCGACTTCAAATTTTATAAATAGATTGTATGTTTCCAAATTAGTGCTCAAAGTAATTTGTGTTTGTTATAAATATATCGAGGGTTGTTTTGGGATGTTTTCAGTGACAAAAATGGTTCATTTTAATTTGATTTAAAACTTACAAAACCAATTAGACTCCGTTTGAAATAAAATTAACTCTGTTTCAGTATGTAACGAAACGCATGATGTAGAGGTGTTACCAACCCTAGTGCTACTTTGTATTTTTAAGAAAAATATTCATAAAATTCAAAAATTAGCACATGACACTTCTTTTATTGTAAATTAGTTACAAAACAAATCCCAAAGAATAACGCTAGCCATAGAGTGGGTCAGTTTTTAGGCGCTACAACCTAATTCGACAGGATTTCCATCTGAGAAAACAATCATATTCAGATACCAGACAATTAGATATATCAATATTCAATATTTTCTCAATATATAACAATCCCTATCAAGAATTAAACAGAGTAATGTTGTCAGTGTGATGGTCTGCACTTTGGCCGACAGTCATCATCTTTGTTGTGACTAAATAGCTTCTGAAGTTTAAATCCATGGCAGCCGTAGACACGTATTGTTGGAAGCCGAAAAGTTCTTTTTTAAAAAGCCCCAATTCTAATCAACCGTATCCACTTTTGATGGTGTGAACATTCCAGTTTTAATAAGGATGTATTAGAAAATGGTTCTGATAATTATATAAGAAATCAAAACTTGGAAGAAAGCATTACTAAATTATCAATGAGGATAACGTGACCTTTGATCATTTCTGAAGTTCTAAAGTACTTTAACTTTTAAAATCTTTACACGAAAAGAAACTTTGTTTCATTGTACAATTTCGTGGTTTTTTTTTTCAAATTAATCAATCAAAATTAAAATCCAGCTGATTGTATTTGAGTACGAATAGAGAAATATAATTTGTGTAATTGTAGCTTTTAATCAAACCAAAATGAACAGAAGGATAAATTTTCTTCTAGAACTAATAGAAAACTGCAGGTGATAAAACTAAGCGTTTTCTGACATCGTAATGTTAAACATTTGAACTACTTAACTAAAATCTGTCGAAATAAACTGTAATGTAATACAAATTAAAGCAGCAGAACATCCACGATGTAGTTGGTAACCATAAAATACCCATGATGTACTTTGTAACGACAGAATAACCATAATGTAGTTGGCAATAACAGAATGGTGTACTTGATGTGGTTGGAAATGCAGAATGACCATCATGTAGTTAACGATGTAGAATGAACATTATGTATTTGACAATGCAGAATGAACATTATGTATTTGACAATGCAGAATAACCATCATGTATTTGACAATGCAGAATGACCATCATGTATTTGGCAACAAAAGAATAACCATCATGTAGTTGGCAATAATCATCATGTAGTTTGGAATGCAAAATAACCATCATGTAGTTGGCGATTCAGAGTAATCATGTGTTGTCAATGCAGAATAACCATCATGTAGTTGGCAATGCAGAATAACCATCATGTAGTCGGCAATTCAGAGTAATCATGTGTTGTCAATGCAGAATAACCATCATGTAGTTGGCAATGCAGAATAATTACCATGTAGTTGTCAATGCAGAGTAACCATCATGTAGTTGGCAATTAAGAATAACCATCATGTAGTTGGCAATTAAGAATAACCATCATGTAGTTGGCGATTCAGAGTAATCATGTGTTGTCAATGCAGAATAACCATCATGTAGTTGGCAATGCAGAATAATTACCATGTAGTTGTCAATGCAGGGTAACCATCATGTAGTTGGCAATTAAGAATAACCATCATGTAGTTGGCAATTAAGAATAACCATCATGTAGTTGGCGATTCAGAGTAATCATGTGTTGTCAATGCAGAATAACCATCATGTAGTTGGCAATTAAGAATAACCATCATGTAGTTGCCAATAACCATCATGTAGTTGCCAATAATCATCATGTAGTTTGGAATGCAAAATAACCATCATGTAGTTGGCGATTCAGAGTAATCATGTAGTTGTCAATGCAGAGTAACCATCATGTAGTTGGCAATTAAGGATAACCATCATGTAGTTGGCAATAACAGAATAGCAATGATGTACTTGGCAATAATGGAATAGCTTAGAAACAAGGCGGAAGATTTGATTTAAAGATAATAGAATATTTTAGAGATTCCTACATACATAAGTACAAGGTTTGGTTTCGGGATCCTCTGTATTGTAAATGTTCATTATCTTTTGTATGTCAATGCAGAGTAACCATATTGCTAAAGCTAAGGTTTTGGTTGATCAGGAGTAAATAAGATACAATGGTCTATTGTGTAAATTTGGGAATGGCATCGCCTCGATATAAGCGAAAGAATACTAACTGAGAGTAAAACACAGTTACTCCATAATGATTGTGAATGTTTTCAAGCAGATGGAACAAGTGAATGTAGAAGCACTGAAATTCTCGGTGAATAATTAAAAGCTTTACCGATGGCATCGTCTCGATATAGGTAAAAGAAAGTTGAGTTATGTGTAAAACACCATTACTCCCTTCCAATGTTTCCAAGGTGATGGAACCGTGACAAATGAAGGTAAAAATACTGGAATCATCAGACAATCACCCAAAGCTTTACCGATGATTTCACGCTGGTCGGCTACTGGATGTAATTAAGATTATTTATTGGTAGATAAACAAGGACTTAGAACAATATATGTAAACGTATTTATAACCTGATGTTATTTCAGCGTTATTTAAACTTTGTTTGCGTGACATTGAGATATTGAACCACATCTAGAGATTATCGAAAACTTATCATATTTATCTAAGATTTAGCTTGCAAAGAGGAAAAATCAAGCAAACAGTTTCAACATCATTTACAGGATTCCCAGAACAAACAATTAAATCGCAGTAATTTATTGACACAAAAGCGGTGTTAATATATTAAAACAGTGTGTCATGTTACTTAGTTCTCACCTTTAGTGCGCAAACAAACACTCAAAACAGGTGTGATTAGGTTTATATTTGCCTAGCCTCGTTTTTGATAGCACTTCCGGTTTCTATGACAATACTCAAAATGCGCTAAATGCCCACACTTGCCACAGTAGTGTGAGGAGATTATAAGCCTATTGTTGGTTTATCCCCTTCTCAATTCCAGTTTGTTAAACAATTATTGCGTAAAGCGTTAAGTTTGGATAGTATCTTTTTGTAGTCTATATGAACACTAATGGAAAATAATACAAATATAAGAGCTACCCTTTATCTAAATCATTCACTCTTTGTTCGTCTGTTTATACGGCGATTTATGCCCAATTTATTCCTTATGTAAAAATAAGTAGGCTTTTAAAACAAAAATGTACTCAGAATATAATACATAATCCTCGACACTGTTTAATTTTTGGGACAGTTAGCCTACGGTATAGGGCTTAGTTTTAAACATATGTTTTGAATAAATATTTTCTTGATTTTGAATATATAAGGATTTACCTTGATTTCGGAAATTATAAATAAAGAGATCAGATATAAAAATATCTATTTTACTAGCAGGGATTTTTAAGAATTTACATGTAACGGATTACATTTCAGCGCAAACTCATGTGCCCGCTAAATCAGTATGAATACATTTGAAATGGACAATTTTTTTATCTTCCACGAGCAAGTTATGAAGTTATAAAAATCCAAGCAAAACTATGCTCAATAGTTTACCGATTCCATTCTATTTTATTCTATTTATTTATTTATTTATTTATTATTTATTTATTTATTTATCTATTTATTTTTTAATCTATTTATTTTTATGTTTTTGATGTGTTGAAATGTCATTTTCTCTATATATAGTACATGTATGTCGCTATGGCGTCTTCAATGCACGTAAAGGCAACCAATGGCAAACAGCTTGAAGTATCATATAACATTTCAAGATTAGAGGCATTCACTTGTATAAGTATAACCACGACATTAAAATTTTAAATATTTTTAATAGAAAGACAAAATACGCAACATGTACTTGGCAACCGTCAGCACAACACGAAACAATTAAAACAAGCAAGTGATAAAACAACTAAACGAGACAACACAGAAAAAAGACAAACACACATTGGGACTATAGAGTGGCGAGTATAAAATCCCTGACTTTGGACGGACATTCAAGTAAATGTCCAGTGGCGTGCTCCGGTATGCATGATGTCTATTTCAAAGACAGTATCCACTATTGGTACCATAGTATACGAATATATACTAACGTAAACCAATACAGGCATTTCTGTTGCATTTTTGCCATAAAGAAATTTACTATAGAAAGTGTTATTTCAGTTTATGTGACTTAAAACGTTGTGGAACACGAACTAAGGAATATATGCATATTTTTGTATTGACAGTATATTCTTCTTGGTCATTATGCATGATTTTATTACGAAACGTGTTTTATTATTTTCGGAAATAGACGGCCGTTTCGGAACAAAATTACTCATTAGTAGTGCTCAGACCAAAATTGTGAAAATCCAAATATATTTAAGTTGTTGAAACGAGTGGAAAAAAATAGAAACTAATAATAGTCGAAATTAAAAATATTAGAAAATAGTTCGAAGTATCAATGATTTTAAGTTGCAATGTGAAGTTGGAAAGGCTTCACCCTTACGTTTATATACATATCCAAATGCATGTGAATACATGTTAAAGTAAAAAAATTAGCGATTTTTGCAACATAGCCTCCTGGGTGCCATAAAAATGTCTCTTTTTATTTTAATTTGGATTAATCAGCTTAAAACTTTGTTCTTTGTAAACATTGAAAAACAATGAATTGCATTATGCAATAATTTCTCCAGAATATGCAGGATTTAAAGTCTGTTTTAGATACATTATATTGTTTCTTAATAAACTCCGAGGCATTAACGCAAAACGTAAAGAGAAAAAAATGTCTCAATCATGTATTAAAGGGATAGTTGCGTATTCAATTGATTAATTATCCCAACAAAAAATTACACGCTTAAACCAATAAATGAAGACACTAATTCAATATCCTACAAATTGAGAATTATGGATGCACAGAAGTGACACAATGTAACTTTTTATATAACTTACGCATGTAGTAACTAATACGTGCCGAACGCATTATCCTATCACGATCACGTGGGCACCGTTGTATATAGCGCACGTAATACGAAAATATATTTTATGTCACTTCTGTGCCACCGTAGAGAATAAGTTGAAAGTTATATATGTTAAAATTCTACAAATGAAGAAGAGAATTATTGGAATGCGCGTATTTAGTTATATGGAAATTTATTTTATTAATATCCTACAAATTGTGAACAAATTAAAAGTTTAATATTTCAAAATGAAGAATATTGTTGGATTGGATGGATTTAGTGACATGGATATTTATTTTACAACTAAGTGATATGCGTTTTTAATTATTTTTTTTATCAGTGTTTTTTGTTTGTTTATCTTTGTTTGTCTTGCTGACACTTTAATGATAATTGTTTCATCAGAATACCGATGATTACTGTATGATTGCATGATATAGTATATTTTACTAGTATTTAGTAGTGTTGGGTATATAGACGTTGCACGAGAAATCCATTTTTTAGAAAACGAAGCACCGAACGCCGTAGTAATTCAGGATTCTCTCAGTTTTACTTATTAGTATATTTCTCGCTAATTGTTTCTCTTTTCAATGTCTTGGTATCACAATTTTAGTTCAAGCACTACTGACGAGGACATGGATGTCTAGTGCTGTAAAATTAAAACTGGTATCATATGTAATTATTGTAACACCATTGTCTATTGACCACAAGTTCAATCTGTTTTACTATTTTTACTGTTTGTGTAATAATATCCACTAGCAGTTACTTATAATAATCTTTAATTGTTGTATTTCCCAAACATTAGAACAATAGGGCTCTGAATAAATCGATCGACAAGACGCATACATGCAATCGCTAAGGGATTGCATCTTACCACAGTAACGACATCAAAATACAGCAAACATTTTTTAAATTCGTGTAAACGATTTTCAAGACTGAAGACACTTGAAAAATATGTTTCTTTCGTTCTTAAGAAAGACCACGAGAGTACAGTCACCCTAACAACAGGTAATAATAGGTAATGGCAGCATAACGGGAAATGGCAGCGGCTATTTAGCCTCAAAAATCTTTAATATCTGCATATCTTATAAACTATTACACAAAAAATTAATGTGGCTGGTTTAAGAGGAATATGGAAATTTGAAATTGGCCACTCTATTTTAAATAAGTGATTTATGATTGTTTGTTAACGAAACGGCGAATAAAAAGAGCAAAGCAACTGAACCAAATTAACATTAACGAACCTTTCCCAATGAAGTAAGTATAGAAAACCAGGAAAGCCTGGCACCAGTTTCACAATCATTCCTCAACTAAAGTTTTCCTGAACTTCAATTTTAGAAAATTTCAAATTTAATAATTTCTTAGTTAATTTTTAAGATATTCGGAAATTCATATAAAGTGGATAACAATAAATGATGATGATGGGGTGTCATTTTCAAGATCACTCCTACTTTAAAACATTATTATTTCGTTTTGATAAAACTATTTATTGGTAGTTAAAAAAAATCACCAAAATTTGCTAAATTTTAAGTTAAAGAAAATCTTAGTTCAGGAATGAATTTGAAACCCGGAACGGTGCTCAAAACTTATGAATACTAATTTGTTCGTCTTTTATACTTAGAGACAGTCATTAACTAAAATTGCTATATTATCATTTGGTGTCTCATAAAATAACCACAATATTTGTGTTTAAAAACAGAGATACTAACAAGGAAAAATACATGAAAATTAAAATAATTACATTGATTTGTGCATATAGATAAAAAATCAACAAATTTACAAATATCGTCATTAGACTAAGAACTAAGACAACCGTTTTGGACCCCATGTTCCAGAACATTGATATTCACGCCTGAATCACGCCTGTGTCATAGACTTAATCAGTTTGTCCACTTTCAAATAATGTGATCCTAATGCTTTTTTACATATCAAAACACTTCAAAACTTTAAAATGACATACTCCACGTCATCTAAAATGGATATTTTGTGAAAACCGGTTCCAATAACAAGTGTAATATATCGTGATTTGCATTGTAATTGTTGACCTTAGTTGAACCTTTTAATATATGCATATAGGGTCATCAAGGGAACATATTACAGCCGTGTTACGCCACATAGCGGTGTTGCCGCATAAACGTGTTCCAACACGTCTATGTGGGGAATTTCAACGCATATAGAGAACGCTTTAATGCGGCAAAAAGGCTACATTCCGCCGCATAAAGAAAACATTTACTCTCATCACCTACACCATCATCATTAACACCTTCATTAAAAAAAACACCACCATCACTATCATCGTGATCATCATTATCATTATTATTATTAATATCATTATTATTATTATTATATATTATTAAAGCAATAGCCGAAATTCTGCCAAAATCACAATTTAACGCTCATCAACATTACAGTCAATTGTCATCGTCATAATTAATGTCACCACCATCGTATTTTTCTAGATATTAGCTCTTTTTAAAATTCATACTAAGTTATTAAAATGAGTCCTCTTTATGCGTCAAAAAGGCAGCCTCGCGCCGCATATAAGCACCACATCTTTATGCGTTGAACGCCGCCGCATAAACGTGGCCGACCTCTTTATGCGTTGAAATTCCCCGCATAGACGTGTCGGGCGCGTTTATGCGGCAACACCGCTATGTGGCGTAACACAGCCGATTTGTAGTAAAAATTGTAAAATTTTCTCTATTTAGGAGAATGAAGGAAAAAGTAAAAATAAAACTGAAATTATTTTTAGATACGCTTTTTGTTTTCAAAATAAAATATCAATATTAGGTTTCAAAAATTAAAAAAAGTATAAAAGTTATTTATGAAAACGACTGTCTCTAAACATTAAAGATGAACAATAATTAATACATTGAAAAATGGGCGCCATTTTGTCATAATGCCTAAGAAGAGGACATTTCATTAGTGGTATTTACCATGTGTTTTTGTGTGTCTTGTTTCGATTGTTATGTTGTCTCTGTCTATCGTGTGTTTTTGCATTTCTTAGTGTCTGGTGTCTCGTGTTGTTCTGTTCTTTTGTGGTTCTCTATTGTATATCTCTATCGTGGTTTTATATGTCCATGTCCTGTGTTGTACTATTCTAGATCTTTTGTCATTGTCTGTTGTGTGTTTCTATCGTCTTGTGTTGTTATGTGTTGTACTATTCTAGATCTTTTGTCATGGTTTGTTGTGTGTCAATGTCTCATGTTATTATGTGTTGTACTATTCTAGACCTTTTGCCATTGTCTGTTGTGTGTTTCTATCGTCTTGTGTTGTTATGTGTTGTACTATTCTAGATCTTTTGTCATGGTCTGTTGTGTGTTTCTATCGTCTTGTGTTGTTATGTGTTGTACTATTCTAGATCTTTTGTAATGGTTTGTTGTGTGTTTCTATCGTCTTGTGTTGTTATGTGTTATACTATTCTAGATCTTTTGTCATCGTTTGTTGTGTGTTTCTATCGTCTTGTGTTATTATGTGTTGTACTATTCTAGATTTTTTGTCATGGTCTGTTGTATGTCTCTATCGTCTTGTGTTGTTATGTGTTGTACTATTCTAGATCTTTTGTCATGGTCTGTTGTATGTCTCTATCGTCTTGTGTTGTTATGTGTTGTACTATTCTAGATCTTTTGTCATGGTTTGTTGTGTGTCTCTATCGTCTTGTGTTGTTATGTGTTGTACTATTCTAGGTCTTTTGTCATCGTTTGTTGTGTGTTTCTATCGTCTTGTGTTATTATGTGTTGTACTATTCTAGATCTTTTGTCATGGTCTGTTGTATGTCTCTATCGTCTTGTGTTGTTATGTGTTGTACTATTCTAGATCTTTTGTCATTGTCTGTTGTGTGTTTCTATCGTCTTGTGTTGTTATGTGCTGTACTATTCTAGATCTTTTGTCATGGTTTGTTGTGTGTCCATGTCTCATGTTATTATGTGTTGTACTATTCTAGATCTTTTGTCATGGTCTGTTGTATGTCTCTATCGTCTTGTGTTGTTATGTGCTGTACTATTCTAGATCTTTTGTCATCTTTTGTTGTGTGTCCATGTCTCATGTTATTATGTGTTGTACTATTCTAGATCTTTTGTCATGGTTTGTTGTGTGTCAATGTCTCATGTTATTATGTGTTGTACTATTCTAGATCTTTTGTCATGGTTTGTTGTGTGTCTCTATCGTCTTGTGTTGTTATGTGTTGTACTATTCTAGATCTTTTGTCATCGTTTGTTGTGTGTCTCTATCGTCTCGTGTTATGTGTTGTACAATTCTAGATCTTTTGTCATGGTCTGCTGTGTGTCTCTATGTTATTATGTGCTGTACTATTCTAGATCTTTTGTCATGGTCTGTTGTATGTCCATGTCTCATGTTATTATGTGTTGTACTATTCTAGGTCTTTTGTCATGGTATGTTGTGTGTCCATGTCTCATGTTATTATGTGATGTACTATTCTAGATCTTTTGTCATCGTTTGTTGTGTGTCTCTATCGTCTCGTGTTATTATGTGTTGTACTATTCTAGATCTTTTGTCGTGGTCTGTTGTATGTCCATGTCTCATGTTATTATGTGTTGTACTATTCTAGATCTTTTGTCATGGTCTGTTGTGTGTCTCTATCGTCTTGTGTTGTTATGTGTTGTACTATTCTAGATCTTTTGTCGTGGTCTGTTGTGTGTCTCTATCGTCTTGTGTTGTTATGTGTTGTACTATTCTAGATCTTTTGTCGTGGTCTGTTGTGTGTCTCTATCGTCTCGTGTTGTTATGTGTTGTACTATTCTAGATCTTTTGTCATGGTATGTTGTGTGTCCATGTCTCATGTTATTATGTGATGTACTATTCTAGATCTTTTGTCATCGTTTGTTGTGTGTCTCTATCGTCTCGTGTTATTATGTGTTGTACTATTCTAGATCTTTTGTCGTGGTCTGTTGTATGTCCATGTCTCATGTTATTATGTGTTGTACTATTCTAGATCTTTTGTCATGGTCTGTTGTGTGTCTCTATCGTCTCGTGTTATTATGTGTTGTACTATTCTAGATCTTTTGTCGTGGTCTGTTGTGTGTCTCTCTATCGTCTAGTGTTGTTATGTGTTGTACTATTTTAGATCTTTTGTCGTGGTCTGTTGTGTGTCTCTATCGTCTCGTGTTGTTATGTGTTGTACTATTCTAGATCTTTTGTCGTGGTCTGTTGTATGTCCATGTCTCATGTTATTATGTGTTGTACTATTCTAGATCTTTTGTCATGGTCTGTTGTGTGTCTCTATCGTCTCGTGTTGTTATGTGTTGTACTATTCTAGATCTTTTGTCGTGGTCTGTTGTGTGTCTCTCTATCGTCTAGTGTTGTTATGTGTTGTACTATTCTAGATCTTTTGTCGTGGTCTGTTGTGTGTCTCTCTATCGTCTAGTGTTGTTATGTGTTGTACTATTCTAGATCTTTTGTCGTGGTCTGTTGTATATCCATGTCTCATGTTATTATGTGTTGTACTATTCTAGATCTTTTGTCATGGTCTGTTGTGTGTCTCTATCGTCTCGTGTTGTTATGTGTTGTACTATTCTAGATCTTTTGTCGTGGTCTGTTGTGTGTCTCTCTATCGTCTAGTGTTGTTATGTGTTGTACTATTCTAGATCTTTTGTCGTGGTCTGTTGTGTGTCTCTCTATCGTCTAGTGTTGTTATGTGTTGTACTATTTTAGATCTTTTGTCGTGGTCTGTTGTGTGTCTCTATCGTCTCGTGTTGTTATGTGTTGTACTATTCTAGATCTTTTGTCGTGGTCTGTTGTATGTCCATGTCTCATGTTATTATGTGTTGTACTATTCTAGATCTTTTGTCATGGTCTGTTGTGTGTCTCTATCGTCTCGTGTTGTTATGTGTTGTACTATTCTAGATCTTTTGTCGTGGTCTGTTGTGTGTCTCTCTATCGTCTAGTGTTGTTATGTGTTGTACTATTCTAGATCTTTTGTCGTGGTCTGTTGTATATCCATGTCTCATGTTATTATGTGTTGTACTATTCTAGATCTTTTGTCATGGTCTGTTGTGTGTCTCTATCGTCTCGTGTTGTTATGTGTTGTACTATTCTAGATCTTTTGTCGTGGTCTGTTGTGTGTCTCTCTATCGTCTAGTGTTGTTATGTGTTGTACTATTCTAGATCTTTTGTCGTGGTCTGTTGTGTGTCTCTCTATCGTCTAGTGTTGTTATGTGTTGTACTATTCTAGATCTTTTGTCGTGGTCTGTTGTGTGTCTCTATCGTCTCGTGTTGTTATGTGTTGTACTATTCTAGATCTTTTGTCGTGGTCTGTTGTGTGTCTCTATCGTCTCGTGTTGTTATGTGTTGTACTATTCTAGATCTTTTGTCGTGGTCTGTTGTGTGTCTCTATCGTCTCGTGTTGTTATGTGTTGTACTATTCTAGATCTTTTGTCATGGTCTGTTGTGTCTCTCTATCGTCTTGTGTTGTTATGTGTTGTACTATTCTAGATCTTTTGTCATGGTTTGTTGTGTGTCTCTCTATCGTGTTGTTATGTGTTGTACTATTCTAGATCTTTTGTCATGGTCTGTTGTGTCTCTCTATCGTCTTGTGTTGTTATGTGTTGTACTATTCTAGATCTTTTGTCATGGTCTGTTGTGTGTCTCTCTATCGTCTTGTGTTGTTATGTGTTGTACTATTCTAGATCTTTTGTCATGGTCTGTTGTGTCTCTCTATCGTCTTGTGTTGTTATGTGTTGTACTATTCTAGATCTTTTGTCATGGTCTGTTGTGTATCTCTATCGTCTCGTGTTGTTATGTGTTGTACTATTCTAGATCTTTTGTCATGGTCTGTTGTGTGTCTCTATCGTCTCGTGTTGTTATGTGTTGTACTATTCTAGATCTTTTGTCATGGTCTGTTGTGTGTCTCTATCGTCTTGTATCATTATGTGTTGTACTATTCTAGATCTTTTGTCATGGTCTGTTGTGTGTCTCTATCGTCTTGTGTTGTTATGTGTTGTACTATTCTAGATCTTTTGTCGTGGTCTGTTGTGTGTCTCTATCGTCTTGTATCATTATGTGTTGTACTATTCTAGATCTTTTGTCATGGTCTGTTGTGTGTCTCTCTATCGTCTTGTATCATTATGTGTTGTACTATTCTAGATCTTTTGTCATGGTCTGTTGTGTGTCTCTATCGTCTTGTGTTGTTATGTGTTGTACTATTCTAGATCTTTTGTCATGGTCTGTTGTGTGTCTCTATCGTCTTGTATCATTATGTGTTGTACTATTCTAGATCTTTTGTCATGGTCTGTTGTGTGTCTCTATCGTCTTGTGTTGTTAGGTGTTGTACTATTCTAGATCTTTTGCCGTGGTCTGTTGTGTGTCTCTATCGTCTTGTATCATTATGTGTTGTACTATTCTAGATCTTTTGTCATGGTCTGTTGTGTGTCTCTCTATCGTCTTGTATCATTATGTGTTGTACTATTCTAGATCTTTTGTCATGGTCTGTTGTGTGTCTCTATCGTCTTGTGTTGTTATGTGTTGTACTATTCTAGATCTTTTGTCGTGGTCTGTTGTGTGTCTCTCTATCGTCTTGTGTTGTTCTTGGATTCTATGTAGCGTGTATCTCTATGGCTTGTTTTTGTCGCATGTCTTGTGTTGTTTTTTGTTTTTTTTTGTCTTTTTTGAGAAGAAATATATGGCCCAACTTCATTTTAAGCAGTACTATAGTTTACACCGGTATAAAAGGAATGGGAAAAAACATTAAATGTTTACGTGACATTAAGTCTGAAAACGTAGGTTTAAAATTAAAATGAAATTGCCAAAAAAACTTTTAATAAAAAAAATCAAAATTCTTTTTGAATAATTAGTAATGGGGTTTTATAGCACTTTGCATGTTTATAACATAAAAGTTTTGACAATTTATTCAATCCGTTATCAAAGAGTATGGCAATTAAGCACCAATTAGCAACATAATTGACAAAAATTAGAAACAAATAAGTGTGTTATTGTAGTAAGAAGTAAAGCATTTACACATGATTATTATGTAGAAACCCTTAGTGAACGGATCAACAATGGGAATGTCAGAATAATAAAGGAATATTCAGATTAAATATTTATATCTTAACTATAAAATAATTTTTTTATAGAAAAATATCTAATTATTTGTATTCTAACAACTATTAGAAGCCTAAGTTAGCCCGTTGAATGGCTAAATGAACAGTAAAACATATAATGAATTCACTGCTCTAAAACATTTCACAATTATATTCCATTTTACGTCTATTGCATCTTAACAATGTTAATTTGTCCCAAGGGGACGAGGTTTTATGTTAATGATTTTTATAATTTATGTAATAAAATGCACGCGTATATTTCATGCACGTGTTCTTTACAAGTCTATGCAAAAATAGTTTTGTAAGAACAAGGCAAAAACCGCAATAGATCTGCCGTTCTTGTAATTTCAATGGACTATTAGTACCAGTAAAGGTTCTGCATTTATTTTTCATTGGAGCAAGAAAAAAAATCATCGTACGGTTCGTTTGAATGTATACGCCTTTTTATTTATGTTAATTTGGTTTATTTAGATGCAAACAATGCATTAAGTTTTTGTTTTAAGTACCAAAAAAGCTATGGTAGTGCATTACTCGTGTTTGAATGTACAGTTTTTCGTGGTTTTATCCTCTTTAAATATTTATAGAAATGTTAATATCGTTTAGTTGTAGTCCTCCATTAAAATCACTTTGAAACTGAAAACAGTAAATGAATTATTAATGAGATGTAATGGATTGTGGTGTCGATTAACATCCGTAATCTAGTCTATAACCCGACTTATACGTGTACAAATATCAAGTTATCCCTAGACAGGCCTGTCTAAATACATGTACCATTAATCTCAAATATCACACCATCAGAACCTTAGCCTCTCATCTCGTTTTTTGCTCAACTGGGCATTTTTAGCATGACGAGGCGTGCGTGCGTTAGTGCGTAAACTTTTATATCCTCGTCCAGAACCAAATTCGGTGGGGAAGGTCCCTCGGTGCGTCAATACGTTTTACTTTAATATTTTATTCCAATTGGAACTAAATTTGGTCGGGAAGGTCCCTCGGTTGAGCAGAATAAATTCGTTCATGTCATCAAATCCAAAATACTGTTGCTAAAACAGGGAAATGGTCATTACATGTATGGACTTAGATAACAAATAATATTCTAGAAATGGTTTCATAAACTTAACCCATATCTGAATAACGTTAACCAAATAGCACGCCATCTCCGGTTTGATTGTGATTGTTCATCTAGGCAATCACTATGAAATATAAAACGTTTAACAATGCAACTAGGTCATGACAAATTATGCCTCTAGACGCTTCTAGCCTTGTTAGTTGGGCAGTATTGGAAGCTTTTAATAATTTTGTTTGAAATATAGAATTTTGCGGCTGAAAAACATGTGCATGTACTTGTCAAATGTCAGGAATACGTAACAACAAACGTGCGAAAACGAAAACATGACAAGATGAGGGAAAACGAAATCAGGACAAGATGAAGAAAAAGGAAAACAGGACAAGATGAAGAAAAACTAAAACAGGACAAGATGAAGAAAAACGAAAACAGGACAAGATGAAGAAAAACGAAAACAGGACCAGATGAAGAAAAACGAAAACAGGACAAGATGAAGAAAAACGAAAACAGGACCAGATGAAGAAAAACGGAGATCGAAGACACATTCCCGCTATTTTACATCTTTTTGAAAAAAAAGATTAAAAAATTATGTCTACATTTATGATGGTTGGTGCATTGAAGCCGTACCTTCGTATAATGGTACGGCATTTAAATATAAAATTTTCCAGGTTTGTAGGTACGGTAATAGGTACATAAACCTAGACTAGTTCTTTTGATGAGCATTACTTATGAAATTATGTTTTTTTGAATTTCATTTCATATTATGCTCAATCCATTAGAATTATTTCCTAATACTTTGATGTGTGTTTTGTCAAAATGTTTATCTGTTAATAACACCCAATTTTCTTTCATTACAGCTCAATAATAACTTCACCAGGGGTATAATTTTAATGCAATATAAATTTTTTGCGCTGTCAGCTCTAAAGAAATTTCAGACGAAATAAGCATATCGCGTTCCATCATCTCAACAAGCTGACACGCTTCCCGAAATCAAAAGATCGCTTTTTTGTACATTACAAGTTCAACTACTTAGTTACAAGGTAATAACTGTTTTTATCGTTAAATACAACTTATGCACAATTTTTGGTAAACTTTTAAAACAGCACTTAAGGCAAGATGCAATGTACGGCTAGTGCCATCCGGCTTCTAACGAGACCCGCGAGTAGGCGTGACTCTCACTGATCATTGCTATAACGCTTTTGTATAACCTACATAATCACTAAAAGTTGAAGACATCTAAAATATAAGAAAACACTTTTTGACTTGGATGGAAAAGTCAAATAACTTACACATTCCCGGAAGTTCCAAAAAGGGTTCTTACGAAAGCGTATTGGTGATATTGTATAGATACTAATTAATAGAGTAAATAGGTTTTGACCAAGGAAAAACAAAGAATAAAGAAAGCTACAACGCGGTTCGTTGGCAATACCCTTAATGTTTGTGAGGAACGTTTTAGAAAACGTTACGTCGTAACTACTGTAAACTTGACGATACCGAGTGTAGAATTAAAAGACAAACACGTTATACGGACACTTCATTGATTGTTAAAATGGTGCCTAATGGTGTGATTATGGTTCTATTGGAAGTTTTTGCCATCAACACTTACTGTACAACCAGTGACCCATAAACATACAAATAACATTACAAATAAGTCTTATTTTACATTACAATGAGCAACACCCGACTTAACCATATAACTGAATACAACCTGTTATTTATCATAGAGCTATTCAAGTTTGACAATATCAGACCTACATAAAACATTTACAGTAAAACCTAATTATAAAGCCTCTCTTTATCTTTGCTACATTGCTTATCACCACACAATTTTGAAGCTTCAAAATTATTTCCTCCGTATGTTTATTCTTTAAAAGCCTTCCTGAATTTATCACCAATCCACTTTATAACGCCAAAATCTGAACAAATGGTGCTGATGAATCGAGGTTTAATTTTATTTAACTTAAATCATAGAATGTCGCATTCATTTGACAAATGCAACACAACATACAAACATCAACCTTTTAACGTTAATTATCGCATTTTAGAAATAGTAATGAATTATGCTTAATTGGATGTCAAATAAATAAACAAATAAAGCAATAAAAAATGAAAATTAAGGATAAAATAGTGATAGTTAAATATAAAGCCTTTATATTGATAACTGTATAGCACGGACGTTACACGTGCTAGACTTATTCTTAATGGTGTTGATACATATCTAGATCCTGTGAAAACAGTACATAATGGCTACTGTGGTATTAGAAATTTTAATTTAAAATTACTTTGTTTAATACAGATGATCCCATTATCCACACTTTATATCTACCAATCAATCCTCTATCCTTTAACAGATAATTACAAGCATCAATATTTACCCCTTTAACTATCAATAAAAAATAAAAATTCTAAGCAAATGTTGTCACAAGATTGTTGTATAGATAGAGTACAAGCCTGTCGAAAGTTTTAAACTGAACTGACGAGAAGGAGTCGAAGTTCGACTGTCCCGATATAGCTAGCTAGTGATAGAATAGCTGCCAAGACATAGATAGTAGCTACCGAAAAGCTGCCGAGATATAGCTAGCGAGGGACCAAGATGAGATACCGGTACGCCACCAATCCGTTAGCTTTGTGTTAAACTTTCGACAGGTTTGTACTGTATACATAAATAAGAGATAAAACGAATCAAACAGTGATGTTACAACTTGCTGTAACACCTTCTGATAAGGCTACAAGTAGTGATTTTTTCCAATCCCGGTGATGAGCTTTAACGAACCGGTTTATCAGATTATAAACCCCGGATACACATTTAAATGTTATAAATTTTAAAGCGATGAAAAGATTGACGCGATGGAGCGCGAATTTATTTGCAGAATTTCGATTTAAAGGCTTTGAAGTAACGCTTAATGGATAAGCGTTTAATTTATCGTTTAATACTAAAAGCTTTTTTTCAGAATTAGGTATATGAATGGTTTGTTCCGGTGTATACGATAACATTCCAATGGTTAGGTTCAAACAAAGAAAGTCGGTGTTATAATGATGATTATTTATATAGGAGTGTTAAATGCGTTTGTATCACATCCTAGAAGATCACCGATTCGCTAATCGATTCAAGCATCTCCTAGACCAAGTCTGTTGTTTCATCACTTCCGCCAATAATTTAAAGGGCACATGGTGAAGTCCTATTTTCCTGTAGCTAAACGAGAAGGAAGGTTTCAATTAAATTGCTAGATCTATCTCAGACATAAAGATATGCATGAGAAACCTATATACATATGTATAGCTATTACCGAAATGAACAGTTGTGTATATAAGCAGAAAATTGATGACAATGTCGTTTACATGAATATATTTCTCTGCATCTTCTAAATTACTTTGGTCTTAAGTCAGTATACATAAATTTTGTGTTAGTTTAATTGAAAAACACGAAAAGGAAAATCAGTATCAACAATAAAACAGAGCAATGACCTTATCATCTTCGGACAGATACAGTACCATTGACATCATCATCATCATCATCATCATCATCATCATCATCATCATCATCATCAACAACCTCTTCTTCTTCATCATCATCTTCTTCTAAACAACAACAATAACAACATAATGGCATCATGAATTTCTTCTTCGACAAACAGTACAATGACATCCGATTATTTTCTCCTTCAGTAGCTTCAGATTCGTTATTGTTTTCTTCTTCTTTTTTCTTCTTCTTCTTCTTCTTTTTACCAACAACAAAACACAACACAATCCCATCATTATCTTTTAAAACAGCTTCAGTTTCTCCGTTCAATGGCTTTCTGCCACTTCTTGTTCCTAAACTACTTTCAGAAAATACCATACATGAATCAGTTCATATAAGTATCAGCCAATCTGAAATTTTATATTTCCTTACTACGCCCATCGAATTATCAGATAAACAGCTAACATACCCCCGAGTTAAGCACTATAATAGTAGTAACCTTTAAAATAACTGAACTCATTTATAGTAACACCTGTATTTACCATAACAAATTTTTAATTTTCTTGAAAAATTTCAAAAATTCAAAAATTTGAATAATCAGCAATTTTAATCGGTAATATAGCCAGTGGTGCCTTGAACGGAGAAGAATAACGTTAGTACCAATACCCAACTTACGCCGACATATTAGTAAAAATATTAAAATATCTACTGACATAATTGTGTTTTAAATCCCCCATCACTGGAGGGCTGGTTACATCAACTTAATAATTTTAAAGTTTACATGGAATTAATCAGGCAAATAAATTCAATTTTAAACATACCGGTGGTCATCAAGTTAGTTAGATATGTTATTAGTTAATTTGGAGAATTTTTCGGAGTCTGTCCAGATTTAGGTCATAAAGATTAGACCTGGGTTATGGTTATAAGATGTCAGCACTACATGTAGAATAGAAGAACAATTTATTATCATCAGAAACAAACTTTCCAGTACATGTTCAAATCATAATCCAAAAACTAAACAAGGTAAAAACTGACAGATTTCAATAAGCACGCGGACGTCCTCAGTTAGGAAGTGAGACTGGATGTTCCGGTAGAATATATACTTAGTAATTTACAAAGAAACCAGATCACGAAGCATTAAATGGCTTTAAACGAATCGTATGAAGCAACATAAAAAGACAATCACACATTATATGGCTGCGGATGAAAACACTTGCCTTCGAACAACAAATCTCGAATCATGCATTCTTATAGGACTGGGTAAAACTCGAGATACCTTCGTTGTTTGTGAAATGAGAATTAATAGTTACGCCTCTTTTATAGTTTGAATGATGAGTTCAATATTGGTGACAGTGACCATAATACCAATCAGAAATGATCAAAACACAGCAGTTTTATTGCGGCGCTGACACACCGAGAATAATGTTATAGTGCACGTTAATTTTATGAGGTTTTCGCTTTCCCAAATATGTGAGTAGTGGGAAGGCTTAAAAAGTTAAACAAACATACATCTTTTCAGGCGTACCTTGTTTTTTCGTGATACAGTAAAACCACGATTCATCACCACCATTCATTTTGTCAGATTTTGGCATCATAAATGGGGTTGGCAATAAATCAAGGGGGACTTACGTAGAAAAAATGGATTTTGGTTCCTCACAATAGCGTGACAATAAGCGAGATAGCAAAGTTATCAAGGGGTATTATAAAGAGGGTTTCACTGTATTTGTAATATACTGACAAGTCGAAAAAATAAACACAGAGGTGGAAGTTTGTAGACACAAATTGCCTTAACCAAGATTCTACTTTATTTAAATGCAGCAAATTGAGAATCTAAATAATTTTGTAACTTATCAAGATATTCAGACACTTGAGTGACATTTTGAAGAATACTTTAAAATTATAGTTTCTGTATTTAATTTAATTTGTAGAACGATAACAGACTGCCAATTTTTGTTCAAATTAAAACACCGCTCATTAGGCGCAGGAAAACGAAAAAATTGTTTTGGTTACAATGTGAAGTAGATAACGTCAGTCATAAATATATGGGAAGTTTTAATAATTAATTTCAATACCTACACATATGGGACACTCCTGTTTTATGAACAGTTTTATAAAGCCTGAATTATCTGTGAACTGCAATAATATTGGCCAATGTAATGCGTACATCGGTTATAGAAAAGATTAAATTCTTACAATCAGAGTTTTAGAAGATTTCTTTTTTATTGTATTCCCTATCATATTAAGATAATCTTGAATAACCACAAGTTTATATATCAATATTTATGTGGACTCTACTATACAATACAATAAATATCACTTGTTTGGTATTGAAATAAAAACCTAACATAAATAGCCTTTAAATCTTATATGCCTCACTTGGTGTCTTGGTTTGATTTCACTAAAACTAACTAACGTCGGTTCGAGTCGAAATGATTTCACTGAAATTACATCCGAGTTGTAATTAATTTCGCTATATATGATGCCCTAGTCGAAAGGATTTCGCTTAATCTAACGTCTGAATTAAAGCAAATTTAATTAAATTTTACTCCTGAGCCGAAGCAGTTTTACTAAATCTGACTCAGTTGTAAATGATTTCCGACTCAATATAACGTCCCAGTCGAACCGATTTCACTAAATCTAATGCGTCCCAGTCGAACCTATTTCACTAAATCTAAAGCCCAAGTTGAACAGATTTCACTAAATATAACATCCCTTTCGAACCGATTTCACTAAATCTAGCGCCCCACTCGAACATATTTCACCAAACGAAAGAACATTTGAAAACTTGTTGCAATATTTTGCCAAGTAATGTTCAATGTTCTTTTTGGTAGGTTCAGGCAAGTCGTTTATTATACACACTTATTACATACTGCGATATTATATAATAATACTTCTTTGTCCATGTCAAAGAATAAAACATTGTCTTACAGTAAATGCCCTACAAATTATTTCGGAACCACGCCACTAAGTACTGGTTTGCTATCCGTAATGCCCGGTACCCATCCTAAAAACCATAGCGTATAACACTTTGTACATCTTTGTATTTATCTTCAGAATTGTTTCCTTATTATGTTATGTTGTTGTGGCGTGTTGTTGTGGCGTGTTGTTGGTTGCTTTGGCTATTGTCAAGAACGTGTTATTCAGTATATCAGCTTCGAAATGAAATATGCAGTACAGACCTGTCGGAAATTTAACACTGAGCTAAAGAAAAGAAGTGGAAACTCGACTGCCAAGTCCGAAATATGGATAGTGTCATATACAATTTTTTGAATGGATTTTATGATTAATTTCACAAAATGGTATACTAGTATGACAATAACTTTTAATAAAAAAAATCTGCTGAGAGATAGAGTACTGCTGCCGAAAAGCCGTAGATATGCTTCCGATTCAGCGCTGATTCGTTAGTATAGCTTAGTGTTAAACGTTTCAACAGGCCTGTACTGTAGCTAGACGGTGGACACGAGGAGAGGATACGTTTTCATTAAAGTACACTGATGGTTTAAGCACGAGGCTAGATAACACCTATCAATCATAAAACCTATTACTAGTGTATCTTTATCCTAATAAATGTCTCAAATTCTTGTCAATGTTTGTTTGAAAAATAAACTACCATATAAGAAATAGAAGATAAACCACATTAGCTCAATATCTAATTCTTTAATAATGAAAGCTAGCCATGAACTTACACCGCCTTGGTCATCTTGTGTCCATCTTAGTCGGTACCCTTCTCTGGACATCACATCACCCTTAAGGTGTTTTGTTTGGATTGCTTATACCTGTATATCAGTGAAATCAAATAGCAACATAAAGAAAGATACCAAATGCTTGCTATAATTACATTAATTTATTATCAAAAAATGTTTAATTTATAAATAAGATTCTCATATTATCTCCCTAATCGGTCCTAATTTTATCCACTACTTATGGGTGGGGTGTCACCAATGGTGACACGTGATTGACAGGTAATTGTTCGTGTAGTATTTATTTATCTGAGGAGGCAAATGTGAGCTTTTTGTTTAGCTCGTATTTGTTTCTGAAACTAAATAAAATTGAAGACTTGATAAGATGCTTGCTCTTTATTGTCACTATGCAGAAGTCTGAAATAACATAACATTGTTACAATTAGAATCTCCCTCTTGCTTCACACACACACACACACAATAAAGTCTTCAAGTGTAAGACTTCACATTAAGTCTAGAATAAAATTAAATAAATCTGGTATAAATAACCATGACTGTTTGCTGAAAACTTTAAGGTAAACAAAAGTGCTGATGTACTAGCTAATTTCTAAAGTGTAAAATAAAAATATGAAAAATATTGTCAAGGTTCTTAATTTTTTGGTTTGGGGAAATAGCAAGGGAAAATTCAAAAGAAAGTTCCACTTATTTATAAATGAATGATGCAACACCTAAGTAAAAATTTAAAAGTTAAAAATGAAAACAATAAACATTGAATTATTTTATAAGGCCTGAACCAGCTGATGGGATTTCCCTTGGGGAAGATCCCAAGGCTGCCTTCTGATTGGATGAGAGCTAATGCTATGACGTCACATGTAGGGGACATCCGCCCAGAAAGGATTAGTGACCACTGGGCTGGATTGCGATATAAGTGAATAATTAAAGTTTATGACATTTTTACTGAATATCCTAAAATGGATAAAAATGGGTTTAGCTGCGTGAATAGGACACAAACAGAACTTTAACCAGATAAGCTAACTAACCAATACACCTGTCAGGTGGTTGTCTGACAGTTGTGCTTTGTAACAGTAAAAACATATAAAAATACAGACTATCTGACTCGATTTCAAAATATCGAGTGCAATTAGAATTAGTTTGCTTACCGCAAATATAAACAGCATGATTGCATTTCACAGTGCGCTTAAAATGGCATAAACTCCTCACTCTGACACTGAACACTCTCATACAGCATGTTGACATTAAAACGTTCATGGGAGACTACTCTTATACAAAACCTCGTCCCCATGTTAAAGAATCATGTTAATAATTTACAATTAACAATTGAAGACAAAGTAACCATTTCTTCAGTACAATTCTCATTCTGATTTTGTACATAATTTTGCATACTATAACATGCTAAATTTCAAA
Organism: Anadara kagoshimensis; assembly: GCA_021292105.1. Classification (NCBI taxonomy): domain Eukaryota; kingdom Metazoa; phylum Mollusca; class Bivalvia; order Arcoida; family Arcidae; genus Anadara; species Anadara kagoshimensis. The sequence continues at coordinate 57,412,678 of CM037858.1, forward strand.
TACAAAAATGATTTGACTAAAAATTAAATTTGAGATGAAAATGTGAATCGCACTTATCACAAATATTTTCTTTAAAAATCGTAGTTAAACAATAAGAATCAACTTAACTCATTCAACAATACTGAATTTAAAGTATTTGTAAAAATTTCCACTTTGATTATAATGAAACAAACTCTTCATTACCAATCAATATTTTCTATTAAAAATTAATTAAAAACAAATAAAATTTTCAGAATAAAATTGAAAAATGAAATCTCATAATTGAGAATTTGAATTAGCATTCACAGAATAAAATAAAATGCAAGTACTCACCTAAATAAAATTGAAGACTTGATAAGATGCTTGCTCTTTATTGTCACTATGCAGAAGTGACCATCAAGCCAACGCAACCGCTAAGGACCCGGCAAGTCACGTGATTAGGTGAGGACCCGCATGGGAACTATTAAACTTATTACATTGTTAAGTTGTGAGTTTTCCCTGTGTTGAACCCGTAAACAAATTTGGGTTGTCAGAGTTACTGAATAAACACAATGTTCCTTAAGCGTCGTCTTAATTACTTGTAGACATGACTCTTGATGAGAAATACAAACAAGTTGTTTAAACTTATGTAATTTCACATAGTGGATTAACTATATGTCTTTTGATATGAGTGCGAAGCCCTGGGAAATCCGGTTTAACATGTACATGGATTTGGATAAATTATTATGAGAAACAAAGACAGATTTTGAAGCTAGCAGATGTGGACTGTAAATTACATTCCAAGGATTTCTTAATTCTTTGTCCCAAAAAGTCCACTTTATTTAGAGAGTAAATAATACAAGATAATGCTATTAGTGCTTTTATCTGTATAAAATTCCTTTACAAAAATGTTTTATAAAAATTCAAATTAATGATAAAAATTATTAAATTCAAATTAAAGTTACAAAATATCTAAAAACTATTATTAATTATTTTACAAAAAAAATAAAACATTTTTTTAAAAATTCAAAATCATGAAAAACATTTAGAGCAAATTATTGTGACAGGTTCCCTGTCACAAATACCCTTCGTATTTGTGACAGGGAACCTGTCACAATAATTTGCTCTAAATGTTTTTCATGATTTTGAATTTTTAAAATAAATGTTTTATTTTTTTTGTAAAATAATTAATAATAGTTTTTAGATATTTTGTAACTTTAATTTGAATTTAATAATTTTTATCATTAATTTGAATTTTTATAAAACATTTTTGTAAAGGAATTTTATACAGATAAAAGCACTAATAGCATTATCTTGTATTATTTACTCTCTAAATAAAGTGGACTTTTTGGGACAAAGAATTAAGAAATCCTTGGAATGTAATTTACAGTCCACATCTGCTAGCTTCAAAATCTGTCTTTGTTTCTCATAATAATTTATCCAAATCCATGTACATGTTAAACCGGATTTCCCAGGGCTTCGCACTCATATCAAAAGACATATAGTTAATCCACTATGTGAAATTACATAAGTTTAAACAACTTGTTTGTATTTCTCATCAAGAGTCATGTCTACAAGTAATTAAGACGACGCTTAAGGAACATTGTGTTTATTCAGTAACTCTGACAACCCAAATTTGTTTACGGGTTCAACACAGGGAAAACTCACAACTTAACAATGTAATAAGTTTAATAGTTCCCATGCGGGTCCTCACCTAATCACGTGACTTGCCGGGTCCTTAGCGGTTGCGTTGGCTTGATGGTCACTTCTGCATAGTGACAATAAAGAGCAAGCATCTTATCAAGTCTTCAATTTTATTTAGGTGAGTACTTGCATTTTATTTTATTCTGTGAATGCTAATTCAAATTCTCAATTATGAGATTTCATTTTTCAATTTTATTCTGAAAATTTTATTTGTTTTTAATTAATTTTTAATAGAAAATATTGATTGGTAATGAAGAGTTTGTTTCATTATAATCAAAGTGGAAATTTTTACAAATACTTTAAATTCAGTATTGTTGAATGAGTTAAGTTGATTCTTATTGTTTAACTACGATTTTTAAAGAAAATATTTGTGATAAGTGCGATTCACATTTTCATCTCAAATTTAATTTTTAGTCAAATCATTTTTGTATTTGAAATTTAGCATGTTATAGTATGCAAAATTATGTACAAAATCAGAATGAGAATTGTACTGAAGAAATGGTTACTTTGTCTTCAATTGTTAATTGTAAATTATTAACATGATTCTTTAACATGGGGACGAGGTTTTGTATAAGAGTAGTCTCCCATGAACGTTTTAATGTCAACATGCTGTATGAGAGTGTTCAGTGTCAGAGTGAGGAGTTTATGCCATTTTAAGCGCACTGTGAAATGCAATCATGCTGTTTATATTTGCGGTAAGCAAACTAATTCTAATTGCACTCGATATTTTGAAATCGAGTCAGATAGTCTGTATTTTTATATGTTTTTACTGTTACAAAGCACAACTGTCAGACAACCACCTGACAGGTGTATTGGTTAGTTAGCTTATCTGGTTAAAGTTCTGTTTGTGTCCTATTCACGCAGCTAAACCCATTTTTATCCATTTTAGGATATTCAGTAAAAATGTCATAAACTTTAATTATTCACTTATATCGCAATCCAGCCCAGTGGTCACTAATCCTTTCTGGGCGGATGTCCCCTACATGTGACGTCATAGCATTAGCTCTCATCCAATCAGAAGGCAGCCTTGGGATCTTCCCCAAGGGAAATCCCATCAGCTGGTTCAGGCCTTATAAAATAATTCAATGTTTATTGTTTTCATTTTTAACTTTTAAATTTTTACTTAGGTGTTGCATCATTCATTTATAAATAAGTGGAACTTTCTTTTGAATTTTCCCTTGCTATTTCCCCAAACCAAAAAATTAAGAACCTTGACAATATTTTTCATATTTTTATTTTACACTTTAGAAATTAGCTAGTACATCAGCACTTTGTTTACCTTAAAGTTTTCAGCAAACAGTCATGGTTATTTATACCAGATTTATTTAATTTTATTCTAGACTTAATGTGAAGTCTTACACTTGAAGACTTTATTGTGTGTGTGTGTGTGAAGCAAGAGGGAGATTCTAATTGTAACAAACTCTTCATTACCAATCAATATTTTCTATTAAAAATTAATTAAAAACAAATAAAATTTTCAGAATAAAATTGAAAAATGAAATCTCATAATTGAGAATTTGAATTAGCATTCACAGAATAAAATAAAATGCAAGTACTCACCTAAATAAAATTGAAGACTTGATAAGATGCTTGCTCTTTATTGTCACTATGCAGAAGTGACCATCAAGCCAACGCAACCGCTAAGGACCCGGCAAGTCACGTGATTAGGTGAGGACCCGCATGGGAACTATTAAACTTATTACATTGTTAAGTTGTGAGTTTTCCCTGTGTTGAACCCGTAAACAAATTTGGGTTGTCAGAGTTACTGAATAAACACAATGTTCCTTAAGCGTCGTCTTAATTACTTGTAGACATGACTCTTGATGAGAAATACAAACAAGTTGTTTAAACTTATGTAATTTCACATAGTGGATTAACTATATGTCTTTTGATATGAGTGCGAAGCCCTGGGAAATCCGGTTTAACATGTACATGGATTTGGATAAATTATTATGAGAAACAAAGACAGATTTTGAAGCTAGCAGATGTGGACTGTAAATTACATTCCAAGGATTTCTTAATTCTTTGTCCCAAAAAGTCCACTTTATTTAGAGAGTAAATAATACAAGATAATGCTATTAGTGCTTTTATCTGTATAAAATTCCTTTACAAAAATGTTTTATAAAAATTCAAATTAATGATAAAAATTATTAAATTCAAATTAAAGTTACAAAATATCTAAAAACTATTATTAATTATTTTACAAAAAAAATAAAACATTTATTTTAAAAATTCAAAATCATGAAAAACATTTAGAGCAAATTATTGTGACAGGTTCCCTGTCACACAAAACAAAGATTGATGAATAACAATATAAGTAAATCTACATTGTTAAAATGAATTTCTTAAGAAAACAAATTTGTCCACTTGAGTTTCTAATTAAAAGATGGTATACAGACCTATACCACAATGATGATATCTATACCACAGTGATGATGCCTATACCCCACTAATACCTATTTACCGTGGCTGCTAATATACCTATCTCGCTGACTTTTGGTTTTCGTTTTTACATTGAACAGATTGTGTCTAACAGCAAATGATAATGAAAAGGCCATGCCCAAATCAAAAACACCAATTGTTATTTTAGAAGCCCAAAAATTACCAAAAACAAGTGTAGCAGTTGTATTTAACAAAGTCTTTTAAATAGGTGTTCTGGGATGTTAAGAAATGAATAGTGCTTTGGTTACTAGTATACTGGATTGATTCCTTGCTTTTGCAATGCCGTAGTGCTAGATGAACCCCCTATCAAGCCAGAGATATATAGATAGTGGAGTTGATCGATATAGTTGCTGAACACTTTCTTAAGCTCAAAAAAACTTTTTCGAAAACCTTAGACTTTTCTTTTTATTTTTTGAACCCTTTTCTTTCTGAATACATTTTTTTTTATAAAATAACATGGACAAAGTAGCACATTGAATTAATCCCATGATTTTACCCTTGAAATATAACCGTGTTAAAACAAATAATTTGGCATGTAATTTAGAATTATATTTGTTCATATTTACTTTCATATATTATAATTTTCTGAACAAAATATTTATATAAAAATACGACATGGTTCTAACTTATGAATATTTTGTTCAATGATTTATATTAAAACACTTAAAAGTTTAAGATATAACAGACATCGAATGTAAACAATTTGGCTGTAAACAAAGAGGAATGGAATACCGAGGAATGGAATACCAGTAAGTTATAAGAACAATTCTCTCATTATGCTCGGTTTCCGTTTCTTTGTTCTTTAAAAATATTTCTTAACTGGCCATGAACTAACATTTATTACATTTTTCTGTTAGCATATTTTTTTTATACTTTTTTATATTTCTGTACTTTGCAAACAAAATTCTTTATTCGTAATAACATTCTTGAACATGAAAGCTTAAACCCATGCCTAATGCCTCCGTATGATGGAAAATTAAGATGACTAGAGAATTCCTATAGCGGCCTTCCATTATTTTCGTCCACTTGAAAGTCATCCTTTCAATTTCCTTTAGAAAATTCCAATATTGCTTAATTCAGAAAATTCCTCTTACTATGGGTTAATCGATTGAAATCAGAAGTATTTAGTTTATTAAGTTGACTTATTGAATTATAAATGTGTACGTGTCTGTTCTGTGGCTATTAAGTTAGTTTTGACATTTACTTCTGAATCTACAATTATATTATACAAAGACTAACTAGAAGTAAGTAAATCAGATAAGTACACGTAAAGCCGTCTTTTTAACACATTTTATTTTTATTTATCAATTTTATTTCATTTCATTGTCTTATTTTATTGTTTTGTCTCGTTTCGTTTCGTTTTCTTCCCTTTCCTTTCTTTATTTTAAATAAAACATGTAATACAGCATGTTAATATTAGTGGAGGAAATGTGGCATGTTTTAGCGGTATTAGTGTCGTGCCGTATTTGTTTTTAATTTTTGAAAGAAATATTAAAAAATATAAGGATCAGATTTTCCTTATTACAACACTTCCAACAATGCTCGTCAAGTTTAAAAAAACAAATTCAGACTTGTAAACAATCAGTACAAATAAGGTTTCAACTGAAATATTACTAAATTAATGTAACAATTGATAAACAATCTATTCCCGCAAGTGTAATAAAAGTACATATAATTATTCAATTAACATGTAACATCTGGAAAAAAAGATCTAGGATAAATATATGTATGGCATATTATCTAATTTCAGAATTGTCAAAATTTTTATCATAACAAACTAAATCCTTGTTTGCAGTGTCAAATGCGTCAGAAAACAATAAACAAAACATATATGGCATTGGTATATTTTTCTAATTTTAAGAGGACTATCTCGCATTTTTGTAAGTATATGGTAAATATTAAGTTGTCATAATTGATGTAATCTCGTGTTTGATCTCTGTGTTAAGGCTCAAGGTAATTTGTAACTTTTTCTTCTATGTAATAATCAGTTTTATCAGACATTATGTAAAACGATACATCTGTATTTGACACCTACGAATATACCTTCTGGGTAAATTATCCTGTGCATTTGCCTTTATCCTTATGTTGAATGCAATTGTAATCATGATAATACAAAATTATTCAGAACCCCAAAATTAGACGGAACTGCTGTCTCTAAGACACAAAATGCTACGGCATCTCGAAATAATATGCCTGGAAGATGCATGGTATTATGGGGTAATTAAATTAATGCAATTTAATTCAATATTTTCCATGATTGCAGTATACATACCACAAATGTATGTTACATAACTGATGACAACAGATAAATTCAAATAACATATAATATATAATACATACAATTAAAAAAACAAATCTGAATAAAATATCGGTTTACAAGAACCAAAACATAGTTTTTTGACTGAATATACATACTTGTATGATTGAAATATAGACATGAAGAGACAACATTATTATTATTATTATTATTATTATTATTATTGTTCTTCTTATTATTATTACCGAGAACGATGATCTACAAGAACCTAATGGAAATAATTATAAGGCCGCCACGTAGACGTTCACGAAACTCACACGTAAACAAGTTCTGGGCGATTTGTCGACGTATTAAATTCTTCCCTTTTAACATTTCATCTAAATTTAATGGTTAAAAGTTCATTAGTTATCTTAAAGCAATCTTTGTATTGATAAGTAAACAATCATTGTGTAGTTAAAAGTAAAGAGATACTTCACATGGATAAGTCGGCACAAGAAAAGGTGTTGCTCAAGGCGACCCATTATGTCCTATTTTGTTTTAAACAGAGTAATGAAATATATCTGAACATCAGTGCGATAACCGTTCACACAACTAATGACTTGACTAAGTTTTACTTAGAAAATAAATCGAATCTATTTTTGTTTTTATCTCAATATCTAAACCACAAGAAGGGTCCTCTTTCATATTTCACACTGATTTTGAAGTTGAGTAATTTAAACTTATTACATAAATTTTTGTGGTGATTCCAAGAAATTCATAGTGACAAAATCAGTTAAATGTACATTTAATTCGAACTTTCAGTTTTACGAGTACTATTAATGCATGTATAAAAATCAATGATTCCACAAAAAGATTAAAATAATAATAATAATAAAAATTCAGCTCAGATCTAGAGTTGAATAGCATTACCAGGCTATATAGCCAGCGCGATGTATATAAGGACACAACAAATCTAACGTAAACATAAAAAGATGAAAACACAAAAAGATACACTAGGAATGAATCGCACTCCCTAATCTGAACAGCATCTGAGATAAAGATTGCATCGAGTTATTATCAATTCAATTGAATTCAATATCTTAATTGAATAAATTATCATAGAAAACACAATTTTATACTTTAACAAATGTCATTTTACCAGCTATTAATGCTTCAAATACCCTGTTGGTATACATTGAATGATTATGTGCATATAAATTATAGCTGTCACATGAACATGCATCTCATAATGTATACCCGAATTTAGATATGCAGTAAGCTAGATGGTTAAGAGCCTTCAAAAGTAGCGATTTATTGATGGCGGTTGTATGGTTCTTGCAACATTTAATACAAGAGGCCGAGTTTTGTCATTATGATAAAAAATAAACACACAAATCCATGTCCAAATGACAATCGCAAACCAAATTAAAGTAAAAACGTTACTTTTAAGCTGAAACTAACAAATTAAGTTAAACAAGGGAAGTAAGTGCGGGTGCCCCGGAAGGTTAAGCACCTCCTGTTTAGCTAGCTTCACCCGCCTCGTGTGTAATCGAAATTGAAAATGACAGCTATATCCATGGTTATTCATTATACTTAACAATATTGTAATGACGGTCACTAATGCCCTCCAAAGTTACAACTCTTAGACATATTGTTTGTTGATATTTTATGTATTGATCTGGCTTATTCTTAGGGTCTCTTTCAGTTATATTCGCAACTATATTTCCTTCTTATTTATTTTTAATTCAAACAAATTACTTTTCTTTGTTCCGAATAATGGGAAAATCAGAAAGGTCCCACACACAAATTAAGCCGTCTTCAAACGCACACATTTATAACAGGAAAGAGAAAAATACAGAAAATTACTGTGGCTAAACGGGCACTCGAACCTTCCCGGTCACGTAACGATCCCGGTCCGTCACATAAAAAAATATAGTGCACCACAGTGGCGGCGGCCGTGAATCATTTTGTTACATAAATTTAATGTAAATACGATTTGTTAACGTACCTCATTAAGAGTAATTTACGTTTCTTTGATATGAACTTTGGTTAAATCTGATAAGGTGTCCACTAACAGTAAAATCACTTTGTAAGCAATCTACCGGAGGGTTCTAAGTATTGTCTTTAGCCATTTACTTACCAATATAGATAAATAATCAGGTTTCTATAGAGAATTTGGTATAATTGACACTTAAAATTGAGACATCAGATTTCAGATAGCAATCGCTGTTTTCTTATGTACATTGTACAGTGTATAATGCATACACGATTATTCCTAAGGCGTTTGTAAATGTCCCAACTAGTGTAATAAGGCAACAATGTTTCTAAAGACCATCATCTTAGAATTTGAGTTTCAATTATTTTAATAATATTTCTATGAAAATTGTGTATGTCTCTTCGTAATAAAATGTAATTTAGGACCAAATACTAGCTGTAAAACTAAAAAAATAACAATCATACGAATCCATGTACAAAACATAATCCCCAAGCATGGTAAATAAAATTGAAAATTGGCAAACTCAATCCAATTCAATTCAATTCAATAAGTCTTTATTGGCTTTAAACACATATTACATTTATAGCCACAACAAATATCCAAGGCGGCAAATACATCTTCAATCTTAATTAATATTTAGAAAATCTCTTCTTTTAAATGCATAATATAAATATTTTGCCAAATTAATAATAATATTTACATTGTTACTGGATAATAAACTTACAAATTTAGACATATTTGGCCAACGACAAAACCATTTTTTGAAATATTTTTTCTTAAATCTACATATAAAGGACAAACCAATAAAAAATGATATTCATTTTCAATACAATTAGAATTACAACATTTACATATCCTTAAATTTTTTTGTCGATTTTTTCATATCTACCAGTTTCTATTTGTAAATTATGTGATGAAATCCTAAAATTGGTTAAAACTGACCTAAAAATACTGTTATGTATACAATCTAAATACGGTTCAAAATTACATAAATTAAGTTAATCGCGTAAACTTCCACCGGTGACTTTAATACAAAAGGTTGTGAGATTTGAAACTTTAGTCCCAGGTCCCGGTTTCACAATCATTCCTTAGCTAAGACTTTCCTTAACTTAAATTTAGCAAATTTCGGAACTACTGTTCAAGATTTTTGTCAAAATTAAATTCAGATGTTTTAATCTAGAAATTATCTTAAGATTCACTTAATTTCCTGAATATATTCAAAATTAATAAAATTATTCAGGATTGAAATTTTGCAAGATTTAAGTTAGGGAAAATCTTAGTTAAGGAATGATTGTGAAACCGGGACCAGACACCGTTTATCAATCCGTGGAATTAGTGTAAGGACCTGTGCTTTAGAATACGAAACGAAACCTCAGTGATTTTCTACTGCACAGAAAACTCGGTAATTTTTCATAGAAAAGAATACTTTATTACAAAGATGTCAAACGCCGAAGTATAATAAATTATTGCAATTATATTCTACACAATTCATTTTGTTCCACCGCGCATTTTAAACCCGTATGTTAACCGTTTATCTTTGTAAGGTATTTGTCACGTACAGATCACTGAGCAGATATATGTATACTTGCATGTTAACGCGCAGCATGTGCAGTCAGATTATCCGATAGTAAATAAAGACCTTTTGTAACTTATGTTAAAAACGATGACCTTTAAAGACTAATTTTCACAAAATATAATATCAAATTAATATTTCATCCGTTACTACAACCTCTATACTGATGAAATTACCTGATGACATTATGACTGTGTAAGACATTAAAAAGACATAATTATTTGACGTTTAAAACAAATCATTACTGCGGAGAGACTGCATGATTACCCCGAGGTCGTGAAGTTAATACACTGCCAGTAACAATATAAACTCAGAAATCACAATTATTAGGTCTATAAGCTCCCTAATGCAACAGTGTTTGAAATATTTCATTTTCATTTCAAATCACTTCGGGCCACTTGATGGTAACAAACGCACATAGGGAGTATGCAATATTATTATTGAAATGTATCATCTTGTATATATTTTCGATTAGCACTTAAGAAAGAACATATCAGGCATTTGACACACAATTAGGATATTGGATGAAAATATTCAATTATAAAACTAGCCGCTTTTTATACTAATGAACTAAAACGTTTTTTCTAATCATCAAAATGGTGGCTGTCGGTTGTTCATGGGTTAGGTGTCTAAACGACCAATATTGTGTTAGCAATTTCATTTTCAAATCCCTTACCGCCATCCTAATTATGGCTGAGATGCACGTGTTTTATGATTAGAAGCCATTTTATACGTGTTTTACAGTTTGGGGGTGTATTTTACTGAAAAGGCAATTACAAATTTATGATCGTAATTACTATATAGAAGAAGTTTATAACAAAATATCAAATCTTATGAGATGTGTAGTTTTCATTGTTAATGGCCTTGATCTATGTTTAATCATTTTAAATTGTTTTTCTATCTATAAATTACAGTAATATTAGTTAGTAAAACAATTCAACACTGCCCCAAGTTATCTAATTGCTAATTATCTAATGCTGCTAAAAGGTTGCCATCTATCATGTGAATAGAATACGTATTGCAAGAATGAAAACGCCATATTGAATAAGACGGGTCGCTCAAGAACACGTTTGCAATGGGACACCATTTAATTTGTTATAAATTATAAAAAACGTTACATGACATAATTATAGTTGAAAAAGCTGTATATAAAACAAGAATTATCCAGAAAAGCACATTACAAAAGACATGAAAACCCCGTTTTCAAAAGTCTCCATTTTTATGACCAGCACTGAGCATTGATTTACACACGTGGCGGGTGTAGCTAGCTTAACAGGAGGTGCTTACTCTTCCGGAGCACCAGGGCTCACTTCCCTGGTGAAAGTTCACGTGTCTAACCTAACTTGTCAGTGTTAAAGTTTTTACTTTGCTTCTGGATAGTGATTCGGACATGGATTAGTATGTTTTGTTACTTTGCTTCTGGATAGTGATTCGGACATGGATTAGTATGTTTTGTTACTTTGCTTCTGGATTGTGATTGAGACATGGATTTGTATGTTTTGTTACTTTGCTTCTGGATAGTGATTCGGACATGGATTAGTATGTTTTGTTACTTTGCTTCTGGATTGTGATTGAGACATGGATTTGTATGTTTTGTTACTTTGCTTCTGGATAGTGATTCGGACATGGATTAGTATGTTTTGTTACTTTGCTTCTGGATTGTGATTGGGACATGGATTTGTATGTTTTGTTACTTTGCTTCTGGATAGTGATTCGGACATGGATTTGTATGTTTTGTTACTTTGCTTCTGGATAGTGATTCGGACATGGATTAGTATGTTTTGTTACTTTGCTTCTGGATTGTGATTGGGACATGGATTTGTATGTTTTGTTACTTTGCTTCTGGATAGTGATTCGGACATGGATTTGTATGTTTTGTTACTTTTCTTCTGGATTGTGATTCGGACATGGATTAGTATGTTTTGTTACTTTGCTTCTGGATTGTGATTGAGACATGGATTTGTATGTTTGTTTTTGATTTCATTGAAAAACATTTGTAACTAAAACTCTTTTGTAACAAAAAGCAATGCAAACAAGAAGGACACCGAAAAATCAAAGTTAATGACAGAAAACAGCCATAATAAGACAACAAAAGACAAAAACATATTGAAACCTCTGATTGAAAACCCTTTTGTATTTTTGTATGGACACTAGAGTTATTGTCTAGTGGTGTGATTATGGTACTAATGATATGCCATTTATCATCCAGCTTTTTATTTAATTAGAGTGAACCACAAATACGCCCATTCAAATAAAAAACAAACATACCAATCCATATACAAATCACAATCCCAAAGCAAAGTAAAAACAAGCATACCAATTATGTCCAAATCACAATCCCAAAGCAAACTAAACCAAACATACCAATCCATGTCCAAATCACAATCCCAAAGCAAAGTAAAATCAAACATACAAATCCATGTCCAAATCACAATCCCAAAGCAAAGTATAAACAAACATACCAATCCGTGTCCAAATCACAATCCCAAAGCAAAGTAAAAACAAACATACCAAATCATTTCCAAATCCTAATCCCAAAGCAAAGTAAAATCAAACACACAAATTTATGTCCAAATCACAATCCCAAGGCAAAGTAAAAACAAACATACCAATTCATTTCAAAATCCCAATCCCAAAGCAAAGTAAAATCAATCATACCAATCCATGTCCAAATCACAATCCTAATTATTTCGGAAATAAAATTCCTCGTCAGTAGTACTTGGACCAAAATTGTGAAACTATTTTTTAAGAGGTTGAACAAATATCTAAAGGATCAAAATATATTTAAACACATATATAGCTAAAGCAATACTTTGCATGAGGTAGTATACTTTAGTTTTTTAAGATTTCTAGATTTTAACTAGCTGCAAATATAAACAATGGTATATTTCTGATCATACAAAATTATTGCCTACTGAGTTTATGATATCCTCGGAGATGCTAATCCGCCATCAGAGGTACCGATCCAGTGGTTTAAACAAGTGTTGATTTTACAGCGCCAGACTCCCGCTTTGGAATAACATTCTTCATTAGTTGTGTTTGGACTTAAACTGTGAAACCATATTTTTTCAAGAGATTGAAAAAATATCAAAAGTAACAAAAAGTCAAAAGAAGTACTTTGAATGAGAGAATATACCTTAGTTTTTTGTTTTTAAAGATTTACAGATTTCAACTAGCTGAAAATTTAGACAATATTTTAATATATATCCAACATTACACGCGTATTGCCTACTGAATTTATGATATTCTCTGTGATGCTTAGTTCACCAGTAGAGGTACCGGCCCAGTGGTCTAAATGACGTATTACCAGTGTTAATTTTACAGAACTAGACGGAAGTTCAAAATAAAGAAAATGTGTTTTTCTTCTTTTAATTATCTTTACTTTAAAAAATTATAAATTGGATAATGCACTGCAAAGAATTCCTAACCACCAGCAAGTAAAAATGTACAACCATATGAAATGAATCAAGTGTTTTAAGGTGAATGTTTCACTTTTGTAGTAAGTTTGTAATAGTGATGGTTTGATCAAATCACAACATGGAATAACTTTTAAAAAACGTGCTTCTTGTTCATTCGGTCGGCGTCTTTAAAACTTGCCTGCATTTTTGATGCGGGACTGAAATATTTATAATTACACCATTTATAAAATAAAACCATTATATTTATTAATTCATAACTATTTCAATAAAATTAAAATTACAACTTTTAATGTATCAAAATGTGTTAAATTTTTAATTCAAATAAAGCACACGCATATCATTTGAACACACTACAATTTTGAAGTTTTCTAACAAAATTATTTAATTTTTCAATAAAATTTTAACATGTTTAATGATGCTTTTCTATAGATAAAAGACTAACCATCCTTCTAGAGAAATTAGAACTTAATGAATATTTTATAACTCTAGTCGTCAATTTAAAGAATAAAATTACATCAAATACATAAATACACATATATTATCATGATGTATAAAAGGAAGCATGGATCATCAATCACATGCACAATACTTAAATAGCTATAACATTAAGTAATCTACCAGGAGAAGCCGGGTGATGATGATGATGATGATGATGTAGTGACTTAGTGTATCATACACGTATAACTTTCAGTACAGCCCTGTCGAAAGTTGTACATTGAGCTGACGAAAAAGGAGAAGTAGCTCGTCAAGCCTCGTCCCTGAAAAACAAATTAATTTTGTACCCTCGGGAGGAAAGTCCCTACCCTACACCAACACATAGAAAAGAGTTTATTAAGTTAACAAGGGGCGGTAATGAGCTGTTGAGATAAACTAGCGTCTTATTGTGACACGTCGAATTTAACAGTTAACGTGGCAAAAACAAACTTAGTCGTTTTTAGAAACAGAGGAATCATTAAAGGTAATGAGAAATTGTTCTACAAAGGTTTTGAAATAGAATGTGTTGATACATTTAGTTATTTAGGTGTTCTTTTTAATTATAATGGTAAATTTACTCTTGCTCATAAACATGTTGTTAATCAAGGTAGAAAAGCTATTTTTGGTATTAAAATATATTTAAACCCTCTTACTGAAATAAAACCAGTTATAAGCTATGGATGTGAAATCTGGGGATTTACAAACTGAATAACACATTAAATATTGCAAAAAGGTTCTTGGTGTGACTTCAAAAACTACAACTTGGACGTTTTCCCTTAGAAATCAATAAAACTGGTTAAAACCCGAAATTGTATGTTAAGACATGTTGAGGAACATCGATAAACGTAAAAACTGGACTTTTTCATGTTAAATCCTTGTTAGAGAGTATAACTATGTCATATGTTTGGAACCAACAGTATGTATATGATCATAATGTTTTGATTTCGGAAGTTGACTATCGTCTTAAAGCAACTGTATTCTTTCTTCAGTGTGTCATCAAAACGTTATTTATATAGGTTTCTAACAGATAATTTTTGTCTCCAATACTATTCAGTTAAACATCTATCTAAACAAGTTAGGGCTATCATTTGTAAGTTTAGATGCTTGCATCATACTTTGAACATTGAAAAAAGGAAGTTATAACAACACACCACGTGAAGATAGACTCTGTGAAAAGTGTGATAAAGCGTAGTAGAGGACGAGTTCCATTTTATCCTACAATGCTCTTGCTACAGTGACTTGCGTCAAAAGTTCATTAAGCCATATTATTGGAAGAAGCCATCATCTTTTAAACTGGTGCAGCTTATGAGATGTGAAAATGTGAAACAACTGAGACATTTGGACGCTTTTCTAACAAAAGCTTGCAAGCGCCGGGAAATCACATAAGGTTTTTTGATAATATGTTCATCCACCACTACTTTTCATTCATATATATATATATATATATATATATATATATGTGCAATTTGTGCATGACAAAGGGGAGAAAGTGCAGCTGAATAAAATGAAACTGCAATATGTGCTTTAATGTTTAAACAATCTGTAAATTTTAATTGATAACAAAGGCACTAGATCTGAAATTTAATTTAAACTCGGGTTTGTCATAATTTATGTTTTTAAACATAAAAATAAAAGACCAGTCACTTTTAATCATTTACTTATACATAAGTTGTGTTTATGTACAGCGGTGACTTCGTCAACTTTTTTTCTTTGAAAACAGCAAATATTGGAACATGCGGAAGAACACACATGTGTAATGTATTGTTTTTCACGGAAGATTCATAAACTTAAAAAATAATGTATTATGCATCCATACCGAATAGTATTTAAAGCGGATAACCGTGCTTAGGTACAAAAATTCACAAAAATAAGTAAGTTAGTGAATATATGCCCGCACGTGGAGTACTATGAATTTTCCCCTTACACATGTTCAACCGTTTAGCATCTTAACACATGGGGGACCAGTATTTTGTGAAAAAAACTGACATAAGAATTTTAGAATACTGTATTGTTTTAAAACCCTAAATCACACATTTTTAAGTAAGTGTTCATAATGCTATGCAGCTATGCTGTCACCTTTTATTTTCTTTTTTTTTGGCGTGAATGAATAGTGATGTTAATTTTCCTTTACTCATAACAAAGTTTTAACTGGAGTATTTGAGTTTTACCGTTCTACAAAACATTGTTAGCAGTGTTTATAACACATCAGCCTTCGATAGCAGAATTGCATCTATATTCAGTTGCATTGATAAAGAGAGGTAACTTGTAATTATTATTAACTATAGAGTTTATAATTGTTGCTGCAAGTAAAAATAATTTCAGGTATACGAAGGCGATTTGTTCTTGTCGAAAGTATAAAAAAATACGATTTTTTCTGAATGTTAATTTCTGAGTAAAATATTCAAAATAAGAGAAATATGACTCTTTTCTTTACCTTTATGATATGACTATGTAAAGCTAAATCGCATGAAACAATACAAACTAGAACTGTCTCTTTAGAGCCAAATACCTCCTCCCCAAATTTTCCCATGACCTTGGCCTTTCCTATATGACCTTGGTTCAAGGTCATGACACACATTTGGACCATGAGGATTATTATGGTAGTCGTCCAAAGCAGCTATTATGATATGATCCGGACACGATTTTACACGGACGGACTAGTTTGCGGCCGGGGGTATAATAATCATCCAAGATTATTTAAAGTATCGTGTACTGCTTCAGTAGTTAATCATTATTGACTAGATATATCACTGAGATGCACCAGCTGTCAGACGGATTGTCAGGCTTCATACATTACAAATATAGGTTGTTGCTTTTATCATTTCACATCCAGAGGATGTTCCGAATAAATTCGTCACTAATCCTCTATTATTATTTGTATATATATATACATTGTCTCTATACATTGTAAAAAATATGTTTATGAGATTAATAAGGAATTTGAATTTTGAATATTGAATTTTGGTCACTGTCTTATCACGTCATACTGTATACATATATTTTATACCAATGAATATATTTTCAAGGTAATTACATAATAAGGTTTGTAACAGTAACAGAGCCACAATTAATCACAAAGAAGGTATAAACAAAAGACGATGTTTATATGATAGACAGTCATTAAAAAGACTTCAATACATACAGATTTATTTTGTCTCGTAAGTAACTATATGCCGCCCCTAGCCTAACAAATAATATGCTTGATTGAAGACAGGTAATTTAAAATATCTTTTGTACAAAATATTTGAATAGGATTGGATAAGGGTTATTGCATATTTAATTCATCTCTCAAGTCAGACCATAACCCATGATAAATTATTATAATAATTCTAATTTAAACATAATATTTATTAATTTAAACATGTATAACAATAAACATAATATTATTGACATTAGAGTAAGATGTACAGACATCAACGTACCAGTATTGTATTAATTATAATGAATGAAGACAATAAACCACATGTATTTATAATGATAGTAATAAAAAACATACAAACCAATACATGTTCAAATCACAATCTCAAAGCATAGTAAAAACTTTGAAACTGATAAATTATGTAAAATAGTTAACTTCCAACATGGAGGTGAGGCCGGATGCTCCGGAAGGGTAAGCACCCGCTGTTTAGGTAGCTACAATCACCATGTGTGTAATAATAGAAAGAATGCATATAATAACAAACTACATTTACAAGACGACAAAAGTCAGTGAAATGAAAATATTTGTACAAATAGAAGTACCAATAGTTCATAAAGTCGAAAACAAACATACCGGTCCATGTCACAATCCTAATCCCGAAAATTAGGCCTTAACCATTTGTGGTTAACACTTTGAATTATAAGAAGATACCCGCCTCTGTTAACATTGGCAGTAAATAACCTAAAACGAATCGATCGAACAGAACCATAAACATTGTTAAAATAAAAAAAATACAATCTATTGACGATTGATATACCTCACGCTTTAACAAGTTTTCAAACGTTTAGAGAAAAACAATACGATCAAACCGATATCCTATGTTTTTGGTAACATTTTAAAGTTCATCCTTCGGTGTTACATATTGCATTAGATTTATCCCCCTTGCACCATACAATACAGGTCCGTTAAAAAAGTAACGTCACTCTTAAATTTTCAAAAAGAAGCGTCACCTCCTTGTGTAGAATCTAAAATCATTTGTTTCATTACCTTACTGTAATAGATGTTACAAATTAAGAATAGACAGAAAGAATAAGACACACAATTACGTATACACAACGTTTTATCCATTTGTTGACAAAAATATCATGATGTCAAGTGATTTTTTAATTTTGAACTGTTTAAATGTAAATTAAAATCCATAAAATTAAACTATTTTCTTCAATTAGTTAAACACTTAAATCAAATATATTTCTCAATTAAAAGATAAATATATTAGAAATAGTTTATCTATGATGCAAATTTTATAAAAATGTCGACGAGTTGAAGCTTGATTTTCAAAAAATACTAGCAACTGCAAAGGGTCGTCCTAGGCAATATTATAAGAAGAATTTGAAAATTATTTTGTAAAATTGGAATAAGGGGAGAGTGTTTATATATATATTTTTTTACTTTTTTATAAACATGATTAATTAATTTGCCCCGTGTGTATATTTTATCGCGTAATTTTCGTTTATTTTCCATGTCTAATTTTAGTTGCACCTTTATATTTGTCAAAGTTTACATCAAACTTTATACAAACTCAAAATATTTCCGTTCTAGAATGGCCTGGTAATTCTTAGGACATGAATCCGATAGCAATCTGTGGAATAATTTAAAGAAGAAAGTAGCTTAAGATAATCATAGAACAAATTCTACTTATAGAGGTCCATTCAAAGTCACTGGTATAAGATAACAAAAACAAAGTGCAAGAAACTTTTTTGAGAGTATGCCAAACGAATAATGAAACAGGAGGGTCCAATTAATACTAACTCTCAGTTATGTATTTTTTAATGGGTAGTTCTTCTTAAATACAGAAACAAGGAAGTGACTTTTTTTTGGAAATTTAGGAGTGACGTTACTTTTTTAACGGACCTGTATATTAAAGTTAATTGGTTTTCAAACAAAAACAATAATTAAAATGAAATTATGAAAAAATTATAACAATCCAATCAAAAACAAACATACTAATCTATGTTCAAATCATAATCCAGAAGCAAAGTAAAAACTTTGAAACTGACAAATTAGGTTATAGTCTATAACACGTGAACTTCCACCACGGACGCTCCAAAAGGGTAAGTACTTCCTGTTTAGCTAACTACACCTGTCATGTGTGTAATGAATTTTGAGTGAAAGGAACATGGAACTATGGGACGTAAAATATATCCAGGGTAATCCTAAACACAAAGACATCAAACTTATCAACAATACTGTAAAACCATAAATTTTTTGATGACCTTAATAAGCCTAGGCTTGCAATATCCCTGGATCAACAATTTATTTGTTAGCAGCTTGCTTGGTTGTATAAAGGTTCCATAGTGGAACAAACTCTACAATAGCGTATCGATTGGGAAAGAAATACAAGCAGGTATATTGCTGCATAGAAAATGAAGTTGACAATAGAAAAATATAAGTAGTACAGTTTCAATTGTAGCCTTTCATGGACGTCATAATTGAGCTTTAAGTCTAAATATGAAACAGAACTTGAGTAATCAGTCGTATCTTTTATCTGCTTCATACGAATATAGAAACAAATTGGCAAGCAACGGTGCACAGTTTGTACCCATTGGTATACCGATTGTTTGCTGGAAAAGTATATTATCATACACAACAAATATGTTGTCTATTAAACACTCCAAGATTTTGTCGATGATATCTTCAGGAAAATTTTGTTTGGAATCTGTATGATGCTTGACAAAATAACCAGAAACCCTGTTCAGCACTAGATATTTGTATCTTGGTTTACCGTTTTTATAAAAGAATGACAAGTTAATAATTTGTTTCAGACGTTTTTTTTAATTTAGAATGAGAGATAACATTGTTGTAAAGTGTAAAAAATCAAATGTGTTTATACCCTTTACAAAGATAAAGTATAAGAGGCAAAATATTCAAGTAATTCTTTAGAAATTTTAAGAATTCACATTTGTTTGATAACAGATGTGGAATAGACTTTATCTGAATAAGATCGAAGACCGTCTTTGAAGACTGTCAAATTTTTTGTTAGATTCACTGATAATGATTTAGTTTTACATATAGATGAACCTGCTGTACTCTTTCCTTGTATGTATTTTTCCGAAGTTTATGAATTCAATACAAGTAAGGAAGGTCAAGTTCTTCCTCTTTAAGGTTGATACCGAAAGACTTGAGAACTCCCCTATGGTTGGAAAGAACTTCATCTTTGGTAAAATTAGTTCTTGTGTATGTAGGGTTATTACATATTATACCACTTTTAATTTTATCTGATATACTATCTAAACGAAGCTCAAAATAAGACATTCAAAATAGAATCTCCTACAAATGAGAATAATGTTGTTGGAAGCCTTATCAGCCTTAATTGTTGTGTATTATTAAGAATTGCCGAAATGTCTGGATCCTTGAGTTCTGAAGACGGTTTAGTACTCACAGAACCTTTATGTTTGACAATCCTCGTTTTAACGGAAGATCTATTATCTAATCAGATAAGGTGTTAAGCTCCACATCTTCTAATTTAGCCCAACATCTAGCATACCTCGAGGATCTCTAGAGACTATTTGAAGTCTTTGTTAGACTTGGTCAAGGAAAGAACCCGTAACTTGTAGCATAAATAATATACTTGATCAACCAAGCCAAAATAGACACTATACTTCATCAACCAGGCCGTAGTTATTGTTGTTTAAACCTTGTGGTTCATACATCGCTTTTCCCTATTTTCTGTACTTTAATTCAGATATGCTGCATTTGATGGATTATGGAAAAAACTGGTGTCTGTTTTGAGATTATAAGTATTTTATAAATTGGAAATAACATAATGTCTGCATGCTAATTGAAATATGTAACAATTTGTCATTTTTTCATGTCTTAGTGACCTTCTTAAAAATAATTAGGACAAAAATATCATTAGTACGTCTGGAACCAGAAAAGTAAAAGGTCAAACATTTATTGATTAAAAGATAAATGTATGAAGTAAACAGAGTAAAATTTAAATGTGCAACGAAAAGAATGAGGATATAATTAACCCAGGAAAGAATGCATAGTATTGTGAGATATAGTTGTTCATAAAGGTTATCTGCTTCTGAAATTTATTTTTTTAAAACAATATAAGCTATGCTTAATCGTTCATAGTACTGACTTGGGAGGGTTAAGTAAAATACATTTTTGGTTCTAATTTTCAACATCTTATAATTAATAACATTTGGATTTCCACAATTTCTACCGAGCCCAACTTTCTATATTCAACTAAAATGAATAACAATAAAACCGGCCAAAGGTTACAAAATTCAGCTTTAATGAATTGCAGTGAATCCGAGCGAAAAATTACAATATTCAACTGAAAAGATTGACAGTGGAACCGCGTTAAGTCAAATTGAAATGCAGTAAAACTGAGCCAAAGTTAGTTACAATATTCAGCATAAATGAATGGCTGTGAAACTGAATCCAAGTTTGAATATTCAGCTGAAATCAATATCAAAGAAACATTGTTTTGTCTATAAAAGGTTACTTCTACTTTGTATAATATAACAGTCAACTCTTTTGTCATCATTTTAATTAAAAGGTATGCAGAGTAATCTGAAACATATTATCGTCTGCATACTAAATATTTTTTCGTTTTTTATAGATGTGACGTTCTTAGTTTTGCCGAATCTCTTATTACCGAAGCCTCGTTTTAAAAGCACATGTAATATTGTTCTGAATATATAAAAAGTCAAATATAAACATATTTTCATCTCCTCTGCACGTAAACCTTTTCAGTTACAAACTCAACAAATGACAACTTTACAATAAATTCATGGTGGAAACTTATAACCTATTATGTTCTTTATAAAAAACAAGTTCTTAACCATTGAAAGGTTCAGAAAAATGTATGACACTTGGAAATATTTGAACTAAATAAAAAAGTTATGAACTTAAAAAAGCCGCCAGTGATTTCCTCTGTTCCTTTAGTATACTTCCAAAGAAGGTATCGCACTGTGCAATTATTACACAATTGCCAACTTTATTTTTAGATAATTAAAACCTATCTGATTTTATAGTTTGATTACATGTTAAATCACTATCTGGTAAAATAGTCTGGTAGAAGATTTTGAAAAAGCCGCTTATTTTTCGATGTAGGGAGGACAACGTGTTCAAAGGTGGCAAGTTATGTCATAACCTTCTTTGAACTTTACTTTGGTAGAATCGGCTTGTTGCCAAGCAAGATTTTACCCAGGGGCCATTGTGGGGGCCTCTAAAGGTCAATGGGTGCAAAGTTCAAGTGAAAATGCCCATATTGACTTATACACAAATTCAAGGTGGCTTACAGAGGTTATTCTTTATACGTTTTGTCTTCTAAATATGTAAGTGGTATCTTCAAATTAATAGAAAGTCATATCCAACTAATTCAGTCACTTATTTTCAAAGTTTTCCATGAAAAATAAGATTAGACGCTTGCACAAATTTGACCTTTACAAATATAATTAATTGTGGCAAATAAATATCAGTATAAACACATTTGTGCATTTGAAATTGTTTAACAAAACTTTAGACTTCTGTTAAAATAATTTTACTGAATCATATTACCCGTATTTATATAAGTATCCACTTTAAAAAAAAGAAATCAAAGTACTGATGGTACTGAAAGATTTGATTAACTATAATGACTGCATCTGTATAATACTATCGAGTGTGTTCTCTTTTTCTGGTGGAAATATTAGTGAACTGTTGAAACACGAACTATTCCCAGTGTCGCCTATACCTGACACACCAGGACCCTTGTTATCTGCATCCGACGATCTTCAAAATATCCCTGAGGTAGAAGTTTGCATGGAGACATTACTACCAAAATAATTGATAGTCACACTTTAGTTGTAGCACTGGGAAAACGAAAAGGCATCTATACATTCGGCGAGTTAGGAACCGCACAAACTGTTTTTATCCACGTGAAAGATGAATGTATTAAAATTGATGTCATTATGATAGATATGACAACTAATCCATAAAAGGTGAAACCATCTAGAGATAAAAGAGAATCAGGTCCCCGTTCTGTTAGAATTATTGATAATTAAAATGTCCCTCTGCCATCAAATTGGTAAGATTTTATCAGTCACCAAAAAAACAAATAGGATCTCGTAATAATCCGAGACACTTCTTAGCTTAGCTGAGGGTTTCAGGGGGTCCAAAAGACAGTATGTTTAATTCATAAAGAGGAAGGAGTGTAACCGTTTTTAAAGCTTTTCACAAGGAAGCCGATACTAGAATTGTTCCCCATGGTGTTGATGCTTACATGCAAGGCTATAAAAGAACAGTTGTTGTCTGTCGTGATACTGATGACCTTATTCTTCTGTTGTTTTTAAATGAGGAAGTATGATTCCAGACCGGGACATCTAAGGTTCGTCCCTGTTCATAGCATAAAATTATCACCTCTGGAGAGGAATAAGCTCCCAATATTCCATGCAATTACAGACTGTAAGACTGTCAATTAACGTTCTGGACATTCTAAATACAGCATTCCGTGTTTCCAGGGAAAACACAGGTCTTTTTCCCACTCTTACAAGAGGGAACTTTTTGAACTTGTGAGTGCAGATGCCTTCATTGAATGTACCTAGCGAGGATTTCTCATCTACCATGTAAACTTTTCCTCTCAGGGGAAAAGTACAATTAAAAATTTGCTTCCAACATCATATGCAACCGACCTACATATTCAACGTGCACACTATTAAACTGCTTTTTGGCTGCATTTAGTCATACCTGGTATTTGTTCAGTATCTCCCGTCACCTATAGGCCACGGATGGTGCTAGTCTTACTAACTTGCGTACTGTATGCCTTTAACTCTCAGTGGAGGTAAGTCCATCGACAAAATCCCTCAAACTGGCTCTGTTCTGTGCAATTTTACCCCCTCTGTTTCAATTCCAGAAACTTGTCTTAAGGTGTCTTTTATTCTTGTGCGTTCCATTTCAAAGTTTTGTGATGTTGTTGGCAGGTATTCTGATGGTGTGACCTATCCATCCCCAATGTCGCTTTTGTTTTGTGATCCACCATAAACATTTCGTTACTAATTTATTCTTGTCATCTGGCAACACTGAACAGGACCACGAACAATACTAGTTTTTATACTTAAATCTGAGTTTTTTCCACAAATTAAACTTTTTTTTTTTGCCCAAATCTTACTTTGAACTTTAACTTTTTTAAGACAATTACAGGTCAAGGGATAATGAACAAAACATAACTTTCTGGACTTAAGTTAAGTATTTTCCTGATGTTCACGATTATTCTCAGACAGTTAAGTTAGTGTGAGTCTGAATGTGACTTAAAACAGTTTTAATGATAAACTTGTGAATTGATTAATTGCATGGGGTTTTACGGGCTCTTACGTATTTCAATTATATCAAGACCTCACCAGCTATAGGTGAAGTGGCAGAAAGTTTGACCTTTGCAGTGAACTAAGGGAAATCTGCAGGAAAAATTCCTAAACATGTTACACCCGCCTCGCACGGGGCATCGGTTTTTAAGATCTCTCTCAAAGGATCTCGTGACTTTCGTTTCCAAATACCGAGTGTTTGGCAAAAGAACAGTCACTACCTTATTTCAAGTCTTTGTCAGACCCAACTAGGGTTCGAACCCAGGACTCACCACATACGGGGAGTGAGCGCTATACCAATTGAGCTACAGTAGGGTTTTTTTATGAGAAAATAACCTTTACCAAAATCATGTCATGCATTGCTGAAATGTAAGTATTAAATCATGTTGCACTACAAATTGTACATGTAGGACATACAATTTAAAGTGGGTGACTGTACGCACTTGTTATGGGACCGTTGAACCGTTGATTGGTTGAACCCTTTGAATGATAATGCCACAAATAGTGATATTGATGAATGAAAAGAAATCGTTAGATGTGACTGATATATTCCAGAGATTCTCGTGACTATGCCTTGCCGATTACAGTACTTGCAGTACTTTGATTTTAAACTTTTAATAAATTTCAAATTATCAGCTGGGTTTAGACAATATATTTGTTTTAATCACAGTCATGTATTTACAAAAGAATTATATTTTAACATGTTGATTCATGCTTTGATGTCTTGAAGCTTGTGTCAGAATTTTGAAAAATAACATTTAAATATTTAAATTTTAGCCTAAACAGTCTCAATTAGCTTCCTAGTCAATGTTACAATACATGAATTGCTTAATTGCATGAGAACAGATTTATTTGATTTATTTAAATCTCAGAAAGTATATATTTGGACAGCTATAAACTAATAAAGATTAATTTTTTGGGGAAAAACACTATCTGACCTTTGACCTTTTATCTACTAAACCAAGGGTCGATCAGCTTGGCAACAGGTTGATTCTTGACCCCTAACCTATGATGATATAAGACAGCTATGTTGCCAGCTTTGAACACTCATGTCCCCCTATTGTGAAATTTGATTTTTTTTCTACCAGACTAAAATTAATGCCCGCATTAACAACTGGTTTTAAATAAATGGAGTAGTTATGATTTGTAGCCACTCCTTATATAAGTGATTTCATGCGTTCTGTTGTGTTGCGTTTTTGTTGTTTCTAATAGTTTCTTAGTACAACTTACTCAACATTTCATCAGAAATGTTTATCTACTGTTATGATTGTTGTTACAAGGCAATTTTATCGATATAAAACTTATATAAAGGTTGTCTGTGTACATTTTCAAAACAAAGTTATGTTTATTATTTTCATTCGTTTGAAAAAAATATTTAATTAGCAAGTGTCCTTTATAACGTCTGTAAACAATATTTCAATTCCGATTATAACTTTGTTTATGTAACAAACTTCAGGTTATGCACTGACAGACTTTACTATTTTTCATTCTTGATATGAGAATAATAGTTGTATTAGTTACTGTTAATGACTTATCCGAAGATCGACATTATAAACCAATTCATTTCGTGAATATAATGCAAGGACGAAGTTAGTAACTACATGCAGATAAAATAAAACATTACTTGGTCGTGGCGCTAACAAGGAAAAGTCGAACGGCGGAAAATGATGTTCTTATAAAAAAAGAATAAGAAAATGTATCGCGATTGAAGTCATTCAATCATAAATTGTATTGTCTAAATTTCCTGCAAGTTAAAATTTGAAATTTCTCAAAAACTAAGGTATACTTCCTCATGCAAAGTATTTCCTTAGCTTAATTTGGTAAAATATATTTTGGTCCTTTGGGTAGCTTTTCAACATCGTCAAATAATTTTGGTTTCATGGTTTTGGTCCAAGCGCTACTGATGAGGAATTGTATTCTGAAACGACCGTCTAGTGCTGTAAAATTAAAACTGGTATGGTATGTAATTTAAACCCCTTAGCCGATATCTTTGCTGGTAGCTGGTGCCCCGAGGATATCACAAATCAGTAGGCAATAATTTCGTATTATTGTCAGAAATATACTATAATTGTCTAAATTTCCTGCAAGTTAAAATTTGAAATTTCTCAAAAACTAAGGTTTACTCCCTCATGCAAAGTATTTCCTTGGCTTAACTTGGTAAAATATATTTTGGTCCTTTAGGTAGCTTTTTAACATTTTCAAAATAATTTTGATTTCAAGGTTTTGGTCCAAGCGCTACTGATGAGATATTGTATTCCGAAACGGCCGTCTAGTGCTGTAAATATGAAACTGGTTTGGTATGTAATTAAAAAGCTTATTATATGTATTGAATGTGCTCATCTAGTCAATCGCTAACTTGAAAACTTCAATGAATCAATAAGAACAAGTAAATACCTATTTGTCAACAGAAGCAAAACTGTAAATTGAAAATATCAATAACTGAATATTCTAACTTTACACTTCTAAAATAGTAATGCATTGAACTACAGGCAAGTAAAATGCTTGGTCTCAAGAACCAAAGACTAACAAAATAAAAATGTGACCTTTTGAAAAGAAAGCAACGAAAAACCAAAATAAATGATTCAAAACATGGATATGCATAACTCGTGAAGATAACCACAATAGTATTATTAATGAATTGAAAACCAATTTTTCTAGAATTTAGTTGGTATTTAAATGAACAAAACATTCAGAAAAGTGGAGTCGTTGTGAACATACGTACACCACTGTCACTTTTATAAGTGCATTAATACATAACATAGTCCATGTTGTTTAAAACTTCACTAGTCTAATATCAAAAGACTTTGGTTGCAGGGAAATAAAGACAGTCTTAGTACGTGACCTGATCAATTTATAACGTAAAACTTAATTTACAAAAACTGTCTTTAATAATTCAGATTTCATTGTAACAAATGTTCTATTTGCGAATTTGGCAGTAATATGTCATTTTACAACGTTTTGCTCAACTCGAAATGGTCTTATCTATGTAGCTTTGTTCCAGTTTCTTCCATTCATCTTTGATAGCTCTTTTAAGACCAGATAAGTAAACATCTTTTGGATCTGAAGACGACGTTTTAGGATTCCCAAGATATCGTAATCCATTGGAGCACAATCGGGACTTTTTGGCATCTACTCAGATGGTGTAATGTAACTGACTCTACGTTTCTTCAGAAATCCAATGGGGTTTTCAGACGTATTTCTTGATGAAGCACCATATCATTTTCATAGCCATGAAACAATCTTAAAACATCTTTGTTTAGAAATGATGGTTTAAGAAAAAACATGACCTTATCTGTGGTAACATACTTTTTCTATTTGCCGTTATTTAAACGAAGATAGAGGCGCCAAGCTCGAGCACGTCGTTTCTTGATTTGTTGATTTGTGAGTCATTTAGTTAATGGACTGGGCACTTCTTATGTATTCTAGCGTTGAGTATATCGAGTTCATAATTATATTTACAGTTCCAAGGGAAAACATCACATTTAATAGCTAACTCTCGTTGAGAGATTAATTCTATCCATCATATAACTTATGTTTCTGGTGACATCAGGAGTAGCTGCTGTAAAGCGTATTTTAACTTTTTTCACATACTTTTTGGTTAATATTTCGAGATACACCTTTGCGATACACCTTTGCGATGTTTAATCCGGTACACAGAAACAATGCAAATATTATAGCCCATATCTTTCACTTGTTTTACAATCTTTCTGTAGCTCATGTTCAACTTTGAAACCCCTAAAACAATGCCTTCTACAATGTCGTTAGTTTTATGTCGAACCATTTTCAAATATCATGCAAAAAGTGTACACTGGACCATATATCTGACAAGCAAAATTGCTATGTATGGAGTCCATGCGTGAAAAAAGGAAATCACGGCTGATAAGTGTTACGTATCGTACTGTCTTTCCTTGACTGGTAAATCCCCCCTTCAATGATCTCTTCAGAATAGTTCACTATGCAGGTTAATATATTAACGTTGATAATGCTACATATTACAATTTAATTATTTAACTTTTATACCATCTTACTTTTTTGTTTAATTTGACAGAGTTAAGCTAAACAATGTGTTTGGAAAACGTGATTAAAATGCATGGTGAAATTCTTTAATAGCAATAAACCTATATAACTTTAAGATCATAAGTACAGTAAATGCACCGACAGGCATCAAGTTTTTCAGTTTTGTTTTGATCAGTAATGATAGTAATATTTGTATTTTAGTAGTTGTTGATTAATTAACTGAAGGTCGATAGCGTAAACTAAACCACTGTCTGCATACTGATTATCATATTACACGAACAACCAGGAGGACGTATCCACCGCCCAAACACACCTAGTCATGACAGCCCTTATATAGTCATTATCAATTAAATGCTTTTTTCTGCAAGGTTTTTTAGTTCGTACTGTTTGCAAGCTTTATTCGTAAACGTAAACTTTAAAAAGGTCTTGCATCTGCATATTATACTTATTTCCTTCCAACGTCGAGTTAGGCGTACTTGCAGTACACCAATATCTCAAAGTTTGTAGTCAAGATATGTACTTATACTACACCACTATTCCAAGTTTTCAAGGGGCGAGATAGGCGTATTTGCACCACACCACTATCCTGATCAATCGTACACCATGCCACTATTCCAATATTCATTCAGTATTGTGGTCAGTGCACATACAACCGTATCATATCAAAACATATTTGCAAAAGTTAAATATTCGAGTGTTCTTACTCTCTCGAACTCCAAATTGAAAACAAACACACCAGTTAATTTCCAAATCACAATACCAAAGCAAAGTAACGACTTTGAAACTGTCAAACAAAGTTGCCAACATAGAAGTGAGGCCGAATGCTTCAGAAAGGTAAGCATCTTCTGTTTCGCTAGCCCGCCAATGTGTGAAACAAACATGACATTTTCTGATTTACATTAAGCTTCAAGTATGCCATCGTTTATCGAATATACCTCTACATATTGCAGGTTATGTACTTAGAAACTATTTTTGGTGATGATATAATTTTGCTTGTCATTGTTGATGAATGAATCCAAGGTTAATACTTAATTTAAAGTCAATCGTGCTAATTACCTTGGACTTCTTGTGTCTACAACTAAATCAGACATTAATCATGCTAAAGATTGATGTACTTTGGTTCGAAGGCGCATACAAAACAGCTAGACATTGTACATAGATAAAGTCAATACTATATTCTTAAAAATAATTGGTTGTTACCTTTCTTTTTGTGCTGTTATTTAACCACGTGTTTGTTTTCATGTAATGTTTCTATATTATGTAACATACCTTATTTTAGGTCAATATATAAAAAAAACATACATACTAATCAATGTCCGAATCACGATTCAGAAGCAAAGTAAAAACTTTGAAAACTGACAAGTTAGGTTAAACACGTGAATTTCCACGGGAATTGAGGCCTGGTGCTCGAGAAGGATAAGCACTTCTTGTTTAGCTCTAGCTACACACGCCACGTGTGTATTCAAAATTGAGTGAAAGGAACGGACGCCAAATATATGCAGGTCAATCCTGGACACAGAGACATCAAAGTTATAAATAATACTGTGATGACCGCCATAAACCTTTTTTAACATCCTGATAACCATAGGCTTGCAATATCCCCTGGTCAACAATTTAGTTGCAAGTAGCTTGCTTCGTTGTATAAAGTAAAACAACCATAGTTGAAACAAGCTCTACCAAAATGTATTTATTGGGAAAAATACACCATAAGCAGGAGAAGCAGGCATATTGCTGCATATAAAAGGAAAGTTGACAATAGAAAAATTGAAGTGATCACGTTTGTCGTACAGTTTTAAATGTAGCCTTTCGTGAGCGTCATAATCGAGGTCTAAATATGAAGCAAAACTTGGGGAATCAGTCGTATATTTTATTTCAAGCTCGCTAGGATATATGGCATTCACATAGTCTCCAAATTTAGAGTTTCTAAGAGACAGAACGCCATCTATACAGGTTCGTTCAAAAAGTAACGTCACCCCTAAATCCAAAAAGAAACGCCACCCCTTGTATCGAATCTAAAATCATTTGTTTAATTAATTTACTGCAGTAGGTGTTACAAATTTAGATTAACCTTTTAATAAGACACTAAGTTCTGTATGCACAACGTTTCATTCACTTCTTGACAAAAATATCATCATAATACAGTGATTTTTTAAATTCGATTTTAAATGTCAATTTAAATCCATAAAAAGAAACTATTTTCTTCAAACAGTTAAATACTTAAAATCAAATATTTTTCTCAATTCAAAGATAAATATATTAGAAATAATTGATCTATAAAAATGTTGGGTTGAAGATTGATTTTCAAATAATACTGGCAACTGCAAAAGTTCGTTCTAGGCAGAATTATAAGAAGAATTTGAAGATATGGTAAAATTTGAATAAGAATAGAGTAATTATAATTGTTTTTACTTTATAAACATGATTAATTAATTTGCTCCGTGTGCATTTTCTTTTGTGTAGTTTTGGTATATTTTCCTTTTCTAATTTTGGTTGCACGTTTATAGTTATATTCGTCAATGTTTACACCGAATTTTATACAAACTCAAAACATGCCCGTTCAAGAATGGCCTGTTAATTCTCCGGACATGAATCACAAAGAAAATCTGTGAAACGATTTAAGGAAGGAAGTAAGTAGCTAAGGATAATCTTAGATTAAATTGTACTCTTGCATGTACATGTAAAGTCACTGGCAAAGATAATAAAAGCAAAGTTAAAAAACTGTTTGAAACTATGCCAAGACGAATAATTGCTGCCATCAGGGCAACAGGAGCATCCACTATATATTAACTCTCAAGTATGTTTTTAATGTATAAAAGCAGTTTTTATATAATAAGTCATGGTAACTCTTAAGGTCTTTTTTAATACAGAAACAAGGGCGATGACGTTTCTTTTTTTTTTTTTTTTTTTTGAAATTTGGGAGTGACGGTACCTTTTAAACAGACCTGTATATATATCTGTATGTGGTGTTGAATGATTTGGCGACAGTCTTTTCTAACGAATTAACAAGGTTCTGCATAAATTCTGCTTCACATGACTATAGAAACAAATTAAGCCATTGTGCAGTTTGTACCCATTAGTTTACCGATTGTTTGCTGAAAAATGATATTAAAAACACAACAAATATATTGTCTAACAAAACTTCAACATTTTGTTGATGGTATCTTCAGTATACATGTATTTTGTTTGGAATCCGTTTTATGAGTTAATTTCTAAATTTTGAAATAGGTTAAAACTGTGAAATCGGACAAAACTGTGTACATTTATAAATTCTTTTCTTATTAACACTTCCCATTCCATTTCAGCGAGAACAAGCGTACCTTATGGTTTCAATTTAATGTTTTGAAATCAATTGTTGTGCTGAATCATGGGTATCACAATTAACCGCGTAATGCAATAATAAATAAAAGGTAACTGGTTTCATCAGCTTTATACGTAATACTTCATACAACATTTTTGAGGATTAATTACATGGAATCGCAAAAGTCAACGTTTTTCTGTAAATCGGCGGTTTTTGCATATTGTCCATTTATCACAAACGTTAACAGTTACTAATCATGTTGTCTGTTGGTAATTTTGCAGCATGTTATATTCCTTACTGATGTTGTTGATGTTTTTAACGCAAGATCATTACATAAACATTTAAGTAGTAATACGAGAATATGTTGAAGCCAGTTCGGAGTACCTGATGCTCATGTTAATTTCACTTGAAAATAGTAACAGACTATAGCTAAGCGTAAGGAGTTGTGTTCACAGCAATTACTCATTATGTCACCAAATCATAGTCTGTTGTTTAATCTACTAATGCTCATCTCGCTTTTGTTTACTTATGTACTGGAGAACGATAGAACTGCTGCCATTTGTCAATCATGTATGCAAACATTCTAACATTAAGATCCAAAGATTGAATCAAACCTAGTTCTAAAAGGTAGTCAACTGTAACCCGGGGAGTCAAGAACCCGATGTCTTCATCTGTTCCGAATCTATTTATGGTAGAGCTTGTTCCCTCTACTGAAACTTCATAAAACGAAGTAAGCTGCTTACAAATAAATTGTTGATGCAGGGACATTGCTAGGCTTAATAAGATCATCAAAAAGTTTTATAGCTGTCATCCCAATCTTGTTGATAGGTATGATGTCCCTTGTATCCAAAATTACCCTGTATATATCTGCCATCCCAAAGTTCTGTTTCTAGAAAGTCACAATGTCTAATAGTCTGGCCCCAAAATAGAACACACTGTATATAAGGCTATTCCTTTCATTTTTATCGGAGGTAATTAGTCAAATACGGAAGTACTATGAACTTTAATTACATGGTTGAGCTCATAAAGCTACATTAACCACACTACTGATTAAAATAATGCCACTACTGATCCTTATCCAGTCAGTGATTTTAGTATACATTGTATTTATCTTCTTATGTGTCTTTTTCCTTTATTGCCTATATTTTAGTGTGACATGCTCTTGGTTTTCTCCAACTCACTTCCCTGGTGGAAGTGCATATGTTTAATTTAATTTGCCAGTTTCAAAGTTTTTATTTGCTTTGGGATTGTGACTTGGACATGGATTGGTATGTTTGTTTTTTATTTTCCCTAGTATGTTTTTCAAATTAAAACTTGCATATGTCATTGTTTTAATTTTAAAATTGAAATATTTCTATAAAAAAGTCTAACAGTCAATTAAATAAAGTGTATGTTTATTTTACTAAGATAAAAGCTATATTGTTTCTCATGCTGTACAGATACAATAATAAATTACTAGATAAGCCTCATTAACAGAGGTATAAAACACAGGTTACTGCAGTCAAAATGTCACATTTTACCTACTGAACATTGTCAACAGACATTTTACATAACTGGCCCCGGTTTCACAATCATTCCTTAACCAAATTTTCCTTAACCCTAATTTGGCAAATTTCAAATCTTAATAATTTTGTTAATCAGGGTTCATACAGCCATTGCCAATAAAAATTTAATGACTTTTCCAGGACATTTTCATCTTTTTCCAGACACAATTACGTGCCGGTGGCATGATTAACCATGCGTTTACGATACGAATCACATTAGGCGGAAGTTTACATTCGATTGTAAACTACAAGTCGGGCGCGGAAACAGACAAAACCGGATTTCACCGTTTCACGTCTTTGGGGTTTATTTGGACCAAACTGTATCTCACGAAGTCAGAAACAGTTTTATAATATTTATTTTGCTTTAGTTTCAGATTAAATCGAAGTTTTTTTTAATTAAAATTCAAAATTCCATGACTTTTCATGACATGTTACAACATTCATGACTTTTCAAGGCAAAATCTCAATTCCATGACTTTTCAAGACAGAAGTCAAATTCCATGACTTTTCAAGTTCTGTGCGAACCCTGTTAATGTTTAAGATATTCGGGAATTTAAGATGTTATTTTGAAAAAAAAAAAAAATTCAAGCTGATAGCATACGTATTCAGTTTTTGTTCAAAAAATGTTAATTAGTAGTTCCTAAAATGATTGTCAAGATTTGTCAAGTTTAAGTTAAGGAAAATCTTAGTAAGAATTGATTGTGAAACAGAGGCTTGCAATACAATTATGATACACTGAATTTCATTAGCAGAACATGTTGAGTTGCTTTTTGACCAAACAGGGTGTGAATTAATTGCTAAAATGTTAAAGGACCGTTCTCATTAACAAAATATGAATAAATTGATTAATATTTTTCTAAAATCATCATTAAAATTTGATGATTTAAATCTCATCTCATTATTGGTGCAACATGATGCTTAAATGTTTGCATAGAAACATGAATATGGTGTTCTTTATATCATATATTCACATACATTACACAATATTACACATTTCAATAATACATTATAAATATTGAAATAAAACATTACAGCTGACAACTTATCAAACTTATCTTTTTTCTTTGAATGTACACTAAAGTCAATAAAATATGCATACTAAGACAAAACAAGACCTTGATACAGATAAATCAATATTATTTTAGCATACTTCTATATTTGTTTTTTACTTTAATTTTTGTTTTTCTTAAATGTCAAATAATAAGAGAAACATCATCCATCTACTAGAAATTGAACACCTAAAAGTATTAAAATTCAAATTGTGACCTCAACATTGTTAATCATATTTTTTAGACTTGCTCATAAAATATAAGTTTATTGTAAAAGCCATCAACGTATCATTTATTCATGAAATCAAAATAGCAATAAATGTTTTGTATCATTATATTGTCATAGAAACAAGAGTATCTAATGGGAAAATATAAGAAAAAATCAGTTCAAAATGCAGAGCAAAAAACTGTAATGCTAAAGAATAATAGAGTTTAATGCCTAGTCAAGA
Source organism: Anadara kagoshimensis (assembly GCA_021292105.1). Classification (NCBI taxonomy): domain Eukaryota; kingdom Metazoa; phylum Mollusca; class Bivalvia; order Arcoida; family Arcidae; genus Anadara; species Anadara kagoshimensis. The sequence continues at coordinate 57,447,325 of CM037858.1, forward strand.
TTCTTTCACTTACATTAAGGAGGTCATTTCAGTATTACTGGAGGAAAATAACAGCCCAGAGAAAATAGTCATATACCTAACAAATAAAAAGTGGCAATAAAAGGAATCAAACTTATTCTTGCAAAACGAGGAAGGCAAACACAAGTTGCTAAGCATGTACAAACATGCAATTTTTTCAAATAAATATTATTCTGTATTTGAATAAGAAATTATGAGAATTTCATCAAGCCTTAAGGTATAAATCAAAAACTCACAAAACCAAGGTTATTATCTTTATTAAAAGTGATTTAACCGACTATTGTGTTGGGAATTTAAATTTTGAATCATGGAAAACTAAAAGTAGCAATAAAGGTTCATTAAGCAGGCAAGGTCATTACATCAAAAATTCCATTCTGAGGCATAAAAGTTATTGTGAACTTTGTTGACAACAGCAATGGTATTGATTATAAAGTATCTAAGTAAACAATGTTAGCATAAACACTGATATACAACAACACATGCATAAAATATATGTAACAATAAATAAAACAGATATATGTAAGTAAACATTCTAATAAACCAAGACACATTTAGTGAGGCCCAAAAACCATAGAAAAAGATGTTTGACAATTACAGGTATGTATAAAATGGTTTTTACATATATTTTTCAGCAAACATAAACCAGTTTAACTGTATATAATAAATTTTGAAAATAGCATGATTGATTGTTCTGGAAAACCCCCTTTTAACCTGCATCACCTGCAGGTTTTGAGCAAGATAGTATGGTATATACATGTACGTTGCTTTCCAGGTATATTTTTATCATGATGGACCAAATGTACAATAAAACTTCCATACAATGCCCTTAATAAATTTGCCACCTAGCTAATCGTCACACTATTTTGCTCCCCCAAAATCCATTTCCTGTATGTTTTTCTTTATAAGTCTACCTCAATTTATCACCAAACCCCTTCATAATGCCAAAATTTGACTGAACAAATGGTGGCTAAGAATTTGGTTTACAGGTATATCCAACATAAGAAAATATATTTTAGTGAATTTAAGTTATACAAATGCCATTAAAAATTGTTTGTTTTTGCTTGAATTATAAGAATGTTTACAGTAATTGTTATAATAAATAATTTATATGATAGTGATGAGTTTTAATTCTTCAGTCTCCAATTTTACTGTCCTCCACTTTCTTTGTTGCAGGCATGTAAACTTTGAAGCTATAGTCCGTTCTTGGAAATGATCCCTGAAAATACAGAAAATACAGAAAGTGAACACAAATTGAAATCAACATTGAGTTTACATAACCGGTCAGTATAAATACTAATCTTGATGATTGCTGGAGTTTAATGTCAACATGTGGTCTGTCAGCCAATGTACAGACCATAAATACTTGTCTCATGTACTGTATATGACTGCTTCAACAAAACCATACTTATAGTGACAAATTTAGCCCTCCCTAGTAGGCTTTACAATGCATTTAATTGTATAGAATAATACTAGCCATATAAGATGCCTGTATATTCATAATTTTTTTTACCTTTATGTTGAAAAAAATATCACCTGTTAAAAAATTTCAGTTTCTTGTGTTTTAGACACAAATATTTTTCTAGAGATATCACTGCTGTTCTGACTTTAAAATAGTTTTGTTGTTGTTGTTGTACAGATATTGTTCTTCATACACAGATTCAAAGTTCATAAGAAATTTCAGCAAATTTATAAAAAAGTGTATCAAAACATATTTATAAGTAAATATATTAATATTTTACAATTTAAAAGTAAAATTAATGGTTTTCTTTTTAATTTTACTTATTCTTGCAAACTATAGATTAAATGTAATAAATTAATATAAATACTTCAAAATTATTCTTATTTTCAAAAATAAAATGTCTACAGCATATATTTTCTGTGTCAAATAAAAGTGCAAACCTTGACACAATCATAATTTATTTATGGTTATAAGCATTTTGACATTTCAGGTGATCTTTAGGTCTACATAAATCTACATGAATCAACCTTGGCCAACTAAACTAGATAGATTTAGAAGATCAACTGTAAAATAATCCTGAGAAATAACAGTATACATAAATCAAACAGCTGGTTTGTTAAAAGGCTTTATCCAACGGTGCAATATTGATGATATTTACCAATACTAATTATAGAATGGAGTGCATATGGTGTAAGATGTTGTCATCATATCATAAAATCCACCAAAGCTTTCTGATAATAGATGCGATTGTTTTTTGGGATTAGTAGTAATCGTAGTTCACAATGGTTATGATTGGCAAGAACAGGAATGAATCATGTCTACAAAGAACATCCATAGGAACCAGTTAAAGTGGACTTTATGGTCAGGTGGCCCCCATATACAGGTTCAAATAATAATAATAAAGAATAATTGGGATACAATTCTACTGGCCTTTATAAGCAGGTGGCTCTTATATAGTGGTGGCCTTTAAAGCAGGTTTGACTGTACATGTATATGCAGGCTCCAGTTTCACAATCATTCCTTAACAAACATTTTCCTTAACTTAAATCTGACACTTTTGACAATATTTTATGATATATGTACTACCATAAAAAAGTTTCACAAAACTAAAATAAAAACTAAGATCAAAATACAGATGTAATATTTGAATTAACACCTGAAATTAATTCATGAATATCTTGAAAATTAACAAAACTATTCAGATTTCAAATTGACCAGATTTAATTAAGCAAAGAAGAAATGATAATGAAACCAAAGGCTGGTCCACTATTCCTCTATAATGAGGCCAATGTTGGTTTATTTGGCATTAGCTGTATTGAAAATAAATAGCCTGGCCCATTTCACTTCTTTAAAGGCTGCATTGTATAGCAATAGTGGGCCATTGGTATTTATACTCAATCTTGAACTTATTTTGTAAATTTGTCTACTCTATGAAGACCAACCCTTCATCTTTAAAAACATGCACTATCAAGTATGTACATGTTTTATTTTGGATGTCCATGAAAATGCATTTAACATTATATCCCGTGACATGACTGTCCGCATGCAGATTTCATTATGTATAGAGTAGTTTAACTGTGCTGTTTTTAAAACCCTCTGCAACTGATGTCTGTTTGCTCTGTATATCTCAATATGATAAACATTAATGGCAAGTTTCATTAAATTCCCTTATAATGTTTAAGATATAATGTGGATACTGAAATAAAACTATGGCTTTTGACACACACACACACCTCCATGCACATTTTTCGAAAGCCAGTATCTTAACCATTTTGAGACATTCTGATGGACATTTTATTTTTTATGTTTTGTAGCACCTTTAGTCTAAATGATTCAATTCTTATGAAATAAAATAGTAACAACATTCATAGTGTAACAAAATATGGCCTAAAGACTAAAGGTCTGGTGTCATCGTGATATGAAATATTGGTACTTGACTCAACACTTAAAGTCTTGTATCCAAAAAGTAGTCAAAACGGATGTGGTAGTTTTTTTTATTTATTGGGAGTACTTGTACCTAATTCAACTTCGCATTTTATACAAGTATTTATATAATCAAATTCATTTTCAAGTGTGGATAATATTCCGTAGTACTATCTACATTTTTAGAAAACTTTTTACATGTAATTGTAATCATTTATTTATTATTTCATTTGTTTTTCATAATATTTATTTGGTGAGAAAAAACATTGTTTTACCTGAAAGTTACAGGTAAATTGTAATAATAATTTCCGTTAACAGGAAATGGGACTTATTTTTAATTTCCAAGAATCTCAAAGAATTTATTTGGTTTTGTATCTCACCTGACACGAAATAACAGAATTTAATTGATTTTTACCGATTAAATTTTATTCCTCATATAACTACAGAGAATTGTATAGAAATAACACTCAGTCTGGTTATTTAATTTCACTTTTTTATAGATGAATTATTTAAAGATGACAAATTACCAGGAACTAAATATGACAAGTACCAAAGTACTAAAGATATTTATATCTGACTCTGTGCCAGATATTGACACAGTATAAAAGCAGCAGATTTAGACAGAATTCAGTTGAAAATATGTTCGATCAAACTCATGGTCACACTCGCAGATACTAACTGTTGAATAAAGGATGTTTTTTTAACACACACACACACACACACACACACTGTATATGGATTGATTGATTGCATGGGTTTTATGTGTTAGTCAAGAATGTTTCACTCATATGAAGAAGTCACCAGTTAAAGTAGCAGAAATCTATTTTGATATCTATGTTTTTCTTCCATTTTTCATCTATTTCTGTTGCATATGAAATATTGTCCTGATCTTTTGTTATAAACTTGAAATAAAATGCAAATTTTCTTTCAATAAAATTTCAGACTAACCAGTTAAAGTTAAAGTGGCAGAAATCTCTATGTTTCCATTGCACTCAGAGCAATGTGTAGGAAGGGTTCTTAAGCTTACAATGCTTACTGTGACACAGAGCATCAGTTTTTAAGGGAACAAATCTTCCAAAGACCTCAAGACATTCATTTCTAAATGCAAAGTGCTTGGCAAAACATTGGTTACTACCTATTTTTAAGTTTTGGTCTGACCAAGCCAGGGTTCAAACCTAGATTTTCTACATAGTAGGTAAGCAAGCACTCTACAAACTGAGCTACCATATTGGCATATAAGTATATAAAGTAGATAACATATTTCTCAGATACCCCTTTTCTGATGTAAGAAAACCTGTTTTTTCACATAATTTCTGTAACTCAGTTTATGTAATGTATTTATTTATATATTTAAATTCTAATGTGGCATAATTTTGAAATGAATGGCAAAATACTTAAACTATTTAAGTGTTGTCAAATATTAAATACACACAGTTTACATCTGTCAATCTTTGTAAATCAGTTTTATCAGTATGCATAAAATTATTCCGGCACATTGTACACACATGAAAATCATTCTGGCAATACACATTAAACACATCTTCAATTCATGATCAATTACAAAAAACACACATGGTTCAGTGACATGTGTATGCTTCACATGTCTACCTGTTCTATTTAACGACTAATTTCTGTCTACACTAACTATGTCACTTACTGACCTAGTTACCGTAGAGTACCGTTATATTGATGATGACAAAATCCATTTACCATGTCTATATATATATTTTTTATAAATATGTCTGTACTGAAATAGTAATCTATTTTGGTTTGTTCTCATATCTATTTTGATATCTATGATTTTCTTCCATTTTTCATCTATTTTTGTTGCACATGAAATATTGTCCTTATCTTTTGTTATAACTTGAAATAAAATGCAATTTTTCTTCAATAAAATTTCAGACTAACATTTTTTAAACTTTTTTTCTTTTTTAAATCTGTGTTAATTACATATGATGACGTCAAAGGAGCGAGAAAAAAACGGACTATCATGTTCTCCTACAACCTTGATACTTCAGTTTTAATGTACTAAATAATAGCTTTAAGCTGAACTTAGTACTGTTAAGGTGATTTTCTCGTTAAAGGTGAATTTCTCACCTAATTACCTGCTCAAGTGACAAATTCTTCCTTTCTATTAGAGTATCAATATGATTGCCCCCTTCATAGATAGTTCTATATAGCAACAAAGAGTGGAAATATTTCACTTAAAATTTATACAGATATAAAATGTTTCCATTCAATATTGTAAACATAGGAGTTCATTTAACTATATTAAACTATGGATATGAATACCTTTTGATCTGTATTTGATGTTGTAAAAATTGATGACAAAGTAAACATAAATTATATATTATAAATGCAGTGATATAGTTTGTTGAACAATGATGGTATTTTTTAAATTTTTCTTTTAAAAAAACTCGTCAAAACATATTTCAGAACCAAAATGAACTCAACTGAAATTCATGTACAATAATTCCAGCTAAAATACATGCACCTGAAAATTGTCAGAGCAAGCTATAACGTACCACACCAAAACATAAAGAAAATGTTTTGAAACCTAAATAAACTCAAATAATACAAAAAATCCACCTGAAAATAACATGCACATGACAATTGTCAGAGCAAGCAATAAGGTACAACAACAAACAAAACTCAGGATTTAAGAAACAATAACACTTCAATATACATGATATATATTGAGCTCTTGGTTAATGAGGGATGAGCATCATACAGACTGGTAATAACAATGTCATTGCTGTGGCTTGTCTTAAGTCTGAAGTTCTAGTATGAGCAGCTCTAGAAACATTAGAACTTTAGTTCAGTAAGATATCTGTAGGCTACTGTTGTCAGGTTTATGCTAACAGTCATATAGATCTAGCATTCTTGTTTGGATAAGTGTTAGATCCTTGGTCAATCTTAATATCACTAATGTTGAGGTTATTGTGCAGCTTTTATTTTGAGCATATTCTGCTTCATTACTGTGATTCTGGTTTGATTTAAGATTGATGAAATGGGGCTTTAGTTTGATGTCCCAGTCAAGAATGTTTCACTTATACCTGTAAAGTCTCAGAAATTTCTACCTTCAAAGTGTGGCAGGGCTATGTGCAAGAAAGGTTTTTAGCAAGCCACTTCTATCATGAAATGGTTTTAAGGCCTCTTTGGAAGGACCCAACTGGATTTAAAACATGTTGCTGGAAAGTGTTCAAATTATTGTTATGTTGTTCATGGTCGATAAATTAGATAGTAATTATCAGAAATATTACAAAAATCTGATTTGCTATTGTTCTGATTGTGTCTGGATTGAATTTCATGGCTACTGTTGCAATCCAGTCTACATACATAACTTATTCTCTATTTATTGTTAAAGACTTGAAAATATTGAATTTTTATAGTACTGAAAATGAACTGAATTTTTGGTATATCCCATAGAAAATTTTCAAGGAAGTCCTCACAACCAACTAATGACTCAGCTGAAACACTGGTATACCCTACACAAGTTACTCAATCATCACATGACTCAACTTCATGGAAATGAAATTAAAGCTTTGTTTATTTTGTTTCTATCCCAACATTTTTGGATATAGATCTTGTTGAACCAGTTTCATTTATATCTCTTCCAGAAATCACTTTAAAATTAACCAGGTTAATATATGCAAATGACAAGACATTGACCCCTGTATGACAGCCAATGAAATGCCACACTTATTGGTCACATGTAAAATTGTCCAATCAATTGAGAGTTGTTTAAATTTTAATTGACGGAAAGATAACATTTCATTTATGATCTGGTGTGTGTATGTGGCATATATTGTGACCACATCAATAACTAGTAAGACCACAAGTGTGCTGAAAACGTGATAATTAACCATCAAACACTTGAAAATAAACACAGACCTTGAATGTCTGAAACAAACTTTACATCTTAATACTTTTTATCTGTCTATTCTTTTATTTATTCATTTATTTGATAAAACTTCCTTTAAATTCAATGTAGAATGTTTGAAAAACTATTTTTTACAAAAATGTTCAAAATGGAATGATTCCATCATTTTTAGACTTTTTCAGTCAAAATTAATATGTCAATGGTTCAGACGTACGTACCATAATTCCATTTATTTTTATTTTGTAAATTTGTTCATTAACTTTTTTGACAACTTTGAAAATCAGAAATAACTTTCAAATATTTTTTTAGATTTTTCAAAACAAATCTTTTAAAATGTTTAAAAAAGTATGTGACTAAAAGTTATTTGTCCATTTTCAATATTTTATTGAATCAGGTTTAAAATACACATTTGAATTTAACCAAAACTTTCTTATTTTTAATTTTTGTCATATATAATATGAATGATGAAAGTTTCTTTTAAAATTTCAAAATTTAATTGCAAAATTTTAAAGTTTAAAATTAAATTAACCTACCTGTAAGATTACTGATGTTGAAATGATGAATAATTACTATGGTACGACACCGGAGAATAACAGCAGGTGTAATCATGATAAATCTCTGGTTTCATTGGACGATTGACGTACAAACAGTCATTTTTGTACCCTTTACCCATCAAAATCTGATGTAGAAAGGTTTCCTGCACTGGTCTTTGTTGACAGGTACACAAGTCCTGTATCGTAACTTCCTGTTCTGAATTATGATGATGGTGGTGATGATGATGATGAAAATTTTGATGATAATAATAGTTGTTATAATAGTTTGGGACTGGATGGTGGTGCATCTCGGGCATCGGAACTCTCTGATAAATGTTTTCTGTATGGGAAATTGGTGGACGTTGTACACTGCTCATTGTTCGAGAATCCAGAAAAAATTCTTGAGAAGCCTGAAGTGTTCCTGCGTTATTCACTAGCATAACTTCTTTATAAAATTAAAATAAAATCCTGAATTTTTAAAAATGTTTCTACTATTTTTCCCTTTCTAATATGTATAAACTGTATTAAATAATTTCAATTTTCTTTTGCAACAGATATGATTTTCTTATACAGATGATAAATACAGGTAAGCCACTATAATATTAATTTTATCCATTCATATTTCTGTGATGTTTTCACTCAACTGTCCTTAACCAATTAACGACACTAAATACTGTCACGCTTATATAGACAAGCCTTAAAAAACCCAGTCAAGGACATAATTCTATTAATAGAACAACAACAAAACCATGTGGTACAAAGCATATTTAATAAAAATATGTCACTATATGAGGCATGTCTCATCAGTTATCGCCACAGAATCTTTTATAGCAGGAAAAATAAAATAATAATGATTAGTATACATGATTAAATTTTAAATCACTAGATGTACATTCATAACAGCAATATACCTGTATATGGTACATATTAAAAAGGTATGAACTGTCACAGTTATCTCTTAAGAAAGAGATGCACAGATACAATGTCTGGATTAAATAAAAGAAGAGTAGCCATATTGGTTTGCAAGTGGATACCTTGAACACAATTTTAAAATGACTATATCTAAGAAACAATCCAATCAAGTTTTGTCAAAATTGGCCTGTCAGGGAGAAGTAAAGTGTTCACACACACAGGCCGTTTGTCATGCCATTAAGCTCACATGGCTTTGCCAGGTGAGCCAAAAATTCCTGATGTGAAGTAAAACATTCAATTATTCAACCAACCAACATGACTTATTATATTTTACTTTTTTCATGTCGGACAATAAATATATTTTGTTTATAAATTAGATTTAGAAATGCTTGTAAAAATGTTCAAAATCATCTCAACAAAATCATAAGACCAACACTGGTAAATCTCAACTTGGTAACATTATGAATCATTTTCACAAGCCTGAATTCTAGTTTCTTTTGAGGTTTGATATGTCAAAACATTTTGTTTTGCTTCTGAAAACGATGGAACACAGAAAAAAACTAGAACTGTCTCTTGAGAACTAAATCCCCCAAAACATCTACAAGGGCTTAATGTTTTCCTGTGACCTTGACCTTACTGATATGACCTTGGTTCAAGATCATGAGATATCTTTGGACCATGAACATTAAAAGGTAAAACAACCTGTCTTATATTTGATTATTTATGGTATTCATTTGAAGTTTTATGTCAGTTCAAAGCAATTATGAGATATGTCCCGAACATGATTTTACACAGACCGATAGGCGGTCAGAAGGACAGACAGACGGACAGACATGGTGATTCCTATATACCCCCCTCCCTCAAACTCCTCGTTTGGCGGGGGGTGGGGGTTTATAATGAAGTTGTTTATTTGAGTCTAATTAAACTCGGTGTCTTAAAGATATAACAGAGCATTATCAGTTATGTCATAAGCAATTATGTACTTTCATCAAGCCCTAGTTTTTATTTTTCAAATTGGACATTTTATTATACCCAATGAAGCTCATCTACATGGTTTATCAATTGCAGTTTACAAGAAACAGATTATAAATGTTGTAAATGTTTAATTTTTCGTACCAATTCTACTATGGCTGAATATGGCACGCAACTTCCAATTTTAAAAAGGTAACTAAATGTTTTCATCTTGATGCGAGATCAAAAATTTCCAAAGAACTGTGATTCTATGAAGGAACTTTATATAAATTATCATTATTATAACTGTGGTCCCATGTGAGATCCCAAGTATCATTATTATAACTGTGGTCCCATGTGCGATCCCAAGTATCATTATTATAACTGTGGTCTCATGTGAGATCCCAAGTATCATTATTATAACTGTGGTCCCATGTGAGATCCCAAGTATCATTATTATAACTGTGGTCCCATGTGAGATCTCAAGTATCATTATTATAACTGTGGTCCCATGTGAGATCTCAAGTATCAATATTATAACTGTGGTCCCATGTGAGATCCCAAGTATCATTATTATAACTGTGGTCCCATGTGAGATGCCAAGTATCATTATTATAACTGTGGCCCTATGTGAGATCTCAAGTATCATTTTTATAACTGTACCGTATTCTCATGTGAGATCTCAAGTATCAATATTATAACTGTGGTCTCATGTGAGATCTCAAGTATCATTATTATAACTGTGGTCTCATGTGAGATCCCAAGTATCATTATTATAACTGTGGTCCAATGTGAGATCCCAAGTATCATTATTATAACTGTGGTCTCATGTGAGATCCCAAGTATCATTATTATAACTGTGGTCCTATGTGAGATCCCAAGTATCCTAATTATAACTGTGGTCTCATGTGAGATCCCAAGTATCATTATTATAACTGTGGTCTCATGTGAGATCTCAAGTATCATTATTATAATTGTGGCCCCATGTGAGATCTCAAGTATCATTATTATAACTGTGGTCTCATGTGAGATCCCAAGTATCATTATTATAACTGGTCTCATGTGAGATCTCAAGTATCATTATTATAACTGTGGTCCCATGTGAGATCTCAAGTATCAATATTATAACTGTGGTCCCATGTGAGATCCCAAGTATCATTATTATAACTGTGGTCTCATGTGAGATCCCAAGTATCATTATTATAACTGTGGTCCAATGTGAGATCCCAAGTATCATTATTGCCATTAAATTTGAAAACTTGAAAGAAAGATTTAAAAGTTAATTTTTTTTAAAGACTACAACTTCAAAGCTACATGAAATCCACTTAAATCAATTATGTGTTTAAATCCCAATCCAAACCTACACATTTCTTTATTATATATATTTTAACCTACATAATGTTAATATGTGCCACCTTAGATTCCTTTCTATGACACAATCATGTAACAATATGTTAGGATATTGCATCATGAAACAAAAAGTCTTCGGTCCAATATCAGATTTCCTCGAGAGAAAACCAATCGTTACCCCCAGTACTGCTATAAAACTTAAAAATAAATATCCTGCCTTAAAATCGTGACTGAGTTATCATTGTTAAAATATGGTGTAATTATTTCTTCTTTATTTTCCTTTTAAATTTTTCAAACTTGTTGTCATTTAAATCATGTGTTATGGAAAATCAACTTGGCTGTTGAACTTTGCTTTTCAATAACTAGGTGAGTATCGATTTAAATATTTTTGTGAATAAAACACCAAGGTTACCGTGGAAATACTATCTTTATATGAAATGATATAGACGTGATCAGTAATACTGTCCCGTCGTCGCCAGTCTGATCGTTATCTCTAAATTCCAGTTTTAATTCAAAATCATTTTTTAATTTTTTATTAGAAGAATATGTGTAAATAAAAGATTGGGGATTGTCGATGGTTTAGATGTAAAATAAAATAAATATTTTATTGATTTTAATGATGTATGTTTAAACAGGAAGCTATCAATATTATCTAATGATGATATAAATCTAAATTATTCACGTGAACAGATGCACTTTAATGATTTCTAATGATTCTTTGTATATATGTGTGCAGGCTAAACATTTTTTAATTTCAAACTTTCTTAAAACATAAAATTTTTAATTTTTTCCCCAATATACATTTCATTCTTTGGATTGCTTAGTTTTTAATATTTGTGCTTGAAAGACTTTTTTTACTTTGAATTTTCTAAAAACATTAAACTTTTTATTTTTCCCCAATATACATTTCATTTAATATCTCTGTTTGAAAGACAATTTTTTTAATTTGAATTTTTTAAAAACATTAAATGTTTATTTTTCCCCCAAATATTCATTTTATTTCTTTGATTTTTCATTTTTAAATCTGTGTTTGAAAGATGAAAAATTCATTTCATAAAACAACACAAAAATGTTTAAAAAACATAATTACATGTATATGAATTCAAACTTAATGATGCAATCATAAAAATATGTATTCAAAATTAATGAAGCAGTACTCATTTAGTCACATTAATCATTTTTGAAAGATCGTATGAGTAAATCTTTACAGAATCAAATATTTTCCTAAGATAAAGATCAGACGTACCGTAATCAAGAAAGACGGCCAGGTTATATTTATGTTGTGTCTGGAGAGATCGGAGTACGATATAGTTAGCTAAACTTCATGGACTTACCGGTATTTGTATTTGTCTATATTTGGCATTCAAGTGTTGCTGGTCTTTGAAATTTGAATATAATATATAATAGTGAAAAAAAACTTCTATATAAAGACCAACTCTATACAACAAAGTATACAAATGTCCCTTTGCTTTATGCTGAGGCCACATAATTAAACGTATTTAAACATTCAGACCACCTGCTTATATTTTTAAGATCCAAATTCTTAGTAAAATGTATGTATGTTAGTGGCTTTTATGTGTAATTTTCATTCTATCAACTATTACCAAAGTGAATATTTCTAGAATTTAATAAAGTTTCTTCCATAATTCCGTTGTTTTTTTATTACCTCATCAAACTATTTCTAATTAACACAACTCTATAAAGTTCTGGGACTGCAGAAATTCAGTATATCAAGGATTCTACCTAACATGTATTCAAGTTCAATACTGTTTCAGAAGAAACATTAGCGGTAGGAAACTTTTGTGGTTTTGATCTTCAAAAATATTTCCGGGCAAGAAATTTTCATGCTTTGGATGTTGGAAAAGTGTACCGAGGTAAATGTGAAATTTTCGCTGACAAGATACATTGGTGGTACAAAGAGTCATATTGAAAATCATAAATATTTTTCCTTGTGAATGTTTTTTCTTATACCGTATATGGAATCAAAGTGCATATCCAGATTCAATACCAGTATTAGGAATTCAATAAATTAAAGTACAAGTACAACATATAGAATTCAATATAACACACACATATGTTCAAGTTTAGTATAAGGGATTCAATATACACTATACTGAAATTCATATATCAACAGACAATATCGAAGATTCAATACAACATTTTTTACTCAAATTTAATATTGGGATATTCCCAATTAAGAAATTACATTCTAATCATGGTATTTCAAGGGGTAATGCAAGATAGTGTGGCACGTGCCAAGTAGCTAAGGTCTAATTAAACATCTTGATCTTTTTCACAGAGTCCTGTGCTAAATCAAATTAGATGCTTTTATAACATCTCTGTGAGTAGTTGAAGTAGACAACAAATTTAGTCCAAATCCAAACAAGTTACACACAACTTTTGTCACTTTACTGGATTTACTGTAAACTATGATAATACAACAGAACACTGACTTAAACAAATTCTAAATGTTGAACTTACCCAAATTATATTTTATAGAAATGTGCCATACAGTTGTGTATAAATACCATTCAGTATTTGCCAGCAACATTTGATATGGCTGTAGCAACCCACTTTGAAAAAATTACGCACTTTGAAAAATTTTTTCAAATCGCGTTAAATTCGGGACAAGCTCAACACACTTTGAAAAAATTTTTCAAAGTGCGTTAAAAAATGGTTCAGCTCAACGCACTTTGAAAAAAATATTTTTTTATTTCAAACAGCGTTAAAAAACACCTGTGACAACCCACTTTGAAAAAATTACGCACTTTGAAAAATTTTCTTCTCAACCATAAAACATCTTTGATTTCAACAATTTTCTTGGAGCTCTTCTTTACGGGAGACCCGATAATAACCAACAGGAATAAACGTGCACCAGGCAGTTTGATAAACAGTACTTTCAAAATGGCAAAGCACATACACACACACACAAACAGAGAGAGAGAGAGAGAGAGAGAGAGAGAGAGAGAGATCTTGAGATTTTATTAAAAGAAAACGAATTGCCAGCTTGTCGACCTGCCTGAAGATATAATTTTTTGATTTGTTATTTGGTCACCCCCGCCCCATCTTTGATGGGTTGAAATTTTATTTATTTGTTATGGTGTTTAATAATCTACTTTCTGTCACGAAAGGTAATTTCCGTGTGTGAGAGATCACTGGTTCGAACCCCTGCAGGATCTGACCAAGACTTCAAATGATATTGTGAAATGAAAGCCATTGGGGTAATTTGGATAAGACCTTACAACCGATGCCCCATGTCGACGCAGGTGTTACACGATAAAGAGCACTCCATGGGTAAAACTTTCTGTCACTTCGCATATAGCTGGGGAAGTCTTGATATAATTCATACTCTCGAAAGTAAAACATGACGTGGGATCGACATAAGGGTTTGTTTGTTTATCAAAAGTCTTAAAAACGTATAATCTTTGTACAAATCAAAATGGACAGTCTGTAGTGCAAACATAAAGAGTGATCAGATGAACCCGTGTACATATGTAGTGGGTGGGTGGATGCGTATATAACTAGACAATGACAAAATAAAATATTCTGTCTAAAGAATGAGAACCGCAACTAAAAAATTGGAAAATACCAAATATAATATCTTTTTTTGTTCATCTGGTCGGTCAAATTACAATCTTCAATAGAAACCGATAAGTGCATTTCCGCAATAGGCAACTGGACACCTATAGCCATGCAAGTTAATTCTATTAACGAGCTAAAAAATTAGAACATGATAAAACTGTCTTGAGTCGTTTTGAACACTTTTGTATAATAAACTGCAGACAAAAAGAGATAACCTTCAAAACCTAATTCAGTATGATCTGTTCCTAGCAGATTGGGTACGTATTTATGCTATGAGAAACGCCTTTATATCATATATGATCACAGAGGTTGAAGACAATAACAAATTTTATAAAATGCAGCACATTGACTTTAAACCACTGCGGTAGCTCAGTTGGTAGAGTGCTCAGTCCGTAAGTGGGAGGTTGTGGGTTGGATCCCCGGCCGGGTCTGACCCAAGACTTGAAAGTGTGTAATGACTACTCTTTCGTCAAACACTAGGTATTACGAAAATAGAGTCACGGTTCTTTCGGATGGGAACTTAAAATAAACGAGGTCCCGTGTAACAATAGGCTTGGCACAATTAAGAACCCTGCTATAGAATGCCATCAGCGCAGCGCAACGCAAAGGCAAAATTTCTGGCAAAATTTCTTCACCTTCACCTAGAGCCGCTAT
This sequence comes from Anadara kagoshimensis, assembly GCA_021292105.1. Lineage (NCBI taxonomy): Eukaryota > Metazoa > Mollusca > Bivalvia > Arcoida > Arcidae > Anadara > Anadara kagoshimensis. The sequence goes on from CM037858.1 coordinate 57,462,590, forward strand.
GTTTTAAAAAAATTAAAAAAAATTAAAAAATCTTTGTGAGCAACCTCACATACCTAGCGCTCTCATATTGAAGTCAAATGTATATATATAAGTCAAATGCTGCCATAACCGTAAACACGTAAATTTCAGCAGAGCAGAGTGAAACGTGAACTAGACCTGTAACACATAGTGGTAGAGTACTAGACCAACTTGCAAAAAATCAGTTCAATACCTGCAAGTATTTTGGAAAGAAGTTCGAAAAACTGTTCTTGCAGACAGATAAATCGTAGAATACTTAACCAACCTGTGATGGCAAATAATGACAGCTAACATAAGACAAACCATGACAGCTAACACAGGACAACCCATGACAGCTTACAGTACAAACCATGACAGCTAACATAGCTAACATAGTACAAATAATGACAGCTACAACAGGACAAACCATGACAGCTTACATAATACAAACCATGACAGCTAACATAGTAGAAATAATGACAGCTTACGGTACAAACCATGACAGCTAACATAGTACAAATAATGACAGCTAACACAGGACAAACCTGCAAGTATTTTGGAAAGAAGTTCGAAAAACTGTTCTTGCAGACTTCCCAAATTTCCCTAAAAGCAACAGAGCGGGACCAAATGAAAACTCGTTCTGTAACTCATTGTACTAAATATTAGTGTAATATCTACAAGCGTTTCGAAAAAAACTGCAGTAAACTGTTATTTGAATCAAATTTTCAAATACAAAGGTTCGGATTCGTAAAACTATGCGGTTTGGAACAAAATGTTAACTTGATCTGCAACTCGTTATGGTTGACTCGCATTAAATAAATCGCCCTAATATATTTATCTGCAAGCGTTTAGGAAAAATGCGGAAAACTTATGACGGACTGATGGACGGACGGAGGGACTGGAAAACAGCATCATACCTCCTGCAACTTGAGTTGCGTGGAGTATAATAATAAATATCCTACTTGAATCTGCCAAAAGCTTTTGGTTACTGGCATTGTCCAGTTCCACAATTTTTAGAATCTTTAACACCAATTGAGTAGTTGTGTTTCCTCTCTTGAACATAAACTACTACCATAATGAATGCGTGGCGGGTGTCGCATTTGAGCAGGAGATACTACTTCCGGAGCACCTGATCTCACTTCCAGTCTGTCTGGAGGTCTGCGCTTCATTTCTTACACATATTTGCAAGTTATTTAGTTTTACGATAAAGGAATACACATTGGTATTGTTTGTGTGGATTTATGTGTTCAATGGCCAAACTTATATACCATGTTTCAAATTTGAACTAAATCAGACAACAAATAAGACTAAAACGGCTGATTATGTGTTTATAGTAACGGCGGGTATCTTGGATATGGCGCGGGAACGCCAAACACAACTTTCAATCTTTACAAACCATGGGCCTTCCACACCAAATTTGGTTCAAATTGGCCCAGTGGTTTCATTGTAAATATACATGGTTTACGGTCAGAATATATACGGTATAGGTGCTACATATCGCAAAGATATGTGTTTTCCCAAAATGTCCCTCCTTGTAACCCCCTCCCCTCACCCCGACACCCTAGGCTGCGGAACACATTTTGAAACTGGTTTTTACATTCTGCGACATACAAACGCTAAACCTGCTATTAGTTATGCTGGTTAAAACTTGTGTTGGCTGCTGTAGATCGTTCAATCACAAATGAAAATATGCGTTGAACAAAGTGAAAAAAATTTAAATGTACCTCATTAATGCAGTTTTTTTTCAGTTCGCATTAAACTTGTCCCGCATTTAACGCAGTTTGAAAAAAAATAATCAAAGTGCGTAATTTTTTCAAAGTGGGTCGAATTTTATATGTACCTCATTAACCATTTTTTAACGCACTTTGAAAATTTTTTTCAAAGTGCGTTGAGCTTGTCCCGAATTTAACGCGATTTGAAAATTTTTTTCAAAGTGCTTAATTTTTTCAAAGTGGGTTGCTACATATGGCTCTTAATAATATTTTTGCATTGCTTCAGTTAAAAAGTAAACAAAATTAAAATGGTTCATCTGAGACTAGGTGCTCTTGAAGTTAATCATATAACTTTAAATGCAAGGAACATCTTGTATCTTAAATAAGACAAAAAGAAAACTTTTTTTCCCAAAAATAGCACAAATATCACAAAATGTCCCTTTGAGGCCATTGTGGCCTAATGGATAAGATGTCAGTCTACAAATCTAGTGTCTCTCACCCCTAAGAGTTCAGATCGCATATGGGAAAGTGAATTTTCATTGTCGTTTGCCTTTACTGGTTCACCCAGTGTCAGTATAATATTACTGGGGGAGTGGTACGCTTGTCAGCGACCTACTGACTCAGTGATCTAGAACCTTAAAGTCATCCTGAGTGTGATCTGGTACAAGGCAGACCATAAAACACACTCCCACTTCACATGCATAAACGAACTTGTTCATAGATTAATCCATAGATTAATAAAGAAGTTCTGGCCGAGGATAGCTGAAAAATTGCTGATGGGACATTAAGCAACATTCAACAACAAAAAAACACCACTTTGAAATATTTTGTTATCAACTGTAAAATATTTAGGTTTAGTCTTTCATTTTCAGCTGCTGGCTTTTTATATTAAAAACTGCATCCACTGATTGATGTGCATCAGTTGCGTTAAGACATGTCTCAATCTGTCTTATCCCACTCAGAGAAAAAAATTCTGATTTCAATTTGGTTTGACAGTTTTACATGTGCTTTGATCCTTGTAATTATCTCCCCTTTACACAACAAACAATAGAGTACTAGAACCAATGACTATTAACAACAACTATTTTAAGTTAAGAACACATACGCATGATCTATTTGGGAAGTCCCCATTCTTAAACTGAAAGTGATATTGCATACGATTCTGACTCTGATGCATATACTGCCAGCCATATTTAAAAGTTTGGAAATCAATATAAACAGATTAACAAATTTTAACTGAATACTGTGATAGATAGGATTCATTTTAGCGCGATAAATAGCAATTGTGCACAAAACGCCATGCATCCTCCCTCCTCCGGCAAGAGTTTTTATAGATGCAACACTGACCTAGGTATGAATTTCATTAAATTTGCGTTTCAGAGGTTTAAATTAAACAAGCAAACTTAGTGAATTAGGATCCCCACCAGTAGGTATTTTTTTGTGATTTGCACTTTTGTTCAAAGGGCAATAACTATCAGGAAATTGAGCAAACCAACTAAGGTTAATGATATGCACATCTCCTATCAATGTTGATGCTGTGCATGAAGTTTCATGAAATAGTGCATCATAGATTTGCAGAATTTTCCAGAATAGAAGTGCTTGGACATTAATTTTAATTTTTTTTCCTTCAAAATGTACACAAAAATGCATAACCCATTTTTCAAGCAAAGTTCGCCAAATGAACAAATTATTTGTTTAAGACTATAAAGAAGCCAAAAACCACACAGTGTCTACATTCAATTGATTCAAACATTGTACAAAATTTCACTTTTTTAGGTTTTTCCCTCCAAAGGCCATAACTCCCAAGAAAATGAGCAAACCAACTTGGGTTTATGATATGCAAATCTCCTATCATTGTTGATGCTTTGCACCAAGTTTTGTGAAATAATGTTTCATAGTTTTGAAGAAATATCTAAATGGATGGACACAAATTTAAAATTCATGCATAATGCAAGATGGATGAGGGACACCCACATCTAAGCCTTTGGCTCTGGGGAGCTAATATTCAGCTGTAAAAAAAAGATACCACCACCATTAAATTTTACTTTTTTCACAAATGGATATATATGTTCACATTTTGTGTTTGTTTGTTTTGTTTAGTTATTCTGATATAAATTACTGTAAACATGGTTTTTTTGTGAGCGTAATTTTTTTTAGAAAAATCATATTGTTGGTATTTCGCGAGGGCATTATATTCACAATTTTACCCATTATTGTGTCGATAACTAGGTCTTATCTTAAATCTCAAAGGGGAACTTTCACAATTTTTAACATTTCACGGAAATTTCCACCACATGAAAATAACCACATTTACAGTATATTGTCTCACACATGTATCTTACATAATACACAATTGTTGCTATAAACATGTATATCAAATACTGTAAACATATTTATTTTCGCGTGTATTAATTTTCACGGTATTATGAAATCAGACTGTTTTTTGAAACAGACTGTAACTTTTTTTATGAATTAATGTATGCCAATAAAATCCAGTTAAAACTATTCACTCTTGAGTCTTATTTTATCATTATTATTGCTCAGTATTTACTCACATACTAGTAGTTTGATAAAAAATGTTGAAGCCGTGGTTAAATCAATCTGCCAAAAAAGCTCCAGAAGCTGATTTTTTACCCGACCCAAGAGCAGCTGAGACATCAGAAAAATCGTCAGCTATTGCGGCTGCGAATAAATGTATTTTAGAGGCTATGTCTGAAGGATCATCCTCAAAAAAGAGAAACGTGGGGACTATAACCATTATGACAGTGAACAAAGGCTTAAAATCGCTAAATATGCGATTGAAAATGGAGTAGCCAAGGCTGCAAAACATTTCTCAGCAGTGTTAAAATCCAAAGTAAATGAAAGCTCCGTGAGGTCTATTAAGTCTTCTCACCTTCTTAAAATGAAATATGGCACGTTGGATGACACTAACCTGGAGCCACAAAAACGTGGAAAGCCTACAATGCTTGGCAATTTTGAAAGTGAAATTTTAAATTATGTCCGCAGTTTACGGTTAAATGGAGGAATTGTAAATACATCCATTCTTTTAGCGGCAGCTAGAGGCAATATTTTGAACAGTGATAGGCAATTATTGTTTGAATATGGAGGTTCTATTCAGTTATCAAAAACCTGGGCTCAGTCGTTTTTATGTCACCACAATTATGTTAAGCATCAGGGTACAAAAGCTGCCCGAAAACTTCCAGATAACTTTTCGGAAATAAAAACAGAGTTTTTGTCCAAAGTCACAGAAATGATAAATCTGAGCAAATTCCCAAAGAACTTGTTATAAATTTCGATCAAACAATGTGCATATTGTGCCTGTTAGCTCAAAACAAGTGCAAATTATAAGTGTCAGATAACCGTTCTTCTTGGAGTTATGATGTCAGGTCATTCATCCCTCCTCAAATTATCTATGCTGGTGCTATTGATATGTGTCATCCAAAATTTAAATTCCCAGATCTTTGGAATGTTACTCATACAGCTAATCATTGGTCTAATTCAGAGTCTATGCTTCTTTATTTGGATAAAGTTTTAATTCCATACATTGAATCTGCTAGAGAAGATTTTCTGATATTAGTTTTCGCTTTGTATTAATTTTCGCGCAAAACAAACGACCGCGAAATAAGCGAAAATTAGTACACAGCAAAAGTTAATACGTTTACAGTATATACTTTCAAATGACAAAATGACATCATTAAATGTTCATTCTAGAAGGTGCCATGAGTCATTAACCCCTTACTTTGCCAAATGACCCTATTGTTAAGGTCTTAGTGGGCTGTATTTAGCATTACATGAATGCAAATATATTGATGTTATGGTTTATGGAATAAAAGTTTTGAAAATGTCCCCTTCTGAAAAATCCCAAAAGCATTGTGCAGTAGAGCTGTTATTATATATCGTCATTGCGATTATCGTCGCCGAAAATTTACCGACGACGATATCGCGATAAATAGTCAAAATCTTGATATCGCAGATAACCATTTCATAGAAATTTTGTTGATTTTATAAAGCAAAAACACACATAAGTAAATAAGAAACATGTTGCTTATAATTAATATTGAATAAAAAAAGAAGAAATGATGTTGTTTTGTTGTTAATTTATATTAAAATGTGTTATTTTTATGCGTCCGTTGCGTTGTGTATTTGCATGATGGAGTCATGATTGTAACTTGGGAGGACATGTATTTTACGATGTATTTACGTTTTTAATGTAAGCTCAATAAAGCCATACCTGTATTAAGTGCTTTAATTTTCTTTGTAAGTGAAAGTTAATTGAAATTAAAACTCTTGGCTACGAAACATCATACGAGTCCAGAAATTCTGTCAGTACACAAATCCAACATCAAAGACATTTTTTCAGGAAGTGACGTTATCAATGATTTTCATTGGATGTGAAAACTCGTGGAATTCTCTCTGATTCAGTGCATGTTAACTATGGGAATTCCTGATCCTCCGATACTTTCATCTGCCTAAGAATGGGAAGACAGACATTACGATGTATTTATTTTTTCCAAGATGAAAATTGTTTGAAATGTGATTTAAAACAATGTATTTGTAAACTATTTTGTTCCATGAGTGGTAAGAAAAGCTATATTGATCATGAAGAATCCCATTCATACCTGAAAAAATCACGATAATATCGTGACGACATCACCATATTATCGGCGATATTGCGATACCCATCTGTCCTATGATTACAGTTCTATTGTGCAGTGTTCATTCATTGACCCCTTATTTTGCTTAATGGCTCCTTAATTAAAGTCGAAGTGCGCTGTAAAAATGAATGCAAAAATATTGATGTTATGGTATTTTGGATGAAAGATTTTTGAAAATGGAACCTTCTAATAAATCTTTGATTGTGTACCAGATTCCATCATCTCTACCTCTTGGAGCATTCTGTTGTACTACCAGTACTATTTCAAACCAGTGTCATTTGACTGTAACGTTAGTGTTTTCAAACCCAAGTATGTTAGAGTTATCTCCCTTACTACCAAAGTCTACACTTTTACACTAATCAATCTAAATCAATAGGATTTACCAGTGTACCAAATGATCAATAACCCATAACAATTGTGTTGAACATTTTGGAAAAAGTTTACCATATATACTCGCCTAAAACCCGCCCTGGGGCATAACCCGCACCCCTATTTCACCCTGAATATCCCAGGAGTATTTGTATTCGCAGAATATAACCCGCACCCAGAAAATATTTTGATAATTCAAGGCATTATAGAAGATCGACAAACCGGAAGTTATGGTAATTTTCAAGTTGAAAGTAAATATTGATCTTTATTGTATTTTTGTTATTATTATTTGTGATATTTTTTATATAAAATTTGATCAATAAAGTCTTTGAAATAAATAAATAAATAATTAATTAAGGTAAGTATGAGTAAAGTTGTCACGTGTAACAGAAATTATAGCCGTCGGCAAAGAAGTAAATACCTGGTCACCTGTAATTAACTTTAATCAAGTCTTCCTGGTAACACCTCGCGTGTGTCTTGTTTGTTTAATGATTGAAGCCATTCCCGATTCCTTATTCATTGATATAATCATCCATAATTACCAGGACCTGTGTGTTTATGTTGAAGAAGAAAGCGCCGCCATTACAAACACTAATTATATATTCCTATGTCAGAGGTCATACGACGCTTTCGTATCTGTCGGTTTTGAGTAAAAAGTGCCAGGATTCGACAATCGCTTATCGGAATATTAATAAAATTTATTCAAATTTAATTTGCAATTCCGACATGTTTAGATTTCAAACGCATACATGCCATATCTCACGCCGTGAGACAAAACCTCACAGATTTTTGTTTATTTTTGAAACTCCCGGCGTTAGATCGATTTCTCACGGAAAATTGCTATGCCTCCCTTTAATTTTTTTTCAAAGAAGCTACGCCAATCAGTAGGGATGATTACTGAATAAACATGGTTTGAAGTGTCCAAAGTCGTGTGCAATGTACCGTAGATAATCCCCTAATCGGCAAGTGGACACGCGTTGTCACCTTCATGGTGTACTTGGTCATTTAATTTAAGATACACGTGTATAGATTTATCATTTGTGATAGATAAATAAACAATTACACAAATATTGTTCTTTCTTTGTAAAAATTCCAATCACATATCAGGCACCAGAGGAAGAGAGAAACTATCTTTTCTGAACAGGTAATTTTTTGGATGGAAAACGATGTGAATAGCATAAGACAGATGGAAAAAATTTACCTTTTTATGTATTCTTTATTTAAATGAAGGCTGTATAACGCAATTAAAATCATGATCTCTTTATTTTTCTTCTAAATATACCCAAATTTCATGAAAAAAGCTGTATGAAGTGACCACCAAAAGTCATGCTGTAGCATCCATGTTTTAACTCTTAACCCGATAAAATAGTCGTTAACCCAACATGTACAAAGTATATCAAGGGGAATAATCATGTTGCTACAGAAAGTAAACAAATTAAACTGGAAGCACATGTTTGACAGTACTTTCTGTTTGGTGATTGTTTGGATGAATAAAACTTTTCATTTATAAAATGATTATGGAAAGGAAACATCTGAAAGCAGGTTTTTGTTGTGTAACTTATTTATTTTTCCAGATAAAAAATAAACACATTCTTTCATTGAACAGTTGAATAAAAAAAAATGTACTTAACAATATAAGATCTTATTGTGTCCCATGGATTTACCTAGTCTTACTTGTAGCTTAATAAAGAATGGAACAATCTAGAGGATTAGTTCCGAATTTATTCGGAACATCCTCTGGATGTGAAATGATAAAGGCGACAACTTTCTCCTTTTTAGCAGCGTATTACAGCACTTTTGAGGAAGTTGAGAAAAAAATTAAGGATTTTGCTCAAACTTTCTGAGTTTATGGAGTCTAATGCGATCTAGCTATCTAACTTGATTAGAATTTTGGGAAAACTTCGGATCATACTTATTTTTAGGGTGAAACATGCAAAAAATGGACTTTTCATAAAAAATTCTGTTTTCCAGCTGTTCAAACCACTCCCGTTCAATAACCGCTCATTGTACGAAAAAGTCGTCCATTGACCGAAAAAAGTTTAGGATCTTGCGGAAAAAACGGTATTTTTATATTTTTTCTATGTTGTACACAAAATCCACAATAAGTGTTCAAAGTCGACCCTATCGCTCAAAATAAAAAAAATCCGCGTCTAAGCACGTGCAGTCTGGCGGAAATTTTCCACACTGCATTCAGTCTTTTGAAACAGCTTGTGTGAAAACGCCACTTCAGGTATCAACTTGAAAGTCGGTAAAATATATTTTAAGGTATTAAGAAAATAACGGTACTTTTATATTTTTTATATTTTATGTACAAAATTTATAGTAAATGTTCAAACCCAACCCTGTCTTCCAAAGCGCAAAAAACGCGCCAAATTGTAATGTTCAGTCATACGATTTTATTGAGGTCAAAGTTCAATGCATCTCTTTTCCAATCAGTGATCGGCATCTCGAGATACCTACCAAAGAAGCCATTTTGTTCATAGATCAAACATGACGCCCATTCAAGTGTCCATTTAGATTTACGGATACACGAACATAATATAGTCTGTAAAGGTGCGCTTAGAATAGCCACGTTAGTTCTCCTGTCAATAGGCGGAATATACAGTGCAACCGCCATTGGCATTGGAAAACGGAGCACATGCATGGAGACATCAGATGATAATTTTGAGCGCTGCAGGGCATTCATCGCGATGTCGATGATTGTATCAGGTAAGGATCATGTTTTTTTGTTTATGTGTACACTTTGTGAAACCAGACAAAGTGATTACTCGAAGTAATTCCGAGATTAGCGTGCATACGAGTCCAACTATGTTAACAGAATTATATTCTACTGTTTAATTCATGTCCGGCAGAGCACATGTTTTTCAAGCTTTTAGATACGAAAATCAATAAATTTTCTATCATGTCATATGCCGTTGTTAAGTATGCATTTTGTCGTAATAAATGAGCACCAAGGTACATACCATCTCATTCAGAAAATAAAACGCAAAACTTTTTAAAATCCTTGCGGGGAATATGTCATTGTTTACTTTTGGAACAGACGAACGGAAGTTGCAATCATCCGGGCAATTTCAAGTTTATCCTGGATTTGCCTATTCATCGTGGGTACGATCGCGTAACAAGGGAAACAACTCCTACAATTTTGTTGTTCCTTACAGCTTCTGTTTTTCTTTGGGTAGTCTCCCTTTAGTCAGACGATCTTACCGGTGTGAAAAAATGGAATCGTTGTACATGCGCAGTTCAATTCTTCTGAGCCATATGTTTTATACTTCCTGTCGTCTGTATGGCTCCAATCCATAGCGTAGATCCCCGCAAGGATTTTAAAAAGTTTTGCGTTTTATTTTCTGAATGAGATGGTATGTACCTTGGTGCTCATTTATTACGACAAAATGCATACTTAACAACGGCATATGACATGATAGAAAATTTATTGATTTTCGTATCTAAAAGCTTGAAAAACATGTGCTCTGCCGGACATGAATTAAACAGTATATCTGAATTGCATATGATCCGCACAAGTTGACGGTTGTCCTCTGATCTTCACACGTTTATTTTCACACAATTTATCCATTTTAAACTTCACAAGACCAATTACGGCACGTCAGTTTAAAAACTTGTGTGGTAGGATTTAGCGTACCGCTTTGAATTCGTACCCATAATAAAGTAACCATTTCTTTACCAAATTATATTTTGAGTAAATACAAATAAAATAAAAGCTACTATGCACAGGCATGTCGAAAGTTAAACACTGAGCTGCCCAACTCTCGGCCCCTCGGCAACAGTTGTCCCTTGCCCTTGGACAACTTGGCAATTCATTTGGTCTTTCGGTACTTTGACTTATGCACAATGAGGCAGCTCATTCGATAATAACACGGCTTTAAGTTCAAGCTTTTTTTAAGATAAATAAATAATAAAAATAAATGACAAAAATGTAAATAAAATTAACGCCAGGACGGTGGAGTACCTGATTATTTTCAGAATTTTCTGAATCTTTTATTCCATTAATGGCATTATCATGGATCCAAAAAAATGGCCAACTGCCATCACAGTTCTTTTGATTAAATCACATCAGGTGTCAATACGCAACTTTCAACACCTTTTGGTGTTCACTGACAGTGTTGCTATAATCAGTAGTCCAACATGTGTTTCCCCCTTATTTTTCAGTCTTACTTTTAGTGTATTCTTGATGGACCTTGCTATTTCCAAGAACATTCTATCAGTTACTGAGCTATGTCCATCTCGCACTCAGAAGTGAGATTCTAACCTAGGTATTGAGAGACACTGATCTGTAACAGTAAGCTTGTGTTTTATCGATTTAGACAACTTAATCATCAAGGACCTTGGTTTCACAGTATAAAAATTACATTGTCAGCTCAATAGGTTTTTTTCAGGTACTCTGATTTCCTCCACCCTCTCAGAATTAAAACCTTCAGAATTTACCTCTTTTTTTATACCATAAGAATCTTGAGCGGGGTATTATACAGTGTTACTCCACTTATTCAGAAACCACTGCAGTAGCTCAATCATTGGACTGCTTGCTCCATATGTGGGAGGTTGTGGGTTCCAATCCCAGCCACTAGAAAATAGGTACTGGCTGTTATTTTACTAAGAAATCAACGTTAAGAAATGAAGAGACCTTAAAAATTTATGTCCCATGCCACGACAGATGTGGTACATAAAAAAAAGCTCACCGCACCTGGTCCTGAGAACATCAAAATTATCTGCCACTTCACCAATTGCTGGTGATGTCTCAATATAAAAGACATGTAAAAACATTTCAATCAATCACTTAATTGATCCACTCATTCAGAATATACAACTATTTTAAATCTGTCTGCATGGGATTCATTTATTCATCTATTTGATCATGTTGATCACTGATGAGTTTTTAAATATTTATGTACTTATTTATATAATTTAATCAGAATTTGTATTTCTTAAAATCTACTTCTATCCTGGAATAGAATGCGTTGCTTTGTGGTCCGTTTTAATTTTCTGTTGCAGCTTTGATGGTTCATCGACTAAATCCACCTATCAATATACAGCTGGGTTGGATGTCAGCAATTTGACAGCCTGAAACAGGATCTTGAAGAATCTTGACTGGGAAGTAATTGAATATAAAATACCATTACTCCACCCCATCAAGATAAGTGATAGAATCTTAACGGGTATGAAGCATCAATACTTAACTTCACCAACTCTTGGTACAAGTGAAAGAATCTTGTCTGGGAAGTAAAAGATCATTTCTAGACTCCCATCATCTCAGAAATGACCATCTCAATATAAGTGAAAGAATCTTGACTTGGGTGTAAAACTGTTTTAATCCATTCCACCATTCCTGAACTGATTGTCTTGATACATGCCAGTATAATATAACACTTTTTTATTTTACTCAAGTCAAGAGTATTTTCACTTATATCAAGGCAGTTATATCGTAAATGGTGGAGGAAACTGGAGTGCCAAGAGAAAACCAAAAACCTTTGGAAAGCAAACTAACAACCTTTCTCACACTAAGATCTCTTAAAACAACATGGCCTTAATAATTTAATGGGGTAATGGTTGCTTAGTAGTTAATGCCTATGAAAGAGAAAGGAGACTCTGAGACAAATGCACATGGAAAACCTATATGTGTACTTTGAATCTGGGACCTTCCCATACTAACAGAATGCTTTGGTATTGAGCTACCTGGTCACCTGTTAAGCACAATCCCCCACACCTTAATTTATTGATTAAATGAGTTTTTCCTAGTACAGAATATTTCACTTATATCAAGACATCACCAGGTCTGTTTTAAACATTTGTCATTTTGACAGGCAAGTACTGTAGATACGAGTACCAACCTAACCTGGACACCCCATGTACGCAATATGTCATTTTGATATGTAAATGAAGGTCATGAGTTCAAAGGTCAAGGTCATAGATACAACAGAAAATCAAAATGGTTAATTATCTGGAATTATCATTTTTTACATACATTTGTATATAGGCATGTATATTGGATTGTTGTTGGTATTTGTACAACATTCATTTTGAGATGTAAATGAAGGTCATGAGTTCATAGGTCAAGGTCATAGGTACAAAAATATGTAAATTGTTAATTATCTGGAAAACTTTAAACTTTTTATAAAGGCATGTATATTGGAATATTGTAGGTATTGATACAACGGTCATTTTGCTGTAAAGATGAAGGTCATTGATTGAAAGGTCAAGGTCACAGATGCAAAAGTATACTAAAATGGTTAATTGTCTGGAAAACTTTGTACAGGCATGTGTATTGGAATACAATGGGAATCCTCTAGATTGTTCCATTCTTTCCCGCGAAACCCCTAAAGGTGTCGCCAAACTAGTAATAAAAAGTCTTGAATATGTACTGTGGGTATCTAATTAAAATAAATTTTTTCATTGATAAAATGAAACCAGAGGCTCAGTGTGGCTGAGCCTGTATCGCTCACCTGACTAAAATGCTTTTAAAGCAAATTTGTATTCCAGTGATTAACAAATGCACTGTTTATATCAGACAGAATGGCTAAGGAAATCACTGTAGAACTATATGTACCATTCAGTTTTTTCAATCTGATTAAAATCACATCTCTTACTAGCTCTTCCCATAGGGTCCAATGTGAAACAATGTTCTCCGCTGGCAGCCATATTTTATGGCAGATCAGAAAAATTTTGGCAATCTATGTAAAGGACCTTCTATACATCATTCCTGTAAAGTTTGGTTCAATTTGCTTCAGTCATTTCTGAGGACATAGTCAAAAATGCGTTTTTCCCATAGGGTCCAATGTTAAACTATCTTCTGACCTGGCAGCCATGTTTTTTGGCCAATCAGAAAAATTTTGGCAATCTATCTAAAGGACCTTCTATACATCATTCCTGTAAAGTTTGGTTCAATTTGCTTCACTAGCTTCAGAGGAGATAGCATATATATGCTTTTCCCATAGGGTCCAATGTTAAACTATATTCTGTCCTGGCGGCCATGTTTTTTGGCGGATCAGAAATTTTTTTTCAATCTAAGTAAAGGACCTTCTATACATCATTTCTGTAAAGTTTGGTTAAATTCCCTTCAGTCATTTCTGAGGAGATAGCCAAAAATTCGTTTTTCCCATAGGGTCCAATGTTAAACTATCTTCTGCCCTGGCGGCCATGTTTTTTGGTGGATCAAAAAAATTTTGGCAATCTAAGTAAAGGACCTTCTATACATCATTTCTGTAAAGTTTGGTTGAATTTGCTTCACTAGCTTCAGAGGAGATAGCATATGCTTTTCCAATAGGGTCCAATGTTAAACTATATTTTGCGCTGGAGGCCATGTTTTTTGACGGATCAGAAAAATTTTGGCAATCTTTGCCAAAGACCTTCCATACATCATTCCTGTAAAGTTTAATTGAATTCGCTTCCGTTGTTTCTGAAGAGATAGCCAAAATGTGTGTTTTCCCATAGGGCCCAATGTTAAACTTTGTTTGGCCCTGGCGGTCATTTTTTTTGGCGGATCGGAAAAAATTTGGCAATCTTAGTAAATGACCTTACATACATTATTCCTGTAAAGTTTGGTTCAAATTGGCTCAGCGGTTTCAAAGAAGATAGCAAATATATGCTTTTCCCATAGGGTCCAATGTTAAACTATCTTCTGCGCTGGCCGCCATGTTTTTTGACAGATCAAAAAAATTTTGGCAATCTAAGTAAAGGACCTTCCTTACACCATTCCTGTAAAGTTTGGTTAAATTTGCTTCAGTCATTTCTGAGGAAATAGTCAAAAATGCATTTTTCCCATAGGGTCCAATGTTAAACTATCTTCTGGGCTGGCAGCCATGTTATTTGGCGGATCAAAAAAAAATCGGCAATCTAAGTAAAGGACCTTCCATACATCATTCCTGTAAAGTTTGGTTAAAATTGGTTCAGGGGTTTCAGAGGAGATAGCCAAAATGTGAAAAGTTTACAGACGGACTGACTGACTGACTGACTGACTTAGTCTGGTAGAGGATTTTGAAAAAAGCGCTTATTTTTCGATGTAGGGAGGACAACGTGTTCAAAGGTGGCAAGTTATGTCATAACCTTCTTTGAACTTTACTTTGGTAGAATCGGCTTGTTGCCAAGCAAGATTTCACCCAGGGGCCATTGTGGGGGTAGCTAAAGGTCAATGGGTGAAAGTTCAAGTGAAAATGCCCATATTGACCTATACACAAAATCAAGGTGGCTTACAGAAGTTTTTTTATACATTTTGTCTTCTAAATATGTAAGTGGTATCTTCAAATTAAAAGAAAGTCATGTCCAACTAATTCAGTTACTTATTTTCAATTTCCATGAAAAATAAGATTAGACGCTTGCACAAATTTGACCTTTACAAATATGATTAATTGTGGCAAATAAATACTAGTATAAACACATTTGTATATTTTAAATTGTTTAACAAAACTTTAGACTTCTGTTAAAATAATTTTACTGAATCATATTGCCCGTATTTATATAAGTATCCACTTTAAAAAAAAGAAATCAAAGTACTGGTGGTACTGAAAGATTTGATTAGCTATAATGACTTATCTGTATAATACTATCAAGTGTGTTCTCTTTTTCTAGTGGAAATATTAGTGAACTGTTGAAACGCGAACTATTCCCAGTGTCGCTTTCTATACCTGATACATCAGGACCCTTGTTATCTGCAGCCGACGAGTCGGATCTTCAAAATATCCCTGAGGAAGAAGTTTCCATGGAGACATTACTACCAAAATAATTAATGGTCAAACTCTAGTTGTAGCACTGGGAAAACGGAAAGGCATCAATACATTCGGCGAGTTAGGAAACACACAAACTGTTTTTATCCACGCGAAAGATAAATGTATTAAAATTATGATAGATATGACAACTAATCCATAAAAGGTGAAACCATCTAGAGATAAAAGAGGATCAGGTCCCCGTTCTGTTAGAAGAATTATTGATAATTAAAATGTCCCTCTGCCATCAAATTGGTTAAAATTTTATAAGTCACCAAGAAAACAAATAGGATCTCGTAGTAATCCAAGACACTTCTTAGCTTAGCTGAGGGTATCAGGGGGTCCAACAGACAGCATGTTTAATTCATACAGAGGAAGGAGTGTAACCGTTTTTAAAGCTTTACACAAGGAAGCCGATACTAGAATTGTTCCCCATGGTGTTGATGCTTACATGCAAGGCTGTAAAAGAACAGTTGTTGTCTGTCGTGATACTGATGACCTTATTCTTCTGTTGCATTTAAATGAGGAAGTATGATTCCAGACCGGGACATCTAAAGTTCGTCCCTGTTCATAGCATAAACTTATCACCTCTGGAGAGGAATAAGCTCCCAGTATTCCATGCAATTACAGACTGTAAGACTGTCAATTAACTTTCTGGACATTCTAAATACAGCATTCCGTATTTCCAGGGAAATCTCAGGTCTTCTTCCCACTCTTGCAAGAGGGATTTTTTCTGAACGTGTGAGTGCAGATGCCTTCATTGAATGTACCTAGCGAGGCATTCTCATCTACGATATAAACTGTTCCTCTCAGGGGAAAAGTACAATTGAAAATTTGCTTCCAACATCATATGCAACCGACCTACATATTCAACGTGCGCACTATTAAACTGCTGTTTGGCTGCATTTAGTTATACTTGGTATTTGTTCCAGATCTCCCGTCACCTATAGGACAGAGATGGTGCTAGTCTCACTAACTTGCGTACTGTATGCATTTCACTCCCAGTGGATGTTAGTCTATCGACAAAATCCCTCAAACTGGCTCTGTTCTGCGCAATTTTACCCCCTCTGTTTCAATTCCAGAAACTTGTCTAAAGGTGTCTTTTATTCTTGTGTGTTCCATTTCACAGTTTTGTGATGTTGTTGGCAGGTGTCTTGATGGTGTGACCTATCCATTCCCGATGTCGCTTTTGTGTTTATGTTTCAAAACGGCCTTGTTTTGTGATCCACCATAAACTTTTTGTTACTAAGTTTGTCTTGTCATCTGGCAACAGGACCACGAACAATACTAGTTTTTATACATAAATCTGAGTTTTTATACAAATTAAACTTATTATTATTTTGTTTTTTGCTTAAATCTTACTTTGAACTTTAACTTTTCTAATACAATTACAGGTCAAAGGATTATGATTAAAACTTAACTTTTTGGACTTAAGTTAAGTATTTTCCTGATGATCACGATTATTCTCGGACAGTTAAGTTAGTGCTAGTCTGAATGTGACTTAAAAACAGTTTTAATTAGAAAATTAATTGATTGCACGGGGTTTTACGGGCTTTTACGTATTTCAGTCATATCAAGACGTCACCAGCTATAGGTGAAGCAAATTTTGACCTTTGCAGTGAACTTAGGGAAATGTGCAGGAAAAGTTCCTTAACATGTTACACCCGCCTTGGCACGGGGCATTGGATTTTAAGATCTCTCTCAAAGGATCTCGTGACTTTCGTTACTAAATACCGAGTGTTTGGCAAAAGAACAGTCACTACCTTATTTCAAGTCTTGGTCAGACCCAACTAAGGTTCGAAACCCAGGACTCACCACATACGGGGAGTGAGCGCTATACCAATCGAGCTACAGTAGGGGTTTTTAATGAGAAAATAACCTTGACCAAAATCATGTCATGCATTGCTGAAATGTAAATATAAATCATGTTGCATTACAAGATGTACATGTAGGGCATACAATTTAAAGTGGGTGGCTGTATGCACTTGCAATGGGACCGTTGATTGGTTGAACCCTTTGAATGATAATGCCACAGATAGTGATATTGATGAATGAAAAGAAATAGTTAGATGTGGCTGATATATTCCAGAGATTCTCGTGACTATGCCTTGTCGATTACAGTACTTGCAGTACTTTGATTTTAAACTTTTAATAAATTGCAAATTATTAGCTGGGTTTAAACAATATATTTATTTTAATCACAGTCATGTATTTACAAAAGAATTATATTTTAGCATTTTGATTCATGCTTTGATGTTGACTGTATACTTTTATTTCATTCTATCTTGAAGCTTGTGTCAGAATTTTGAAAAATAACATTAAAATATTAAAATTTTAGCCTAAACCGTCTCAATTAGCTTTCTCGTCATTGTTAAAATTATGAAATGCTATGATTGCATGAGAACAGATTTATTTGATTTATTTAAATCTCAGAAAGTATATATTTGGACAGCTATAAACTAATAAAGTTTAATTTTTTGGGGAAAAACACTATCTGACCTTTGACCTTTTATCTACTAAACCAAGGGTCGATCGGCTTGGCAACAGGTTGATTCTTGACCCCTAACCTATGATGATATAAGACAGCTATGTTGCCAGCTTTGAACACTCATGTCCCCCTATTGTGAAATTTCACTTTTGTTTCCACCAGACTAACTGACTGACTGACTGACGGACGCCGGACGCCGAGTGATGGCAAAAGCTCACTTGGCCTTTAGGCCAGGTGAGCTAAAAAATGCGTTTTTCCCATAGGGTCCAATGTTAAACTATCTTCTGCCCTGGCGGCCATGTTTTTCGGCGGATCAGAAAAATTTTGGCAATCTAAGTAAAGGACCTTCTATACATCATTCCTGTAAAGTTTGGTTCAATTTGCTTCAGTCATTTCTGAGGACATAGTCAAAAATGTGTTTTTCCCATAGGGTCCAATGTTAAACTACCTTTTGCGCTGGCAGCCATGTTTTTTGGCCAATCAGGAAAATTTTGGCAATCTATGTAAAGGACCTTCTATACATCATTCCTGTAAAGTTTGGTTCAATTTGCTTCTAAAGCTTCAGAGGAAATAGCATATATATGCTTTTCCCATAGGGTCCAATGTTAAACTATCTTCTGCGCTGGCGGCCATGTTTTTTGGTGGATCAGAAAAATTTTGGCAATCTAAGTAAAGGACCTTCTATACATCATTTCTGTAAAGTTTGGTTAAATTTGCTTCAGTCATTTCTGAGGAGATAGCCAAAATGCGTTTTTCCCATAGGGTCCCATGTTAAACTACCTTTTGCTCTGGCAGCCATGTTTTTTGGCCAATCAGAAAAAATTTGGCAATCTATATAAAGGACATCCAATACATCATTCCCCTCAAGTTTGGTTAAGTTTGCTTCAATAGTTTCAGAGGAGATAGCCAAAATGTGTTTTTCCCATAGGGTCCAATGTTAAACTATGTTCCCCGCTGGCAGCCATATTTTTAGGTGGATCAGAAAAATTTCGGCAATCTTTGCAAAAGACCTTCCATACATTATTCCTGTAAAGTGTAATTGAATTCCCTTCAGTCGTTTCAGAGGAGATAGCCAAAATGTGCATTTACCCATAGGGCCCAATGTTAAACTTTGTTTGGCCCTGGCGGCCATTTTTTTTGGCGGATCAGAAAAATTTTGGCAATCTTAGTAAATGACCTTGCATACATTATTCCTGTAAAGTTTGGTTCAAATTGGCTCAGAGGTTTCAAAGAAGATAGCAAATATATGCTTTTCCCATAGGGTCTAATGTTAAACTATCTTCTGTGCTGGCGGCCATGTTTTTTGACAGATCAGAAAAATTTTGGCAATCTAAGTAAAGGACCTTCCATACATCATTCCTGTGAAGTTTGGTTAAATTTGCTTCAGTCATTTCTGAGGAAATAGTCAAAAATGCATTTTTCCCATAGGGTCCAATGTTAAACTATCTTCTGCGCTGGCAGCCATGTTTTTTGGCGGATCAAAAAAATTTTGGCAATCTAAGTAAAGGACCTTCCATACATCATTCCTGTAAAGTTTGGTTAAAATTGGTTCAGGGGTTTCAGAGGAGATAGCCAAAATGTGAAAAGTTTACAGACGGACTGACAGACTGACAGACTGACAGACGGACTGACGGACGGACGGACGGACTGACTGACTGACTGACGGACGACGGACGCCGAGTGATGGCAAAAGCTCACATGGCCTTTAGGCCAGGTGAGCTAAAAAGAAAGAAAATTATTTGTAATAAAAATATACTCTGGTGTTTATTTAATGTTTTGACAAAATGCACATCTTTTAAATATTGTATATAATGTAATGAACACTAAATTATTTTTCATGAAAATTCAGACAAAAGATCAAAGTCTGAAAAAGACATCAAGCTGTGGCAAAATACAAAAGCATTTATAGTTCTCAAAAAAACTAAGAATACGCAAAAATTGTCTGCATTACAGGTTTACGTAAAACCTCCCTTATTTTTTTCAAAACTCCCTTAAAATTGCCACCAATCTCACAGTTTGCTCCCATAAAAATATGGCATGTATGCAAACGTAACAAAATAATGAATACGAATATTTTTTTCACAAAAGTTCAAACAACCGGAGGTCATCCTAGTTATTGACCAATACTCTCGAATGCAAAACCATGTGTCATTCTGAACAATATAATGTGGTGATATTTGAGCAATAGATCATCAACTTTACATAATATAGACAGTCCGGTATTGTTAAATCTGAAACATTAGTCAAAAAACGCTATAACCGACCCCCTTGTTTAAACAAATCATGCAATACATATCACAACCTTTGCGCATGATCAAACTTTGACTTCCTTTGTCGGTGACAACAAGATGTGTATTACCCCATCTCACGATCGGGAGTCAAAAAGTACATGTTTTATTCAAGCTATCTTCATCGTTTGTATCCATACATGTAAAAAATAATATCTACATACATGTTGACTTTACATCAGCCATTCAGACATTAAATAATAAATATACAATCCTGAAATAAATTGGCCAACATCGATTGTGATGACGATTTTATCCCATTTTCAGTACATAGACTTGCGAAGTACATGGAAAATTCAACCGATTTCACGCTATCTGCAGCAAGTTTTTTGTAAAACTGCACGAATAACCCGCACCCCCCTTCTCAAATTTTAAATTTTTGTTAACAAGCATTCTGAGAGTATTGCAAAACAATACATAGTCCCCTACCAGTCGCATATTTCACTAATCCCAAAGTTTTAGGTAAAATGTACATTATTATATGGTACAAAGATTTATAGTTATAAATTATATGTGTTGTTCAAGATGAAAGCAAAACTTGATCATAGTAAAATCGAAAACCAGCAATGGAGTTCTCAAAAAATCATTATCTGCAAGTATGTAGAAAAAAGTGCAAAAAACTGAAATTTCATTGAATTTTCAAAGTTCAAAGGGCCATAACTCCCATAAAAACTAGTGGAATGAAACGAAACATAAACTTGATCTGTAACTCATCATGGTTGACCTACATACCAAAAAACAATTCATTAACTGCAAGCGTGTAGAAAAAAGGGCAGAAAACTGAAATTTCAGTGAATTTTCAAAGTTCAAAGGGCCATAACTCCAGTAAAAATTAGCAGATGGAAACCAAACATAAACTTCAAGGTAGAGTCACATACCAAACATTAGTTCCATGTCTGCAAGCGTGTAGAAAACTAGAGGCTCCCAGGAGCCTGTATAGCTCACCTAGGTAGAGTTGTTGCAGAATGAAAATCAACAGATTGTCTAATGTTTAATAAATGCTTGAAATTTATTACACAATATTTATTTCTATCACAAAATTTCAATATTATTTCCTTTCAAAACTAAACCATATTTCAAAATTTTGAGACAATACATCCAAGTATCATCGACTTTTCATGTATAATACCCGAGAAATTTTCCTTATCCAAAAACTGGTCAATGGACCATGAAATTATGGTCAAGGACAAAAGCCATAAGGCAGTCTGACTGATGTACTATCCAAGATCAAGCTATATACCAAATATCATTGACCTACCATTGTAGTATTCGAGATTTAGAGAAACTGACCTAATCCAAAAAGTTCAACATAGTCACTGGAGGGTTAAGTTTAGGTCAAAGACAAAAGTCATATGGCAGACTGACATGTACTCTCCAAGACTAAGACACATACCAAATATCATTGCAATTGGCCAAGTCGTTTCACAGGAGTTGATTTTTAAATGCAGATGTTATTTTAAAATACCAAATGTAAAGACCCAAATGACTATTGTGGCCGAGTTTGGTTCCAATTGACTCAGTAGTTTCAGAGAAAAATATGTATGAACTTATTTTCCCATAGGGTCCAATGTTAAAATATGTTTTCCACTGACGGCCATCTTGGATTTTGTGTGGCCCTCAAAAACACCAATGTTGTAGGGGGCCACCCAAAGACTATTGTGGCCAAGTTTGGTTCCAATTGGCTTAGGGGTTTTAGAGAAAAAGATCTTTGATATTGTTCCCATAGGGTCCAATGTTAACCTATGTTCCCCGTTGGTGGCCATCTTGGATCAGGTGCAGACTTAAAAAAACACCGGTTTCAGAAGGTACCATCTAAGGACTACTATGACCAAGTTTGGTTCTAATTGGCTCAGTAGTTTTAGAGAAAAATATCTTTGAACATATTTTCCCATAAGGTCCAATGTTACAATATGTTCTCCACTGGTGGCCATCTTGGATTAGGTGCGGCCCTCAAAAACCCCAATGTTGTAGGGGGCCATTCAAAGACTATTGTGGCCAAGTTTGGTTCCCATTGGCTAAAGGGTTTAGAGAAAAAGATCTTTGATATTGTTCCCATAGGGTCCAATGTTAACCTATGTTCCCCGCTGGCCGCCATCTTGGATTAGGTGCAGAAGTAAAAAAACACTGTTTTCAGAAGGTACCATCTAAGGACTACTGTGACCAAATTTGGTTCCAATTGGCTTAGTAGTTTCAGAGCAAAATATCTTTGAACGTATTTTCCCATACGGTCCAATGTTAAAATATGTTCTCCGCTGACGGCCATCTTGGATTTGGTGTGGCCCTCAAAAACCGCAATGTTATAGTGGGCCATCCAAAAACTATTGTGGCCAAGTTTGGTTCCCATTGGCTAAAGGGTTTTAGAGAAAAAGATCTTTGATATTGTTCCCATAGGGTCCAATGTTAATCTATGTTCCTCGCTGGCCGCCATCTTGGATTAGGTGCAGACCTAAAAAACATCAGTTTCAAAAGGTACCATCTAAGGACTACTGTGACCAAGTTTGGTTCCAATTGGCTCAGTAGTTTCAGAGAAAAATATCTTTGAACATATTTTCCCATAGGGTCCAATGTTAATCTATGTTACCCGCTGGCGGCCATCTTGGATTAGGTGCGGACATGTCGGACACAATTTTTAAAGTAGACCACCCAAGGACTGTTGTGACAAAGTTTGGTTGCAAATGGCCCAGTGGTTTCTGAGGAGTTGATCTTTAACGACGGACGGACGACGACGACGCCGACGACGACGACGGACGCAAAGTGATGGCAAAAGCTCACATGGCCTTTTAGGCCAGGTGAGCTAAAAAGTGCGGAAAACTAAAATTTCTGTGAATTTTCAAAGATCAAAGGGTTATAACTCCGGTAAAAATTAGCAGATGGAAACCAAACATAAACTTGATCTGTAACTCATCATGGTAGACTCATATACCAAAAATCAGTTCATTATCCAAAAGCATTTAGAAAAAAAGTGCGGAAAACTAAAATTTCTGTGAATTTTCAAAGTTCGAAGGGCCATAACTCCAGTAAAAATTAGCAGATGGAAACGAAACGTACACTTGATCTGTAACTCATCATGGTAGACTCATATACCAAAAATCAGTTCATTATCTAAAAGCATTTAGAAAAAAAGTGCGGAAAACTAAAATTTCTGTGAATTTTCAAAGTTCAAAGGGCCATAACTCAAGTAAAAATTAGCAGATGGAAACGAAACGTAAACTTAATCTGTAACTCATCATGGTAGACTTATATACCAAAAATCAGTTCATTATCTAAAAGCATTTAGAAAACAAGAGGCCCAATAGGGCCTGTACCGCTCACCTGGGTCGTTAACAGCACAAAAACACAATAAAACTACATTTAAGGAGCAATAACTCTGATGTGGAGATTTAGATATTTATGAAACTTGCTACTCACATCTGTGACCTTGACCTTCGAACCAATGACCATAATCTATATATCAAAATGATGATTGCATCAATACCAACAATGTTCTTATATACATGCCTATACAAAAAGTTCATAGTTTTCGAGATAATGAATCTTTTTGGTATTGTTTTGCAACCGTGACCTTGACCTTTGGACCCATGACCTTTTTCTATACATCAAAAAGATTGTTGTATTAATACCTACAATATTCTAATATAAATGTCTATATAAAAAGTTTATAGTTTTCGAGATAATTAATGATTTTGGTATTGTTTTGCTAATGTGACCTTGACCTTTGGGCCCATGACCTTTTTCTATACATCAAAATGATCGTTGTATCAATACCTACAACATTCAAATATACATGCCTATACAAAAAGCTTATAGTTTTAAAGATATTGAACCATTTCAGTATTCTTTTGCATCTGTGACCTTGACCTTTAAACCAATGACCTAAATCTATATATCAAAATGATCGTTACATCAAAACCAACAACATTCCAATATACATGTCTATACAAAAAGTTTATAGTTTTCAAGATAATTAACGATTTTGGTATTGTTTTGCTACTGTGACCTTGACCTTTGGACCCATGACCTTTTTCTATACATCAAAAAGATTGTTGTATCAATACCTACAACATTCTAATATACATGCCTATACAAAAAGCTTATAGTTTAAAAGATATTGAACCATTTCAGTATTCTTTCGCATCTGTGACCTTGACCTTTAAACCAATGACCTTAATCTATATATCAAAATGATCGTTACATCAAAACCAACAACATTCAAATATACATGTCTATACAAAAAGTTTATAGTTTTCAAGATAATTAATGATTTTGGTATTGTTTTGCTACTGTGACCTTGACCTTTGGACCATGACCTTTTTCTATACATCAAAATGATCGTTGTATCTATACCTACAACATTCTAATATACATGCCTATACAAAAAGTTAATAGTTTTCAAGATAATGAACCATTTCAGTTTTCTTTCGCATCTGTGACCTTGACCTTTGCACCAATGACCTGAATCTGTATATCAAAATAATCATTACATCAATACCAACAATATTCTAATATACATGCCTATATAAAAAGTTTATAGTTTTCGAGATAATAAATAATATTAGAAAGGTAAAAAATTAGGTCATGACCTTCATAATTGACCTTGACACCATTTTGAAGGTAATTACAAGAATATGTCAAAACTGAAAACCCCATGTCATTATCTGGTCATATAGTCAAGTTATAACAATTAAAAAATATTTTACGATTTTTGCAAATTTAAACGCAAAAACGCGTAACCTATTTTTAAACCAAATCTCATGAAATGAACAAACTTAAAGGTTAAGACTATATAGAATCCAAATATCACATCAGTTTTTGCCTCCAATGAGTGGTTCAAGAGAAGAAGATTTTTTATAGGTTTTGTCTATTTTTAGTAACAGCGGCCATCTTGGATATTCGATCGTCATGATTTGAACAAACTATAGTTAGACTCTGTCAAGGACCTTCCATGGCAAATTTGGTTTCATTTGGCCCAGTAGTTTCGGAGGAGAAGATTAAAGTTTACTGACGCACGCACGGACGCACGCACGCACGCCTCGCCATGCCATAAGCTCACATGGCCTTTGGCCAGGTGAGCTAAAAAGTGCGGAAAACTAAAATTTCTGTGAATTTTCAAAGTTCAAAGGGCCATAACTCAAGTAAAAATTAGCAGATGGAAACGAAACGTAAACTTAATCTGTAACTCATCATGGTAGACTTATATACCAAAAATCAGTTCATTATCTAAAAGCATTTAGAAAACAAGAGGCCCAATAGGGCCTGTACCGCTCACCTGGGTCGTTAACAGCACAAAAACACAATAAATACTACATTTAAGGAGCAATAACTCTGATGTGGAGATTTAGATATTTATGAAACTTGCTACTCACATCTGTGACCTTGACCTTCGAACCAATGACCATAATCTATATATCAAAATGATGATTGCATCAATACCAACAATGTTCTTATATACATGCCTATACAAAAAGTTCATAGTTTTCGAGATAATGAATCTTTTTGGTATTGTTTTGCAACCGTGACCTTGACCTTTGGACCCATGACCTTTTTCTATACATCAAAAAGATTGTTGTATTAATACCTACAATATTCTAATATAAATGTCTATATAAAAAGTTTATAGTTTTCGAGATAATTAATGATTTTGGTATTGTTTTGCTAATGTGACCTTGACCTTTGGACCCATGACCTTTTTCTATACATCAAAATGATTGTTGTATCAATACCTACAACATTCTAATATACATGCCTATACAAAAAGCTTATAGTTTAAAAGATATTGAACCATTTCAGTATTCTTTCGCATCTGTGACCTTGACCTTTAAACCAATGACCTTAATCTATATATCAAAATGATCGTTACATCAAAACCAACAACATTCAAATATACATGTCTATACAAAAAGTTTATAGTTTTCAAGATAATTAATGATTTTGGTATTGTTTTGCTACTGTGACCTTGACCTTTGGACCATGACCTTTTTCTATACATCAAAATGATCGTTGTATCTATACCTACAACATTCTAATATACATGCCTATACAAAAAGTTAATAGTTTTCAAGATAATGAACCATTTCAGTTTTCTTTCGCATCTGTGACCTTGACCTTTGCACCAATGACCTGAATCTGTATATCAAAATAATCATTACATCAATACCAACAATATTCTAATATACATGCCTATATAAAAAGTTTATAGTTTTCGAGATAATAAATAATATTAGAAAGGTAAAAAATTAGGTCATGACCTTCATAATTGACCTTGACACCATTTTGAAGGTAATTACAAGAATATGTCAAAACTGAAAACCCCATGTCATTATCTGGTCATATAGTCAAGTTATAACAATTAAAAAATATTTTACGATTTTTGCAAATTTAAACGCAAAAACGCGTAACCTATTTTTAAACCAAATCTCATGAAATGAACAAACTTAAAGGTTAAGACTATATAGAATCCAAATATCACATCAGTTTTTGCCTCCAATGAGTGGTTCAAGAGAAGAAGATTTTTTATAGGTTTTGTCTATTTTTAGTAACAGCGGCCATCTTGGATATTCGATCGTCATGATTTGAACAAACTATAGTTAGACTCTGTCAAGGACCTTCCATGGCAAATTTGGTTTCATTTGGCCCAGTAGTTTCGGAGGAGAAGATTAAAGTTTACTGACGCACGCACGGACGCACGCACGCACGCCTCGCCATGCCATAAGCTCACATGGCCTTTGGCCAGGTGAGCTAAAAAGTGCGGAAAACTAAAATTTCTGTGAATTTTCAAAGTTCAAAGGGCCATAACTCCTGTAAAAATTAGCAGATGGAAACGGAACATAAACTTGATCTGTAACTCATCATGGTAGACTCATATACCAAAAATCAGTTCATTATCTACAAGGGTTTAGAAAAAAAGTGTGGAAAACTGAGGTGTGACAGACGGACAGACGGATTGACGGACAGACAGACGGAAGGACAGACGGACGGACAGACGGACAGACAGACAGAGCGCAAACCTAAAGTCCCTTTCGGCTTTCGCCGGTAGGGGACTAAAAAAGTGCGGGTTTTCGGCGAGAATATACGGTACATTGCTGCATCCATACAAAAAAGCCATCCTAAAGGGAAATGTCAATTGGCGAGAAAATTCTATAGCAAATTTCAAATTTGAATAATTGTTTTGTACAAATGTTAAGGTTATTAGGAGGTACACTGGCAAAGTGCAATTCAAACATTCATGTTATGACTTACCGGATTCATCACTGTACAGTCTACTGTTGTTGAATGGAAAGGATCAAACTTGTCAGCACAGACTATCAGATCAGGTACTGGGTATAGCCTTAGTCCACTATCATATGACCAATATACTGGACATACATGTAATGGTAATGGACACAGATGACCTTGGCATATCAAAGTTTTTGAAAACTGAAAAATAAAGACATGTTTTCAGAAGGATGTACAAAGTATGCCATCTTTATCTAAAGGATTGATTAAATAGGGTTTAAAGTACCAGTCAAGAATATTTCACTTATATGGAGAACGCACCAGCTATAGGTGCCAGAAAATTTTCACCATTGCAGTGTGCTCAAGGTAATGTGCAGGGAGGATTCTTCAATGTGCTATGCCTGTCGTGACATGGAGCCTCTTCAATGTGCTATGCCTGTCGTGACATGGAGCCTCTTCAATGTGCTATGCCTGTCGTGACATGGAGCCTCTTCAATGTGCTATGCCTGTCGTAACATGGAGCCTCTTCAGAAGTACTCTGTGACTTTCATTTCTAAATGCCGAGTCCTTGGCAAAAGAACAGTCACTACTTATTTTGAAGTTTTGGTCAGACCTGAGCTGCGGTTCCAACCCATGACATCCCAAATAAGGATCCAGCACTCTACCAACTGAGCTACCGTAGTGGTTTTGTAGGTTGAGAAAAGCCATCAACTCTACCCACATTAGGCAGAATTTTTTGTGTTAAAATTTTGTATGGCAAATCAAAAACAAACATGAAACATAGAAGTTATTCTTAATACAAACAATTCGAAATAATGCCTAGACTCTGCTTAAATACTTACATGTGTTGGTACATCACCATCTGATGGGAATTTTACACAATTTCTACACATTTTAGTAACAATGTCCTCTCTAAATATAACTATTTCCTGTGTACAGTACTGTATTCTACAGGGATTACTGGTAAATACAGCAGATGGAACCTTCTGTCTGATCTCCTCAGTAATAGAGCTCGGAATTGTAGGCCTAAAACATAATAAAGTGTATATACATGCATTCAAGAAACATTAAGATGCAGTTAAAAAATTTTAAGTGCATGAGTAATTTTTGCTAAACTGTGGTTTTGTAATATAGGTAAATGTCCATGTGTATCCATCAACTGTCTTCCTTTTTTTTTTTGATAATCAGTCTGACTTCAAACACTTTCTTTTCAACATTATATACAAGGATGGAAAAACTAGAAAATACAAAAGAAAATAATTCTCAATAACAATCAACCTCATTGCCAGACTGATGTTTCACTATAGATTAACATCCTTCAAATCCAGATTACCCGACACATATTTAGTGCCCATTATCGGTGACAATGAAAACTAATGACCTACTGTTTAAACTTTTAAATGTTTATTGGGTTCAAGTCTGTATAGGTTATGCTGATGCATATTTGCCTTCCATTTCTTGAGGCAAGGAGTAAGTTTGAGTAAATTTTGATCGTAAGTTTTACAAAATTGGTCGTAAGTATTCCTGCATTTGACTTGACAAAACATGAATGTATAATACTCGGAGTTGAATTATTGATCCCATTGTTTCTTTTCTCATTTTAATTTGCAGCTAAAGATCCTGACTGGCAGCTAAAGGCCGTCACTTTCATGACCATGACATTTAGAAGCCATTTCTAAACAAATGTACAATACCGGATCCCCTTTTTTGTGCTCTTGCACAGTATTTACACATTGCCCTTTGCTCAAATTAAATTGGAGGAAGTTGACATTACACTATATAAACATACCAGGAAACAGTTTCAACTCCAGTTTCTGGAAATTACCATACTTTCTTTTTTAGTCGTAAGTATTAACTGTCAATCGTAAGGTCATAATTTTTACTTCAAAATCGTACAATTTATGCCAAAATCGTAAGGGTAGGAAAATATGCAATATTTATTACTTAGTATTTTAACCAATTGTTTCTTTATTGTTCAATCATATTTTCACTTGCTGTTCTTAATATTCCAGATTTGATACTATCTACTTACCTAGGAAATATTGAAGCAGGCCCCGGATCTTGAGGTCCGGGAACAAATACAAATTTACTATTCTCCACTAATGTAGGGAATTCTGTTATTAATTCAGTTAAACTATGAAAACATTCTGAAAGTAAAATTGAAAAATCACATTCTGTACAATTACTACATCATTTCATGGTTACACATAACAAACTACATGTAATCAAAACTAAATTCCAGAAAATTGTCCATTCTGGGTTGTAAGAACATTTTACAACATATTTTCAGGATCACATTTATTTGGAGATTTTTCTAATCTATGAAAAACTGAATTAGAAGTATGGTATTCTGACTTTATGCATGAGCCATTATCAATGGGCAACCTGTCGGTGTCACATAATTCCAAGTTCAAAGGTTGCAGATAAGATATAAAAAACGGACATCAAAAATGTCTGGTAAAATATGAAAAACTGACATAAAAAAAGTGAATCATCAATTTTTATACATCACGTATTAAAAAGGAAATCACTATTTGCAACACATACTGATATATATTTTTCAAATCTGTAAAGATTTTTTACCATATTCCAAAATTTGCACCATGCAAAGATAATTGTAATAATTGGTATAAGTTTTGAATTTCATTTTGATACATGAACTGAAAGGATGCTACTGTGAACACTATGGTATTCACAATTTAATCAACTACCATAATACTTTTTTAGGTGTCCTAAGTTGATTCACTATTCTGACATACATTTTTAAAAAGCATAAACTAAATCAACAAGAAATAAGTGAGGTACTGCTCACTTAGTATACCCCTGCTTTTAACTTCAACCATTGACTGTAAATATCGAAATATAAACCAAGTCATGTCTGGCAGACTTGAAAGCCATACTTGGAGCATGTGACCTAACACTGAACTTGCATACAAAATTTCAAATGGCTGCATTTAGTAGTTGCTGAGAAAACTTACGAAAAGTTTTTTTTTACAGACAGACAGATGGAAGGGCAGAATTAAACCAGTATACCCCCTCTTCTTCGAAGCAGGGGTATAAAAAAAACTTAACCTGTCTGGTTACAGATTTCACTGGGATATATTGGACTTCCATTCATAGCTAGAGCAGCTTTACGTCAAGATGACAATACCTTTGTTTTAATACCGAAACTTACCTTTTAAAATTTGAACATGTTCACTACCTTTAGGAGTAGACATAAAATTACCACATAATATAAAAGCTGTTGGTGGAAACTCTGCATAACCCGTAAATAAAACTCGCAATTTTTCTAATACCTGAAAAATATGACATAAACAATATCAATTTAATCAGAAAAATTGTAAAACAAATGAATAAATAAATAAATGTTAATAAATAAAATTACCAATATAAAATGAGATTTAAATCTGTGCAATACAAAGTTCTACAAAGGTGTCTTTAGCAGCAACTTTGACACAAGAGTCAGACTTCAGTTTTTGGAGCCAAAAACATTTGGTACCTTGACAATGGCAATTTAAGCTCTAAAGTGGGTTTGAACCAAAGTTGCGCATACCTGAACTTTTTTAAGTAGAACTGTCAGTGAAGCTGGTTCATACCCTGCAAAGGTCTGTAAGTGGTTAATGACTGTTGATATATGAATCTAAATTTGGTATGTAACATGATTTAATGTTGGTTTACATTTGTGCAAAGTTTGATTAAAATCCATCTATAGACATTGAAGATATGGAGGAGACTTGATACACAGTAGACAGACATACATACAGACAGGGTGATTAATTTGCAGGGGTAATAAACATTATTGAGTATATTACTTCATCATGCCTGCCCTTAAGACCAACCTACCTTAAACTGGTCTAACCACACATCTGATAGAAAAACAAACATTGCTTCTTCATTCTCCTTCTCTATCTGTTTCAGTTTAGCTGATGCCTGGGCACAAATAGTTGAAGTACCACCAAAAAAGTTTATATTACCAAAATAAGACCTGAAAAACAGAAATACAAAGTACCGTAAACTTATTCATGTTGGAGGTGTACTTATTTTAGGCATTTTGATGATGATACATTAACACTATTTATCTCCGCCACCAAATTAATATGATCATAGTCCACAAGGTGATTCCATGAGATTTATGCTAATTCAAGCCTGTTAGAATTTATCCATATTTTAATTTGCACAAGATTCAGATATAGTAATGGTAAAACCTTTCCATAGTTATTGAGCTTGTAAATTCTTTATAACCGACAATTAGAAAGAACAGTTACTACTAAATTACTACTAACACCAGGGGTTATTATAGACCCAATTATAAATGTGGCACTTACCGTGTAGTTTTAGCTGGTTCTGGAGGCGGAAAACCAAATGCATTCACATGAAATACTTCATCTTCATACCAACCCTCAGCTAACACAAAACAATTTTCAGTAAAAAGACCACTATGGAATTTCTGATTAAAATATTAAGGAAATCTGAAATTCTTTACATGTATTTCATTGATTAATTATTAAAATAATGTCAGAAGATAAACCAGTAACAATAACCCCAAATCCTGTGTTTCATAACCTTGACCTTACAATCACGACCAATACACAACACTACTATGGAGATATGAACCATTTAGATTAAGATATAACCTCTATGGTTTGACGAGATATATGTTTGTAGGTTAATAAAATTCAATAGAAACAAAAGTTATTACCCAGACACAATTTTCAAACATGTACTCTCTGTAGCCTTGTCCTTTAAAATATGACATCAGTTTAAGATCATGGCACATCCTTGACCATAATGATCATTATAGTGAATGTTGATGAAATCTGTATAAAGCAGCAATGAATTATTACCTGGACACAACTTTTAAACAAACCCTCAGTGATGTTGATTTTTTGTGGTTCAAATTCAAGATATGCCCTCAATATTGAGATCATTTGTGTCTAGTTTCATAAAATTTCATGAATTTTGGCTGGGAAACGATATTCAAATGAATTGAACCTTAAAAATATAATCTTTGTTTTTATGGAAATTAATGTATGTATGTTTTATCAATTCAGTCTTGCAGAAGGTAGGGTGAGAAAGTTTGTCAGTTTGCATGTTGAAGGTTGGTGATTTTCTCTGGGAACTCTGGTTTCCTCACCATCCCAGAACTGACTACCTCAATATAACTGATAGATACTTGACAATGTAAAACACCATTCCAACCAATCAACAAAGTTTGGATCAAACAAAGTATTTACAATATGGTATCATTTAAATTAGTCACAAATTAAAATGATTATCAAAGGATACAGCATTAGTTAAATCTATTTGCACTGCCCCTGTTGGATCCTCAATATACCATTTACCCTGGATAAAATTATAAGATTCAAATTAAATAATTTATTTAAAACACGAATATGTTCTATTACCAGTAGTTTTCTATAATAATTTAAGGTTTAAACAATGGAAATTAAATTGAATTGAATTTTGATAACGACCGACTTAAGTCATCAGGGTGGTAATGTTACCAAACTTGAAGTATGATAGAGAAAATCCATCAGTATTTCTAAAAGTTCATAAAATTTGAAAACCATGCTCAAACTATCTAAGTTCTGTGTATTCAGAAGTAAAACATTTCATATCACAACAACACAGACTTAATAATTTATATGTGTATACTAGTATGTTAATTCACAAGTCTATTCAAATAGAACCAAAAACAAACAAACCTATGTTCAAACCACAATCCTAAAAGCAAAGTAAAAGCTTAGAAAACTGAGAAAAATTAAGCAAAACATGTGAACTGATGTCAGGTGATCCGTAAGGTCGAGAACCTCCTGTCTAGCTACCTACATCCACCACATGTGAAATCAAAATTGAGAAAAAAGAAATGTGAAACTATGAGATGTCAGATACATCAAAGTCTCCTTGTATAAAATCTAAATGGCTGAATTATCATTTTTAAGCATGTTAACATACCTCTTTTATTTGTGTAAGCATACCTAACACAATAAGTTCACCAAGCTTTGCAGTACTTCCCAGAAGATATTCTATTGGTCGTAACTACAAAATGGAATAAAACAACAAATACATTACAGATTTAAAAGTAAAATTAAACAAAATTCCTTTATCTATCAGTGATTTTTTTAATGGTTCTGTCCAATATTTAATGATATTTTTTTTTATTCTTTTACATATTAAATAATAAATTTAATAAAATTAAATAAATTAAATAAATAATTACATAATAAATACTTTTTGCAATATGTATCAAATTATCATTTTTGCAATAAATATCTATTTATTTGTATATTTCTGAAACACTACATTTATTTATGAACAAACTCAATTTGTGTTGTGACAGATCAGAAGTGGTAGTCCTACACACTATTTTGTTCAGTCTGACCATGACACTTGTAGTAGAAAGTTTCTTATGTAACAGCCACTGAGGCACAGCCACATACATTTGTTGTTGTGTAATCTGAAAAAAACCCATTAAGTTAGATTTTTACAGTTTGTGTTGAGAAATGAAAAACAAATTTCCAAGCCGCACTGGGGTATGTTCAGTTGTATGAACCCAACTCTTCAACGGCAAACTAACAACAGGTTCTGTGCACCCATCATGGAAATGTCTGTGTAGACAAAGTTAATAACTGATTGGACATACCGATTCACCAAAAGATTCCAAACTACACATCAGACACGGTAATATCTCTTATCAATAAGTGTGGATTCTTAGGAAAGTGCTGTTCAGTTAATAAACTTCTTCTAGAGAGTAAGAACTTTGTATGATTCAAAACAACAAACCTGAAACTTTTTAGTACTTTCATCTTGAGCAGCTCCAATAACAGGTGGTGTAAACAAATCATGTCTCTGTGTTCTCTGAAAAAAAAACTACACATTAATAAAGTTGTTTCTACAGAATATCATGATCAGTATTGAAAAATAGACAATGATTAATTTAAAACAGATGTTCCCGAGGTCAATTTCGGGAAGGGACACATAAACATGTGCCAGGTCACATTGAATATATACATGTGCATTACATACTGTGTATTTAAAGTTGGATAGATTTGGATCTTAAATGTATACACATTGTTTACATAAATGTTCATTTTGATTGAAGCATGAAGCAAAGGTTCTTTTAAGTGATGTCCAAGTTTCTATACACAAAAACTAAAACTAGAAACTTCATGTATGTGCATGCATTTGATATTCTGAAACCTTCAGATTAATTAATTTCTCAAAACAAGTGTACACTCATAGATATATAAATACAATACACACATGTATATATCATGTATATCTATATTAAACTGTTACAGTATAACAATTTTTTCATACCTGTTGGAGTATTGTGTATCTTTCTCTGAACAATCTAGCTTTGTCATCAGCTGTTCCATGTAGACAAGGGGGAGGTAATCCAACAGTACTATTTCTGTAAAAATAGAAAATAAAACTAAAATTTTATCTTGACTTTAATACAGTTTTAAATCATTCAAGCAATCTATTTAATTTGTGCTTATGTCATCAATATAAATTGATTAAATTAGTATTTAGTGTATAAAGGTATCAAATATACCACAAATAAAGTCCCAAAACTTCAAAATCCCACTACATAGCTCAGTTGGTAGAACAGCAGATCATACTTTAGGCTTTGAAAATTGGTAATAACTATTAAAAATATTTTGTTTTTTAAAATGAAAGTCAATTCTAGTTGCTTATTGCTATATATGTTTCTTTAATTATATCTCTTGACTGGGATGTAAATCCCTGTTCAATCAATGTTTACCTGCAACATTACAAAGACATTCATTTCATTTCATCTCCAGTCTATAAGACAAAGGATTTATCATCTAGTGTTTTGTTGACTTCAATTTTGATGAAAGAATAAGTCTTTGGCTCAGGTGACTAAACACAGGTTCTTCTGATCAATTGACATATCACCGGCCATGCCTCTTATGTTCCGACAAATGCCACCATCAAGGTATTAAAGCAGTGTCACAGCAACTAATGATGTACTAGTTTAAGTGATGTCATTAAACAGCACAATTCAGGCCAGCTTTTTATTCTTTTTCGTGTAATTCAAGCATGGGGACTATTATCAGAACATTGTTGGCGTGGTTGGCGATCATTCAATTGGCATGTGAAATCTAAAGTTCATTGTCGTTGTATGTGCTAGAGGCTTTAGTGCGAGTTATGCTGGGGTATACAAAATACTGTAAAATCATTAATTCTTGTGATTTCAGAAATTTCAATGTTTTTAATGGACACCCCAATCCAGGATTTAAATACCAATAAAGTAGTTTATATAACAAGTTTGTATTAACTAATACTGCTAACTGCAAATTTTGTCACCCAACTAAATTATTTCTTAGAACACTGAAAACTGAACACCTCGGAAATAAATATGTTCATGATATTCCAATACATACGGTATAAACTTCTTCCTCTCTGGAACATATGTATATCTTGGAACAGCAAAGGCATCAATGACACAAAATACATCATCTCTGTAATATAAACAATGACATGCATTTAGGTTGAAATTCACAAAATAAGGGTCATGAAAATAAAGTCTGAAAAATTAAGGTCACTGGGAATGGTGCTAACTTATGGATTGTATGATATCTGTTAATGTCTATAAAGACCAATGGTTTCACTGGTTTTGGAAAATGCCTTGGTTAGTTTCCATTATTATGTAAAAACATTTTCTGATTTCAAACTGATTTAATATATAAGTTTTCTCTTGGTTTAATTAAAAAAATATTTTGGTGATCTTAAATTTTTTTTTCTCTTCAAATTCTAATTTTTCAAAAAATCTGAAATTTATATTAGGCCTAAAAAAATACATGTGTGTTTCCGCTAACCCGACCGACCCAACTAAAAACAGACCGACTGCCGTTTTTTTTCCGGATTTTTAAAAATCCGTTTTCGTTTTTCGATTAAAACTCTACTGTATCAAAAACAAGTTGGCAAAACGTTTGATTTGTACATGTTTTTGATATGTGTTTCGACCACAATAAGCAAAATAACTTAAACAACACATTTATAATATAATTTTAACATAAAACATTACATACACATGCATAACATATGCTATTAAAAAAAAAAAAAAAAAAAAAACGACCTACCGACCCTTTATAATAATTCTATGTTAGCGGAAACTCACATATTTTTTTAGGCCTTAATGTCATAAATTAAAGAAGATCTTAAATTTCTCAAAATGTACTTTTTTCAAAATATATCCTATTATTTCCAAGGTCGTAAATTAAGGAAAATGTTAGTAATGGAATAGGTTAGTCAGTGTTTAATCTAGAATTTTTCTGAAGGGGCCATTCTTTAAAAACTTGCCTCTTAAACACCATAACATCAATATTTTTTCATTTTTGTAATGTTAAATAAGTCCCACTAAAACAAGGCATCAATGGCTCCATGGCACCTTCAAGAAAGAATACTAGCATGGCGACACCTTAAGGGGTTTCGCGGGAAAGAATGGAACAATCTAGAGGATTCCCATTGTATTCCAATACACATGCCTGTACAAAGTTTTCCAGACAATTAACCATTTTACTTTTGCATCTGCGACCTTGACCTTTCAATCAATGACCTTCATCTTTACAGCAAAACGACCGTTGTATCAATACCTACAATATTCCAATATACATGTCTTTATAAAAAGTTTAAAAGTTTTCCAGATAATTAACAATTTACATATTTTTTGTACCTATGACCTTGACCTATGAACTCATGACCTTCATTTACATCTCAAAATGAATGTTGTACAAATACCTACAACAATCCAACATACATGCCTATATACAAATGTATGTATAAAAAAATGATAATTCCAGATAATTAACCATTTTGATTTTCTGTTGTATCTATGACCTTGACCTTTGAACTCATGACCTTCATTTACATATCAAAATGACATATTGCGTACATGGGGTGTCCAGGTTAGGTTGGTACTCGTATCTACAGTGCTTGCCTGTCAAAATGACAAATGTTTAAAACAGACCTGGTGATGTCTTGATATAAGTGAAATATTCTGTACTAGGAAAATTAATAAATTAAGGTGTGGGGGATTGTGCTTAACAGGTGACCAGGTAGCTCAATACCAAAGCATTCTGTTAGTATGGGAAGGTCCCAGATTCAAAGTACACATATAGGTTTTCCATGTGCATTTGTCTCAGAGTCTCCTTTCTCTTTCATAGGCATTAACTACTAAGCAACCATTACCCCATTAAATGATTAAGGCCATGTTGTTTTAATAGATCTTAGTGTGAGAAAGGCTGTTAGTTTGCTTTCCAAAGGTTTTTGGTTTTCTCTTGGCACTCCAGTTTCCTCCACCATTTATGATATAACTGCCTTGATATAAGTGAAAATACTCTTGACTTTAGTAAAATAAAAAAAAAGTATTATATTATACTGGCATGTATCAAGACAATCAGTTCAGGAATGGTGGAATGGATTAAACAGTTTTACACCCAAGTCAAGATTCTTTCACTTATATTGAGATGGTCATTTCTGAGATGATGGGAGTCTAGAAATGATCTTTTACTTCCCAGACAAGATTCTTTCACTTGTACCAAGAGTTGGTGAAGTTAAGTATTGATGCTTCATACCCGTTAAGATTCTATCACTTATCTTGATGGGGTGGAGTAATGGTGTTTTATATTTAATTACTTCCCAGTCAAGATTCTTCAAGATCCTGTTTCAGGCTGTCAAATTGCTGACATCCAACCCAGCTGTATATTGATTGGTGGATTTAGTCTATGAATCATCAATGCTGCAACAGAAAATTAAAACAGACCACAAAGCAACGCATTCTATTCCAGGATAGAAGTAGATTTTAAGAAATACAAATTCTGATTAAATTATATAAATAAGTACATAAATATTTAAAAACTGATCAGTGATCAACATGATCAAATAGATGAATAAATGAAATCCATGATTTAAAATAGTTGTATATTCTGAATGAGTGGATCGATTGAGTGATTGGTTGAAATGTTTTTACATGTCTTTTATATTGAGACATCACCAGCTATTGGTGAAGTGGCAGATAATTTTGATGTTCTCAGGACCAGGTGCGGTGAGCTTTTTTTTATGTACCACACCTGTCGTGGCACGGGACATAAATTTTTAAGGTATCTTCATTTCTTAACATTGATTTCCTAGTAAAATAACAGCCAGTACCTATTTTCTAGTGGCTGGGATTGGAACCCACAATCTCCCACATATGGAGCAAGCAGTCCAATGATTGAGCCACTGCAGTGGTTTCTGAATAAGTGGAGTAACACTGTATAATACCCCGCTCAAGATTCATAATCTTATGGTATAAAAAAAGAGGTAAATTCTGAAGGTTTTAATTCTGAGAGGGTGGAGGAAATCAGAGTACCTGAAAAAACCTATTGAGCTGACAATGTAATTTTTATACTGTGAAGCTAAGGTCCTTGATGATTAAGTTGTCTAAATCGATAAAACACAAGCTTACTGTTACAGATCAGTGTCTCTCAATACCTAGGTTAGAATCTCACTTCTGAGTGGGAGATGGACATAGCTCAGTAACTGATAGAATGTTCTTGGAAATAGCAAGGTCCATCAAGAAAACACTAAAAGTAAGACTGAAAAATAAAGGGGAAACACACGTTGGGCTACTGATTATAGCAACACTCAGTGAACACCAAAAGGTGTTGAAAGTTGTGTATTGACACCTGATGTGATTTAATCAAAAGAACTGTGATGGCAGTTGGCCAGTTTTTTTTTGATCCATGATAATGCCATTAATGGAATAAAAGATTCAGAAAATTCTGAAAATAATCAGGTACTCCACCGTCCTGGCATTAATTTTTTTTACATTTTTGTCATTTATTTTTATTGTTTAATTATCTAAAAAAAAGCTTGAACTTAAAGCCGCGTCATTATCGAATGAGCTGCCTCATTGTGGATAGGTCAAAGTACCAAAGGACCAAATGAATTGCCAAGTTGTACATGGGACAACTGTTGCCGAGGGGCCGAGAGTTGGGCAGCTCAGTGTTTAACTTTCGACATGCCTGTGCATAGTAGCTTTTATTTTATTTGTATTTACTCAAAAAATAATTTGGTAAAGAAATGGTTACTTTATTATGGGTACGAATTCAAAGCGGTACGCTAAATCCTACCACACAAGTTTTTAAACTGACGTGCCGTAATTGGTCTTGTGAAGTTTAAAATGAATAGGTTGTGTGAAAATAAACGTGTGAAGATCAGAGGACAACCGTCAACTTGTGCGGATCATATGCAATTCAGATATAGAATATAATTCAGTTAACATAGTTGGACTCGTATACACGCTAATCTCGGAATTACTTCGAGTAATCACTTTGTCTGGTTTCACAAAGTTTACACATAAACAAAATACATGGTCTAACCGTCCTTACCTGACATTTTCATCTGATCATGGTGAATATGCAACGCTCAAAATCATTGTCTGATGTCTCCAATGTCCTCCAGCTCCATTTTCATATTGGCGGGTTTCACTGGTATATTCCGCCTATTGACAAGAGAACTAACGTGGCTATTCTAAGCGCACCTTTACATATTATATTATGTTCGTGTATCCGTAAATCTAAATGGACACTTGAATGGGCGTCATGTTTGATCTATGAACAAAATGGCTTCTTTGGTAGGTATCTCGAGATGCCGATCACTGATTGGAAAAGAGATGCATTGAACTTTGACCTCAATGAAATTGTACGACTGAACATTACATGCAATTTGGCGGGGTTTTTTGCGCATTGGAAGACAGGGTTGAGTTTGAACATTTACTATAAATTTTGTACATAAAATATAAAAAATATAAAAGTACCGTTATTTTCTTAATACTTTAAAATATATTTTTACCGACTTTCAAGTTGATACCTGAAGTGGCGTTTTCACACAAGCGGTTTTAAGAGACTGAATGCAGTGTGGAAAATTTCCGCCAGACTGCACGTGCTTAGACACGGATTTTTTTTATTTTGAGCGATAGGGTCAACTTTGAACACTTATAGTGGATTTTGTGTACAAGATAGAAAAAATATAAAAATACCGTTTTTTCCGTAAGATCTTAAACTTTTTTCGGTCAATGGACGACTTTTTTGTACAATGAACGGTTATTGAGCAGGAGTCGGTTAAACAAATGTCAAACAGATTTTGTTTGGGGAAAATCCATTTTTGGCATGTTTGACCCCAAAATTAAGTATGATCCATATTTTACCCAAAAATTTAACCAAGTTAGATAGCTAGATCGCATTAGACTCCATAAACTCAGAAAGTTTTAGCAAAATTTATAGTTTCCTTCACCTTCTTCCTCAAGATGCCATAATACGCGGCTGGAAATGAGAAAGTTGTCGCCTTTATCATTTCACATCCAGAGGATGTTCCGAATGAATTCGTCACTATCTTCTAGATTGTTCCATTCTTTACTGGGTTAGTTGTATTAAATTGAGGTATTTAATAATCATATGTCATACCCTTCCTCATCTTGTTCTGCATTACATTCCTGTACTGCTGTTTCACACACCGACTTGCTAATTAATGATGATGCTACTACAAATACAAAATTAAGACCTTTAATATCACAACAAACACAGTGTAGTTTGTCTGAATGTTCAGTCTTCCAAAAATCTTTAACCAAACATTTCAAGATTTGCCTGCCATAGTATGTTATATAAATGTTTTTATTTTATTTTGTATTTCACTTTTTTATATCTGCAATTTGAAATAAACCTAGGCAATGTGATTTGTAAGCCGGTGTATTAGACCACTTAGTCATTGAGACCCCCTCCCCCCCCCAATACGTGAAGGTAGTTTAATCTACATGTAGTTCCAATTCTATTTACTCAAACTATTACGATATATATATATATATATATATATATATATATATATATATCAGAGGTCCGGAAACCGAATTGGCAAATAAAACGCCGAATTGAAATTCAGTCATTCGATTTTCCCCCCAATAAACCTACTAAATTTTGTCTTGTCAATTAAGATTAATTCACGATCGAGTAATCAAGACTTTAAGATGAAGCCACATGTCCCACCGGTGTACAATCGGTGTGATAAGTAATCATTGACAGTGTTTAATCAACACAAGAGTTAATTCTCTAATCACTTAATTACCGAGACCATGTGTGTTCAACAAACCGTGTAAACAAAATCCCGTATGAGGCCTCAGTTTTATTGATGACTTGTTTCATGTTTTGTGGAGATGATTCAAACAGCAAGGTGAAACAATAGAGCAGAAAAGAATACCAAAATAAGCATTTTAATATTAGTTGGCTGTTATTCGAATCCTATTTGAATATTTGGCACCAAAAAGAAAATCTCCATCTGCTCTGGAACAGAGCTACTGTAGGCAAGCGATGTGGATTGCACAAGGCAGATGAACGAAATTACCTTACTATATATTCCTTATTCATAGGAACAATATTGACAATAATAGAATCATGATCTCTTTAATATTCTTCCATCTCTTTAATATTCTTCTAAATAA
Source organism: Anadara kagoshimensis (assembly GCA_021292105.1). Classification (NCBI taxonomy): domain Eukaryota; kingdom Metazoa; phylum Mollusca; class Bivalvia; order Arcoida; family Arcidae; genus Anadara; species Anadara kagoshimensis. The sequence goes on from CM037858.1 coordinate 57,504,522, forward strand.
ACCCAGATTTTTCTGATTAAGACCATGTAAGCAGTAAGACATGTAACATCCATATTTTTTTTACTTTAAACCGAAAAATAGTCGTTACCCACTCTGCTTTGCCTAACATGTATTAAAAGGACTATGAGAATATGAATGTTTTTTTGTTTTTTTTTTGTTTTTTTTTTTTTTTACCGCCAAATGACCTTGTCGACGTTTGTGAGGCCCTGCCAGAAATGGTAATATTTGCCGGACATGTCTGACAAAAACTTATTTTGACAGACGTGAAAAATCGCCAGTCAGACATTTTTTGTTTTCGGACATTTTCAATTTTTACAACAGAAATATTAAATGGACAAATCAGTTTTCGGTCCGATAAAAGTAAACTACCGCTAGTCTATCTGTCTGTCTTTTAAACTCTACCTGACTTCACTAAGTGTATTGTCCTTACAATGTGTTTACCTGTTAACTACAACAGTATTAAGATCAGGTGATAGTTTATTAATCAGTAAATACCTGTGGACTTAAGTAGTCGCGTGCCGTGTGTCTATTCCTTTTGTTTCCCAGTCTGAATCATTATAACTTTCTTTAAACGTGTGTTTGTTTAATAATAAGTGCATGGTTGTAACTGTGTTGATTACGGAAGCCATAACGAGTGTCGGTCAAGGGTGACGGTTTGTTATCAAAGAGGTTCCACGCGGGGTGTTGAAAATTACCAACTACGTGCTTCGTAACTGTTTCTTTATTAATAAATAAAGAAAAGTGATTAAATTCTATTTTAATAAAATTTCAGACATCAATATCTTTCATTCACATAAATATATTGGAACCTTGTCAAGCCATTCCCGATATATCGTGATTCGTGATACCTGAATTCCTATTTAGAAGCTCTCACGATAATTCTAATTACAATACTATTCGTGTATCTTCGGAATACGAAAATTCCCGATTGTTAGTAAACAATATGGCGGACGTGCAATATCAAGCATCATGGACAGTAACGAATACTGATAATAACAGCATATCACGGAAGCTTAGAAAAGCAGTAAACGTCTTAGTCTTAGATCTCACCTAATACACACGCAATAAACATTGTGGTGTAACAACGCACATGGATTAAAATTGGCAATCGCGGTAGCTCAAAAAAATAGGTTGGTTTGTTTGTAAAAATAAAATAATCCACAACATGCACGCATAGACAGCCCTGTGCCTTGCACAAAAAACAAAAATGATGTCCGACGGACTGGACCGAAGTTTCCGAAGCCCTGAATATATATAAATATATATATATATATATATATAGAGGATCTTAGACGAGTGGGGGTTTAATATGAAATTTATTAAACGAGTTTAATAATTAAATATGTCACGAGCCTTGGCGAGTGGCATATCTAATTATTGAACGAGTTTAATAAATTTCATATTAAACCCTCACGAGTCTAAGATTCTATATGTCACATAACTCCAAATCCTGAGGCATAATGACATGTACATATTATTTGATGCCATATAGAAACGGACGATTTTTATCTAGGTCAGACAAATCACCTCAAAATTAACTGCGCAAGTAAGAATATAGTTCTATTTAGTTATAGTAAAAGTAAATTAATCACCTAGAAAAAAGACATAATCAGAATGTAAGTTTAAATCATAATATTTTTCCGAATGCATCAAAATTATTTTTCAAAGAATCGGAAAGTCTTCAAAAGTCTAAAAATAAACAACAGACTGACACAGTTTTTATATGACGTCATTAGGCACAACCACTACGTAAATCAGAAGCATGATAACTGATTACGTCACAATCAAGTGGTATTACATGGGTGCCTGTGTAATACGAAAAATATTACACCGTTTTATTCCATCAATAAACAGGAGGGTTATGTGATATATATATATGACTGGCTTAACATCTTTTATTGGCATTTTGGACTTTTTATGTGTAATATGTGATGAATGGCTGTTTTAGATAATAACATCCCCTGACATGTTAACTTACATGGTTGTTTTTGTACAACTTCTATAATTTTATCTATACATTCTTCTCTCTGTATTTCACTAACCAACAACAGTACATCAACCAAATATTTACTGGCATCACTGAAAAAGAGAAATTTGAAACAATCTAAATCCAAAAGAGTACAGTTTTAAATTAAAATCTTGAAACTTTAAGTGTATCAGAATTTGATTTTGAATATTCAGAGTGTGTCTCAGTTATTGCAATGTGCATTTCGAAGAGGTGTTACAGAATTCTGTTAAATCTGCCATCAAGTGACTTTGAGTTGTCCGTAGTTTATAGAAACAATTTCAAATTGATATGAGAGTTCCAATGCAATTATTGGTTAACTAGTTTTCAAAACACTGCAAAATTTATATTAAGGAAATTAATTTTCACAAATTTTGCATCAACAAATCATTTGAAATTTTTTAAAGCTTTTCAGAAAATTCAAATGTAACACAAAGATAAGAAATAGGGCGGGGCATGCCACAATATGTTATGTATCGTGCCTACACTGTTCACAATATGATATGTATCACCATATATATATATTGGTAATGGGGTTTGCCACTATACTGTGTGATACCCTTAACATTTGTGTGGAATGATTATTGGACATGGAATATCAATTCACCTTTTCCCTTAAAAATGACGTTATTCAGGTAAATGTTTTCTAAAATGTCCTGAACAAACTAAGTTAAGGGGTGTTGACTATGTGGTAATGTGTGGTAAAACTCCATTGCAGCCAAAAACTTGGTTTTTTGTTTTTAAAAAACTTTTCATGCAACAGCTACGAACGGTTCTAAATGAGTGTTCCTCATTGAAGATAGCAGGTCACTTAGACTTTAGATTACCCAACTTGTCCAAAGTCTGAATCAGTGATGATACCACAGAAGCTGTTGATCCCATGTTAAACTTCGGTAAGTTGGAAGATTAATTGTCGTTAAAACTATGATTGTGAATCAGCCGCTGGCCAAATCAATGTAAACATTAGTATCCTCGACCGTCCGTGATTCGAGACTAATAGAAAACGAACTAAATTTGCTAACGGAACAAGAATTAGAGCTGAAAAATAGACAACTGATTTTTCTGGATAGTTTCACAGTAAATACCTAAATTATGTCTTTAATGCATGAAATCGTCACTGCAGAGACGATACTCGCGTATAATAACTGAAAACAAAAATGACCTCGAATCTTAGGACGCTCTCGATTTTAAGACGGTCGACGATATATCATAGTTTGGTTCTGTTTAGTGTTTACTATAATAGGTGTTATCAATATCATTCACAACAGTAACAATAACTTATAAAAATAATATATTCTGTATTGAAGACTGGTTTTGTTTAAGCGTGAGTTTTACTTGAAACGTCTCTGCCTAAATTTACCTTCTAAGAGTGAATCCATGCATTTTAAATGCCGAAGTTATTTCCGACTTCAATTTAGCAGCCATTTTCTTTTTCCCGCCAGTTCTATTTTAGGAACATTTCCACGACCCGGAAATGGAACTGATAAAAGACGTGTCATGAAATAGTTAGTTTTTTTATTTATTGATGAACAACAATTTTTAATATATTGTTATATTAGATATCATCTATATTATAATTATTTATATATTATGAAATAGTTTGATATTCGCCATGTTATTTTCTATTTATCGGTTATGTTTGCCTAAATTTTTGGGGAATTCCTACTTTCATTTTTGGCAGACCACAGATGAAAAGCAGGCATGTTTAACAGACATTATGATAATTAAATGTCGCTGTTTTTTTTGATAATATTAAATACTTTGATTTTCAAGTTTTTATTTTTGCATGAATATTTTTAAAAACTAAAGGCTAATATAGTAATATTTAAATAGTTTATTCTGATCAATCGCCCATATATGTTCAAGGCATGTTTTAAACAATACAGTTTAAATTGTAAAAATAAAATCATTTAGTTTATGAAATCCTTTCTAAATATCCAAACAAAATTGTGTTTTCTTCAAATGCTAACTTTCCCCGCTTATTGATGTTTTTCATCCCTTAAGATTAAAAAAAAAATTATAACGCAGCAAAACTGCTACAGGGATCAGAGACATATAATATATATGTGGGGACTGGACACCATCTATCCCATATCTTACCACAATGTAAGCCCCAGCTGTAAGTAGCTGCCAGTGTTTCAAGGCTGTAATGGTCACCATCAGTCCTTCCAGTCATCCATCAAATGACAATGTAAATTTTATTATTTTTTTTTTTTTTCAAATTGGATGGAAATTTACAATTTCTTTGATATTTTCTATAGAAACTAAACTAATTATTCGTTTTGTTATGGTAGATGAGAGACTTGGACATTTTGCACACTGCATATAATTCACATAACACATTTCATCTTAATAATGAACATAAATCCATTGACATTGTGACAAAAGTACTACTGTTATGTTTGCAGCCTTAAATCACCCCTTGCTCTCTCCAGATCAGAAGACGCATATGTGTGAAGGAATGTATGCATAATTAATTAGTTCACTGCAATCTTATTGTTTGATGTTTTTTAAGATAGCTACTGTTTTAAACAATGTGTCTTGTCAATATTTATTTTCAGACCAATTTACATTGATGTCTCTGTGAGCCTTGATGTTTTCTTTAGCATTTGTTGTTGTTTGCTGGAAAGGATTGCTTTATCATCTGCAAAATCTAAGTCTTCTAGTTGTTGCCACATTGCCCATTAAATACCATTCTTTTTGCCTTCTGTGGTGTTTCTCATGATCCAATTTACTGATAAATGGAATAGGAAAGGTGACATTAAACATCCTTGTTTAACTCCAGTTGCAACTTTAAGGCTGTCTTGTCTGTAAGCTGGCCTGCATTGATCACTCTGCATTTCTTGCTTTATTGTATGAGTTTCCTATGATGTTGATGAATTTTTCTTGAATACCATAGTGTTCCATCAGTTTCCAAAGAGTATTTCTATCGAGGCTGATGCAATTTATGTAGTCATGTGTTCCATGTAATGTTAAATGTTAAATTTATACGTAAATTTTATTCTTTTATTTTTAATAGCTTATTAATAACAGATTAAAGGTAAACTAAGAAAGTAGATGTTCACTGTATGTGTATGTCAGGAGAAGGAAAATCAACATTTAATACCAGGAATCAAATCTTAATGAAGAGTGTAAGCAGGCTTGGGTGTACTATGTACAGGGCACAGTTTTATAAAGGGAAAATTTGGTAAGTTTTAAATCAAACACAAACATTGATCCATATCTAAACCACAATCCAGCAAAGTAAAAACTATGCTACTTCATTTATCAACTTACATACATGTATGCCTTTATATGCAAATAGAAATCAAATTAGTTTTGCCAATAATTACATTTTTTCTGTGGAGTTGTTTCAACTTAATTATGCAAAACAAGGTATATGCACATGTTTGGATGCTTTTAAACTAGTCCCTCATTTTTCACTATATTCATCTTTGATCAAATATTGTAAGAGCAAGATGACTATCATATGATTTATTCTAATTTATATTAATACTAGTATCATGTGATTACAACATGAACATTGTAAAATTCACTAGGGTGGTTGGGGTGCGTGTGTGGAAATTTAGAGGCCTATTGAACCAACTAAAAAGTAATAGGCTTTTTTTGCCATATAAATAATTATGTACCACTGTTGCAACATAGTACTGGTATTTGTTACGCCTATAAAATTGTTTCAAAGGATAGTATTCACTAGTGATTTAGTTGCAAACAGAATAAAACCACCATTGATTTCTACTCTGTTTTACTATATTACATGACTAGTGATTTCATGTAATCTTTAATTTTTCACATCTGAACAAAATTTCATCTACGCCATGTTCTGCATTGTAGAGGTGTCCTTTATATAGAGGTGTTCCCTTATATATACATGTCCCTTGTATAGTGAACTTTATTTAGAGGTGCCCTTTATATAGATACGACCTTTATATAGATGTTTCTTTACATAGACATGTCTTTTATAAAGAGGTGTTCTTTATATAAAGGTGTTCTGTATATAGAGATGCCATTTGTATAGATATGTTCTTTATATAGAAATGTCCTTTATATCAAGGTGTCTTTTACAACATAGAAGTGTCCTTTATATAAATAGATGCCCCTTAGATAATGGTGTTCTTTATAAAGTGGTATCCTTCATATAGAGGTGTTCTTTATATAGTGGTATCCTTCATATAGAGGTGTTCTTTATATACATGTATATGTCTTTTATATAAATATGTATATAGAAGTGTCTTTTGTATAGAGGTGTCCTTTATATACAGGTGTTTGTAATTTATAGATGTTCTTTATATAGAAATGTCTCTTATATACAGGTGTTTATGTATAGAGATGTCCTTTATATAGAGGTGTTCTTTATATATATAGGTGTTTTTAATATAGAAGTGTCCTTTATATAAAGATGTCCTTTATATAGAGGTGTTCTTTATATATAGATTTTTTATATAGAGGTATCCTTTATATAGAGATATCCTTTACATAGAGGTGTTTTCTATATGGTGACATCCTTTATGTAGAGACATTCTTTATATACAGGTGTTTTTATATATAGGTGTTCTTTATATATAGGTGTTCTTTATACAGAGGTGTCCTTTATATAGATGTGTCCTTTATATAGAAGTAACGTGAAGGTTGTCTCTAAATACCTGTTTTATCAGTAAACATTCATATTGTTGTTTATCTTTAAGTGTCAATATTGGAGATATCTAGTTAGATATAATCCTGATCTACAGGTAACGATCTACAGGTAACATCTACCTGCCAGGGGCTACAAACTTTGTACCAGGAACTTAATATTTACACTTGTAAACTTCCTCTCAGTGTTAAAGGTTTCAGTTTTTTCCCTTTAACATTTGGATCAATTCATTCTGAAACTGTAAGTTAAGTTTTAATTTTAAGATCATGAAAATATTTTAATAAATAAGTGGATTACTTTCAGTTTTATCACTTAGGGTACATTCATATTGACACAATATTCAGATTAATTATATCAGCTGATTCATATTTGAAAAGTATCACATGTACACATGGTTGTGAAATCAATGAAATTAGAATTATCAATATACATGTATATGTATAATCATACAGTAAAACCTGCTATAGTAATCACCCCTATATAAAGACCACCTGTCCATTAAGACCACTTTTTAAGGTCCCTTTGCTTCATATTTAAACAGAAAAGAACATTTATAGAAAGTCCATATCTCATAATAGGTCCAATGTGTGGTTTTTACACTACAGACCAACCTGCCTTAAAGGCCACCTTTATATAAGGGTCATCTGCTTATAAAGATCAGTAGAATAGTATCCCAATTTTTCTTTAGTCATATTTTTTGGACCTGTATATAGAGGCCACCTGCCCATAAAGCCACTTTTACTAGTTCCCTTGGGTGGTTTTTATAGATATGTTTGACTGTATTTGTTTTTATTTTTGGACATTGGGGACTTTTATTATTACATACTTATTATTATATATATGTCTTTTTCAGTATGTTTCTTTTATTTTCTCCCACCATTTCATAGGATGTAATTAAACACATGATTTATATTAAGCTAATAATCAGTTGAATGGCCTACCTTTATTTTTATCATACACATTTGATTGTGAAATCATTTAATTTGCATATGTATGTGTACCTTTGATAAAAGATGGTTCATGTATTATAATATTGATTCATACAAGACATAGTTTATTTATATAATTTATGGTAGATGTACTTCATTGGCAAAATAATCTATGGGGCAAAAAACCACCATGCATAAATCAAGTCATATTGTGTAAAGTAATCAAAAGGGCCAAAAACCTGTATGGATATAAATAACTGTATATTGTTGTCTGAGGGCAAAATATTTTTTTAGACAAAGTGCAAAGATGGATAAATGATGTCATATTTAATCAAATTAATCCACTTGGTAAAAAAACATGGAAAATTAATATTGGGTTAATAAACCAATTGACGTATCGCTGGCCATGCCTTTTATGTTCTGACACTGGCCACCATCACGGTACCAAAGCAGTTTCATGGCAACTAATGAGGTTCTTCTGTTGGTGACATCATTAAACGACACAATTCAGCCTGAGTTTTTATTCTTTTTGCGTGTAAATCAAGCATGGCAGCCCTTTATTGTAACATTGTGGACGTGACCGACAATCCTTCAATTGGTAAATAATGCATGTGTTCTTGTCAAAAACCAGAACATACAACAACAATGATCAAATTCAAATAAACCATGAGAATACCAAACTTCTGAATCTTGATGGGAACAGGACAAAGTTACAAAATGGTATTCAGTGGCATGGTACAGATTCCTAACCATCCAATTTAATTACAGCCAGTTGTCTCCCTTCCTATATTTGAGACCATCCATAACACAGATAATTTACTACACTTTATGTGATAATGTTTGAGTAAGCCCACAGACTGATATAAACACAAGATAAATTACTTTTTCTGAAAAAATTATCACTGATCAATGATAAATACATTTTATTTGTGATAAACTTAGATTTGAAAATATTTAGGTTATCTAAAACAGTCCTAAAATAAATATCATCGCCAGGTAAACTTTACATCATATTTATCATGTTTATCACCAGTGTATGTTTTATAGAAAATCATACATGGTGGAATCCACATCATATGTCATATAGGACTGAGACCCCAATATCAGATAGAGGGCTTCAGCTTTCAACTTACATCTATTAAATAAAAAACTGCATTCCTCCATACTCCATAGAACTCCTCTCACGGCATTCACTAGTGCAAGAACTGGTATATCTCTATTTAATTTATCAGTGTAATTGTTGACTGTTAATGGTTTTTCCCTAGTAATACATAAATCTTTTCATCAAACGACATTTTGTGTTCCATTGTTTAAATTTACCAGCTTAATCTGTTAGGATCATTGAGGATATGGTAGCTATATTATATGTTAAATTAACATGTGTAGTTTGGAAAGTGTTTAGTTAGGGAAGTTACATTGTATAATCCTGATATGCTGCTTTTATTTTGGATGCTTTGACATCTTTGTTTGAAATACCAATATTAACTCATCATTTAGCTACATACATTTTTCTTTGGCAATCTTTGAATATGACAGCTCAAACAATCAGGACACCTTTGAATATGACAGCTCAAACAATTAGGACCTAGTTGTTCAAAGCTTGATTAGTTTACTTAATGATAAGCACTAATTCAAATCATAATTAAACAGCAACATTATTGTAAAATTGATAGTTTATAATATTCTGCTTTAGTGTGGTGAAATTCTATTCACTTTCAAAATTTTCAACATTTCACAACATATTTGAAATTATGCAAAGTTAAAATTTTGACTCAATTGATTAAACTGACTAAGCTTCGAACAACTGCATGGCTCCAGAATATACTCTTTAAGCTAAGGTCAACCAGTCAAATCTGATGAACTTTAAGTATTACCAGTAATATTTCCTTGTAGTAGTGTGTAAACTGTATTTTAATTACTATTTTTCCCTATTTCAGTAAGTGGACAACATGAAAACCAAAGTGAAAAAAAAGATACATGTTCTTCTACTTACATTGTTAACTTTACATACAGCTGTGGTAAGTACATTAATTTTATGTATAATATGTTAAATTATTTGATTGATAGCTGGATGGATTGTTGGATTGATGCCATATCTTGGCTATACACGTGTGTTTCAGTTTTGATGTTCTCTTGCATTGCCTTTCGTAAGTCAGGGTCAAAAGTGAAGGTCATGGGCTAGTTTTTGTCTTTGTGCTTTTGTTACACCTTTGGTCATTTATGAATATATTTCAAGGCAGATTTTAATTGTTGCAATGTTTTTTGTTTTGTTTTTTACTTCTTGACTTGGATGTTAATATTTTAGGTATTGAATATGTTAATATTTTCAGTGTTGAATACATGTAATTATGTTTTGCATGTTGTACATTACTTTTTTCTCTCTGAATTATGTTTTAATGAGAGAGTTTTTTTTGCTACACAATTTCATTATGTTATAAATTCTGTTTTATGTAGTCTACAGAATACAATAAATTTAATAAAATTTGGAAGTACCGGTAAAACATTTCAATTGGCCGTTATTTATCGGGTAAACATATGAGGTCCAATGGGTCTTTTGTTTTTTTTACAGATACAAGGGGCATCACCTAAAAGCAGACAACCTACTCCATCTCAGCCAACACAAAACAACAAAAACAGTAACAACCCTCCCTTACATGAAGGTAACAAAGTTAAGGATTTTAATTATTTATTTTGTTTATAATATCCTTTAAGTACATTTGTTTTGTTTATCTGCACAGCAACAGGAAGAGCATTATAATGCTGTTTTTTAATATTCCCAGTGTGACTGTATGACTAGTTCTAGTTACTGTTGGTGAAAGCTCATTGGACAAATACAATTTCCTCTATTTTGGTGTTATTGATAAAACATCATATTAAGGAAGTTTACAATCATTTTTGATAAAAACACATTTATATTTAATGCTGCAAACAAAATCATACAAAAAATCACACAATACATTATTATGCCCCATGATAACAATTATCTGGGATAATGGATTTTATTCTGAACATGATGTATAATATATTTTCTGTTGCTATATATCATAAGTGTCTTGATTGTATCCATGAACTAATGTTAGCCATTTAATCACTCAGCAAACTACCCTTATTCAAATACACTACTAATGCACCCAGTAAATTAACATTCTGAACAGCCTCAATCTAATAGTGTCAAATATCAATGTTCCATAAAAAGTTATCTACAACGTATAACACATTTTCAAAATCCAATTACAGTCAAACCTGCCTTAAAGGCCATTTTTATATAAGAGCTACCAGCATTTAAAGGCCAGTAAAATTTTATCTGAATGGTTCTTTATTCATGTTATTTGAACCTGTATGTAAGTGTCACCTCTATGTGAGGGTCGCCTGCATTTAAAGGCCAGTAAAAGGTTATCCCAATTACTCTTTATTCATATTATTTGATCGTGTATATAAGTGCCACCTTCCCATTAAGGCCACTTTTACTTTTTCCCTTGGATGACCTTTATAGAGGTTTCACTGTACATCAATAAAATGAATTTTTCTCTCTCTTTCATTCCCTCTCTCCTTTTCTCTTGCCCACATGATTCAAAAGTGAGTTAAAAAAGAGATATTTAATGAGGATAATATAGAGGTAAACAGGAGATTCTATATTCATTATCCCTTCTATAAGGGCACAATTGTTTTTTGGGACAATGTAAGATGTATTTTTTCTACTTTAATGTGGGGACATTGTCCCCCTTTTCAGTGATTTAGCTAAAAATTGTCCCCTGATCAATCTCTCTCTCTCCCTCTCTCTCTCTCTCTCTCTCTCTCTCTCTCTCTCTCTCTCTCTCTCTCTCTCATAACTTACAGCAAATACCCATCATTCAAATGACTGATTTTTTTCTTCAGCTTCAATATTGATATCAGAGTTGTTTTTTGACCCATCAAGCCATGGTCAAGGATATATTGAATTGTACGGAGAAAAGAACATGAGTTTAACAAACTACAGTATTGTAATATATGGAGGACCACACTTCAATGTCTCAAAAATAAATCTAACCGATCAAAGGTCAGTATTATTATTTCTTATTACCTGGGCCCTGTGAGATGGAAATCTGGTGTTTTTACCCATGTGGGATTTTCTCATCACCCTAGGGCTGAGATAGCCTCAGATAGGCTACATGCTAGGCCTAAATAAGCAGCTGTTATATGTGACCCTAGAAGCTTTTAATGGATTTTTTAAGGAATATATATTTGATTCAGAACTCAACATCCTCGTTCTGGAACAAATATATAAGACCTTAAGTTGAGATTTCCCTATCTCATATAACCAGTAGCAATAGATTCTATTAATGTTTTGACTATCAGGATTTGGTTTTGTGAAATACCAGGCCACTTCAGTTAAAATCCTTAAATCCAACATACGCTATCGCTCTAGTTTTTATGACATTTTATTATCGAAAGTCTGAAGTAATTGATGAAATAAATAGTCATGTTTAGCTCATGATGCTGCTGATGCCAAGATGATGGTGATTTATGTTGCTAATGCTGATACTGATGATGATGATGATGATGATGATGATGATGATGATGATGATGATGCAAAGGTTCCATAATATCTATATTTTAGATAATTTTCTATTGTTTATTTATTCACAAAATGATTGATATAATAAATGATAGTTTGGTTGATATAATAATTTTTGTTAGTTTTAGATATATACATGAACTTGAAATTCATGTTGATAATTAAGGTTATATTAGACAAGTTTTTTGTAGATTTTTCAAAAATAATCCCATATTGTCATTACATATATAAGATGTATAGCCTACTGTGAAAAGTGAAAGTACCAAGTAAAAAGAGACTAAAAGATCATTAAAAAAGCATGTTTTGTTTTTATGGCAATATATATATCATGTTTTTAACACACACACACACTACACACACACACACACATACACACACACACACACACACACACTTCATTGTAAATTCCATCTTCGGTGTTTTATAAAGTGTAATCATGCTTACATTGTAATGATAGGCACTGTTGTTAGACAGACAAAATAATAATTTTCACTGGAGGACTAAAACACCATGTTGCCTTTCATATAAGAATCTTATTGATTTAATTCAGTTTTAGCTTCAAGTTTTTAAGATTTAGTTAAGTTTGGCTAACTCAAGAAAACATTTGGACAAAAAGACAGTAAAGTTTGACTTATTTCTCTCAACTTTTTTTTCAGAGCTCATTCTGATGGTGCTTTTGTGATTGGTAGCCTAGACACCCCAAAAGTGGATTTAATCACAAATACTAGTATTCTGTGTGGAAATGTGTCCATATTGGCCTTGTACAGAAACTTGGATAAAGGATTTAATGGCACTTTCAGTCTTACTAAACCTGGACTTCAGGACTATGTGATATATGGAATAGATAATGTTGAAGCTTATAAAAAAGAACTTAGAGTCTTGACATCAGAATCAACTGTGCTGTTAAAAGACAGAGATGAGGTTTTGTACAGTAATGGTTCTTTCAGTAAATGTTATAGTTCCAGCTCACGTGATGTCCGTGGATTTACATTAACTAAACAGACACCTGGTATGGATATATTTTTTATATCATTTGATTATTTGGTTATGTAGGCATATGTTTGGGGAGGGGTGAGAGTGATTGGTTGGGTCAGTGAGTGACTGGCTGACTCGATGTGAGTATTTGAGAATTAGTGCAAAGTGAGTGATTTGTATGTGAGAAGATAGATAAATGGTTGAATTTAAAGGTTATTAAGCCCTTTGGTTGATAGACAGTGAAAACATTTGAATTTTCAGAAACAAAGTTGAACTTGGCTATTAATTTGATGATGCAGTTAAGTGAATGTGCATGCATGCATGTAGATGGGCATGTGGGTGTTTAGGTAGGTGGGCAGGAATACTTTTGTTTTGACTGTCTTTTCTATATGTCTGCAGATATTGAACTGATATTTGATATGTGAGTCTACCATCATGAGTTACAGATCAAGTTCAAGTTTTGTTACAGTTCACTGATTGTTGACAAATTTATTGGCCTTGAACCTAGAAAATTTCTTTAAAATAACAGTTTTACAGACTTTTTTTTTCCCAATTGCTGTTGATATTGAACTAATATTTGATATGTGACTCTACTATCACGAGTTACAGATCAAGAAATTAATGGTTTTTGGACTTTGTGTAAAAAATAAATCCATAAAAACAAGGTTTGTAAATTTTACATTACTTTTTAGGCAGGAAGAATTTATGCCCAAAAGTTGAGCCTGTCATCAATGAAGTCAGTCTATCAGAAACAGACGATGGATGTTTTGTGGAAGTGTACACTCCAATGAAGAAGAAAACTTTGTTAAATTCCTATATAGTTGTAACTTTTACACAGAATGACACAGATATAAGACACAATGTCTATGATTTGTGGAACCATGTAGCAGACGATAATGGATATTTTCTCTTAACTGGCAAAGGAGATCAACACAACACAATGAAGCTTGATTGTTCTCAAAGTTTCAGTGGTACAGTTTCTGCAGTTGTCATGTATCAGGTATTTTATTATAAAGTCTATAACATGTATAAGTAAAATCAGTCTTAATATATTTGTGGTACTGACAATTTGTATGTACCACCATGTGAGTCAATTCCATTTTTCATTTCAAATAAATTATTTTTATTATTTCTTGGCACATCAAATTTGGCTCTAGTAAGCAGATTTTTTAAAGTTTCAAGTTGCCATTTACTTTATAAAAAAATCGTTTTCATATTACCATTTTCATTTGTTGACTACAAGTTAATGAAGGTACATAAGTTCTAATGGGGGTTCTCCACTGTACCATGAGATACCTTCTAATGTTTATGAGGAACACTTATTTCCAATAAATATGGAATCGCATAAGATTGTTCCCGTAAAAACAACCTTATTCTTGGATTTTTTGACATTTACATTTTCCAAAACGTTCCACGTAAACAATATGAGGTATTGATCAGGTTGTACAGCAGCATACCCCATTACTATCATCATTTCTGTGGACGGGAATTATATGTCGTTACCAACAGAATGTTATTTAATGTTGTGCATTGTTATATCCTAGTACTTAATTCTTATATTTAAATAGACTTTTCCTTTCAATTCCATTGTTAATTATGTATCATCCCATCAACTATGGAACAATCTTGTATGAGCGCATAAGATTTCACTGAAAACAAATTTGAAATTAAAGAACATGGAAACTACCACTTGGTAAACATTTGGATGTTTGTGATCATGGACAGCTAAAAAGTTTTACTTTTTCTAAATGCATATATACGGACCATACAGAGGTTAAATAGAGAGGCAGAAAGGAATATTTTATTAATGTTTTAAACCCAAAACTGAATTGTTTACTATTTGCATTTTAAATTATCTCCATTTGTAATATTATCTCCATTTAGGATACATCTAACATAGTAGTTAAATTGCCAAGTTATAGGTACAATTAAAATATTTGTCTGGAACTGCAACCAGGATAAACAATTTAAACATTTTGCAATTATTTTAGCATTTCATCTCTTAAGGAAATTTTGTGTTTTCATTTTATATTGTGTCATTACTAACATTTTGAAAATGTGACATTTGAAGATTTATCTGTATTTTAGGTTACTGGAAATTTGACAGATTTTGTACTGAAACTCCCAACAGACTTCCATCTTCAAGATGCTTTACTGTTCCATACTGAAGATACAGAACCAAACAAAAATACATCAGTCTTAATGTCAAAGTTGAAACAAAATTCTTCATACTTTATAAAAGATGTGACAAAATTCCAGGTAAATAGTTTACAGTCAGGATGGTCAATGTTTTGTAAATTAGACAAGGGCCCTTTATAATTGTGAAAATTTGCAGTGTTATGACTAAAATTGTGAAAATAAAAAATACCATTTATGTTACAAAACTTATTACTATGATATATTAATCTCATTTGTATCCAGGTTGATTTTTAAGAGGTAATTTTAATTTATAATATTAATTTATGTGAAAAACACATAAGAAATTCAATTTTGAATGAAGCCTAATTTAGATCCCAAAAATGGACCAGCCAGAGCCCTGAGTTTACACCTGTCATTTAGGTGCCTTCCATGAGACACCTCATCTTTACAGCAAAATCATTACAAACACATATGAGATTTGAAATACATAAAATTACTTTTTAAAGACATCAAATATCAAATTCAGTGATTCTGCTGTTAAAATCTCCAATATGTAATCATTTCTCACACCATTTTTAGAAGATTTGTTCATTAGTATGCCTTTATTTCTACATATTTAATTTGGCGGGGTCCATTGTATTGAGATTACACATCAGTTTTGTCAAATTGGGACTTAAAGGACATTCTTAGATTTTAAACAATTTCCACTGTATTTCTTTGTTTTTAATTACATGTGCATTTAGTTTAATTCTAATGTGATATAGTAAATAAGGTTTATTATAGCTTGTTCCATCTATTGTATCTTTCACTGACTTAGTTGTAGTAGTGTAAAAAGAAGGAGAAAAAATGCAGGGTCAGACTGGGGATCAAACCTTTGGACCTCCCACACAATAAGCAAGCACTATCTAGACTGCTACATTCCTTACCCTTTATTTTTGAGCTGCCCTTAGTTCCACAAATGAGAAATCTCACCCACATTTCCTCAGATTGGGTTTATATAGCCAAACAAAACATGACTAGTACACCACATCCAAGGGCCACACCAGCCACCAAACTGTAACAGGAAGGAGAAAAATACATGGTCTGCCCAGGTATCCAACCTGGGACCTCCCTCTCTATAGTAGAGTGCACAGCTCTACCAACTGAGATACCCAGACCACTGCAGTGGTATACATTATCTATTTAGGCCAACATTTATCAGATTATCATGTCAAATCGATACTTTATTTCCATTGAAATTGAAATTAATGAATATCAGTGAAAGATTACAAAATTTAATGATCTTACAATAATTCACTTGTAAAATCACTAAATTGTTTTATAATTGACAGGCTGGAACTGTTTCCATTTCAAGATGCAATAATAGTTTTAGACAAAGTGAGCCAACTCCAGGGAAGTTTAATATATGTAAAAAGTCATCACAACCATCTGGCAAACTAACAACAACGGCATCCCATACAGTGACAAAAACACCATCTTCAACAACTTCAACAAAATCAACACCAACTTTAACAAAATCAACACCAACTACAACAAAATCAACACCAACTTCAACAAAATCAACACCAACCTCAACAAAAACAACACCAAGTTCAACAAAATCAACACCAACTTCAACAAAATCAACACCAACCTCAACAAAAACAACACCAACTTCAACAAAATCAACACCAACTTCAACAAAATCAACACCAACTACAACCAAATCAACACCAACTTCAACAAAATCAACACCAACCTCAACAAAAACAACACCAAGTTCAACAAAATCAACACCAACTTCAACAAAATCAACACCAACCTCAACAAAAACAACACCAACTTCAACAAAATCAACACCAACTTCAACAAAATCAACACCAACTACAACAAAATCTACACCAACTTCAACAAAAACAACACCATCATCTACAACAAAATCAACACCAACTACAACAAACACAACTCTTAAACCAACAACAAAAACAACACTGATACCTAAATCCACATCAACAAACACAACATCAAAAACAACACCTAAACCACAAACAACTACAAAATCAACACAGACAGATACAACAAAATCAACACAAACTTCTACAACAAAATTAACAAAATCAACAAAAATATCATCAATACCTTCAACAAAAACAACACTAAAACCTACAGCAAAAACAACACTAAAAACAACACCAAAACCAACAACAAATAGCACTCAAGACACAACAGCAACATGGAAAACAACAGCAAAGACAACACCGAAACCAACAAGAAAAACAACAAAAATACTGACACCAACAACAAAAACAACACTTAAGCCAGCAGGAATGACTTCTAAAACAACAAAAATGGCAACAACAACAACAGCAGCACAGACAGTAACCAGTAAAGTACCAGTAACAAGGCCACACACATCAATATCTGTGTTTATAAACGAGATCCACTTTGCTACCAGTGGACAGATTAGCTTCATAGAACTAAATGGTAAGTTTAACATAATGTTCAAGTCTAGTGTGAAGTCTCAAATTTTACCAGAACAAATGTTTTTGTTAGTTACATCAAATGCTCAAATAGCATTATAGCATTATATATATTAAAAATCTATTAAAAATGGTGTTTATAAATAAATAAATAAATGGTTGTAATGATAATTACAATGCAGACGCATGTATATTACTAATTACAATGTGCAAACATTTAAGTTTTCAAAGTTTTGAAATTTGCTTTTTTATCCAGCAAATGTGTACTTACATGTATTTTAAGCATCTGTATGTCACATGTTGGTGTCATTTCTTCAAGTTCAAGGTCCTTTGTGCCTTTTAATATTTAGTTAATATTGTACAAATATCATTCTTTATTTCATGATGAAGTGTCTAGCTCCAGTTTCACAACCATTACTTTTCTCTAACGTGTTGTTTCAAAAACATTTTTAAGCTAATAACATATATGTTGAAAATTAATATGTTATTTGTAGTACCATAAAAATTACTAAAAGTTGCCAGATTGATGTTGGAGAAAATCTTAGTTAAAGATTGATTTTGAAAATGGACCAAGACTAAAGTAATTTGGTGACATTTTATTGGATGTAAATATCACAACCTTCTCACTTAGTGTCTATTTATGTTTACAGCAACTGGAGATTACCATAGTTTCCGGCCCATGGAATACTCAGTGGTTATAATAGATGGAACCTCTGGAGAAATGTTATACTTTATAACAACTGGTAAAGGAACACAAATAAACAATGGACTATTAATAATGAATCATACATCAGTAGCAATTAAGGTGTGTTCTAAACAATATCATATGTATTCTTATGTGACAAGCTGGACTTGATATGTGACTAAAGCTCATTTAGTAGAGCATCCTGCTAGTATTAGGAAGGTTTGGCTTCTGCCATGGCTGCTTGACTCCCCTTTTCATATTACATTTGGGAGATATACCCTCTCTTGGAAGTTACTGACCAATAGATTGGACTTTTATATTTTTAAAGATAATTACCAAATTGGCTAGTTTAAATGATGGGCTGTCAGATCTATCTGATGATTGATATATATCCTCTCAACCTCGGCTGTCAGCAAATAATTATTTATCTGTTTGTCTTATTTATATATATTGTAGAGCAGGACACACACACACACACACACACACACACACACCATACTCACACACACACACACACACACACACAGAATTGTAAATTGTTAATCAATAAAAAATAGATTTAGAATTTCATTATGCCAATGCAGTGAAGGATCTTTACTAAGTGTTCTTCAAATTTAAGTTCTTAAAGATTGATAAACATTTTTCATTACAATATTTTTTTTCAAAATTAAATTTGAAATATCCATCATGTTCTAATATTTTTATTTGCAGAATTTTCCAAATAAAAGCTTTGCAGTAGCCTTGTACCATAAACAGATGAAAAAGTCAGACAGCATTAGAGATAAGTCTTTGGTTGATGCTGTCGTCATCAAGATTAATGATAGGAAAATGAACACGAAAGTTACAAAGATGATGCATTCAAATGCCACAGTGCATTTTGATATGATGTAAGTTATAACCAAAAAGTTGATTGGCTTCATCTATGTTTCTGTTTTATTTATCTAAAATATACTGAAGTATAGTTTTATCTATTGTACTTCCTGATCTTTCTTTGAACTATTTGATTCAATCAATGTCAGTTTAGAATTTGTCATATTGTTTTAGAAACAATTCACTATTTATTTACCGCTACTGGGGTTGTCATGTTGTGACACCAATCACCAATATTATTTAACTTTTTCTAGTTAAATTTTTGTGAATAGATTGTTATCAATTTATTAGCTCACCTGAGCCAAAGGCTCAGATGAGCTATTGCAATCAACCATTATTTGTCGTCTGTCATGCATCGTGCGTCTTGTGTCATGTGTAAACTTTACATTTTAATCTTCTCCTCCAAAACTACTGGGGTAAATTTGATGAAACTTGGCAATTATCATGCCTGGGTAACAGCCTTTAGAAATTGTGTTCGGGGTTTGGTCACGCCCAATAAGATGGTCGCCATTACTAAAAATAGCAGAAAGACAAAAAAATCTTATTCTCTGAAACCAAAAGGTGCAGGCAAATTTTGATTAGATATTTAGATTCAGCATACCTGGGAACATAAAAATTGTGTTTTCCATGAAAATTGAACGAAAAATAGGTTACACGTTTTTTGCGTAAAATTATGTAATTTTGAAAATAAGACATTTATTGTTATAACTCAATAACTGAAGATAATTGTATGGAGTTTTCATTGTTGATCTTGTCTTGCTATTTTCTTCCAAAAGATGTCAAGGTCATGTCCCTGTTTTTTACCTTTGATAAAAAATGTTATTTTTAAATATTTCAGGTGATAATGGCATGGGATTTTCAGTTAATTGTAGGTATTGACATGACAATCATTTTGATATATTAATAAAGGTCATGAGTTCAAAGGTCAAGGTCAAGGATGCACAACTATTACCGTTATAGTTGATTATCTGCAAAACTATTAACTTTTTGTATAGGCATGTATATTAGAATATTGTAGGTAATGGCACAATGGTCATTTTGATATATTAATAAAGGTCATGGGTTCAAAGGTCAAGGTCACAGATGCAAAACAATACCGAAAGGGTTAATTATATCGAAAACTATAAACTTTTTGTATAGACATGTATATTACAATATTGAAGGAATTGATTTACCAATCATTTTTATTATAGATAAAGGTCATGGGTTCAAAGGTCAAGGTCACAGATGCAAAACAATACCGAAATGGTTAATTATCTAGAAAACTATTAACTTTTTGTATAAACATGTATATTACAATATTGTATGGATTGATTTAACGATCATTTTAATATGTAGATTAAGGTCATGGGTTCAAAGGTCAAGGTCACAGATGCAAATCAATGCCTAAATGGTTAATTATCTCGAAAACTTTTAACTTTTTGTATAGACATGTATATTGGAATATTGTAGGTTTTAATTTAACGATCATTTTGATATATAGATTAATGTCATGGGTTCAAAGGTTATGGTCACAGATGCGAAAGAATACTGAAATGGTTAATTATCAAAAAAACTATAAGCTTTTTGTATAGACATGCATATTACAATATTGTAGGAATTGATTTAATGATCATTTTTATATATAGATTAAGGTCATGGGTTCAAAGGTCAAGGTCCCAGATGCGAAAGTGTACCAAAATGGTTAATTATCTCGAAAGCTATTAACTTTTTGTATAGACATGTATATTGGAATATTGTAGGTTTTGATTTAATGATCATTTTATATATACATTAAGGTCATAGGTTCAAAGGTCAAGGTCACAAATGCAAAAGAATACTGAAATGGTTAATTATCTCGAAAAATTTTAACTTTTTGTATAAACATGTATATTAGAATATTGTAGGTTTGATTTAACGATCATTTAGATATATAGATTAATGTGGTGGGTTCAAAGGTCAAGGTCACAGATGCGAAAGAATACTGAAATGGTTAATTATCTCAAAAACCTATAAGCTTTTTGTGTAGAAATGTATAATACAATGTTGTAGGAATTGATTTAACGATCATTTTGATATATAGATTAAGGTCATGGATTCAAAGGTCAAGGTCACAGATGCGAAAGAATACTGAAATGGTTAATTATCTCAAAAACTATAAACTTTTCTATATAAACATGTATATTACAATATTGTAGGAGTTGATTTAACGATCATTTTGATATATAGATTAAGGTAATGGGTTCAAAGATCAAGGTTACAGATGGGAAAGGATACTGAAATGGTTAATTATCTTGAAAACTATTAACTTTTTGTATAGGCATGTATATTCGAATATTGTATGTAATGGCCTAACAATCATTTTGATATATAGATGAAAGTCATAGTTTCATACTTTTGTTTTTACTTTTTTAGCTGTTTATAAATAATTTATTGTAGCTAGAATATATATATATATATATATATATATATATATATATATATTAAACATATATTATATGTAGCAATCTCGGGACAAGGTATGATTAATTTGCAAAAATCCTTGCATTTAATTCTGCCTTACTGCTGAAAATTAGGAGTTCTCTTTAGTAAATGTTATTGACCATTGAACCTCTGCATGAGATATGTACTTATCCTCAGGTGAGCTTTAAGGCCCATGGGCCTCTTGTGTATTTTATTTTGATTTTTTTTTCAGGTATGTGAAGAAAAAATACAGCATAAGTCGATGTTCATACAAGGGAAGACGAGATTCTGGTGAATTTTCTTGGACCAAATCTACACGTAATGCTAAAAACGCCAACTGTCACGGAGTTCATCCAAATCCACTACCAGCAACAGATAATGACAGTAATGACAGTAAGTTTGTCTTATCAATTGAAATTTATCATTCAAGGAAATACACATGTACTTTTATATTATATGTTCCCCACCAGTTACTAAATATAGATTTGCTCACCATCCTTCCATCCATTTGTAGCACTAAGATGTTATATGTGTTGTCTGGGCAACTTCTCCTACAGATTTCTAGCAATATCAATATTACAAAAGGTCTGCATGTGATCAGGGGTTTTAATGTTTTTGAATTACTGAACATAAATATCTGTTTTAGGTCCACCTATGTTTATTCCCAGGCACCAGACATGATGACCACAAATGCCTGTTTTGAATTAATTAATTTTAATTCCAAGACTACACATGTGTTTTAAATTATTTAAAGCAATGCGAAGTTGATAAAAATAAAATTTTAATGTGGTTCAGCAACCAAGAACAAAAAACCAACACAAGAATGAAGCAAATATGAAAAAACAAGAAAATTATTATTAAAAAATGGGTCCACATTTTTACAACATGGTCAACACCTCTTAACATTTGTGTTGAATGCTTCTGAAAACCTTTTATTGCAAATGTCTGGAATAATGTTGTTTTAAAGGAAAATGTTAACTGATATGATTCCATATCAAATGGAAATGATCATAATTGTTCTGCACAAACTTTTTGGGGTGTCATTTGGTATAGTTGCAAAGCCCATTGTATTGACTTGATATAAAGTTATTTGTTTGTATATTACAGAGAATATCAAAGTTACTGTGGCAGTAGTTGTGACGTGTCTGGCTGTGTTCCTTGTAATTGTAGGTATTCTGGTGATATATATGAAGAGAAAACAGAAAGCAGTATTGTAAGTATAATGTATTTTTATCTTGAGTCTCTAAAAGTTATAAAATTAGTATTTAGGTTTTTATTTTGTTACCTGTAAACTCGGCCATTTTATATCAACATGACAGTTATATTAACAGTTTTAATGTGAATATGTCAAAGGCTAATGGGTTATCACAGTCTTTATCAACATGCTGGTTACATTAACCACTCTGCAGAACACAGAGTTGAGTCTGTTTAATTGATGTCTTATATAGTACCAGAAATAGAATCTATTGCTTATTGTGATGTCAGAGAAATCTCAACCCATGTTCAAAAGGCCTCTTTCTATACCAAATATATTTGAACCGGGGTTGAGATTTCCCTATCTGACACCCTATTTCACTTGTTATTATATATTTTGTCTAGAACTCTGCAAACCCAATATATCTGAATTTATGTTGAGATTTCCCTATCTAACATGACAAGAAGTGATTAATTCTATTATTAATAGGATATTTGTAGATAGTATATTACATTGTTTATTTACAGGCATTTCCACCTTACTCCACTAGATGATTATGATGAGGATCTCATAACCAACATGGAACCTGTTGACCAGGACGATCTGTTGATAGGAAATGAACCAACATTCAGTAATAACTTATATAATAAAATGCAAAGTTAACATACATAATGCACATTCACATTTTACTGGAAGAAATTCTGAAGTTTTTATTTATATGATTAGGAATATTAAAATTGTTATGTTCCTATTTAGCGCTTGAAGCAATTGAAAAGTTTCTATTGAGAATATGACTTTGTTATGTTCCAATTTAGTGAGAATATGGAATTTGTATTGTTTTATTTTATGTTTAATTATCATCTCCCTGTGTTTAAGACCAAATATAGACAGTGTTATTCTTATTTGAACAATAACCATGTACATAATTTTTATACATGTTAAGTTCAAGGTCATCTGCTAAAATAAATCACAAAATTTATATCAGCAGAAAGGTAACTTTGTTAAATGCAGTTTTCATGAAGCCAAAGTGTCCCTATCACAGTATTAGACAAAGAACTATTTTGTGATAGATAATTATCACAGTCCTTAACTCTTTAAGTGTTACTATATTAGGTTTTTACTTGTTCAATATCATTAAGTACACCTACATTTAGGTCTTTATTTTGTACAATATTTTACATTAGGATAATACAGTATTAATTTGTTCAGTTAGCACTATTATATGATGTCTTATACATATTATCAAATTGAACAAGTACCTAATGGTGTACAGTATTGCACAGTGGATAAAAGCTCTTGTCTGTCTGCCAAAAGAAAGTTTCAGATCTATGGCGTGAATATGTGCCGTTTCCATCAAGTATCAATTTTCCTAAATAAAAATTGTCTGTGCACTTAAATGAACAAAACTGATTTAAGTTGTAATTACTTTTACCAAATACATTGGCAATGTAATCACTGCATTTTATATTAATTCTTAATATATATGCATGGGAAATTCAAGCAAATTAGAAATGTATAAAAAAGCCAAAAGTTGAAAATAGTTTGAAAATATAAAATACTGTTTGAATTAATTTCATCGTAAGATCATAAAACATTCATACTTTCTAGATTGCTTTTACATGTATTTACCTCCATTATCAGAGCGCATTGAATATACTGAAAGAAATATTTAGTATTGAACAATCATGCAGTTGATATACTTGTATATACTGTAATCGGGAACTTTGGAACTTTATTGTAATTGTGTCAAATTATGATATTTCATGCTTGCTTTACAAAAATAAAAAAAATATAAAAAGACGTTTACCAAATACAGTCAAAACAAAAACATTAGGACCATAGGTATGCTCAGGTTAGTCAGGTATTTGTTTTAACAAGGATACAAGAAGTGTAGTAATAACAATGTTGTTTTGTACAGAAGGTTTTCTTTTTCCTCAGGTTTCAGTATTCACAAGTAACACTAGTTTTATTTGAACATTGACAAAACCATTGGAATTTGAAGCAATAATCAGGATATGTCAACAATATTCTTGCCAAATGATTTTTAGAAAACTTTCCCATACCTTTAGAAAATATTGTTTTTAGGAAATAGTTTTTAGGAAATTTTTGCAAATCTTTAAAAACATTATCAAATCTTTAGGAAAAAATTCCAAATCTTGAAGAAACATTGCCAAATCTTTAGGAAACATTACCATATTATCATTATTCAATTTTCTCTACACATCAGTGATAGATATAGAACGAGAACCATCATTCTAATGCAAAGATTTTGTAAACAGGATTTGATTGGACCCTGACCGCAGTAAAATCTACATTTTACAGTAGGAGTTATGACGTCGCATGCTGTCTAGGCTATGATTACGTAATGGATACACCTGCTTTTGTTTATAAAACGTAATGATTTAATTCATCATTGTAAACAAGGATTTTGTTATATTTAAATATCCATATTTATTCGGCATCTGTATTTCGAACAATAAAATTATTATACCTTTTGTGATAGAACTATATTTGGCGTAACGATGCAGGTCTACATTGATGAGCCTGTACTAAACAATGTCTAACTATAGCATTGGGCGTCTTCATTTATTCTTTATTCAAATAATTTCAGCATTATTTTTTTTGATTTGCATTAGAACGGAGATACCTATGTTACATTTGAAGAGTTTCGAACGTGGATTTTACTGTCGCAAATACCAGTTACATGGCTCTGCAAGCGCCGCCAGGTAGCACTAATTTTGCAACAGTAAATCCTCGTTTTACGTTCGGAACTCTTCAAATGTAACATTATTATCTCCTAAATAAACAGTTCATTATCTAAGTAGTTCAATAATTATGTTCACATCACATGTTTTTAAACTGTATTCTGTTTTTATTCATAAAAAATGCATACTCAGCCACACCATTGATTTTCCACATGTATAAACTATGCATGTGATCAATGACATTCGTAGCTAGTAAATTTGGTATTGGCCCTAAACACGGTTTTAACTAATCAATTGCAAATATAAATATATAGATACAAGTTGTATATCAATGCCTTATAGCTTATTTATTTTTTTGAAAAGTAATTTTACAAACATAATTTACTGGCCTTTTTTATTTATTGTAATAACTTTTTTATCAATTCTTTATAAGTGCACACTTTTGTAATTTTTAAATTGAACTATTGAATTAAGATCAATACTAGTAAATAAAACCTATGATCTTATTGCTTGATTTTGCAGAATTCACAAAACGATGATCCATTTCAAGAAAACCACAATCCAATTTTGATTCAGATATTTCAAATGCTAATTCTAACAACTTGCTATGAGGATTCCCTGTCACATTTTATTGTTAGTTTATTAAACTACCTTGACTTTGTTTTCAGAATTTATTATTTTTAAAATGCAATTTAATGCAATAAAGCGTTGTTTCAAATACAAACTGTAGATAAAATGGTGTATATATAAGAAACAATGAATGTAGTTACATTTTCAATACTAGTAATACAAATTGGATAATGATTATTTAGTTGCACAATGTAATTTCATAACTTTCGTGATTGAAGTGTTAATTCATGGTGTGTGTATGTGTGTGCAAACTCAATTTCCTCTCAAAACACATTTGATAATCAATAATGCAAAGACAAAATACCAAAAAATTAAGTAAACAAATAACATTGAATCTAGTGTATGTCTATGTAAATAATACATGATATGGATTGTTGTATCAATATATAAACCAAATTACATATATGATTTTATTTATATTTGCTTAAGAATTCTCTCTCTCTCTCTCTCTCTCTCTCTCTCTTTCTCTCTATGGTGTATGATGTTATGGTGATTTAATATTTTTTGTTTAAAAACTAATAGTGTGTATGTACCTGTGGTATAATTATAAGTACTGTACTGTGTAAAAGGGAGTGAAACATTGTGTATGTGTGACACACACTCATATAGTTTAATATCAAAACCGTAATTGACCTGTTACAGGTATGCAAAAGCTGCTGTCTCGGGGAAAACAACAATTGTTTTAAAATCAATTTCAACCCAGTACAAGTATCAACTTTGTTTCTACAATTTCAGAGAAAATTATGAGTTAACAATTACCTCAATTACTCCAGGTATTTCAACTCACTGTAGCCAGTGGAGCTAAAAGGACACTACAAAGTGTGCATATGTGCATTTTTATGCAATTTTATATCCATTTGATTTATGTGACCTTGTTTCTGTAAAAGATTATGCAAATGAAATGTTATTCTAAGGTTTTACTTGAGACGACAAGGACAGTTAAAAATAAAGTAGTAAGTTTAACCCTTGGTTGATTCAGATTCTTTCAACCATGAAAGTTGAAATTTAAGAGATGACCACTGTATCTATAATAATATTAAACTAAAAAGCATAAAAGACAGATTTATTTTGGACTGATTTAGTTCAAATTTGATATATAGAAAGTAGTTAAATGGCCAATTAACATACATGTTAATAACATGTTATTCTGAAATTTGTATGGTTTACCTAGTTTTTACAGAGTATTGATAGTAAAGTGTAACTTTTAGGCAAATTTTTCTGAATGTCTCTTATACAAGTACTTTGTCAAATTCAACGATATTTGTTGTTAAATAATTTTAGTTGCTGATTATTTGATATCGTGTCTAGCATGACTGTCCAAAATTTATATGCAAATGGAGCCATTTAAGCGGTACAGTGCCTATTGGGCAGATTCTGTGATAGGGATGGCTAATTGTTGGTGCTAATAATTTGATATGATTAAGAAGTTCTTGTTTATGTACAAACAGGTATGTCAAATATCTTGTTTATTAAAATTTTTAATTAATATATGGTAAATTTTATACCAAATTTTATATTGTAATTTTATGTATTGTATTTTTTTAAAATATTTGTCAATAAAGTTTATTTTAATTTTCATATGCGTTTTTATTGAGAAATTTTACCTAAAGTGTTACTTAATATACAAACACTTGAATTGCCAATGAATAGAAATTGACAACATAATTGCTTCTTTCATAGGTAGTGTTGTTATAAGTTAATCCTCTTATTTATGAATTTAAATGACAGATGAATTGTCAGTCAGAGAGTCAATTGACCAGTTGAATTATCAATTAAATTATAAACTTGCTTGCTAAATTATTTTTGAAACTACATCTCGGATATGCGATTTTGATTTTCCACTGATGCTGCATACTGGTCTGCGAATACACATGCACTGAATTAATAAGATGTTTCATTTCAAAGAAAAAATACTAACTTGCATTTACAAAAGTTTTTCCTAATGCCGGCTGCTTAAAAACGGCTGTTTTCCAGACTTTTTTTTTCAAAACGCTCACAGATATTGATTTGATATTTGGTATGTGAATCGCACATCATGTAGAATAAAAACTTGCAAATCGACTTGTGCACCCTGGTGCCCATTGATTTTTTATTGTCGAATTATATTTTTATTATTAAAATTTGCAAATGAGTCATGTTAGGCAACTTCAAATTTTTTAGTATCACACTTGTAATGTGATAATTAAACATTGTGATGTAGATCTAATAAGTAAAGAGAACATAAAGCAAACTAAAATTGATGGTCAAGATAGATGGGGAAAGCATTTAAGAATTCTATTCAGGTGTAAAGTACAAAATGTGTTTCCCTAAATCTTAGTTATTACAGGTAGTTCTTTCATTTTTTAAAAATAAGCAATATTCAACAGCATGACCTTTCCCTGCTACTGCTGAGAACATGTTTTGAGTTGACCCGAGAGATAACATACAGCAGGACCCAGTTGGTCAGAGCTTGATTAGTTAAATCACTGATTAGCAGAAATTTGAAACACAAATAAATCAAAATAACATTATGGATAACAATAGTTTTATTATTATTTTCTTTAGGTTTGTAGAATCTTTATTTATTTTCAACATTTCAACATTGAGTTCACAATTATGAATATATCTGCAAATATGATTAAATTAATCAGGCTTCGAACAACTGACCCCAGATTAGAAATTAAAAATAAAGTTGTATCTGAAAACCGCTTTAAATAAAGTAAAAATGGCGTTCAGTAGCCAATACTTTTGTAAGACTTTCTGTTGTTTTATGATGATATTTCCATGTACCATGCAAAATACATAAACATCAAAATTTTTAACCAAATTTTTAACAGAGTTTTAGTATAACAACACTACCTATGGAAGAAGCAATTATGTTGTCAATTTCTATTCATTGGTAATTCAATTGTTTGTATATTAAGTAACACTTTAGGTAAATCCGGGGTAACAAACCTACATAAATAGTGCCACCTCATGCAATATCCATGATGATAACGTTAAGTTTTTATTCTTGTGCATTTGGATCTGGTGTAGTTTCAGATATGTATTCGTTTTCTAACAATCTAAGACTGGAAAATGGTAGACTTACAAATATATTGTTAAACTATGGATTGTGCAAGCCTAGGCTTATCAGGGCCTCAAAAAGTAAAATGGCTGTCATCACAGTATTGTTGATAAGTTTGATGTCTCTGTGGCCAGGATTGCACTGAATATACATGTATTTGACGTCCCATAGTTCCATGTTCCTTTTACTCAATTTTAATTACACACTAGACGGGTGCAGCTAGACAGCTAGCTAAATAGGGGGCACTTACCCTTTCGGAGCACCCGACCACACTTTCTTGGTGAAAGTTCACGTGTTTAACCAAACTTGTCAGTTTCAAAGTATTTACTTTGCTTCTGGTTGTTTGCTTCGGACATAAATTAGTATGTTTGTTTTTACTTTGCTTCTGGATTTTGTGATTCGGACATGGATTGGTATGTTTGTTTTTTATTTTGCTTCTGGATTGTGATTCGGACATGGATTAGTATGTTTGTTTTTTAATTTGCTTCTGGATTGTGATTCGGATATGGATTAGTATGTTTGTTTTTTACTTTTCTTCTGGATTGACATTTGTGATTCGGACATAGATTAGTATGTTTGCTTTTTACTTTGCTTCTGGATTGTGATTCGGACATAGATTAGTATGTTTGTTTTTTACTTTGCTTTTGGATTGTGATTCGGACATGGATTAGTATGTTTGTTTTTGATTGATCACAAGCTGGACTTCTGCTTTAATAGTTTTACCATTACATCATGAAATGAAGCAGTGCCCAGTTCTCGTTTTTGGTAATTCTCCCGTTATAATCTATATAAACTGTTACTACAGGACTATTTGTATCATAGTAAATTTTCCCAACATTTCAACGTTCACGGAACGGTCTGATTGATTAACTTGTAGTAAATCAATAAAATCATATATTATACTATGTTATTGATATTATACAGATGACCAATCATTCGGGCATATAGACTATCTTTGGTTGTTTTTCCTACATACAAGATGGTTGGTTGGTTGGTTGAATGTTGCTTAACGTCGCATCAGCAATTTTTCAGCTATTAGCGACGAGAACTATTTAATCATAATCTCTATGGATTAATCTATGAACAATTTTGTGTATGCATGTGAAGTGCGAGGGTGTTGTATGGTCTGCCTTGTACTAGCGCGCACTCAGGGCGACTTTACCGTGCTAGCTCACAGAGTCAGTACGCCGCAGACAAGCGTACCGTTCTCCCAGTCCATTATACTGATACCAGGTGAATCAGTGAAGGCCAACGGCAAGGAAAATTCACTTTCCCACATGTGGTCCGAGCGGGACTCGAACTCACAGCGGTGAGAGACCCTGGATTTGAAGACTGACGTCTTATCCATTAGGCCACCGCGCCCTCTCTACATACAAGACTCCAAGTATATAACACTCTAGTCCATATACAATGATGCAAGTTTTAAATTGAAAATGGAATCAAGAATTGAAACACTTGCGTTTGCCAGGTATCACATAGCTGCAGGTAAACTAACTACACGACATGCCAAACGAAATAAACAGTTTAAAGTAAGCTGTTTACAAATAAATTGTTGGCTTAGTGATATTGCAAGCCTAGGCTCATCGAAGCCGTCAAAAACTTAATGACCGTTGTATAAGTATGATTTCTCTGTAACTCAAAATTACCCTGGATAGATTTGGTAAACCCTAGTTCCACGTTTCCAATTTCGATTTCACACGTTGCGCTTGTAGCTAGCTAAACAAATATCACTTACCTTCCAACAGCACGCGGCCTCACTTCCTTGCTGGGAGTTCATGTGTTTAGATTAATTTTATTTTCTTTGCATTGGGATTGTGCTTTGGGCATGTATTTGTTTGTTTTTAATATTTTTTTTAATTTTAATATGTTGATACTACAGACTTTGGAAAGACATTTTATATAATATCAAGATTAATTTTTGTTGAACGCTAACCGTTCTATTTGTTTAACATGGACCATGTAATATAAAAAACGGAATTGATATTTGCCACCATTGAATTGAGAGAATAAGAACATTGATATATCATCTGTTATCCATAACACGTATGTCGAGTTCCGCGTTTTTTAATTGTTGTTTTGTTGAAACTTATGAGTTGTGTTCAGAGATACGGAAAAATACCAAACCAATATTGATCACTAAGGATTACAAAGCTTTTACTGCTGTAATCTGATCTATGCAATAAACGGAAACAATATATTATCAAGCTTTTTAAAATTAAAAATGTTTAGCAATTTGACGAAAATCCCAGTCTCATTTGTAATTAGATACGGACAGAGAACAAATGTTAATTTTATTTAAATGACATGATAATCAAAACGAAACATACTAATCCATGTCCTAATCACAATCCAGAAACAAAGTAAAAACTTTGGAACTGACAAGTTAGATTAGACACGCGAACTTCCACCAGGGAAGTGAGGCCGGGTGCTCCGGAAGGGTTAGCACTCCCTGTTCAGCTAGCTACACCCGCCACATGTGTAATCAAAATTGTGTGAAAGGAACATGGAACTATGGGACGTCAAATATATCCAAGGCAATCCTCGACACAGAGGCATCAAACTTATCAACAATTCTGTGATGACGGACATAAAACTTTTTGAGGGCCTTGATAAGCCCAGGCTTGCAATATCCCCGGGTCAACAATTTATTTTAAAACAGCCTGCTTCGTTGTACAAAATCCCTGTAGTAGGAACAAGCTCTACCATAGCGAATTAATCAAAAACAAACATACTAATCCATGTCCGAATCACAATTAAGAAGCAAAGTAAACCAAATACACCATAAGCAGGAGAATCAGGTATATTGCTGTACAGAAAAGGAAATATGACAATAGAAAAATTGTAGTCATCACGTTTGTCATAAAATTTCAAATGTAGCCTTTCGTGGGCGTCATAATTAAGGTATAAGTCTAAATATGAAGCAGAACTTGAGGGATCAGTCGTGTCTTTTATTTCAAGCTCACTAGGATAGAGATGACATTCACATAGTCTCCAAATTTAGGATTGTTAAGAGATTTAAACTATATTACCGCACACAACAATTATGTTGTATATCAAAAACTGCAAGATTTTGTTGATGGTATCTTCAGTATATTTTTGTTTGGAATCCGTTTGATGTTTCACAAAATAAATAATTAATTTTAATAGTTTTTCTCATCTGAATCTATTAGGCTATATTATACAGTTTATTTACTTTAGACAATACTAAACAAAAAATCCATCAACTTGTAATCATTACAAAAAAATCACAAGCATCTGATTGGTTTTTATTATTTTATACATATGTTAGCATTCACGTTTTGTTTGAAATGCACCACGTAAAATGTCTATTTATAATTTATAATAGATTATACAGTACTTATTACTAACAAATAGCTTTAGAATCATCTCTCGGAGGACCTGACTTAACAGGTATAGATTTATAATTTTGACCGTTTTTCTTTTTTAAATTGCATTCTGTTGTTATTTTAACCTCTTGTTTATATTGAATATAGAATTATATATGATTATGTAAAATTAGAAATTAATAAATTTTAAATTTATTTTTTATAAGAAATACAATTTTGATTGTTTATAAAAACAAACAATTGTACATGTAATTGTCAAAATTTTAATAGTTCAGTTATAAAAAGTAAATAAATATGTTTTTATGATTATAGAAGTAAGTTTCAAGTAACTATGTAACAATATAATCCAAATTTAATTTCTAAAAAAATATATTTGAAGTTTATGAATTTATATTTGTTTAATATGATAACTGTATTCGGTAATTGTTCTTTTCATATCATTTTAAAGAAATAAGTTTAATTACTGTAATCACAATATTGTTGACAAGTATGATGTCTCTGTGCCCAAATTCACCGCCAGAAATCATATGGTATATGCCGTTCTGTAAGCGAAAACGGCTTTTAGAACAATTAAATCGCACTATAGAAAACAGCATTACATTTTGAAATACCGAATTCTTCCAAATGTTTTGTTCTAGTTTCGTATGCTTCCAATATGTTAACGTCGTTGTAAACAGAAGACATGTTTTTACAATATTTTGGGTGGTGTAACTGTTAATTATTAATATTCTAATTTGAGGACCCTTTTTGCATATTTTTGATCATATTTGACGTACAATAGTTCTTTAATTCTCAATTTTGAAGTCACAAGTTACGCACGTTACTACCTAAATCGGATGTACTTACACTTTTTCAGCACCTGCCTAGTGATAGTTGTCGTGTTTATCTTTCGTTTCAAATTTCAAAGTATTTACATTGCTTCTTAGGGATTTTGATTGTAATTTGGATAAGGATTGATATCTTCTTTTTTCCACATCAATCGAAATCTAAAACAGTATTTGAATTTCTTCAGAAAGTCTGAAATGCGTCCCTCTTTTATGCCGTGTGTATTACTCCGGATCATTAAAAACCGAAGTCTTGAGAAATTTGTTTAAGCAAGCTTATACAAAGATATAATAATGGCATGGTTGAAAAATTTTGTATATCAAATTCAATTTCCACACTAAAGTACACTTTTCTCCCACTTGGTTCTACCCTAAAGAGATTCAAACGTAGTCGATGAGCGGCACTGTCATCGGAAAAAACCCTTTGGCAACCTAAGGCAGAGATAAAAAAAATAGTATTTTGTGAACATCTCGTCATTGACTTTTTCTATCAAAATTTATATACCATTTTCATTGTCGATACATGTCGAACGTCGAAATTAAGGTAGTTCCATACCTTACAAATCGCTTGAAAACATATTGAAATTTTGATATGTTGTTCTTAGGCATAAACCATTCAACATGCCAAAATTTCAGGGTGGGTTTTCGACTTGCTTAAGAAGTTCTGAAGCGCCACATGGTGGCCATTTTTACGAGATAAATGATCAAAGTATGACCACTGGTATCAACAAATAAGCTTTAATAATTTTCTGTCATGCTTAGAAACCAAAAGTGTCTTGCATTATGTCATGAAGATTATTTGGACCAATGGAATTTTACTTCCAGTCACGTGGAGATTTTCTACAGCGCCACATATCAAGAGAGATGATTTTCGGAAGCAAAAAATAGGGGGTCGTCAAGCTTATTTTTTCATAAAATTGCATCAAAATCCTGAAACAAGAAAAAAACGTTATTCCTTACATAAGAAGATACAATTAATGTCCTAGTATACTACTATGAACTTAATATTTTCGTTTGTTATTAACAAATAATTAACAAAAACACCGATTTTGAGCTATTTTGGTTGTGCAAAACAAAACCAATTTTAAATATTATATGGTCTATACCCATAGCAACCGCTACCAACACAGATGAATTAAAGCGGAAAGGGAATTCGTATATATTGATGAAGCGTTCTTGATTCTAGGCCGCCGAAATAAAACGAAATACAAGAACATAGTCAATTTGACACCGATAAAAATTATTATACAGTATGTTTATTGAAGAATCGTCAGTTTGCATCATGCTATCTGTATTTACATTCACCTAAAAAAAGTTACATGAAGCAGCATTCACAGTAATTCTAATTTAAAACGGTGTACTCAAATCTTTGAATTATTTAGAATTGTGCCTTCAACAGCGTATATCTTTCTAATTTCCGTTAAAAATACAATTAGTTTAGTTCTTTTAAATATTACTCAAAATTGATATTGTAAATTATAATCTTTTGTGAATGCAGAAAATAATTCTAATCGATACGCGTAACAGCGTTCCAGCCAAAATTCTATAGGCGCCAAAGACCACATATTCGTGACATCATAGATGAAAAAGGCTTCAAATCAGACATTTCGACCGTACGCAGAAAACGTCGACGTCACCATGGTATGAAACTACCTTAAGTAATCAGTGGTATAAAATTTGTTCTACTTATTACTTGTTGCTTATTCCATTGATTCTGTTGAGAGGTGTCTTAGACGAATCGCTGTTTTCGATTGTATTCTTTACCTGCAACCATCCATACTTTATTTCAAAAATGCATTCGATTTTTTTTAATTCCGATTTTTGTCATGTATCCTTATGGCGTTTTTAATTGGTGGCTCTTTTTTAAACAATAATAGAGTCATTCTCGACAGTTTAATGTTTATACTTACCTATGCAAAACAAATTGCTGAATATTTTATCTGGATTTTGTTACATCAATCGGAATTGGAATTCTGAAATTATTGCAAGAATTTAATCAACCATTAATCAATGAGAAATTGTATTCCGTAACAACCGGTATTTCTGCTGTTGGATGTTTCTCCGAGGATATCATTAACCCACTAGGCAATAATTTTGTTGTATTGTCAGAAATATACTATTGTCTAAGTTTCCTGCTGCTTAAAATGTGAAATTCCTAAAACATTAAGGTATACTCCCTCATGCAAATTATTTCTTTATCTACATTTGGTAAAATATATTTTGCTCATTTGGTTATGTTTTTTTGATGCCACAATTTTGACCAAAACACTACTAATGATGAATTGTATTCCGAAACGGAGGTCTGATGCTTTAAAATTAAAACTGATATAATACGCAGTTAGCAAAGTAATGGAAAATATAAACCGTACATTGATCAGTAACAAACAGTTCAGCCACATGCATACTGGATTATGTCCTTATCAAAATCCCAAAGACTAAGCATAAACTAGCAAATTAAGATAAACACATTAATTATGTGCAAGGAAATGAGGCCCGTTGTCTTATTTGTTATTTTAATGGCATTTAGAAACAATTGATTACATTTTGCATAATAAAGATATGCAATATACTAAATGTTAATTTAAATTTAATACTGTATAGATAAGAAATAATGATGTTGGCAAAAAACAAAAATATGATATATTTTAATTATTTACTTTTTCATTATTGTTTATTCTTCAGGGTATAATATCTAAATTTCATCATAAGAGTAATTTTTTTTATTTTTAAGTATCTATATTATTTAGTGTTGTGACGGAGCAGGTAAAACTCACTGTAACTCGTATAAAATTATTTGTTTATTCGATCTAAAATCAAATTATATTTAGTTTTACATTCTCATTAGTTTGAAAACTTCACCTTGCCATGCAACTTTGTATTAAATTATATTCAAAAAGCCGTTTAAATTTTTTGTTTATAATATTGATAAACTTTTCAAGACTTGGAGAGATAGAAGCTTACGAAAGAGCTTTTTATGTGCCTGGAAAATTTTAAAGCGAACCGAATATATGTATACCATAAAAACAAGGAAGACGTTTTTACCAATTTTACTACTATTTGTCTAAGTCATTGACTCATTTTTCATTACCTCTTCATTTAAATATTTGTAGACAAACCATTTCAAAAGCAGATATTTTATCTTTATTATTTTACATTTAAGCACACAAAATATTACTATTATTATAAGTTCGTTTAAGCTCCAAAATAAGGGAAAATATAAAAAAAGTTCTTTTATGCCCCACTTTCCTTGTGTCAGTTAACCTGTTTGACTATTTTTGTCAGTTTTAAGATTTAAACTTTGCTTTAGGATTGTAATTGTGACATGGATTTGTATGTTTGGTTTTACTTTAACTATACAATTGTTGTAACTATAGCACACGTCGGTACTTACGGTATCGGAGCTCCCGGCATCACTTCCCTGGTTGAGGTTCACTTGTTTAACTTAATATGCCAGTTTTCCAAGTTTTCCCTTTCTTCGGAATTGTGGTTTGGACGTGGATTTAAATGTTTCTTTTTTATTGAAGAAATGTATGTCTAAAGATTCAACATAAGTTTCTAGAAGCGGTATACAGTTAATTCACCAGCTACTAATAAGCTAACGAAGTTTTAAAAAACTTCACCCAGTAAGTTATTTTCTGTATAATACAATTTGTATGATTATTGGGATAAGGGATAAGAACATTCTGATAATTATGAACTTATTTACACAATAACCCTAATAAATAGTCATACACTTAATTATATATGCAAACTGTTTAATTAATTTTATTTAACTATAAAACTACAATATTTTGTCATAAACTTTTTATAATGGTGTTTGTTATGGGAACATAATGAAATTCAGATTAAAACCTTCATCAGTGCATCGCCGGAGATAAATTTGTCGTAATTTTCCTGACCGACCGATGGTAATGTTCAGGTATTATCAAGGACTACTGTTTGCTCTTTCAATTTATTATCCCATCACAAAGCTCACTTCCCTGGTGTAATTTTACCTATTGAACATCATTTATTATTTGTAAGTTTCATTGATTTTAATTTGCTTTGGGATTGTGATTTTAATATAGATTGGTATGTTTGTTTTTGATAATAAAATCATCTGACAATAAGTATGGATAATCTAGTCGTTTTTTACCTTGGGATTTATGCCAGTGACGAATTAAATTGTGAGTATAAAATGAGAGGTACTGTTGTCAATCCGAATGAGTAAAACCTGCCGGCTATTGCCGTCATTGTATATTACATAAACGTTTGAATTGTAAAGAACGGTAAAGTCCAATAAAAATAGATAAATGCTGACGGAGTTAAAGTTTATTTCAATCATTTCAAATAACCTTTGTAAGTATTGATTAAAGCATCTGTTTAATGGTGACCATTGTTTTACTAACTTCAAAAACCAAGAAAGGAACAACTAGAGATGTTTGGAAAATCGTATGATTCTTTTACTTACGATAACTTAATGACCACATGTACTACTAGCTTCTCCCTTGGCAGGT
This sequence comes from Anadara kagoshimensis, assembly GCA_021292105.1. Classification (NCBI taxonomy): domain Eukaryota; kingdom Metazoa; phylum Mollusca; class Bivalvia; order Arcoida; family Arcidae; genus Anadara; species Anadara kagoshimensis. The sequence continues at coordinate 57,542,457 of CM037858.1, forward strand.
AGTCAAGTACCGGTTATGAGAAAATGAATATGCATTTACCGAAGTGTGTGAACAGTGTGTTACATTTTAAGGTGAATAAAATATATAAAAACCGGTTATAATATATCTCTAGATATGTTACTTAATAATAGAAAATCATAAATATGTAGCATAAAAATAAAATTATGTTAACGGCTGAACGGACAAATGAATTTTTAGTACATCATTCGAATATACATCATCACGCCTGGGTAACACATTTTTGGAGGCAAATAAATAATTGAAAACCTTGGCCATATTTTGTCACATTTTCCTAAAATTTCAAATTTGTTTAAAAACACAGACTGAACACTGCTCATTGAACGGTGAACTTTATTCTAATTTTCGTTCCATTTTTGCGGGGAAAAACTGTTTTGTTAAGGAGAACTCAAAGCTGCCAATTAAAATTCATAAATACATAAATAAATAACACTATATTTTATAGCATTTACATACATTCAGAAACGAGTTTGTTCAGAAAACCACGGGAATTCTCTCTCCGTCGATGATTATTTTTATCCGCCCTTAAATGACTAGATGCAAGTTTTGACACCACAACAGAGGATAAACCAAACTGGAGAGAGAGAGAGAGAGAGAGAGAGAGAGAGAAGAGAGAGAGAGAGAGAGAGAAGAATATATGTGATATGTAAGCCCATTAATTTTTTGAAACATATATATGCTGCAGAAACAACATTTACATTACAAATCTTGGATTTGTTCGTGCGCGTCTTTCTCTCTCTCTCTCTCTCTCTCTCTCTCTCTCTCTCTCTCTGTGATCTCATGTAATTGAGTGTGTATAAATACTTTAATATTTCAAAATACACAAAAAAAAAAAGATTGATTAAATTCATTAGTCAAATTGTAGGCTAGATTAAGTTAAATCTTAAAAATAAATAAATAAATAAATCAATAAATAAATGTTCCTTTCATTTATACGATCTGTATAAAACTATGATATTTAAGGCGTTTAAATCTGGACATAATTTTACTACAGACCGGTTATTGACGCATTCAGCCTTGACGGGAGCGGACATTATTATCGTAAGTTAAAGAACCATACGATTTTCCAAACATCTATAATAGGCGCTTATACAGTACGATTCATATACTGAAATATACTAATTAGCCTAGTTTTACATAAATTAATCCGAGTTTTATTTATTTCTAATAGATAATTGATTTATCATCATAGCAAAAATGATTATTTTAAAAATGATCGGCTACTTAACGCGATCCGTTACTGCCGGAAAAATTTGCATATATCAATTAAAAACAATCATATGGTAAATTTATAAATTAAAATGAAGTTCAAACCCTATTAAGCATAATCGTTCCAAGTAAGGTTTCAATCACAATAAAAAACAAAGAAAAAACTTTTTCAAACCCATTTTGTACACCTTACCAATCACAGAACATACATATATCATACCACCGAATAATAGTCGTTTATGAAGACAATTTCGTAACTAATAGATCATCATTTGTTTCAGGGATACAACATGTATCGGCATAAAAATACAACGATATTCACACCAGCAATTGTTTTACTACTGATGTACATAAAAATAACTGAAACATCACTACCACCACCGCCGCCACCACCACCACCACCACCATCATCATCATCACCACAACCGCTACTAATACCAGCAGCAGCAACAACAACAGCAGCAGAAAAAAAAACAACATTAACAACAGCTTCAACAATAACAACGCAGCCCCAGTATATTTTAATGATAACTGGGATTCTGGTTTGTTTTGCAATCCACAACTAGATATTATTTGCTGTGAAAGTTGCACTTGTGATATCACATGTAATAGCACCAGAGAGCAATGTTGTGAAGGACAAGTTGGAAGAACTACATTTCAAAATAATGCAATATCATACCTTTACTGTCACAGCGCTGCATTTTTGACTGTTAATGATCCAGAACTAAAGGGTGAAAAATATATCTTTATTTCTGCATGTGAGCCTTCAGAGACCAACCAAACTCTTATTGAATTGTGTGTCGCCACGTCTCTTACGGAAAATTCTGAAAGCTTTTTCCAAACCTTACCAGTGACATTAGAATCCGGTGTATCATTCAGGAACAAGTATTGTGCTCTCTGTAATGGTGTGACAGGATTCATCTATTGGGATGCTGAGGTAAAGTGCAAGGATAAGCAAATAGATGGTAAAACATTTACGGAAGTTATTGGACAGGTGCGAAACTCAGGTCGTAGATGTAATATTTTGTTTAAGAACCCCCTTCCTATGATAAATGTACCGAGATGTACAGTTATAGATACCTGTCAACAGAAAGACTACAAAACAAGTCCATCATGTGCACCTACGAATACATCAGTGTATTCGTTAAGTTAAGACGGCTTCAAAAACAAACAATGTTTTACATGTTCTGGATTTACGACAGGCTGTAATCCAGACAATACAAAATCAATTGGGTTTTCGGCCCTTTTAAATTTTAATTCAAAATATGCAAGCACAAAGGTCGTACAAAGGATTTATTCAGAAACATGTGGTGAAAATGAAATCTATGACAACATAATGGTGAGTGTAAATTAATTACCTTATATAAACATTAAATGACATCATTATTGAGACTACTGAGTGGCTAGGTCCCATAGCAACAAAAAGTTAGTATTTATCTCTTAAAACTCCTAAATTATGTGAATGGCATCTATCCTAAGGAACTTCCTCATGTTCTGATTCATATTTGGACTTACGCAACGATAATGATGCACCCAAAAGAATACATTGATACGTTATGGTAGCACTTGTTCCCATTACGAAAACTTTACACATCGATGCAATATTCTTACAAAAAAGTTGTTGACGCAAGAATATTGTCAACGCCTGGAATTATAACGACCCTTAAAAGTTTAATGACAATCATCACAATATTGCTTGTCTCTATTTCCAAATTTCTCCGGGATATATTTTATTTCCCATAGTCTCATGTTCCTTCCATTTTCAACTTCGATTCACACGTGGCACGTATAGCTAGCTACAGAGGATGCCCTTACCTTTTCGAAGCACCTGGTAGAAGTTCATGAGTTTTATCAAATTGGCCATCTTCAATTTTACTTTGCTTTGGCATCGTGATTTGGACACAGATTTTTATGTTTGTATTTGATTATGAAGTGAAAATAAGTGGTGTGTGTAATATGCAGTGTGGACACATTTTAAAGCGTCTAACATAAATTAACGCAACTTCGGTATCCCATATTTGATATATATGTTTCGTTGATCTTGTCTTGTATTTCTGTTTCAGGGCGCTTGTTTGATGGTAAAATGTATTCCGCCAGCCATTATGTCAAACTTTAGTTGTATAAATATGTACAAGACCATCAAAATAATGCAGTACGAGTTATTGATCAAGGTGTATGTTCAGAATCCAGAACATTTTACCATCAAGTGTCACACTTGTATACAAAAACTTATACCACATGTATATAAAATATACCACTCATTCAATTTTACCATCGGGTTTGACCGCAGATGCAGTGACATTTTGTTTCTGAAAGTGTCTCAATCAGAAGCCATTCCTGTAGAAAACGGAAGTGATTCCTTTGTGCTAATTTGGATAATTTTATGATTACATATAATCACGACTATATTAGTTTTGTGTCAGATTTGATATCATCGGTTCCTGACGAGGTTAACGTTTCCGTTTTCAATGAAACAGTCACTCTCAATTTCGTCATAGAAAATGATCATGATCAGATCCCTCCATAAATCCTTAATATTCACAATATATATTGCAACATTTCTTCTAAGTAGAACCTTATTCATCAATTAAAAATATGTCCTCAGGTCAGTATAAACAAACGTTTATTCAAACATTTTTTCTAGACGATTACTTGTGCTTCAATGAGGTGAATCTCTGCATCAGAAGAGGTCATTACGATGATACAGGGGATTCTTTAACGATATGTTATGAAGACTACATACAATTTCATGATTTTTATGATGCAGACATACAAAATCAGACAAAAGTATTGGTCGATGAAGTTGAGGGAACATTAAGCTTTACCTGTACCATTTTATCCGTCATTAGCTTGCTCGTTGCACTTTTTACGTATTTTATTTTTCCTACCTTGCGAACATTGCTGGGTTTAAACAACATGTATATATATATATAAATCATTTCTTATTTATTGATTATTCAGTTTCGTATTTTCGGCTGCTGTTATATCCTCAAACATAATTGTGAAAATGGTTTCGAGCGTTCAGAAAGACATTGGATATGGTGGGAAAATTTGTTACATAAATGACCCGTTTATGTTGGCTTTGACGTTTGCTTTACCTCTTGGTTTATCGGTTGTCACAAACATTATCCTGATACTGATTGTCTCAATTAATTTTTGTCGTATGCCAGACCTACAGAAAAATGTCAAAAATGAAAGGAACAACATTGCGATTTTTGCTAAATTGTCGACACTTACAGGTGTTACTTGGATTCTGGGATTCATATATGCGTGGACTAACAATAAAGTTCTTCTCTATGCCTTTGTTACTCTAACACCATTACAAGGGGTGTTTATTATGTTTTCTTTTGTTTGTAACAAACGCGTTTTTGGTCTCTACAAGTCAATTATTTTAGGAAAGAAAAAAGTGTTTACGCAACTGATGTTTCGTAATCAACTGTTAAACCGGCCTGAGCGACAATCCTCAAGACATAGTCTATCTCAGAGTTGTTCCTTTCAAATGTATATGTCCAATGCATTACGTGTGTAAAATAATTTAAGATCTTTCAGAATAGTTGTACCAATATTCTCGTCCTTATATTTCGTTCATGTATGTTGTATTGTAAATAAGACTAGTGTAACAAATAGTTATTGAGGAGCACACTTAAAGTAAATTAGAAGGCCTTTTTAATCATTTTTTATATATCTAACATTGTTGTCTATTTGTATGTCGTGTATCTTTTTTCGTAAGGCGAAAACACATCGCTTCATTAAACCCAATAGTACAGTACTGTTAGTGACATTATGCAGTAAAGATAAGAATATAATTAGATATATTTATTATGTTTTGATCAAACACCGTTGGTAGCTTGAAAATAATAATAAATCAAATAATACTTAAGTACTTACCTGTAATCCAACACCAGACTTGACCAGCAAATATACAACCAGAATAAGGAAATATTTTAGAGACGAAGATAGTTCTATAGTGTCATTTATTTTCAGTAAAATCTGGATTAAAGATATTTTAGCTGTATTTAAATTTTGAATTGCTTTTGTCGTTTAAAGTTCACATATTCAATAGTAATAAGTTGCATTTCTAAAAATCATATACTCATCTTGTTGGCAGTTACAACTGATAACTACATGTAATTGATTTGCATTGTGTCCTTTATGTTATTTGATAATGGTTCCATGTTTCTTTCATTCAATGTTGATTACACGCGTGTCAGGAGTCGCTAGCTAAAGGCGCCCACCCTTCCGGAGCACTCAACCTTACTCCTGTTAAAGTTTACGTTTAAATTAACATGTCAGTTTCAAAGATGTTTACTTTGCTTCTGAATTGTGATTCGGAATGGATTAGTATGTTTCATTTTTTTATATATGTTTGTTTTATACAGTCGCATCCATAGAACTAAAACCTATTACATATTGCATGTTGGCCATCATCAAACTGCAACGATATGTTAGTTTTTTAACTACATGTAAATATTTTTCATTATAGATTGTTTATTCTTTTTTCTCATTTTAAAGATATTGGATTTCTGCAGTTTTGGTCCGAGAACTACTGATGAATAATTTATTCCGAATCAACTGTCTAATGCTGCAGAACTAAAGCCAGTTTATTAATGATTATAATGTCGAATTGGCGAATATTTCATCGACAATAACTACGGCGAATGATATAAACAAAACAACACACTGTCTCCCATTTGATTGAATTGAATATGTTCATTTATGCTTTAAACTAATATAAAATTAATATTTTAATCAAATTCACAACATTGCAATCCAAATAACAAAATATTATTTCCGATATTATGTATGAATATTTAAAGTATTTCGCATTATACTGTAAGTAATATTACACGTTATGTTCCTCCTATTTATGATGTACATGCTTCACAATTAATATGCAATAGTAGAGCTTGTTCCCACAATTGAAACTTCATACAACGAAGCAAACGGCTTTCAAATAAATTGCAAGCCTATGTTTATCAGGGCCCTCAAAAGTTTTATGGCCCTCATCACAGAATTGTTATAAGTTTGATGTCTCTGTGTCCAGGATTGCTCTGGATATATTTGACGTCCAATAGTTCTACGGTCCTTTCACTCCCTTTTGATTAGACACGTTGCGGGTGTAGCTAGCTCAACAGGAGGTGCTTACCGTTAGGGAGAACCCGGCCTCACTTTACTGACATAAGATCGTTCATGTCTTTAACCTAATTTGTCAGTTTCAAAGGTTTTTTATTTTTCCTAATAATAAATAATTAATGCGTCATACAGAAACGTTTATGTCGCCGCGGTCTTTAATTCAAGGTTGTTTTTATTAGAAACATGTTTGCAATTATTGCATCCAATTATGTTAAGCATTTCAATTCACTTATCAGAGCACTCAAAACATTTAAAGCTGTCATCACAATATTGTTGATAGAAAAAATGATGGCTCTGTGTCCAGTATTGCCCTGTATATATTTGACATTCTATAGATCCACGTTCCTTTTGCTTTCAATTTTCAATATGACGCGTGTAGCTTGCTAAACAGGAGGTGCTTATTCTTCCGGAGCGCACGGTCTCACTACCCTGGTAGAAGTTCACATGTTTAATTTGTCAGTTTGAAAGGATAAGTGAGTTTTTAATATTTTAATCCTTATATCGATATCGTCCAAGTTGAATGTCTCACGGTACGAACATAGATAAGTATGTTTGTTTAATTTTATTTAGAAAAATGATATATGTTTCTTTAGAAAAATTTTCCAACCTTTAAAGTTTAGGTAACCATTGAATCCAGTACCAAACATTGTCGCAAATACTGAAGACACCAACACTTATTCTATTACTAAAGTATTCACAGATGAGAGAATTTATGGTAGCACAAAGCTCAACCGGAAAAATTATATCACGTGCTCATTCCAACCGTACTGCGTGCTAACGTGAAAGTTACCGCTTGTTCACGCAAAATTGCATGTTCACTGTAATGTCTTGCGCGCTCACACGAAGGAAGGTTAAAAGTAACCTGAAAAACTATTTATACCGCGTCCTAAAGCAAACATTATCTCGTGCGTACACAATAGAGTTTGCGTGCTCTGATAACCGTTATCGTGCGTGCACTTAGTTGCGAGTGCAAAATGACATTCGTAAGGACATGGAATATTTTCGTGTTAGCACATGAACACACAATATAGAATATTTCCCTGTTTCATCTGTGCCGATGTACAATTTCTCAATTTTTTCTTTACGGAAGTTTTTCTCAGAGTAAAAATGTCTGTGGATTAAGTGAATCAAAATATTACATAACCACTTAATGAAGTAACAATGATTATGTGTACTTGAAGTTCTGTCTTTTATCAGACTTTTACACAGCTACTGCCAGTAATGTTTTTGTAATGTTTTGTAATAATCAAGGCTTTCTAAAAATGTTATCGCCGACATCACATTTTTCCGGGTACATTTGACGACGCATAGTTCTATTTTCTTTATCCTCTCAATTTTGATTTTAGACGTGCTGGATGTAGCTAGTTAATCAGAAGATACCTATTTTTTCGTAGTATTAGGCTTCACTTCCCTTAGATGATAACGATAACGTGTTTAACTTGCTAGTTTTGAAAGTTTTTATGTTACTTTTATGAATATTTTATCATGGACCGGTACCTTTGTTTTTATTTGTTTATTGCATGTATTTAATATATGATTTCGGTAAAATAATACATAAAATTCATTCATGAATAAATCTAACCAAAAATCAGAAATAATCACAAAAACAATATGATATGACGCTAATTTAAAATCAACACAGATGCAGCATACATCAAGTGGGCTTGTAAAAAATTAAAAACAAACATACTTATCCATGTATGAATTAAAATCCAGAAGCAAAATAAAAACTTTGGAACTGACAAATTCGGTTAAACACGCGAATTTTTACCAGGGAAGTAAGGCCAAGTGCTCCGGAAGGGTAAGTATCTTTCACCCACACATGTGTATTCAAAATTGAATGAAAGGAACAAGCTCTACAATAACATAATAATTGGGAAACAAATACACCATAAGCAGGAGAAGCAGGTATATTGCTGCATAGAAAAGGAAAGTTGACAATAGAAAAATTGAAGTCATCAAGTTTGTCAAAGTTTCAAATGTAGCCTTTCGTGTGCGTCATAATTCAGGTATTATCAAAAACAAACATACTAATACATGTCCGAATCACAATCCAGAAGCAAAGTAAAGACTTTGGAACTGACAAGTTAGGTTAGACCCGTGAACTTCCACCAGGGAAGTGAGGCCGGGTGCTCCGGAAGGGTAAGCACCTCCTGTTTAGCTAGCTACACCCGCCACGTGTGTAATCAAAATTGTTGGATAGAACATGGAACTATGGGACGTCAAATATATCCAGGGCAATCCTGGACACAGAGACGTCAAACTTATCAACAATACTGTAACGACGGCCATAAAACTTTTTGTGGGCCTTGATAAGCCTAGGCTTGCAATATCCCTGAGTCATCAATTTATTTGCAAGCAGCCTACTTCGTTATACAAAGTCCCTGTTTTGGGAACAGGCTCTTCCATAGCGTATTTATTGGGAAACAAATACACCATAAGCAGGAGAAGCAGGTATATTGCTGCATAGAAAAGGAAAGTTGACAATAGAAAAATTGAAGTCATCACGTTTGTCATAACGTTTCAAATATAGCTTTTCGTGTGCGTCATAATTCAGGTATAAGTCTAAATATGAGACAGAACTTGAGGAACCAGGATTGTTTAGAGACAGAACGTCATCTATATATCTGTATGTTGTGTTGAATGATTTGGCGACAATCTTCTCTCGTCTTAGATACGGGGCTTTTAAACAAAATATTACACTCATAATCTGAGTTTCGCACATGCTCTATGACTTCCGTAAATGTTTTTTCCGTCTAATAGCTTATCCTTTCACTTAATCTCTGCATTCCTATACATTATTACAGAGAGTACAATACTTGTTTCTGAATAAAACACCGGATTCTGATGTGACGGGTAAGGTTTGGGAAAAGCTTTCAGGATTTTGTATTCGACACACAGTTCAATGAGAGATTGGTTAGTTACCGAAGGTTTACTTGCAGAACAAATATTGCCCTGGATATATTTGACGTCTCATAGTTCCATGTTCCTTTCTCACAATTTTGATTACACACTTGGCGGATGTAGCTAGCTAAACAGGAGGTGCTTACCCTTCCGGAGCAACCGGCCTTATTTTCCTATTGGAAGTTCACGTGTCTAACCTAACTTGTCAGTTCCAAAGTTTTTACTTTGCTTCTGGATTGTGATTCGGACATGGATTAGTATGTTTGTTTTTGAATATATTTAACACTTGTTAATTTTTCGTCATCAATAGAAATTTTATGATATTGTTTTGTTTTTAAACATAGTGCTCTCCGATCCATGACAACATAACTCTAGTATTATTACATGTAAAGTCACAAATGCAGCAGTTCGCAGCAAAGAATCTTTTTTCGAAAACCTTATTTAGTGATTGGTAACCCAAGTTGTCCTCCATTTCTGGTTCCAGAGGTTACAAATGATAATAAATTGGTTTAGTTTCACTTAAGACAGTTGTTTTAGTATACATCATCGCAAAACTAAGACTAGTGTAAATGTTGATACATACTTATCTCCGAAACAAATAGGTAAATATATATGTTCTACTTAACAATAGAAAGTCATCATTTTAGCTAAATAATTGAAAAACCAGAAACCGATAGATAGAACTTTCATCCCTAATTAATTAACTTTATATAATTTTTTGTGTACTGATACAGGATGTTTCGGTTATGGAGTCTGAGCTCATTGTCAGTAACTGCATATTTGCTGATTTAATGTGTTGTTATGGAGCAATACGTTTCTGTTTGTTTTACCATATGTGTTGTTGATTTTTGCATTATTAAATAAGCCACATTAGACTGGGGTGTATTTAATTCGACTTTTTATTGTCTGTTAGATATATTAGGAATAATTGATCACCGGACATAAAAGTTCCGTGATTGAGAAGGTATTAAAATTACTTATGCCAAACCAAACATATTTTGAAAAGATTTATGCGATAGAATTAATAAAACAGTACAGTTTTATTATCATCTAAATACTTTTTATCTTATTGTTCACTTAGTTATATTGCAAGCCTAAGCTTATCGAAGCCCTCAAAAACTTAATAGCCGCCATCAGAATATTGTTGTATAAGTATGATGTCTCTGTAATCAAAATTATCCTGATAGATTTGGTAAACCATAGTTCCGCGTTTTCAAATTCGATTTCACGCGTTGCGCTTGTAGCTAGCTAAATAGACACTACGTTTCAGCCAACAGTACCCGACCTCAATTCCCTGGTGGGGGTTCATGTGTTTATATTGATTTCTTTTCTTTGCATTGGGATTATGCTTGGGCATGTATTTGTTTGTTTTGAATTAATATATATTGAGAATAAAAACTTTTGAAAGATATTTATATAATATTAAGATTAAGTTTAGCTGACGCTAACTGTTCTATTTCTTTTACATTAGTAGTTCGTAAATGCGTGAAATGGTTATCCATAACAATTTTTAAACATTTTAGTTTTTTATTGTTAATGGACCATGCAATCTCGCATAACTTAATTGATAATATCCATCCGTGAATAGAGAGAATAAGAACGTTGATATAACATCTGTTATAACACGTGTGTCGCGTTCCGCGTTTTTAAATTGTTGTTTTGTTGAAATTTGTATAGGTTGTGTTTAGAGATACGAAAACATACAAACACAATATTGATCACTATGTATTGTTTAACACTATTGGACAAAGAACATACTAGTGTAATCCGATCTATTAAATACACCTATATAATAAATTAACAAGAATATTTTAAAATTGAAATTAACTGTTTAGTTCTACAATTTGATGAAAATTCCGAAAAGTCATTTAAAATTAGACATATACAGAGAACTAATATTAATTAAATCTAAATTACATGATTAATTACTTTTAATGGTTTTTCTCATCTATTAGGCTAAATTATACAGTTTGTTTACTTTAGACAATACTGAACAAAAAATCCATTAATTTGTAACTATTACATAACAAAATCGCAAGCATCTGATTGGTTTTTATTGCATCATATATGTGTTAGCTTTTCCTTTTTGTTTGAAATGCACCATGCATAAATTTCCATAATTAATTTGTAATAGATTATATAACACTTATAACTGACAAATTGCTCTCAAATGAATCATCTCTCGGAGCTGGCTAAACAGGTATAGTTTATAATTTTAACCGTTCTTTTTTAAAATTGCATTTTGTTGCTTTTATAAACCATTTTAATCTCTTGTTTATATTAAATATAGAATTATATATGAGTATGCAGGATAAGAATTTGATTAATTTAAATGTATTTTCTAAGGAATTTTATTATTTTAAAAAATACAAAATGTTGTACATTTTTGTGAAAATTCAAATAGTTCAGTTTTAAAAAATTAATAAATATGTTTTTTTATGATTATAGAAGTAACAATGTAACAATATAATCCAAATCTACTTTCTTTATAAAAATAAAATATAGTTTAAATTTATCAATTTATATTTGTTTAATATGATAACTGTTTTTCGTATTTTTTCTTTTCATATCATTTAAAAGAAATAAGTTGTTGACAAGTATCTTGTCTCTGTACCCAAAATCACCGATAATGTGTGACGTTCCTTATGCCAAATTTTATGTTCCAGTTTTGTACACTGAATAAGTGTTGAAGCAGTTGTAAACAGAAAAGATATGTTGTTTACAATTTCCTAACAACTACTGGGTAGTGTAACTTTCATTATTATTTTAACTTCAGGGCCATTGTTGCACATTTATAGTCATATTTGACGTCCAATAGTGCTTTAATTCCCAATTTTGATGTCACACGTTGCGCGTGTTACTAACTAAATAGTTTGTTCTTACCCTTTCTCAGCACCCGGCCTAAATGCCCTAGTGAAAGTTGTCGTGTTTACCTTGCATTACAAATTTCAAAGTTTTAAAATGATTTGACATTGTGATTTGGATAAGGATTAGTATCTTTGTTTTTTCTTTTTTTTCTTTTTTCAGTTTTTCCACATCAATTAAAATTTAAAACAAAATGTGAATCTATTCAGAAGTCATCAAATGTTTCGTAATTAATAGCGTGTGTATAACTCCAGATATTTAAAAAAAATCGAAGTCTTGAGAAATCTGTTAAAGCAAGCTTACACAAAGATATAATAATAGCATGGATGAAAATATTTTTGTATCAAATTCAATTTTCACACTAAGGTACTATTTTCTTACACTTGGTTCTACCCTAGAGGTATTTAAATTTGTCGAAGAGAGACACTGTAATCGGAGAAAACCCCTTGGCTACCTAAGGCAGAGATAAAAAATATTGTTTTGTGGTCATCTCATGTCATTTACTTTTTTGTATCAAAATTTATATACCATTTTCATTGTCGATACATGTCGAACGTCGAAATTAAGTAATCAGTGGTATTAATATTTTCTACTTTTTACTTGTTTACGTTTTAGTATGTTTGTTTGCTTTTAATTGCTTATTGCATTGATTCCGTGTTATGAATCGCTGTTTTCGATTGTGTTCTTCACCTGCAACCTTCCATACTTATTTCAAAAATGCATTCCGCAAGTTCGAGTTTTTTTAATTCCGACATTTGCCATGTATTCTTACGACTTTTTTAATTGCTGGCTCTTTTTTTCAAACGATGATAGAGTCATTTCGACAGTTTAATGTTAATACTGATTTGGACGTGGATTTAAATGTTTCTTTTTATTAAAGAAATGTATGTCTAATGATTCAACATAATAATCAAGGGCGGTATAGAGTTAACTCAACAGCTACTAATAAGCTATTGGCGTTTTAAACAACTTCACCTAGTAAGTTACTTTCTATACAATACATTTTTTATGATAAGACCATGTTGATAATATTTACTTATTTACATAATAAAATTAATAAGTAGTCATAACCCGATAAAATATACGCCAACTGTAAATAGTTTATTTTAATATAAAACTGCAATGATTTTATGAATTCTTTTTTTTCATAACCTTTTACCATAATGATGTTTTTGATAGAGGTGTAATGAAATTCAGCTTTAAAACCGTTATCAGTTTATCACCAGAGAACAATGTGTCGTAATTATTCTGACAGACCGATGCTAATTTTCTAGTATTTTTATTTGACTACTTTTTGCTCTTTAAATTTATGAAACCAATAAAATGTTTTTGTAATCACAATGTTTCTGCTATAAATGTAAAACAAATTTTAAATCAATATTGTTTTATTTTCAAATTATAACGTGAAAAAGTAACAAGATGAATTTTAAGTTATTACTGACTTATTTTAATTAACTTTTAATGAATTTGAGGTACTTTGTCAATCCAGACGAGTAAAACCTAATCTGCTATAACCATTATTGTATATTAAATTAACGTTTGAAATGTAAAGAACGGTAAATCCAATAAAAGGTTTAAATCGTAAATAGATAAATGATGGCGACGTTTAAATTTATTTCAATCAAACCAAATTACCTTTGCAAAGTATTACTTACGTTGTCCCCATCTAAAGTGAATAGAAAACGCATCTGTTTAATGGTGACCATTGTTGCACTAACGTCAAAAAGGAAGAAAGGAAAATTTGGCGCTTAGACAGTCCGATTCATATACTGAAAGATATGAAATAATGAATAAGGTTCATATCAATAGATCCGAGTTTTATTTATTTCTAATTTTAAAAATGATTGGCTACTTACGAGACCCTTTACTGCAGTAAAAATCTGTATATATCAATTAAACACAATCACATGATAAAATTATAGAATGAAATGAGGTTCAAACCTTTTCAAGCATAATCCTTCCGAGTAAGGTTTCAATCACAAGCCCAAAAAAAGTTAAAACGTCCTTTTCCAACCCATCTTGTACACCTTACCAATCACAAAGAGACCATTATTCAGTCTACTAAGAAGCAAGTCCTGTCTCTAGGCTCTCTCTCTATATAGAACAAACATATTACATATTATAACAATTTTAATTTTACAGCACTTGACGGCCGTTTCGGAATACAATTCCACATCAGTAGTGCTTGGACCAAAATTATGAAACCAAAATCATTTTGAAGATGTTGAAAAGCTACCCAAAGGACCAAAATATATTTTACCAAATTAAGCTAAGGAAATACTTTTCATGAGGGAGTATACCTTAATTTTTATAAATTTTTCAAATTTTAACTTGCAGGAAATTTAGACAGCTATAATATATTCCTGACAATAATACGAAATTATTGCCTACTGAGTTGGTGATGTCCACGGGGCACAAGCCACCAGCAGAGATATCGGCTCAGGGGTTTAAATTACATATTATACAAGTTTTAATTTTACAGCACTAGATGGCTGTTTCGGAATACAATTCCTCATCAGTAGTGCTTAGACCAAAATTATAAAACCAAAGTTATATTATACCACCGAAACATAGTGGTCTATGAAGACAATTTCGTTACTTATAGATCATTATTTATTTCAGAGATACAATATGTATCAACATCGAAGAAGAACAACGATATTCATCCCAGCAATTGTTTTACTACTGGTGTATATAAAAATAACTGAGGCAGGACTCATCATCATCATCATCATCATCATCATCATCATCATCATCATCATCATCATCATCATCATTACCAACAACAACTGCAGCAAGAACAACAGCAACAGCATCAACAGTATCAACAATAACAACGCAGCCCCACGACCTTTTAATGATAACTGGGATTGTGGTTTGTTTTGCGATCCAGAACCAGATATTATTTGCTGCGAAAGTTGTATTTGTGATATCACATGTAAAAGTACCAAAAAGCAATGTTGTGAAGGAAAAGTTGGAAGAACTATATTTCAAAATAATGTAATACCATACCTTCACTGTCACAGCGCTGCATTTTTGACAGTTAATGATCCAGAACTAATGGGTGAAAAATATATTTTTATTTCTGCATGCGAGCCTTCAGAAACTAACCAAACTCTTATTGAATTGTGTGTCGCCAAGTCTCTAACGGAAAATTCTGAAAGCTTTTTTCAAACCTTACCTGTGACATCAAAATCTGGTGTATCATTCAGAAACAAGTATTGTGCTCTCTGTAATGGTGTGACAGGATTCAGCTATTGGGATGCTGATGCTGAAATTAGGTGCAAGAAAAAGCGAATAGACGGAACAACATTTACAGAAGTCATAGAGCAGGTGCGTAACTCAAATAAGGAGTGTAATATTTTGTTTAAGAAACCTCTTCCTGAGATAAATGTACCGAAATGTGCAGTAATAGATACCTGTCATCAGACAGACTACGAAACAGGTCTATCATGTAAACCTACGACAACATCGTATTCGTTCAGTGAAGACGGCCTCAAGACCAAACAATGTTTTACATGTTCTGGAGAGAAAATGAAAACAGGGTGTTATCAAAAACAAACATTTGGGTTTTCGGCCCTTTTAGATTTTAATTCAAAATATGAAAGCACAAAGATCGTACAAAGGATTAATTCAAAAACATGTGGTGAAAATGAAATCTATGACAACATAATGGTGAGTGTTGATTAATTAACTTATATAATCATTGAAATGGCATCATTATTGAGAGTACTGATTGGCTAGGGCCCATGGCAGCAAAAGTTTTTTCTTTTATATACAAATAAGTTGTTGACATCAGAATATTGACAGCGTCTGGGATTAGAACGGCCTTCAAAAAGTTTTATTACCGCCATCACAATATCGTTTATAAGCATCATGTCTGTTTCTAAAATTATCTAGGATGTATTTGACGTCCCATAGTCTAATGTTCCTTTCATTTCCAACTTCGATTTCATACGTGGCGTGGGTAGCCAGTTAAACACAATGTCCTTAGCTTTCCGAAGCACCCAGTGAAACTTTGCGTGTTTTATCTTATTCAGTTTTACTTTGCTTTGGTATCGTGATTTTGAAATAGATTCGTATGTTTGTTGTTTGTATTATGAAGTTAAAATAAAATCCTTTGCAGTTAATGATTAGTATTGACGGCAGAAAATATAAAAATGTTAATTTGAAATTATTTATTATTGAATTGGAATGCAAATTAATATGTTTTTATGATTTATAATACCTTATCCCATTAAGCTTAAAAACAAAATGTTTATGTCCTATAAAAGTCTAAAGTCCAGGTTTGCTCAATGTATATTTTTAATTCTAATTTGTACAACGAAGTAGGCTGCTTGCAAATAAATTGTTGACTCAGGGATATTGCAAGCCTAGGCTTATCAAGGCCCTCAAAAAGTTTTATGGCCGTCATTACAGTATTGTTGATAAGTTTGATGTCTCTGTGTCCAGGATTGCCTTGGATATATTTGACGTCTCATAGTTCCATGTTCCTTTCACACAATTTTGATTACGCAAGTGGCGGGTGTAGCTAGCTAAACAGGAGGTGCTCACCCTTCCGGAGCACCCGGCCTCACTTCCCTGGTGGAAGTTCACGTGTCTAACCAAACTTGTCGGTTCCAAAGTTTTTACTTTGCTTCTGGATTGTGATTCGGAAATGGATTAGTATGTTTGTTTTGATTACTGTAAAGTGTAAACACAACATTGATCTATAGTTAACATATGCTTGTCGGGGTTAGCCGCAATGTATGATACAAATCTCTACAACGTACAATTGTAATATATCTGCATTTATGCCTTATTGTACGTAACTATATCTAGTGACTGCTAAAAGACATCTCAATACGGTTTGGTTTTATATTGTTACATGTATATGATCATGTTTCCCTTTTTATTTTTTATTCACATCCTTAGTTTTTGTCAAGTACATATTATTCACTCAAAGCAATTTTAAAGATAAAAATACGTTGCGGCTTTTCAAAGTGTACGTTATTGGGAACAGCATTCCGATGGGTTAAATCTCTGATCGATATCTTTGTTGTTCATATGTAAAAGAGAAATGAGATAAAATTTAGTCTTGATTTACTCTAAAATATTTAAGCACTAATAAGCAATGTTGCACGCGTAATATGAAGTGTGGACACATTTTAATGTCTAACACCAATTACCGCAAATTCGGTATCAAATATTTAAGATTGTTTCGCTAATCGTGTCTTGTATTTCTGTTTCAGGACACCTGTTTAATGGTAAAATGTATTCCGCCAGCCATTTTGTCAAACTTTAGGTGTATAAATATGTACAAGACCATCAAAAACATGCAGTACGAATTAATAATCAAGGTGTTCGTTCAGAATCCAGAACATTTTCCAATCAAGTGCCACACTTGTATACAGAAACTTATATCACAAATAGACGAAACATACCACTCATTTGATTTTATCAACGTAGTTGACGGCCACAGAAGCATTGCCATTTTATTTTTGAAAGTGTCTAAATCAGAAACCATTCCTGAAGAAAACGGAAGTGATTCCTTTGTGCTTATATGGGATAATTTTATGATTACACATAATCACGACTATATTAGTTTTGTGTCAGATTTGATATCATCGGTTCCTGACGAGGTTAACGTTACCATTTTCAATGAAACAGTCACTCTCAATTTCTTCATAGTAAATGATCATGATCAGATCCCTGCGTATGACCGCGATATCATCAATAAACAGTGCGACATCTGTTCTAATTCGAACCTTATTCATCACTTAAAAATATGTCCTTATGTTAGTATAAACAAACATTTATTTAAATATTTTTATTTAGATGATTACTTGTGCTTCAGTAATGTGACACTTTGCATTAGAAGAGATCGTTACATGGATTATGGGGACTTTATATCGATATGTTATGAAGATTACACGAGGTTTTATGATTTATATAACACAGTCACACAAAATCAGACAGAAGTATTGGTACATGAAGTTGAGAGCATATTAGTAGATGAAACTGAGAATATTAAGTAAAATATGTACGATTTTATCTGTCATTAGCTTGCTTGTTGTATTGTTTACGTATTTACTTTTCCCTACCTTGCGAACATTGCCAGGTTTAAACAACATGGCGTTATGTGTATCGATGTTACTGGCACATTTGTTGTATCAATTCGGTATGAAGCAAACACACCTTGGTACCGGTTGTATCGCCCTCGGCATAATGACACACTTCACTTGGATCCTTACCATTACGTGGCAGACGATATGTTGCCTACACGTGTTTAGGGTGTTTGTTACCAAGACAGACATGACATCCTCGAGAAGCAGCAGATATAAATCATTTCTTTTTTATTTATTATTTAGTTTCGTATTTTCAGCTGCTGTTGTATCCTCAAACATAATTGTGAAAATGGTTTCGAGCCACCAGAAAGACATTGGATATGGTGGGAAAATGTGTTACATAAATGACCCGTTTATGTTGGCTTTGACGTTTGCTTTACCTCTTGGTTTATCGGTTGTCACTAACATTATCCTGATACTGATCGTCTCAATTAAGTTTTGTCGTATGCCAGACCTACAGAAAAATGTCAAAAATGAAAGGAACAACATCGCGATTTTTGCTAAATTGTCGACACTTACAGGTGTTGCTTGGATTCTGGGATTCATTTATGCGTGGACTAACAATAAAGTTCTTCTCTATGCCTTTGTTATTCTAACACCATTACAAGGGATGTTTATTATGATTTCTTTTGTTTGTAACAAACGCGTTTTTGGTCTCTACAAATCAGTTATTGTTGGCAAAAAAAATAAAAACCAATCTCGCAGTACTCTCAAATCAAATGTATACTCTACTGATGTTTCGTTATCAACCTTTAAATCCGACTGAGCGAGAATCCTCAAGACTAGTCCATCTAAGAATAGTTCTCATTAAATTAACTTATATAAACATTGAAATGACATCATAATTGAGAGTACTGATTGGCTATGGCACATGAAAGCAAAACGTTTTTAAATGTCCAATGCATTACGTGTTTAAAAACAATTGCTTTCTTAAAGATAATTCAGAATAGTTGTACCAACATTTTTGTCATTATACTTCATTCCGTTCATGTGTGTTGTAATGTTAATAAGACTGATGTAGATGTAACAGATAGTTATTGAGGACTTTTTAAAGTTAAACTGAGTTTGAGTTCGTATTTTCGTACATATTTCTATCTATCTATCTTTTTTGTACATCTTTATGTTATTTCATGTTTTCGTATGGCAAAACTTCAATTTGTGGTTTGCAACCATCGTTTTGTGTTTAATTAAATATTGCATACAGTTAGTGTCATGATGCAGTGCAATATACCAGTATCTTTAGATATATTCATTATTTACTGATCAAGCATTTATACGGGGTAATTAAAACATCGTTGTAAGTTTCACATGAAGTAATAAAGTAATAGACCTATTAACACGGAGATACTTACCTGTAATCCAACATAAAGGACTTCGACAGCGAATAAACGATCAGGAATTTAATTATAGACGCTGAGACTTACATAGTACAATGTATTTAACTCTTAAAATATTGCTATGACGTCATCCTTTGTTCTCTTGCGTCTATTATCCAACATACTTGAACTGGACCGGTGCCAACAATCCAATATGTTGTGAAAACAGTCCAAAATTTTCAAACTTATTGAACTGTTTTCACAATATATTGGATTATTGGCACCAGTCCAGTTCAATGACACTGGAATTGGAAAGAAAGAGAAAAAACAACAAAACATCAGTATACTGATTTTACTAACACCAAAACTTAATATGATTTACAAATAAAATCAGACAAATCATAAAAAAATCCGATACGCGAAAGCAAATATCTCATATGGTGCAGGGTTCATTACACGATCCGTATATGCTCTTTTATTAAATGCTTTGACCTGCAAAATATAAACGTTAGATATTTAATAACACTGAACACAACACACACACACATACTATCTCTCTCTCTCTCTCTCTCTCTCTCTCTCTCTCTCTTCTCTCTCTCTCTCTCTCACACACATACACACACACACACACCATTCACTCTTATATACGCAGATTACACAGGTTGACCAACTTTTCATTAATAAACAATTATAAAGACCGGACGATCTACACACATCTGTAAGCTTTAAAACATGTTTATCGGGTTAAAATTACGTGTCTGACACATTATAACTTAATTCGGGCTTAATACCAACACATTTTTGTAAAGATAAATCACGTGTAAATTGAATATATATATTGCATATATTATATAAAAATGTAGTATTGAGCATACCTGTTTTAGAGAATTAAATTTTCACAATTAAATCCAAACACATTGACAGTATAGGTTGAATATAGGATTTTTGGCGCGCTTCGTGCATTTGCGTGATGACAATATCACTGGAACTGATTATATTTCACTAAAACCGTGTTCATAGTCACGTAAACGACGGGTGATCTACTATTTAACTCTGTTCATCATTTAATTTAGAGGTTACATACAGGAATACAAGTTTTATATTTTTATTATCTTATTTCTTAATTTGTAATACTGATTTTATACCTACATTTTCCCTTAATTTACTTGATTTTTCTTCTTCCTTTTTTATGTTTGTTTTTGCAATACTTTAAGTAAGATATAAGCCTCAGAATGCCCAGTATGTAAAATATTGGACTGGCCTCGGCGCTTCGCGCCTCGACAAGTCCAATATTTTACATACTGGACACAGTTTTTCGGCTTATATCCTTTACATAAATGGATTAAAGATGTTTAACTTGTAATAATAAATTGAATTGTGCTTTGTTTATTCGAAGATAGTAAACTTCACTTCTAAACTAATATGACCGTCATAATATCGGATGCCTTTAAATAGATGTGGTTTAACAATGTGTGTTTTATGTTTTGTAATTTGTTTATTATAAAGTCGTATTCGTACAACCAGAACCTGTTGCATAATATACGCTGACTAACGTCGTGTTGCAACTACAACTTGATTATTTAAAACCTAAATGGATACATTTTTGGTCTTTCTATTTTTCAAATTTCATCATCTTACAAATATTTCAAAATTTTGGCCTGAGCAACAAAATTGAAACAGGTTAAGCAATAATTAGGAAAATATTTAATCGACAAAAAACCACTTTGAATAATAAAAACAAAATAAGATACTGTTTCAATTTCATTTGATCGATTGATTGATTGATTGATTGATTGATTGATTGATTGATTGATTGATTGATTGATTACGAATCGAACACTAAGCACATATTTGTTGGATAATCTCATAGGGATATTTGTAATGAAAGGTCAAGAGGACAGTCAATGTTGTTTGCCTATATATAAGGTTTTGATAATAAAGAATCACTGCGACATACAATCTTTATGTAGCTGTGTTTTTTTATTAAAAGTTGTTTATATGAAACAATGAATTGTGACTAGCATATTGGTCTTGGGAAGGAACAAATTCTAACTTCAGTATTCTGTAACTAATTGTAAAACTTCCAATGTTGTATATGGAATAGAGTGCAATTTATGTGGACTCATATAAGTGGGTGAAACCAAAGGTAGACCAAATGTACGTATGAATGGACATCGGTTTGAGATCAACAACAATGGTAATCAATTTCTTTACCAACATTTTAACCAGCAGGACCATTCTGTGTTATCTATGAAAGTCAGACTTTTGGAAAAAATATACCACCATACAAATAGTCCTAGATTAAGCACTCCATACCGATTACAACGGGAAAATTACTGGATAAGAGAACTAGGAACTGCTTCGCCATATGGATGCAATGACAAAATTGTAAGCGTAGGAAATCTTTCAAGCCCGGGTTGTAACAATATAAATGTTTTACACTTGTTTAACAAAACACCACGTGACAAAAGAAGTCATGGACATCGCCGTTATAACAAACCCAATATCCATGATGTTAGTTTTCGTAATCTTTTACAATTCCTACAGAAACCTCTCGGATTACACCATATCCGAACTAAACTCTACTCTATACCACTATCCCGTCTTAGACAGCTACAAGAAGAATGCATATCTAAAACTACTATAGATTCTAATACACCAGAATATAATCTTACTGCTATCATCATGGATATTGCTTTTAACAGATTATTTAAACCTGTTCGGGAAACCGATATTGAGAACGATGGTCAACAACAATATCTTAAGTTACACTATGCTAACAAAAACATAGATGCTATACACATTTCCAATATTCTTCAAAATAAACAAGTACAATCTAAAGTTCCTGCTTATTTCAAAATTAATTCGCCACCTCTAGTTAACTACTCCTACAATAAACCTTTTGCATCCAAAATATTTAATTATAAACAAACATTGCAGTGTTTAAACTTTCATAATTTTACTCCACCTACCTGCTCTTGCTCGTCTTCTCCCTATATTTATGGACCAGCTGGACATGTAATAACTGGTGACCTCAATCTAATCGAAAACCCTAAATTAAGATCTTTACCTTCAAAGGGTCCTAAATATAGAGAAGCTCAACCTTTTACTTCGGGACAAAGTTCAGACTTGTCATGGATTCTGTTGAAGAGTACGCCAGATGTTAGGCTAAATTAGAAGATGTTGAGCTTGATACCTTATCCGACTGGATAAAGGTTGTGAGATCTTTCGTTAAAACTATGTTTGCTAAACTTAGTCTATGGGTCTATGAGTACTAAACCGTCTTCGGTACTCAAGGATCCTGAAATCAAGTCAATTCTAACAGACATACACAACAAATATGTTGTTGGCCCAGCTGATAAAGCTTCCAACAACATTATTCTCGTTTGTTAGAGATTCTACCTTGAATGTCTTATTAAGGAGCTTGGTTTAGATAGTATATCAAATAACCCTGCATATACTAGAACTAATTTTACTAAAGATAAAGTTCTTTTCAACCATAGGGCAGTTCTCGAGTCTTAAGGTATCAATCTTAAAGAGGAAGATCTTGATCTTCCTTACTTGTATTGGATTCCTAAACTCCATAAAAATCCATACAAGGAAAGACATATAGCAGGCTCATCTAAATGTACCGCTTAATCATTATCGGTAACTCTAACACAAATTTTGACAATCGTCAAAGATGGTCTTCAGTCTTATTCAGAAAAAGTATATTCTACATCTGGAATCAACCAAATGTGGATTCTCAAAAATTCTAAAAAATTACTTGAACATTTTGCTTCTAATACTTTATCTCATGTAAAAAGTATAAAAACATTTGATTTTTCTACACTATACACCACTATCCCTCATTCTAAATTGAAAGAACGTTTAAAGAAATTATTTACTTGTCTTTCTTTTACAAAAGCGGTAAGCCAAGATACAAATATCTGGCGCTGAACAGGGATTCTGGTTATTTTGTCAAGCACCATACGGATTCCAAAGAAAAATATACTGAAGATACCATCATAAAAATGTTGGAGTTTTTGATAGATAACATATTTGTTGTGTTTGGTAATATAGTTTTTCAGCAAACAATCGGTATATCAATGGGAACAAACTGTGCACCATTGCTTGCTGTTTTGTTTCTTTATTCTTACAAAGCAGACTTTATGCAGAACCTTGTTAAATCTGGAGAGAAGACTATCGCCAAATCGCTTAACTCATATTTAGACTTATACCTGAATTATGACGCACACGAACATTTGACACACGTGATGACATCAATTTTTCTATTGTCAACTTTCCTTTTCTATGCAGCAATATACCTGCTTCTCCTGCTTATGGTGTATTTGTTTCCCAATTGATACGCTATGGTAGAGCTTGTTCCCACTACGGGGACTTTGTACAACGAAGTAGGCTGCTTGCAAAAAAATTGTTGACTCAGGGATATTGCAAGCCTAGGCTTATCAAGGCCCTCAAAAATTTGTATAACCGTCATCACAGTATTGTTGATAAGTTTGCATTTCTGTGTCCAGGATTGTCCTAGATATATTTGACGTCTCATAGTTTCATGTTCCTTTCACACAATTTTGATTTAACACGTGGCGGGTGCAGCTAGCTAAACAGGAGGTGCTTACCCTTCCGGAGCACCCGGCCTCACTTCCCTGGTGAAAGTTCACGTGTCTAACCTAACTTGTCAGTTCCAAAGTTTTTACTTTGCTTCTGGAAAATGATTCGGACATGGATTGGTATTTTTGTTTTTGATACCTATCATGAAAACTGCGTCGTGTATGATGTTACAAGTTTGTCGCAAAATGCACACCAATGATTAAAATTATTTTATTTTACTTATCAGGGCCCATAAATACTTCAGGTATTTCAGGTCCCTTAGTTCCATGTTCTTTCGCTATTGATTTTTAATTACACACAGCTAGCTAAACAGGAGATGTTTTCCCTTCCGGAGAACCCAGTCTCACTTCCCTGGCTGACGTTTACGTGTTTAACCCAATTTGCCAGTTTCAATGATTTTATTTCACTTTGGGGTTGTCATTTTGACATGGACAATAATTGTTTTTGATTTAGAAATATGAACATATGTTTTTCGAAAATTTTCAATCCAATGGATATGTTGAATCGCCTGATTATCAATGTATAATCCACAGAATCCAGCTCGAAGCGTTTGTACAAAAAACAACACTTTTCCTATTATTCAATTTTAAACAAACAAGAAGACAATTTTACGTCTTAATAGAGCTCACCCAAAAAAACACACTTTATTTTACGCGTTCATGTCAATGTTATTGTGTCCTAATGCAAAACATATTGCATATTAACTGACGCCAGCTCACGTGAAGGAAGAATACAAACAACCTTAAAAACTTTATTTATAGCGCGCCCTAATGCAAACGTTATCTCGTGCGTACAAAAAGAATGTACATCCTCAATAGACCGTTATCGTTGACTTACTTGTGCGTATACAAGCATGCAATATTTTTGTGTTAGTTTATAAGCACACGGTATAAAACATTTTTCCTGTTACATCTGTACCGACGTACAATTTCTCAAGCCTTACTTTAAAAACATTTTACAGAGAAAAAAATCATTCAATAAAATAAGGTTATTCAAGATATTGCATCGTTTTACATATGTATTCATCAAAAACATACAAATCCATCTGCAAAGCACAATCCAGAAGCAAATCAAAACTTTGATACTTACAAGTTAATTTCCACTAGGGAAGTGAAGTCGGGTGCTCCGGAAGGGTAAAAGGAACATTGAACTATCGGATATCAAATATATCCAGGACAATCCTGGACAAAGAGTCATCAAACTTATCAACAATACTGTGATGACGGCCATAAAACTTTTTCAGGGCCTTGATTAGCTTAGGCCTTGGGATATCCCTGAGTCAACAATCTATTTGCAAGCAGCCTGCTTCATTGTACACAATTCTCGTAGTAGAAACAAGCTCTATCATAGCTATAATTAACAACAAATACACTATAAGCAAAGTAAAGTTGAAAATAGAGAAAATAAAGCCATTACCATGGAATAAAAAAACAAAATTATTTGTACTTGATGATAGAAATT
This sequence comes from Anadara kagoshimensis, assembly GCA_021292105.1. Taxonomy (NCBI): domain Eukaryota; kingdom Metazoa; phylum Mollusca; class Bivalvia; order Arcoida; family Arcidae; genus Anadara; species Anadara kagoshimensis. The sequence continues at coordinate 57,568,081 of CM037858.1, forward strand.
TTGTCTTTACCAGACATTCACCAAGCTACTGTCATTAGTTTTTCATATGTATTATTTTGAAAGAATCAAGGCTTTCTAATTTCTTATGGCGGAAATCAAAATGTTTTATTTTTACTATCACGTTTATGTATTAAAAATTAGCCTAGGTATATCTGACGTCCCATAGTTCGTTTTCTTTATCCTTTCAATTTTGATTGTACACGTGGCTTATGTAACTAGTGTATCAGGGGGTGCTTACCTTTTCGTATTACAAGACCTTATTTTGCCGAAATGATGAACGGTAATGGGTTTAACTTGATTTGCTAGTTTTGAAAGTCTTCACTTTGCTTTTATGACTATGGTTTTAACATGGATCGGTATCTTTGTGTATGATTTGTTTATTACATATATTTAATATAAGATGTAGGTTTATTGAGAAATAACATGCATTTATGAGTATAAAGCAAACGGAAAATCAGAAATAATAACAAGAGGTATGAAATGACGGTATTTTGAAGATATATGTTTCCGTTATTCCTTCTCATGTCTTACTCAAAAGATATTTGTAGTAATATTTCAGATACAGAAAATATTTAATTATATTTGAAGCATTTCCATTATTCAGAAATTCTTAAATGTTTCAATGTTTTACACAAGCCCAACCTTTACTCCGTCTTAATCGTATAAAGGGAGATAACAATAGGAAGCAAATATTGCGACTGATAGTTCTATTATCTACACATTATAAAATATTAAAGTCATTTAAACACTGTCTAATTCCCTTTATAGAAGAAAACCGATATTCTTTTGTATTACATAACAAACCCACCGCAAATATTCATATATTTATATGATATTCCTAACAGCTACTCTAGGGATTCGTTATCAAACTTTATTAACAGTAGACTGATCAACCTTAAATTTGTTTTCAAAGTTGTCTTTTTTAAAATACAATTTACTGCAAAGAGATATTGTTTCAAAGGCTTGTGTAACATTGATAATGTTATATTGATTTAACATTTCGAAAGAAGCAATACAACTTTAATCATTCTAACTTTGTTTTCAGAATTTGTTTTTTACCAGCACTATTTGTTTGGAATGACTGTACACCGTATATAATATATGTTAAAAGAAGCAATAACAATGGATGTATTTTCAATCCAAGTTGCATATTGTTCCAAAATAAAAAGATGACAATCAAAGAATAACTTTCAGTTTTACATTGTACATTATAAATGAGCCCTATTCTACTGTTGCATTGTCATTTTTGTAAAAAAGTAATTCAGATATATCTACCAACGTACACCATATATTAATATAAAAGTTATTTTACAATGCTATAAATACCAATATCATTCTTATTTTATTTTTTATTTTATTTCAAAACCCAAGCCTACGCGAGCGCGTGCCAGAGAGAGAGAGAGAGAGAGAGAGAGAGAGAGAGAGAGAGAGAGATGTTCACAAAGGCACGTGTGTATTTGGCAAATAATATGTGTTATAATGTGTTATAATGTGTAAAGTGTATACAATAGGTAAGAGAAATGGGTATTTTCTTTTTCTTTTTTTTTCTAATTTTACAATTGAAAAAACAAATCACACCATTTACACACTCATATGCACACACAAACACACACATACACTCAGGTTTGGCAGATAATAATCAAGATATATCACAAAATAGTTTTTTAAGAATCTGAGTACATGTAAATATAATAGTTATGTTAAAAGTACATTGCCTTCTTCTTCTTCTTCAGGTTGGATAATCACTCACTGGATTGAGGCACCAACTATAGGTGTATCACAGTTTAACTTCAATAAGTTTGCTTGCCTTAAAACTAAAATATTAAAAAAACTAACAGTTCTGGTTATCTTGAACCTAAGTCTCAGTCACGCTCTTAATCATTAAGACGAAAAGTTCTGGTTGAATAAATATTAAAACACAAGTATCTGGATAAATTTTCTAAATTGTCACACAGATCTGTATCTTTAGGTAACAGTTCGTTATACACAAGTTTTCTACAGTATATAATCAGTTGAACAAGTAATTCTTTGCATGTTGCGATCTAAGTCCATTTTGAAAGTGAAACTGAAGCCATAACAAGGTTTTTGATGGATTCAAATGGTATTTGTCTGGCACTAAATAAAGCAGAGCAAGTTATGAGATGATGCTATATAGTTTCATTTTCTAACTGACATAACAGACATGTAGCATTGGTTTGTTGAAATTTCGACTTATGAGACTGCAGAAATATGGTTCCAGTTAGGTACTTTACTTTTACTATGTCTCGTCTAACGTCTTTAAGATTAAAACTTATTTTCTTCCATACAGGATGTGTTTTACCAATAGATAGTTCCTCGATGGAGCAGTTTTGTAGAGATGATTTGGTACTGCATTCTGTCTTTAGTATATCAGTCCAATACTTGGCGATTGCTAGTTTTGTCATCTTTTTCCACTGTATCTTAGTGTAGTATGTAGATTGGGTGTCTGATATTGACGGTAGCCCATACTGTGTAAGTAAAGTTTTTGTGGTCACAAAAAAGCTGTTGTCATTTCTTACTGCCAGCTGGCGGGCCATTGAAACCGTGAGAGTCCTGTTTTTTTAAACAATGATGGCATAAAGGAGAGAAGGTTGTTTCCTGTTAATTTCAGCTCCAATCGGGAGTGCTCCAAGTAATAGTAGAACAGCACAGTTTGGAATCTCTCCAGCTCGAGTAACTGGTCTTTGTTCAGCGGAACTATTTCTAGACCATATAACAATCTTGGTAACACATATGTATTATATATTCCAAATGAAGTTGTCGGTTTAATTCCGTTTGAGCCATGAACGCCAACATTAATTAAAGCATATAAAGTTCTTCTACAGAGTGAGATTTTTTCTTCTATGTTAACTGTTGCTTCTTTTTTACTACTTCTGACTATGCCTAGATGTTGAATCTTGTGTTGTACAGGTAGATTATTTCCTCCAAATTTCCAGGTATTGATGTTTTCTTGATCTTGCTTGCTAGCACTAGAGTTCTGTCGCATTATCCCGCTCTTGTCGGCGTTAATATTATATCGGAGCTTTGTAGAGTATCTGTGTACGGTATTTATCATTACTTGTAGATCAATTTTGTCCTGTGACAGAAGTGCAACGTCGTCAGCACAGGTAGGGTTTCCAGTATAACACGTTCCAATGGATAATCCAACCCCTTGTTGTTGTAGCTCTTCTAGTAAGTTGTTAATATATGTTTTGTATAAAAAAGTTGATAAAATTCTTCCTTGTCGAACACCTTGTAAAATTTTGAATGGTTCGCTCAGATTATTTTTCCACTTTATTCTAGTTGTTAAGCCTGTATATAAGTTTTTTAGCACTTTCCACGACTGTAGATTTATTCCTTGTTTGTATACACAGTAAGACAGAATTTCATGATGAACAACGTCAAATGCCTTTTGGCTATCGAGAGATGCAATATACAAAGTTTTCCCAAACATTTCAGAGTCAAGTCTTGCTTCAGTCAATATCAAGGCTGCCATAGATGGAGAAAGTCCCTTAGTAAAACCGAATTGTAAGTCTGACTGCTGGCTAGGGAGTTGGTTTTCCAATTTGTTACGAAGAATACACTCGAAGAGTATGCCTATCACTGACGAGACAGAAATACCTCTGTAGCTATCCACTTTGTGAGCATTCTTTCCTTTTTTATGTATAGGGGTTAAAATAGCAGTTTTAAAACTAGACGGAATATCTTTAGTTCTGTAGATTTCATTGAAGAGTTTGCATAGGCAATCACATAATGAGACATCTGCAAATTTAAGGAGCTCTGCTGCAATGTTGTACCCGTCCAGGGATTTCCCTGTGTTTAGTTGTAATATAGCTGTTATGACTTCCTCTCGATCGAGACAGTAATAAGGTGATCAGTTTTGGAATTTCGCTATCATATATATCCTCTATAAGCTGGATATTTTCTCTAACGTTGGGTAAGTAGGCATTGGCGAAAGCTTCACACTGGTCTAGGTCATCGAAGACGGATTCCCCATTTACGAGAAGACAATCTACTTGAGACGACACGCTTTGCTGATTGCGCTTTACTAGCTTATAGAAGTTTTGATCTGATGCACTCTCCATTATATCCTCATAGAACTTTTTTCTCTCGGCTGCATGTGTTGCTGTCGAATACTCCTGTTGCTGTCCTTTTTTGCTTGATTAAGTTGTATGGTAAGAGGTTGATCTTTATCCGGTCTACCAGCTGATGGCCACGCTACATGTGCTCGTTTGGAGGCTTTTAGTTTTAGCAGGACTTCTGGTGTTGCCTTCCATTTTGGACCATTGATATTGATTGGCTTTGATGGTATAGTTTTGCTTGTAGTTCCTCCAATGTTTACAGTTCCTCCAATGTTTACAGTTGATAAAAAGAATTTTAAACAAGCAATAATTGGAACGTGAGTAGAGAAATTTATCGCATCCTCACTTAGTATCTTGCACTGCTGTATATTATCTTGGTTTGTCGTAATAATATAGTCGATCTGTGACTTGCTAACACCATCTGTGTGGTAATAGGTTGGCTTTAAATGTTGTGTCTGCCAATATAGTTGTTGGTGCGACATAGATTTCTTGAAAAGGATGTCGTGTGTATTATTTCTACTTTGTAGTAAGGTAGCATTCATATCACCACAGATGAAGATGTGGTGAGTAACTCTATATTTGTCCAATATTGAGCTTATTATGTCTAGACAGTCGTTATAATTCTCCTTCGATCCCGCACACGGTGTTGGCATGTATGCATTTACGATACAAAGCGGTTTACTATTTGTCCTTAATTCAATAGCGACAATTCTGTCATTTCCATCGTTGAGTTTTGTTACGAGTCTATCCCAGGACTTTGGCCACAAAATTGCTGTTCCATCTCTTGCTGATGGACGTTGAAAGTTAGGTATGGGATTGTTTGTATCATATTACCTGCTGTGTGCGGAGTAATTTGGAAGTATAAAGTCAATTGTACGTTTTTCGAACTCCCAGAGCCAGTGTTTTTGTATACAAATGATTTTGTCGGTTTTAGACAGGTTGAGCAGATATGTAATATTTCGCTTGATTCCTTCTACGTTGAATGACAGGAGGCTTATTGGTTTCTTGCTGGCTGAGTTTTGTTGTAGTCTTCCACTGTATCGCCTGTGTCCGGAGGTACTTTTATGAGACTGGGAATCTCTAAAAATATTGTTGTTGTGCAGAAGGTTGAGAGGGTTGTACATTAACAGGTTGCGGAGTTAATTTTTTACTGCATCCAACGTGTAACTGTTCGTTGATGCGATTTGGGATTTTGCTTGTACTTTGTGGAGTTGATATATTTGATAATTTTCCGTTGCACATTTCTTTGAAGGACAACTGCTGTTGTTTGTTGTCCCTTAGATTATCGTGTTGAGGTGTTATTGTTTTATGAAGAGATGGAGTTTGTTGTTTGTTAGATGCCTTACCTATGTCTGGTGGTCTGATGTAAGGTGGAGCCTTGAAGTGCAAGTTTGCATGTGGATCTGTTGTTTGTACTCTAGTTACGTAGTGTGGTGACACTTAAAGCTGATAAGTGCCTCTATGTTGCGGTAAGTAACCGGAAATGGTGGGTTGGTACAAGTGTGGTAAGCGAGTCTGACTTTGACATAGATGTAATTGAGCTTGCATTTGCATAATTAACTGTTGCTGTTGTTGGGATATTAGTTGTTGGTTGGCGAGCATGTTTTCCACATGCTGGATTTTTTCTCCATTGTTGCTAGCTCTAATTTGCGTTGACGATTTTCCATGTCCGTCAAATGTGGTATATCCCTTGTGTGTTGCTCGGTGTTTGCTTGCTGAGGGTGAAAACAATAATTTCTCCTGTAGAGTAAATTAATTGTGTCGTCTTTGTCTTTTAGCTTTCTTTCTAATTTGAAGATGTAGCTCTGTTGATCGACATATACAGAGGGATCTAATTTATCGGATGTCGACCTCGATGCTTTACCTTTTTGGTTTTAACTGTATTAGGAATAGTTTTGGTGTTATACATTTGATTATCTGTCTGTGCTAAACCTGCAGGACCCGTATCCTGACTGTGGTGTGTATCTACAAGGTATGTTGTTTTGGCCCGGTGTTTTGTATTTACTGATGAAGTTGATGAGGTTGTTACATGGGCAGGTCTTTTTAGGTGTGTATCGTATTCAGGTGTAGAGTTACAAGATATTTGTTTACCAGGCTGAGCTGGTGTAACATGTTTGCTGGCTTTCGTTTGTTTTGGCCCTCAATAAGGTTTCCGTTTGGCTAGTGGTACAAATAGACTGAAGATGGGAGGTATGCTCCGATGTTGAGAGACCCCTGTATCTGATTAATATAGTTTGTGACAAGTTCGTTATTTGCGGTTACCTTGCTTGGTGTGGCCAGTGTAGGTGTACCTGTGCTTTTCTGAACAGTTGCTTTGTCGACAGTTGAAGCTGAAGTATGGATCAGATGATCAACACATATTGGGCACGTAAACGGTGCATTGGGCTTTATTTTTTTAATTTTATCTTTGTCGAGATGTACGCTTTTATAATGAAATCATTCATCGCAGGTATCACAAGCTATGGTGTCTTGTTCGGCTACTCCATGAAATAGCTAATTATGACGCACAAGAAAGGCTACATTTGAAACTTTATGACAAACGTGATGACTTCAATTTTTCTATTGTCAACTTTCCTTTTTTATGCAGCAATATACATGCTTCTCCTGCTTATGGTGTAATTGTTTCCCAATTAATACGCTATGGTAGAGCTTGTTCCCACTACGGGGACTTTGTACAACGAAGTAGGCTGCTTGCAAATAAATTGTTGACTCAGGAATATTGCAAGCCTAGGCTTATCAAGGCCCTCAAAAAGTTTTATGGCCGTCATCACAGTATTGTTGATAAGTTTGATGTCTCTGTGTCCAGGATTGCCTTGGATATATTTGACGTCTCATAGTTCCATGTTCCTTTCACACAATTTTGATTACACGCGTGACGGGTGTGGCTAGCTAAACAGGAGGTGCTTACCCTTCCGGAGCACCAGGCCTCACTTCCCTGGTGGAAGTTCCAAAGTTATTACTTTGCTTCTGGATTGTGATTCGGAAATGGATAAGTATGTTTGTTTTTGATTACATGTATATGTGTTGCTAATAACAGTCTCTGTTTGTTATTTGAGGTAGCTGCTGCTTTTGACTTGATCTTTGTGGCTGTGGGAATTTGTGAGATTTCTATATTCGGGGGGAGAGTTTTGTCGGTGAAATGACTAGGTGCGTTCCTCAATTTGAAGGGTAATAGTTTCATTCGTGATCTCCAGGTCAGAGTACTTTGACTTAAGTGCACATAGCATGTTTTTGAATATTCCTTCTTAAAACAGTTTAATTTGTTTACCGTTCACTAGGGCTATGCAGGTAGTTTGATATAGTTTAATGGTAAATGTATGCTGACTGCTTCTTTCATATTAACCACCTTAACCGAAATGTCAACTATGGCACCATTATTGTCCACACCATAGGTTATTTTGTAAAAGTGATTCCTATCTGATCTAGAAAGTCCGTTGAGTTGCAGTAGAAGCTCTGTTTTAAACATTTCGTAAGCTGAGGTGCTCATTTCTATTACGAAATTGTCTTTACCTTTTAATTTGTATTTCATGTGGGTTTTTTTGGCAACTATCAAATTTCTTGGCGAGCGCTTTCTCTCTGTCCAGCTCGTAATACCTGTTGGAATTTTCAAGCCTAACATTTTGATTTTTATTTTGCGGGCTAAACAGGATATTTTTTACTCTACCAGATCTTGTACTGCGTCTGATAACGTTTAATTTGGGAGTAGTTGCGCAAAGTCTGTTGAACTGACTCATTTTTTTGATTGTGATTGAGGTTCGGGATTAAGATATCCAAAATGGCGGAAAATAAAAGAGCTAAGAATATCTGGTAAAAAATCAAATTGCAGGTGTTAAAATGTTCCAAACTTCGCTAGAAGTCTACATACATTGTTTAGTTTTAAAACTACACTACGTTTTGGTTAAAAACTAGGTTAAAACCATAAAAACCAGTAAAAGTGCTGAGTTGTGCTAAAACCGTGCTTTGCTCTGTCCGCCATCTATTTCTATTCAGGCTTCATGTGGGCTGCCATGTTAAAAGTGCCCACTGCCTTCCATCAGTGATCATAAATGTTAACATCTGGTCCTATGATAACAGAGCTAGACTCCAAATCTTTATCAAATTATATTGTTGAAAACATCATTTTACTATATCTGAGAGTTTTTCAGCTAAAATAGTGTTTTCATCCTGAAAAGTATAGTTTTCCCACTTCCAAATATAGGAAAAAGTTCAATATTATAACTGTATAAATAAAATTTGATATGATGATAATGAAGTGAACCTGTGGCAAATATAAATTTTTAAAAAGTCATTTATGGATGGCAGTGTACGTACAAAAAACAGCAAAAACCGTAAATAAAGGACCATCCATGCAGTGTATGAAACTGGACTTTATTGATAGTTTCTAATGTATCAAAACATGTGTTTACATAACTGTAAAAAACTTATCTTTGTAGTTGGGTCTTTATATTGGAGTGGTCACTTGAATTGGTTTTATTGTATTTTTCATCACCTGATGCTTGAAAAATGTTGTACACACTGACAATCAAACTTATAGTTTGGTAAACATGGTGTTACAAATATAGCTAAATATATGAATATTAAATCAAATCTTCTGTAAAGGCCACATCTACTGGTTCAAATAACATGAATATGAGAAATTATGCTAAAATTCCATTGTAGCTATTACATTTGTTTAACGATTATTTCAAATTAATGTTTTGTCGAAATTTTTGTAGATTCAGAAAACATAATTTCTCAGACATGAGAAACACCCCTACCCAATAATATATTGATCAATTTGTATCCAATACTATATTGGACAAAACATATTTACTGATTTAATCTGATATTTGTAATAAGCCGATGAACAACCACAAACAACAATATTTTAATCATTTTTTGCTGTTGGACTGAGTCTTATTAAAGTTTGTTTATTTCAACGATTTTCCAGATACTCGGGCTTTAATTTGTTACTAAACAAGGGCATAGTACTATACTTTATCTCTCTGAATGTCGCTTAATTTACTTTGAATTGTTTTGTTTATGGATACTAAAGGGTATATGCGTATTTACTTTGAACAATACTGTATCACCCAACCATCAATTGGTACCAAGAACAAAACAAAATCGACATCCTTTAATTGATTTTATTTTAAAAAATATTACTAACTTTTTATACACATGACAAGTGATATGGAATCATCTCTCGGAGCTGGCTACACAGGTATATGTCTATGATTTCTTTTTCTTGTTTTTTCTTTTATCCGAAACCTTTTATTTTTAACAGTCAGGATCATGTTTAGGACAAATGTAGAATCGCTATGATTATGTAAACATATAAGCGTTTTAGTGAAATATATTTTTCTTACATTTATTGATAGTTTAAAAATAAAAAAAAAAACAAAATAATGTACCTTTCAAAAGTTGAAAACAATTTTAAAATACCTACCCTTTTCTAACATGATCTACATTTTATGACTATACGTGGGAAATATTATTGAAAAAACTATAATTTTGTTTGCGATACTTTCACCTGTTTTTTTCAGTTTGCAAAAATTTAAAATCTAAAATAAATCTCAATGTTGGTAAAACTGTGGAAATATATTTCGTTCTCTATCTGCTTTATTTGTATCTATTGTAAAAATCCGAATTTATAGCAAATTCATTTAGCAAATTTATACAATGATAAAAATAACACCTTGTATCAAATTTATTCATTAATAGAATCAATGTTTTGACACGATAGGCATTGAAAAATACAGTCGTTCCGGCTCTTTTGTTTGATCAACGCATCGCTAACAATAATAGCAACGACACTAAATAATAAGCAATGAAATATTATCCTTTGACATGTTTAAAATTTTAAGGGAAGTCATTCATTATCCACTTTAAAGTAATAGGCGTAAACTAGCTCGACTTTGGCCCTATTTTTTAGAACGCTTTCCTTTTTCACCGCTGGCTATTGTAAAGAAACTTGGTCGCGTCATTCACCTGCGTTTCAATATGTGTCATACGCTCAAATGAAATATTCAAATTGTGATCAGTTTTTTTTGAAAATTTTACCTACATATATGTTATGTTATGAGATAGATTGTAAATCATATTAATATTAACTTTTCATTCTTACAAGGATCATACCAAAATCATACACGAGTCAATTGACCACAACAATAAAATAAGTTTTATGCTTATTTAATGAATTCACTGATGTTATCCCGAACAAATTATAACAGAATATTTGTTTTATCAAAACAAAATGGATGGGGACGTACGTTTCTCAATAAAAGATGTATTATTATTGGCATATATCAATAATAATTAAAAAAACAAAATACAATTTATTAAACGAAAATTAATTAGTGACAAAAAATCAAAGTAATAGATAAGTTTCAAATTCCAGTTATTATACTGAACCGACAATTAACAATAATTGATAAAGAGGGCGCTTATTTGCTATATATATTACATTTATAACCATTTCAAATATAGATAAGAAATCATTGTATTTGCACAGAGCATGAAATATGATGCATTGCTACCGATGCCACCATCCGTAAAAATGTCATAAAACCCGAACAACTATTACAAAATGAATGTTACGATATATATTAAATCCATTCTACAATTGATGTCTAGTGTAGCACCCTAACGTTAAATGGATTTTATCATTTTATGGTAAGTCAACGAAAGAATTGTATTAGTGAATTGATGTGTGATGGTTCTTATTTTAATAACAACCTTCTATGTCGTTTGTTTTATCAACTTTTAACAAAACTCATGCCATGCGATATAATATTCTGTTATTATTCGGGTAAGAGTTAACTTTTTATTTTAAGAGGAATGAAAAAGATGTAATTAATTATTCTGCATGCAAAATTTTTTTGTTGACTATTTTATCAATGTTTATGGTTCTGAGTATAGTGCCTTAAATCTCTTGGTAAAATCACCTTTTGTTTTCCATTCAAGATTGTTTTTATGTTTTTATTACGCAGTCGGTAGCATCTAGAACCATTCACCGTGTACAATTGTTTCCGAAGGTATAAAGTTTGTTTATTTAACTGGTGATGTCAAGGATTCCAGAATACATTTTCATTGTAATAGTCCCGTCAGATTGTACATTTCACTTTGCCTTATATAACCAGTGTCAGCGTACATGTTTCTGTCTTCTGAGTTTCTTATACGTATATGCTCAGAAAATGTTTTAAACAAACATTGCAGTGTTTGAACTTTCATAATTTTGCTCCACCTACCTGCTCTTGCTCGTCTTCTCCCTATATTTATGGACCAGCTGGACATGTGATAACTGGTGAGCTCAATATAATCGAGAACACTAAATTAAGATCTTTACTTTCAAAGGGTCCTAAATATAGACAAGCTTAACATTTTACTTGGGGGACAGAATTTCAGACTTGTCATGGATTCTGTTGAAGAGTACGCCAGACGTTGGGCTAAATTAGAAGATGTTGAGCTTGATACCTCATCCGACTGGATAAAGGTTGTGAGATCTTTCGTTAAAACTATGATTGCCAAACTTAAAGGGTCTATGGGTACCAAACCGTCTTCAGTACTCAAGGATCCAGAAATCAAGGCAATTCTAACAGGCATACACAACAAATATGTTGTTGCCCCAGCTGATAAAGGCTTCCAACAACATTATTCTCGTTTGTAAGAGATTCTACCTTGAATGTCTTATTAGGGAGCTTGGTTTAGATAGTATATCAAATAACCCTGCATATACTAGAACTAATTTTACCAAAGATGAAGTTTTTTCCAACCATAGGGGAGTTCTCGAGTCTTTCGGTATCAATCTTAAAGAAGAAATCTTGATCGTCCTTACTTGAATTGGTTTCCTAAACGCCATAAAAATCCATACAGGGAAAGATATATAGCAGGCTCATCTAAATGTACTACTAAATAATTATCGGTAACTCTAACACAAATTTTGACAATCGTCAAAGATGGTCTTCAGTCTCATTCAGAAAAAGTATATTCTACATCTGGAATCAACCAAATGTGGATTCTCAAAAATTCTAAAAAATTACTTGAACATCTTGCTTCTAATACTTTATCTCATGCACAAGGTATAAAAACATTTGATTTCTCTACACTATACATCACTATCCCTCATTCTAAATTGAAAGAACGTCTAATTGAAATTATTCACTTGTCTTTCTTTTACAAAAGCGGTAAGCCAAGATACAAATACAAGTATCTGGTACTGAACAGGGATTCTGGTTATTTTGTCAAGCATCATACGGATTCCAAACAAAAATATACTGAAGATACCATCAACAAAATGTTGGCGTTTTTGATAGATAACATATTTGTTGTGTTTGGTAATATTGTTTTTCAGCAAACAATCGGTATACCAATGGGTACAAACTGTGCATCATTGCTTGCTGGTCTGTTTCTTTATTCTTATCAAGCAGAATTTATGCAGAATCTTGTTAAATCTGGAGAGAAGACTATCGCCAAATCATTTAACTCAACATACATATAAATAGATGAAGTTCTGTCTCTTAACAATCCTAAATTTGGAGACTATGTAAATGTCATCTATCCTAGTGAGCTTGAAATAAAAGACACGACTGATTTCTCAAGTTCTGCTTCATATTTAGACTTATATCTGAATTATGACGCACACGAAAGGCTATATTGGAAACTTTATGACAAACGTGATGACTTTTTCTATTGTCATCTTTCTTTTTTTATGCAGCAATATACCTGCTTCTCCTGCTTATGGCGTATTTGTTTCCCAATTAATACGCTATGGTAGAGCTTGTTCCCACTACGGGGGACTTTGTACAACGAATTCGAAGTAGGCTGCTTGCAAATAAATTGTTGACTCAGGGATATTTCAAGCCTAGGCTTATCAAGGCCCTCAAAAATTTGTAAAACCGTCATCACAGTATTGTTGATAAGTTTGATGTCTCTGTGTCCAGAATTGCCCTGGATATATTTGACGTCTCATAGTTCCATGTTCCTTTCCCACAATTTTGATTACACACGTGGCGGGTGTAGCTAGCTAAACAGGAGGTGCTTACCCTTCCGGAGCACCCGACCTCACTTCCCTGGTGGAAGTTCACGTGTCTAACCTAACTTGTCAGTTCCAAAGTTTTTACTTTAATTCTGGATTGTGATTCGGACATGGATTAATATGTTTGTTTTTGATTATTTACAATGCTACCCTATTTCCAAGGCTAGGGAACTTATAGTTGCTTAATACGGAATGTGATTATGTGGTTGGAAAATGTGTTAGTTACCAAAATATATGATGAAAACAGGAGATGGTAAGTTTTTTTGTTTCTTCATTAGTTTTAGTTTGAGGTAGCTATTTTTATATTAATTATCATTTAAGTATTTAGAGAGAAACCAAAACAAAATAATGATAAATAAAATGTTTGAGATGTATAGATGACGACTTATACAATCACAATTTAAACATACTTTTAATATGAAAGATATAGCTAGCTAATATAGTTACTAGTAAATTAACAGTGTTTTGGTAAATTTGGTTTGTAACATTCTGTATAAAAATATACTTATTGTGTTATTAAAAGTTTGATAGATGATTTCTCAAACAATAACCTAACTTAATAGTAATAACCTGTTGATTATTTGCATGCGATATATAAATAGTATTTAGATGATAATAAAAGTGAACTGTCTTTATGAATTCTCACCGGTGATCAATTCTTCCTAATATACCTGACAAAGCATAAAAAGTATATAAAATACAACCCAGTATAATATTGCTTATTTAATAATGCAAAAAGAATCAACACATATGGCAAATTCAATACAAACGTACTGTTCCATATAAACACCATAAAATCAGAATATATGCAGTTACTAAAGATGACCTCAGACTCCATAACCGACCCATCCTGTATCAGCAGACAAAGACTATATGCAGTTAATTAAATAGTGATGAGGGCTCTTTCTATTGGTTTTTGGTGTTTCGTTCATTTAGCTGATGTGATGACTTTCTATTGTTAAGAAGAACATATATATATTTGCCTTTTTGTTTCAGAGATAAGTATGTATCCACGTCGACGAATAACATTTACACTTTTTATAGTTCTGCTATTGTTGTATACTAAAACAACAGTATTAAGTCAAACAACACCAGTGTCAGAGTTTAAACCAATTTATTATGATTTTGAACCGGAAATGGAGGACAACTGGGTTTGTAAATCACTAAATAAGGTTTGCGAACCAGATCCAGAGATTCTTTGCTGCGAACACTGCATTTGTGACTTCACATGTAATAATACTGAAAAGTTATGCTGTGATGGATCGGAGAGCACTATGTTTAAAAACAATACAATATCATACAACTTCTGTCATAGTGCTGAATTTCTCACTGTTGATGATGAAAAGTTAACGGGTGAAAAATATATATTTATTTCTGCATGTGAGCCTTCAGAAAGCAACCAAACTCTTATTGAACTGTGTGTCGCCACATCTCTAATGAGAAATTCTGAAAGCTTTTTCCAAACATTACCAGTGACATCCAAATCCGGTGTATCATTCAGAAATAAGTATTGTGCTCTCTGTAATAATGTGACAGGATTCATCTATTGGGATGCTGAGGTTAAGTGCAAGGATAAGCAAATAGACGGTAAAACATTTACAGAAGTCATAGAGCAGGTGCGAAACTCAGATGATAAGTGTAATATTTTATTTAATAACCCCATATCTAAGATAGGGGTGCCGAGATGTGGATTTACACAAACGTGTCGTAAGTTTAATGGCATAACAATGGAATCATGTGAACCTATAATGTCTGTTTATACCTTCAATGAGGACGGTATCACGAACAAACAATGTTTTACATGCTCTAGACATTCGTTTGTATGTAGCGGACCTGGTTTTGATCCAACTGGATTTTCGGCTCTTTTAGATTTTAATTCAAAGGACGAGAGCAGAAATATTATACCCAGGATTTATTCAGATACATGTGGTGAAAATAAAATCTATGACAACATAATGGTGAGTATTGGTTGGTTTTGTGATACAAATAGAATGAATGATAAAATAATGGCAGGTATTGATTGAATGTTCATTGGTGGTGACCTATGACAACATAATGATAGATACGCAATGGTTGTTACCCATACTTATACACACAATCATACCCATGATTCTGACAAATGGCAACATAATGGCGATTTCTCAATGGTGGTGACCTATGACATCATAATGATAAGTTTACATTGATTATTACCAATGGTATTCTAAGGGTTCATATGAATTAGTTGTTTAGTGAAAATGAAATCTATGACAAAAATAATACATGACATTAAGATAATGTAGAGTATTTTATCAGGTTAATAAATAATGCTTTAATTTTAACAAAACATCATTATTGTCATCTACATTTACGTGGTCGGTGGTTGTCTTCTCATAATCCTAACCGTAACATGGCTTCAATGAAGAAAGTTTCCACTACGGGAACTTTAAACACCTAAGCAAGCTGCTTACAACTAACTTGTTGAATCATGGTTTTTGCAGCTTCAAGACTTATCAAGGCCCTGACTTTTTTATGGCTGTCGTAACAATATTATGTGATGTTTCTGTATCCAAAGTTATTCTGGATATATTTAACGTCCCATCTTTCCATTTTCCTCTCTCTCAATTTTCATTTCACACGTAACGATTGCAGCAACCTAAACATAAGTATATTACATTTCCCGAGCATCCCAGGTATCACTTAATTTGCCAGATTACAAAGTGTTTACTTTGTTTGGGATCGTAGTTTGAACACCGTTCAGGTTTCTTTGTGTTTTATTCAACTGATTGTCTACCTGATAATGTATCATAATGTAAGATATTTAGTACTCAATATATGTTTGCATTTCATATTTTTTTTGTAGTGTTTATTCGACTTTCAAACTATGCGCAACATTGTCAAAAAATACTACTGTCTAAATCCTTAAAAACTAAGGTATGTCCCTTCACAAAAAGTATTTCCTTAGTGATTTATTCTTTAATATAAAACCATGAAATAGCCACTGAAACATGTAGTATGTGCAGTGCCTCAATTTTTTTTCAAATACGCCATATAAATGGCCACAACTTAGGAATTACGTATTGAAGATTGTTAGGTTAATATTGTTTTGTATTTCTTTTTCAGGGCACATGTTTAGAGGTCAGATGTATTCCACCAGCCATTTTGTCAAACTTCAGTTGTATTAATATGTACAAGACGATTAAAAAATTACGGTATGAGTTAATTGTCAAGGTGCTTGTTCAGAATTCAGAAAAAGTTTTAATCAAATGTTCAACTTGTGTACAAGACCTGGTATCAAACATATCAAAAATATACTTTTCAATCGATTTAAGCAAGGGTTTGAAAATGTTAAAATGCAGTAACAAATTGTTTTTGAAAGTGTCTCAATCAGAGCACATTCCTGTAGAAAACAGAAGCATTACTTTTATGCTTATCCGTGAGAGATTCATCATTGAAGATAAACACGACTACATTAGCTTCGTGTCAGATTTGATACCATCGATTCCTGATGAAGTAAACGTTACTATTCTCGATGAAACAGTCACTCTCAATTTCTTCGTTGAAAACAAGAGATACCCTGTATCGCGTGTTCCTGGTTATGGATATGTCACTGATCCAGATGATGGTCAGATACTTTTAAATGTTCCAGAAAAACATCTAATGTACAATCCAAAGTGCTCCATCTCTTCTCAGTGGAACCTTATTCATCAAATAAAAATATGTCCTCACGTTAGTATAAACAAACTTTTATTCAAACATTTTTATCGAGACCATTACTTGTGCTTTAGTGAGGTGAATCTCTGCATCAGAAGAGGTCGTTACGATGATACAGGGGATTCTATAACGATATGTTATGAAGACTACATACAATTTTATGATTTATATGATGCGGTCACACAAAATCAGACAAAAGTATTGGTCGATGAAGTTGAGGGCACATTAAGCTTTACCTGTACCATTTTATCCGTCATTAGCTTGCTTGTTGCACTTTTTACGTATTTTATTTTTCCTACCTTGCGAACATTGCCGGGTTTAAACAACATGGCGTTATGTGTATCGATGCTTCTGGCACATTTTTTGTATCAATTTGGTATGAATCAAACACACCTTGGTACAGGTTGTATCGCCCTCGGCATATTGACACACTTCACTTGGGTCCTTACCATTACCTGGCAGACGATATGTTGTCTACACGTGTTTAGGGTGTTTGTCACCCAGACAGACATGACATCCTCGAGAAGCAGCAGATACAAATCATTTCTTTTTTATTTATTATTCAGTTTCGTATTTTCGGCTGCTGTTGTATCCTCAAACATAATTGTGAAAATGGTTTCGAGCGACCAGAAAGACATTGGATATGGTGGGAAAATGTGTTACATAAATGACCCGTTTATGTTGGCTTTGACGTTTGCTTTACCTCTTGGTTTATCGGTTGTCACTAACATTATCCTGATACTGATCGTCTCAATTAAGTTTTGTCGTATGCCAGACCTACAGAAAAATGTCAAAAATGAAAGGAACAATATTGCGATTTTTGCTAAATTGTCGACACTTACGGGTGTAACTTGGATTCTTGGATTCATATATGGGTGGACTAACAATAAAATTCTCCTTTATATCTTTGTTATTCTAACACCATTACAAGGTGTATTTATTATGTTTTCTTTTGTTTGTAACAAACGCGTTTTTGGTCTCTACAAGTCAATCATTTTTGGCAAGAAAAAGAAAAATCAGTCCTCTCGCAGTACTCTCAAATCCAGTGTATACTCGAGTGATGTTTCGTTATCAACCATTAAACCCGACTGAACGACAATTCTAAACCAAATATTAGTAGTCTATTCCAGGATAATTCCCACCAAATCCACATGTCCAAAACATTATGTTTTAAGAAAAACCGTGTACTTTTAGAGCACGCAGAATGTTTTATCAATAATCCTGTGAATTCGGAGACGTACATATTATCCATATGCGTTGTACATATTGTAAATACGACTAATTGTACATTTATTTGTGATGTTCTCAATTTTAATTACATTTAATATATATTAGCTTAAAAAAGTGCATGTGAATATGTTATTGTTGTGCATCGTTCATCTAGCTTTTAGTCCCTTTTTCTTTGTGATTTCGTCTTTTGGTATGGCAAAAAAAGTTTTACATTGCAAAGACTATTTTGTGCTTGATAAATCACAACAGAACGGTTATTACCATGGATTTTGTTTTACTTTGCTTTGGGATTGTGATTTGGACAAAGATCGGTATATTTTTTTGATCTGTTTGATAAATTATGTTCTGATCAAACACTATTATAGGACAATTAGACACAACCAGTTGTCAGTTACACATGGATTAATAGACCACTGAAGTACCTAATCCATTATCCAAAATAGAGGGGCGTCAATGGACAAATAGACAACATACAAGATGTGAAGTCCTCTATAGATTTAGTGTAATTATTATTTGTTAGTCGTTCAATCGATGTCTTTTTAATTGATTTTATTTTATTTATTTGTTTGAAAAGAAGTACAAGTATATACTTTAAAGACATTTAAGCTTATAATCACCTGTAACTTGCGTATTTTATTAAAGGTAAACACAGCTATTCTTTTCCCCTCGTTTGTCATTATTTCAGATACACTGTCACAGCTGTGGTTTTACGGCGTGTTCGGTAATGTGTATTGCTGCGCTTGAGGATGCACATGAGAAATTGTCGCCCTAAAATTGACGTACGGTTGTCCTGGGAAAATATAGACTCTTATTTTGGTCTTTCTTCAACAAATGCTAATTTCGTTCTTAATATAGCTATTGTATAGTTAAATTTAAAACATGTGATAGCTAAAACATCCTTTTACTCCCTGTGTCATGTTGTTTTTCTTCAACCAAGTAAAGCATGAGCTATCTATAACAATTGTGTTGAGAGAAGAAACAAAAAATAGATCAAACGCATATTATTTATGCACTGACAAGGTTGTTCTACTTAGTAGCAGTGACACAGGTGTGGTTTAACCAATATTAAAGCCATGTGCTCAATGATAATCATAACCGATATCAAAGTTATGTGCGCAATGATACTCATAACCGGTATCAAAGTCATGTGCGCAATGATACTCATAACCGATATCAAAGTCATGTGCTCAATGATAATTATAACCGATATCAAAGTCATGTGCTCAATGATACTCATAACCGATATCAAAGTTACGTGCTCAATGATACTCATAACCGATATCAAAGTCATGTGCGCAATGATACTCATAACCGATATCAAAGTCATGTGCTCAATGATAATCATAACCGATATCAAAGTTATGTGCGCAATGATACTCATAACCGATATCAAAGTCATGTGCTCAATAATAATCATAGCCGATATCAAAGTTATGTGCGCAATGATACTCATAACCGATATCAAAGTCATGTGCTCAATGATAATCATAACCGATATCAAAGTTATGTGCCCAATGATAATCCAGAAACTCATAGCTGATATTAATAAAATTGATAATATTACATATACCAGTTTTAATTTTACAACATTAGATGGCCGATTTGGATTCAATTCCTCATCAGTAGTGCTTGGACAATAATTGTGGAAGCAGTTTTTCTCTAAATTAACTGAAGGATCAAAGAATATTTTACCAAAGTTAGCTAATGAAATGCTTTGAACGAAGGAGTATACCTTAGTTTTTAAGGAATTTTATTTTAACTAGCAGCAAATTCAGACAATAGTATATTTCTGACAATAATACACAATAATTGTCTGCTGAGTTTGTGATATCCTGGGAAAGAATCCAACAGCAGAATTAAACCTATTTTCTTTCATAAAACGGTATTAAATAATCAAAAACAAACAAACGTATCCATGTCCAAATCACAATCTAGAAGCAAAGTAAAAACTTTGGAACTGACCAGTAAGGTTAGACACGTGAAATTCCACCAGGGAAGTGCGGCTGAGTGCTCCGGAACGGTAAGCAGCTCCTATTAAGCTAGCTACATCCGCCACGTTTCCACTGTAAAGATACAAATAAACAACCATGGCGAGTTTGAAATAGGATTTTTAAATGATATTCCTAACAACCTGCTCTAGGGATTCCTTGTCAAAACTTTATTGACAGTAGACTGATTATCCCTAAATTTACTTTTAAAAGTCAATTTACAGCAAAGATGTACTATTTCTAAGGCATGTGTTATGTTTAGAAAACATTTTGAAAGAAGCAAGAAATTTTTAATCAATCCTAACTTTGTTTTAAGTGTTTGTCTTTTTAAAAAATACTTTAATGCAATAAAGTATTGTTTTAAATGCATGGGTATCGTAGTTAAACATAAAAGAAGCAATATCACTGATGCATTTTCAATACAAGTAACATATAAAATGACAATCACGGAATAACTATGTAGTTATACATTGTACATTATAAATGAGCCCTATTCTACTGTTGCTTCGTTATTTTTTAAATGCAGATACATGTATCAACTTACAACATATATTAATCTTACGGTTGAGATAGAATTATTAACTATTGTTTAAAATACCAATGCCCATTTAAGTTCTTAAAAACTGCGCGCACGAGAGAGAGAGAGAGAGAGAGAGAGAGAGAGAGAGAGAGAGGTAAATGCATGTGACATGCCACTTACAATAATATGTGTTATAATGTGTAAAAAATATACCATAGGCAGAAGCAATGGGCATTATCTACATAGAAAAGAAAAGATAACAGCAGAATTCAAAACTCATCACGTTTGTCATATTATACTTTTAATTCAATCCATTCCTTTTCGTTGGTATCATAATCGACAAATCAGTTTTATTCTTTCAACTTTGCTAGGATATATGCCATTAACATATTCTCAAAATTTTGGAGATAGAATTTCATATATATAGCTGTATGTCGAGTTTCTTACTTTATAACTTTGTTCATAGTGATGGTATTAATTCCACATGTTACCATAGTGAGAACATACAGTAGCCATACTTACAAAAACAGTTTAGTTTTCAAACCGTAATCCATATTTCCAAATGTAAAACATGCGTTTGTCATTCATGGCTTAACAGTATTCAAAAAAGTACTTACACACCAAATTAAATGAATAAATAAAACTCTTCGCGTTTCCAGAGCATCCGACCTTTGGTAGCGGAATATGTTTGTGTGTGATTGATAATACTAATAACTTACAAGTATATATTGACTTTGGACAGACATTGGATTTCGTGTCAAAACATGCTTCATCTATTTATTTTATGCTGTAGACTTAGGCTTATGAAAGCCGTCATCACAATATTATTGATAAATATCATTTTTCTGTATCCAAAAGTTACCTGGTTATATTTGACGTTCCATAGTTCTATCTTCCATGAATTCCTGTTTTTGATTACACACGTGGCGAGTGTAGAAAGCTAAACAGAAGGATTTTAACCTTCGGGATCATCCTCACTCATTTCCCTTGCGAAGTCGACGTATTTAACCTAATTTAGCCAGCTTCAAAGTTTATACTTTGCAATGGGATTATGGTTTAGAGAATGTTGGAATTTTTTTTTATTAAATTTTGGAATATAACTACTACACGTGTTAATAAACGATTATTCAAAATTAATGTTTTGTTGTGCAGATTGAGGAAACATAATTATTTAGACATAAGAAACGACCTACCAATTTAAATATGAATTACTTATACCAATACCGTATTGGATAAAACATATTTGTTGTTTTAATCCGATGTGTGTAACAAACCGATAAATTACCACAAATTAATAAGTTTATCACTATTCTATATTTTTCCCGTTGTACGGAGTCTACTTAAAGTTTGTTTATTGATACGTAGGCGTTAATTTATTACTTAACAAAGACACTATACTTAATTTCTGTAAGTGTCGTCTTAATTTACTTTAAATTGTTATGTTCATGGTTACTTTAACTGAAGGATATATGTGTATTTACTTTGAACAATACTGTATCACCCATCCATCAATTTGAACCAAGAACAAAACAAAATCACAATCCCCTGATTTCATTTTATAAAACACATAAAAAGTAATATAGAATCATATCTTAGAGTTGGCTACATAGGTATATGATTTGTTTACCTTGTTCTTCTTTTTCCCTGCTGTCTTTTATTTTTAACAGTCAGAATCATATTTAAGACAAATGTAGAATTGTTATGATTATGTAAACATATCAGCGTTTTAGTGAAATATATTTTTCATACATTCATTGATAGTTTAAAAATAAAAAATAAAAAACAAAATAATGTACCTTTCAAAAGTTTAAAACAGTTTTTAAATAACTACCGTTTTCTAACATAATCTACATTTTATGACTATACGTGAGAAATATTATTGAAAAACTTAACTATAATTTTGTAAGCGATACTTTCAATTGTTTTCACTTTGCAATTATTCAAAATCTAAAACAAATGTCAATGTTGGTAAAACTGTGGAAATATTTCGTTCTCTTTAGTTCTGCTTTATTTGTATCTTTGTAATAATACTAATTTCCCAACACATTCATTTAGCAAGTTTATAAAATGATAAAAAATATAATCGTTATATTGATTAACGTTTTGACACGATAGGCATTGAAAAATAAGGCCGGTCCGGCTATTGTTTGATCAACGTTTCGCTAATAATGACAGTATTGGCACTAAATAATAGGCTATGAAATATCATCCTATGACATGTTTAAAATGCTACAGGGAATCATTCATTATTCCCCTTTAAAGCAAAAGGACGTAAACTAGGTCGGCTCTGGCTTTCTTTTTGGAACGCTTTCCTTTTTCACCATTAGTTTTGTTTATTGGAGGATTTTGTTTTGAGATGCCGTAATACCGTGCAGTATTCAACTTTAGCGATGAAAGACGCTCTAATAAATACCAAACATACTAATCCACGTCCAAATCACAATCAAAAGCGAAGTAAAAACCTAGACACTGACACCACTAAACTTCAACAATGGAAATGAGATCCGGAAAGAAAAGCATTTCTTTATTAGCTAGCTTACTCCTTCACGTGTGAAATCAAATTTGAATTCAATGAACAAGGAACTATGGACGTTAAATATAACAAGGGTAATTTGGATACAAAGACATTATACCTATTAACAACATCAACAATATCGTGATGACGTTCATAAAACCAGCCTTGATGTCCTTGTGTCAATTACACATTGTGCCAGTTTCCATTTTACAGCACTACACTGCCGTTTCGGATTTCAATTTCTCATTACCAGTGCTTCAACTAAAATTGTGAAACTAGGATATTTTCAAGGGGTTGAAAAAATATCCACAGGACCAAAATATATATTTTTTTAAATTAGCTAAGGGAAAACTTGGCGTGAGGGATTATACTTTTTTAGGATTTTCATACTAAAACTAGCAGCAAATGCATTATAATTCAAGATATAACGCAGTCTGTAACATCTAGCATCGTTCTCCGTTTACAATTGTTTCCAAAGTATAAAGTTAGTTTATTCAACCGGTGTTGTCAAGGATTCCAGAATATATTTACAGTTCCATCATGCTGTACACATCACTTTGCCTTATACAACCAGTGTTAGCGTAGATGGTTTCCTATACGTTTATGCTCTATAAATGTTTTGCCTTCAATGCCTACTAATTTCCTAGACAAGAGAACTTTTAGTTAATTAATTTGGAATGCGCGAGAGTGATTGGAATATTTATAGTTACCAAAATATATCAACAAAATAAGAGATGGTAAGTTGTTTTTGTTTTTGTTCTCATTTTTTTTTTTTTTTTGGTTTGAGTCAGACATTTTTTTATATATTATTATTGAAGTATTTGTAGAAAATTTTAAATGCAGATTAATAATATGCTTCTGAATTGTAATGGATAAGTATGTGTGTTTTTAATTTATCCCAGTTTAAAAATACTATTATTAACAGTTCAAAATAGCAATAAAAAATCAAAATATGTATGAAATGTATGTATGACGACTGATATCATCACAATTTAAACATAATTTTCATAAAAAGAATATAGCTAAATGGTTACTAGTAAGCTGACGCAGCCTAGATAAACTTTTCTGTGTAAGTGACATTCTGTCTAACTAAATAGTGATTGTGTCATTACGAGGTTGATAGATAATTTCTCTAACAATAACCTTACTAAATAGTAATAAACCTGTTGATTATTTACATGCGATATATAAATAGTATTTAGATGATAATAACACTGTATTGTTTTTATGAATTCTGACCGGTGATCAATTCTTCCTAATATACCTAGCAGAGCATAAAAAGTATATAAAATACACCCCAGATTTAACATACAATTAACATCAACACATATGGTAAATGAAATACGAACCTACTGTTTCATATTAAAATCATATAATATGTATAAAATCTTAAAACAAAAAATATTTTACAAACTTCACGGCAAAAAAGTCAAAGCATTTATTTAACTGAAAATGATTGGAAACAAATATACAAAATAATTCATCTGACTACTCTAAATTCTAAAATACAGTGGTTCCAATACAGAATAATTCATAATATAATTGTTACAAACACTTTTCTGTTTAAAATAGGTATTAAAACAGAGGCATTGTAAATAGGAAAGTGAACGTTATTCTTTCTTTTGGGAATGCGATATAGAGCAACAATTTTTGAAGACTTGGTAAACTATCTTTTATCGAATGGTATTTTGTTAGATCTAACAAAAATGAGATTAATTTTTGGATATTTCAGATCGTTAAATAGAGTTAAAATTTTTATACTAATGCATGTAAAACGTTACTGAAAAGTTTAAATATATTTTAAAAGATGTATATTACATAAAAAATAGCAATAAGTAAAAAAAGTTAGAAGATTTCCAAAGTGAATGGCAACAAATCCACCGTATTATTATATGGAACACAAAGACAATCTTGTAATTATAGTGTAAAATCTCTCTCTCTCTCTCTCTCTCTCTCTCTCTCTCTCTCTCTCTCTCTCTCAAAACTATTGAATATATATGCTTATCAAAATGTTTCTTTTGTTGTATCATTGTCTTTATGTGTTAAATATATATATTGCATGTGAAATAAAAAAAAATATAAAAAATTCTTAAAAATAAGAAAATCAAAAATTATGCATTTACTGAAGATGAGCTCATGACACATTCTGTATCAGCACAAATCGACTACATGCCGTTAATTAATCAGGAATGAGCGCTCTATCTTTGTTTTTGTTATTTCGTTCATTTAGCTGAAATGATGACTTTCTATTGTTTAGTAAAAATATGTATTTGACTATTTTGTTTCAGAAATACAATATGTATCCATATCGAGGAATAACATTTACACTAATCATAGTTCTGCTATTATTGTATACTAAATTAACGGTATTAAGTCAAACAACACCAGTGTCAGAATTTAAACCAATTTATTATGATTTGGAACCATACATAGAGGAAAAATGGGTTTGTGGATCACCAAATAAGCCTTGCGAATCGGATCCAGAGATTCTTTGCTGCGAACACTGCATTTGTGACTTCACATGTAATAATACCGAAGAGTTATGTTGCCATGGATCGGAGAGAACTATGTTTAAAAACAATACAATATCATATAATTTCTGTCATAGTGCTGAATTTCTGACTGTTGATGATGAAGAACTGACAGGTGAAAAATATAAATTTATTTCTGCATGTAAACCTTCAGAAACCAACCAAACTCTTATTGAACTGTGTGTCGCCACTTCTCTATTGAAAAATTCTGAAAGCTTTTTCCAAACATTACCAGTGACATCAGAATCCAGTGTATCATTCAGAAACAAATATTGTGCTCTTTGTAATAATGTGACAGGATTTACCTATTGGGATGCTGAGGTTAAGTGCAAGGATAAGCAAATAGACGGTAAAACATTTACAGAAGTCATAGAGCAGGTGCGAAACTCAGATGATAAGTGTAATATTTTATTTAATAACCCCATATCTAAGATAGGGGTGCCGAGATGTGGATTTACACAAACGTGTCGTAAGTTTAAATGGATAACAATGGAATCATGTGAACCTATAATGTCTGTATATTCCTTCAGTGAGGACGGCATCAAGAACAAACAGTGTTTTAGTTGTATTAGATTTGGGATCGCATGTAAGGTAGAGCGTTTTGAATCAACTGGATTTTCAGCTCTTTTAGATTTTAATTCAAAGGACGACAACAGAAATAGCATGCCCAGGATTTATTCAGATACATGTGGTGAAAATGAAATCTATGACAATATAATGGTGAGTGTTGATTGGATGTGTTGAGACAAATGGTATGGATGAAAACATAATGACGTCATTAACACTATTATCCCGTTTTACACAGTTACAACAAGAATGCATATCTGAAACTACTATAGATTCTTATACACAATATGCTATCATCAAAAACAAACATACTAATCCATGTCCGAATTACAATCCAGAAGCAAAGTAAAAACTTTTGAACTGACAAGTTAGGTTAGACACGTGAACTTCCACCAGGGAAGTGAGGCCGGGTGCTCCGGAAGGGTAAGCACCTCCTATTTAGCTAGCTACACCCGCCACGTGTGTAATCAATATCATAGATATTGCTTTTCGCTGATTATTTAAACCTGCTCGGGAAAATATATTCTGAACGATTGTCAACGCCTATATCTTAATCAAAAAACAAACATACTAATCCATGTCCGAATCACAATCCAGAAGCAGAGTAAAAACTTTGGAACTGACAAGTTAGGTTAGACACGTGAACTTCCATCCAGGAAGTGAGACCGGGTGCTCCGGAAGGGTAAGCACCTACTGCTTAGCTAGCTACACCCGCCACGTGTGTAATCAAAATTGTGTGAAAGGAACATGGAACTATGAGACGTCAAATATATCCAGGGCAATCCTGGACACAGAGACATCAAACTTATCAACAATACTGTGATGATGGCCATAAAACTTTTTGAGGGCCTTGATAAGCTTAGGCTTGCAATATCCCTGAAGATATGATTGATTTCCCAAGTTCTGCTTCATATTGAGACTGATGCCTGAATTGTGACGACCACAAAGGGCTACATTTGAAACTTTATAACAAACGTGATGACTTCAATTTTTCTATTGTCATCTTTCCTTTTCTATGAGCAATATACCTGCTTCTCCTGCTTATGGTGTATTTGTTTCCAATTAAACACAAACATACTAATCCATGTCCGAATCGCAATCCAGAAGTAAGTAAAAACTGGAAATGACAAGTTAGTCTAGACACGTGAACTTCCAACAGGGAAGTGAGGTCAAGTCCCCCGGAAGGGTAACTACCTCCTGTTTAGCTAGCTACACCCGCCACGTGTGTAATTAAAATTGTGTGAAAGGAACATGGAACTATGAGACGTCAAATATATCCAGGGCAATCCTGGACATAGGGACATCAAACTTATCAACAATACTGTGGTCATAAAATTTTTGATGTCTTTTATAAGCCTTGGCTTGCAATATCCTTGATAGTGATTCGGCCATGGGTTTCTATGTTTGTTTTTGATATACCATCTTAATCATTATCAGCAACTCCAACACAAATTTTGTCTGTCGTCAAAAATGTCTTCAGTCTTATTCAGAAAAAGTCTACATCTGACATCAACCAAATGTGTATTCTTGAACATTATAAAGAACGACTTGAACATCTTGCTACTAATCTCGTTTAAAAAGTATAAGATAAGAACATTTGATTTTTCTACACTCTACATCACTATTTCTCATTCTTAATTAAAAAAAGTCTTAAAGAAATTATTTACTTGTTAAATCTGAAGAAGACTGTCGCCAAAATTATTCAACCCCACATACAGATATATAGATGACGGGTCTCTTAACAATCCTAAATTTGGAGACTGTGTAAATGTTATCGATCCTAGTAAGCTTAAAATAAAAGATACGACTGATTTCTTCAAGATCTGCTTCATATTTAGACTTATGCCTGATTTATGACGCCCATAACAGGCTACATTTTAATCTTTATGACTATCGTGATGACTTCAAGTTTTCTATTGTCAACTTCCCTTTACGATGTAGCAATATACATGCTTCCCCTGCCTTTGATGTATTTTCCCAAATTAATACGCTATGGTAGAGTTTGTTCCCACTACGGGAACTTTGTACAACGAAGCAGGCTGCTTGCAAATAAATTGTCTAACCAAGGATATTGCAAGTCTGGGCTTATCGTTCTGTAGCATCCGTCTGTAAAATTAATACTGCTATAGAATGTAATTATAACTTACTATGGTAAAATTCACTCCATTTAGAATGACATTATGATTGATTTGATCTTGCATCGATACATTACTTGTATAAAATAGATTTCTTCTTAGATATATAGGCATAAAATAACCATTGGGACATGTAGTATGTGCAGTGTGTCAATTTTTTTCGAAAAAAAGTCACGTAAATGGCCAGAACTTAGGAATACCGTATTAAAGATTTTTCGGTTAATATTGTTTTATATTTCTTTTTCAGGGCACATGTTTACAGGTCAAATGTATTCCACCAGCCATTTTGTCAAACTTCAGATGTATTAATATGTACAAGACGATTAAAAAATTACGGTATGAGTTATTTGTTAAGGTGCTTGTTCAGAATCCAGAAAAGATGTTAATCAAGTGTTCAACTTGTTTGCAAGACCTGGTATCAAATATATCAAAAATATACTCTTCAATCGATTTAAGCAAGGGGTTGAAAACTTTAAAATGCAGTTACAAGTTGTTTTTGAAAGTGTCTCAATCAGAGCACATTCCTGTAGAAAACAGAAGCATTACTTTTATGCTTATCCGTGAGAGATTCATCATTGAAGATAAACACGACTACATTAGCTTCGTGTCAGATTTGATATCATCGATTCCTGATGAAGTAAACGTTACTATTCTCAATGAAACAGTTACTCTCAATTTCTTTATTGAAAACAAGAGATACCCCATTTCGCGTCTTCTGCGTTATCAATATGTAACTGATCCAGACGATGGTCAGATACTTTTAAATGTTCCAGGAAAACGTCTTATGTCCGGTCCAAAGTGCTTCATCTCTTCTCAGTGGAACCTTATTCATCAATTAAAAATATGTCCTCACGTTAGTATAAACAAACATTTATTCAAACATTTTTATCTAGGCCATTACTTGTGCTTCAGTGATGTGAATCTCTGCATCAGAAGAGGTCATTACGATAATACAGGAGACTTTTTAACAATATGTTATGAAGACTACATACAATTTTATGATTTGTATGATGCAGACACACAAAATCAGACAAAAGTATTGGTCGATGAAGTTGAGGGCACATTAAGCTTTACTTGTACCATTTTATCTGTCATTAGCTTGCTTGTTGTACTTTTTACGTATTTTATTTTTCCTACCTTGCGAACATTGCCGGGTTTAAACAACATGGCGTTATGTGTATCGATGCTTCTGGCACATTTGTTGTATCAATTCGGTATGAAGCAAACACACCTTGGTACCGGTTGTATCGCCCTCGGCATATTGACACACTTCACATGGGTCCTTACCATTACCTGGCAGACGATATGTTGTCTGCACGTGTTTAGGGTGTTTGTTACACAGATAGACATGACATCCTTGAGAAGCAGCAGATATAAATCATTTCTTTTTTATTTATTACTCAGTTTCGTATTTTCGGCTGCTGTTGTATCCTCAAACATAATTGTGAAAATGGTTTCGAGCGATCAGAAAGACATTGGGTATGGTGGGAAAATGTGTTACATAAATGACCCGTTTATGTTGGCTATGACGTTTGCTTTACCTCTTGGTTTATCGGTTGTCACAAACATTATCCTGATACTGATCGTCTCAATTAAGTTTTGTCGTATGCCAGACCTACAGAAAAATGTCAAAAATGAAAGGAACAACATTGCGATTTTTGCTAAATTGTCGACACTTACAGGTGTAACTTGGATCCTTGGATTCATTTATGCGTGGACTAACAATAAAGTTCTTCTCTATACCTTTGTTATTCTAACACCATTACAAGGTGTATTTATTATGTTTTCTTTTGTTTGTAACAAACGCGTTTTTGGTCTGTACAAGTCAATCGTTTTTGGCAAGAAAAAGAAAAATCAGTCTTCTCGCAGTACTCTCAAATCAAGTGTATACTCGAGTGATGTTTCGTTATCAACCATTAAACCCGACCATGCCGACTGAACGCCAATTCTGAACTAAATATTAGTAGTCTATTCCAGAAAAATTCCCACCAAATCCACATGTCCAAAACATTACCTATCAAGAAAAACCGTGTACTTTTAGAGCACGCAGAATGTTTTATCAATAATCCTGTGAATTCCGAGAAGTACATACTATCCATATGCGATGTACATATTGTAAATACGACAAATTGTACATTTATTTGTTATTTCTCAAATTTAAATTAAATTTTATATATATTTGCTTAAAAATGTACAAATGTATATGTTGTTATTGTTCCTCGCCTATCTAGCATTTATTCCCTTATTTCTTTGTCGTTTCTTCTTTTTTCGCGGGAAAAGCAATTTTTACTTTACAAAGACCATTTTATGTTTGATTAAACACAAGAATACTGTTGTTGTCATGGATATTTTACTTTGCTTTGGGATTGTGTTTGGACATAGATTGGTATATTTGTTTTTGATTGGTTTGATACATTATTTCTGATCAAAGACTATTATATGATAATTAGAAACAACCAGTTGTCAGTTTCAGATAGATTAATAGACCACTAAAGTACTTAATCCGTAATCCCAAATAGAGGGGCGTCAATGGACAAATAGACGACATAGAAGGAATTACTTTAGAGATGTGAAGACTTATTTGGTGTAATTATTATTGATAAGTCGTTCAATCGATGTCTTTTTAATTGATTTTATTTTATTTATTTGTTTGAAAAGAAGTACAAGTATATATTTTATAGACATTTAAGCTGATAATTACCGGTAACTTGCGTATTTTATTAAAGTTTAACACAGCTATCCCTTTACCTCATTTGTCATTATTTCAGATACACTGCCACAGCTCTGGTTTTACGGTTTGTTTGGTGATGTGTATTGCTGTGGTTAAGGCTGCACATGAGAAATCGTTGTCCTAAAGTTGATGTACGGTTGTCCTGAGGAAAGTTATAGACATTTATTCTGGTCTTTCTTCAACAAATGCTGATTTCTGTCTTAATATGGCTATTGTATCCTTTCACTCTCCGTGTCAGATTTTTTCTCTTCGGCCAAGAAAACCATGAGCTATTCATAACAATTGTGTTGAGCGGAGAAACAAAAGATAAATCAAATGCATATTTTCAATGATAACTTACTCAATATAATGCCATATAACTTACAATTTCATATGTATGTTCTTTCTTGTAAGTTCTTAAACATAGACAATTTTTAAAGTATGCATTGCAATTATAAATTTCATGAATATAAAGCTTTCTACTGACCAGTTGTCCTACTTGGCAGCAGTGTACGGGTGTCCTTTGTTCTAATTTTGCATTATGTACGGTCTTACCAATAATGGTTTAACTTAACATGAAATATCCCATTTTATATGTTTTAGCAACACATATAACATAACGGTAAAACTATTAGCAAAAACTCGTGACAGTAACTTATTTCTCGGAAAAAAAGACATTATCGACAAAATTGAAGCACTTTCTAAAAAAGGACTTCCATACACAACTGAAAAGGACAACCGTACAAAACCATTTTCCAAGATTTAGGAATATACATGTATATGATATTATAAGTTAAATGAAATTATAATTAAAAATATCAATAAAAAATATACAGATAATCAGACTTTCGTTTTTCCGCTCACTACAATTGTTATGGACATTTCATGATTTTCCTTATTGAAATGAAAACCATGACAAATTTGAGTGAAATTATGTTTCAGCTACCACATGCTGAAACTAAAGACTACAATAGTCCTATTAAGACAGAAATTAGCATTCATTTGTTGAAGAAAGATCGGTAACATACGTGCAAATTTCCTCAGGACAACCGTTCAACAATTTCTCATGTACAGCCTTAATCACAATGTTTATGCTTGATAATCCAGAACTACGCCTTATAATATAGTAACGAAATACTGTCGCCATTTTGATTGGAGATATTCGTCTTATCTATAAACCTTACAATGTGAGCTTAAAAATATAATCAAATCTATAGGATTTCAATCATGTGTTCAAAATAACTGGTCCATTATACTGAATACTAACTAGTATATATTTGAATTATAATCGTATTATGCTTCAATGTCAAATGAAAGAAATCTGTAGCTTGGTCAATACCCAAAACTGGCAATAATGCTTTACAACAATACAATAACGCATGTATATTAATTTTCTCAAAATACAACAACAATGCGCCATACTGGTATGTAAATATAGTAATATTCTTTAATTAAACGTTTGTTCCGTAAGCAATGCATTAAAAGCAATATCTGAGAATTGGATCTGAACGCAATTTTAAAAGAATTTGGCAATTGTTAAATATTTCCAACTTACTATGTACATTAGCGAATATCACTATAACTATGGATCGTTTATTGTTACAAGTTTTTTACTTTTACGCCCAGTGTTGAAAGACAATCTAATTCAGTTTTCAATGACATGTCTTTGGAAATGTAATATGTATATTCAGAATGTTTCCATTTTAGATTTTGATAGATGCTAACTGGAATAACACATCGTAATGGAATGAATTTGTGTACTCGACTGATAATAAATGTGTCACCCACAGAATCCAGCTCCAAGCATTTTGGCAAATTCTGAAATTAAAAAAATAAAACAATTAAGAAAAAAATTACCAAATTTTTCACAATATATGCAGTTGCATACAGCGTCTCAAGCTTCTGTTCAGATCGTATTTTATGTAACAAAATGTTGAATGGGTCCGTCAGTGGATTAAGCGAGTCAGGATATCTCCCACCTGATGTTACTTAAAACTGTGTCTGTGTACTTGATGATAGAAGTACTGTCTTTTGTCGAACATTTACCCACATACAGCTATTAGGTTTGCGTTTGTAATATTTGAGAGAATAATGCTGTTTGTAAGTGCTGAATTACTCTAGAAACACATTTTTCATAAAATAAGACATAAATGAGTGTATTTAGGCACTGATGATTGTAATATGAGTGATATTGTTTGTTTAGTATTTGAGCAATGACACAAAATCATGTTTTGATACATCCATTGGCTTAAATTGTGCCTTGTTCTCATTTCGTTCGTTTGTTTTCTTGTAGCTTGTTCTTATTGCTACAGTCACTGTCATGTACAACTGTTCATATTAACTTTATAAAATCCATCATAAAGAGGTATTCAACGATAGTTTGCAATGCACCGGATCTCCAAAAAAATAAACATATAAACATGTAGGACCTTCATAATTTATTTGACCATCTTTATCAACGTCTGCTTCAGCTATCATCTCTTCCACCTCCTCATCTGTCAATTTCTCTCCTAAATTTGTCATGACTTGACGTAATTCATCAGCTGTTATATAGCCATTTCCGTCACGGTCGAACACCCTAAAGGCATCTGTAATCTCTATCTCTGTACCGTGTACCTTCATACGTCTAACCATCATAAGACAGAACTCTGGGAAGTCTATAGTCCCACTACCTATAACCGAAATGAAAGAATTATAATTACATTGTATGTCAGATTCTGTATTATATGGAGTTGGGTAGTGGAGTAATGGTGTTTAACGTCCCAGTCAAAAATATTTCAATTATATCGAGAGGTTGTCAGCTATAGGTGAAGGTGCAGAAATTTTACCCGTGTGTTGCGCCGATGGCCTTGTACAGCAAGCATCTTTAAAGATATAAATGTCGTGTCAAGGTATGGATCGCTAAGTTCCGATCCGAAAGAACCGTGACTTTCGTTTCATTTTCGTAATGCCGAGTGGATGGCAAAAGAAAAGTCACTATCCACTTTCAAGTCTTGGATCAGACACGACCGTGTATCGAATCCACAACATTCCACTTACGGTGCGAGTACTCTGCCAACTGAGCTACCGCAACATTGCGCAATGGTTCTGTATCATGGAGTGGAGTGGAGTGGAGTGGAGTTATGGAGTTTTACGCCCCATTCAAGATTCTTTTACTTATATCGAGGTGGTCAGTTCATAGATTGTGGAAAAATCGGAGTGTCCGGAGAAAGCCGTGGCAGCAATTTGACTACTTGTACCTTTCTTACACTAGGGTCAGCCAAGAATAGGATTCGAATCGAAACGGGCTCAGGCGGTAAGAGACGTTTGTGATCCGATTCTGTATAATGTATAAACCCATTAAATCATTATAAATTATCAGACTGGTTGTATTTCCTGGCATTTAATCGAAGACACTTTAGAGACAAAACAATCCAATAAATTGGCAATAGTTCAATATAGATATCATGTACACTGTCATCACTGTAAATATTCGTTCGAAAAAAATATTCTGATAAAGCAGATTTCAGATAAAATAATATTTTTATCTTATTATTTTTCCAAAATTTTTATTTTTTCCAAAAATTCAAAAAAATGATTTTCAAGAAATTTAACAGAGTTAAGCATAAATTTAGATTATTAACTTAAGATATCACATTCAAATACTGCAAAAACTCGATATTTCAATTCTATGAATGAAAATGACATATGATGAATATAATATGAACCTATGGCAATTATTTGTATTGTCATATACCATTTTTTGAATTTAATCATAAAATACATTCAAAAAATGGTATATGACAATATATTGTCATATACCATTTTTTGAATGTATTTTATGATTAAATTCAAAAAATGGTATATGACAGTATAGTTATTAATGGATGGCAGTGCATGTGCATGTACGTACTACTTTATATACAATCATTGGTGTAATAAAAGAAATGTTGATTTTAAATAAAGCTATATATCCTATGTAATTAACTCATCTGAACCCCCCCCCCCCCTCCCCAATAATCAGAAATATGTCCTACTATAAAATCTAGATTTATCCCTAGAATGTAGATTAAATATTTTACAATTGTATATGTACATGTCTTGTATATGTAAAATTGCTCTTTTGTTACCCGGCAATTGAACCCAGTGGCCCCAATCCTGGCACTTGACCAAACCCTATTCAGTGTCTGGGACTATAAAAACCATATTACATAAAACCTGTCCTAAAACGCTGTACAGGTCCCAAGATAATATCATAAATCGTAAGTTATCTTACCGTCAGCATCCACGCTGGATATCATCTCCTCCAGTTCAGCTTCAGTAGGATTCTGTCCAAGAGATGACATGACAGACGATATTTCAGTCCTTGTAATAAATCCATCACCATCTTTGTCAAATAATTCGAATGCAACACGGAATTCTGTAATACAAGAGAGAGTTGAAGATTAAAAAATATGAACACGTGGAATTTGAACATTTAAAATGCGCATGGCGTTAACAAGGCATCACAATACCATGTGTTTTATGAGGAAGTTGTAATATCGAGTAATTGTGGTGGGTGTAGACAGATCGACATGAGATGCGTACCTTTCCGGATCAACTAGACTCACTTTCCTGGTGGAAGGTCACGTGTTTGACTTAATTTTGTCAGTTTTCAGAGTGTTTACATTAGTTTGGGGATTGTGATTTAAACATGGACCGGTATGTTTGATTCTGATCTGGTCCAATACAGTTGACTTGATTTAAATTGGAGACAGAAAATGCTCACACTGACAGAGTACTTGGCCTCTACAATCTATTACTATAGATACGCGTTTACTTGAGGTCATCTCTTTATATTTTGAAAAAAATGTTGCCGATATGTGTGTGTGTGTGTGTGTGTGTGTGTGTGTGTGGCACTGTCGAAAAGCTGCCGATATGTGTGTGTGTGTATGTGTGTGTGTGTGTGTGGCACTGTCGAAAAGCTGCCGATACGTGTGTGTGTGTGTGTGTGTGTGTCTGTGTGTGTGTGGCACTGTCAAAATGCTGCCGATATGTGTGTGTGTGTAGCACTGTCGAAAAGCTGCCGGTGTGTGCGTGTGTGTGTGTGTCATGTGCTACTTTTGAATTATATTATTTCATAAAAATTCAAAACTTTGTTTTTACATTTCTATTGAAATAATTGAATTTTCGTATTTATTTTACTCAATGTTATTTTTGTCTTAATCATTTGATTTACTAAAAGTAATATTTTATTCTTTTATTGCAATATTTTCATAAAGATTAATTTGATAAGCTTTTTACTCAATAAGTCACAGAGTGACACGTTTCATTTAAGTCTCTTATTCGTCATACTATATGTTCTTTAGGCATTTTCTTTGTTTTTCGGGAAATTGTTATAACACCCGAAGGATAATCTCGGCTCTCTAAAAAGGAAGTAATTACACTTATATCGACTTGATTAATTAACGTCATTATTATTTCTCATGACAACCCTCCCGGTTAATATCTAGCGACATTGTTTAAGTCGCGCAATTTGATTGGTAATTTAGATTTTTCCATTAATTTGATTGGTTTAAAGTTATGTTCGAATTTTATGTACACTGAAGTTTTGCACTGCTTCGGCAGTCTAGTCGGAGCCCGGCTTAGTGACTGGTGTTTTATTTTATAACGGAAAACCGTTTATTTCGAATATCTCTTTAAGATTATTTTACATTTCGGACATTTACGGAATAACCTTATTTTTTGTAATCAGTGTTGTTATATATATATATATATTATGTTGAAACAGATTTACAATATAAGAAAGTGAACTTTA
This sequence comes from Anadara kagoshimensis, assembly GCA_021292105.1. Lineage (NCBI taxonomy): Eukaryota > Metazoa > Mollusca > Bivalvia > Arcoida > Arcidae > Anadara > Anadara kagoshimensis. The sequence goes on from CM037858.1 coordinate 57,604,841, forward strand.
TGCTGGACTTATAGTTTTATTTCATTACAACAGCGAGCCTACCAAGCTAATTTCCCCCACAACAACAAAGGCATAGACTACATCCAACACAAGACTACAAGCTTTTATTTAATTAATTACTATTGTCATGTGCTACTTTTGAATTATATTATTTCATAAAAATTCAAAAGTAGCACATGACATGTGTGTGTGTGTGTGTGTGGCACTGTCAAAAAGCTGCCGATATGTGTGTGTGTGTGTGTGTGTGTGTGTGTGTGTGTGTGTGTGACACTGTCGAAAAGCTGCCGATATATACATGTATATGTGTGTGTGTGTGGCACTGTCGAAAAGCTGTCGATATATTATAGATAAGCTGTCGTCTCGGCACAAACTCCGTTAGCTTAGTGTTAAACTAAACTTTTGACAGGTCTATACTGTTTGTGTTTATACCTGCTATCTGGTCCTCTGCCATCTTATCAACCTTCAAAAGAAGAATAACATCATTTTTCACTTAAAAATACAAGTACATCATGTCTGTAATACAAATATCGATGTAATAAATCTGATTGATCATTCAATTATTATTGGTAATTATTTCACTTGTTTCAATAAGTCACCAGACATAGGCAAAGAAGAATGTGTCTGTGGTGTTTTAATGATTATCTGAGTTGTAAAATTAAAACTTGTATACTATGTAATTTAAACCTCTGCTGGTGGATGTTTCCCCGAGGATATCAAAAACTCAGTAGGCGATATTTGTGTGTTATTGTCAGAAAAATTTGCTGCCACTTAAAATCTGAAATTCTTAAAAAAAAAAAAAAACTAACTATGGTATACTACCTCATGCAAAGTATTTCCTTAGCTAAATTTGATAAAATATATTTTGGGCCTTTTGGTATCTTTTCAACATCTTAAAAAACATTTTGATTTCATAATTTTGGTCCAAGCACTACTGTTGAGGAATTGTATTCCGAAACGGTCGTCCAGTGCTGTAAAATTAAAACTGGTGTGATATGTAATTAAACGTCTACATTTGGCCTGTCTGTCAATATGCAGACAATGTGGTGCCATTGTTCAACAAACAGTTATATAAGGATTCTTTCTTTGTCGCATCACGTCATCCGTGACGCATCGGTTCAGGTCCAAAGTTTTCTCATAGAGTTTGGTGATACAACACTCCCCGCCAAGGTTATACAATTATTTGTTAACAAAGATTTTACTTAAACTGAAATCTGAATAACGGTTTGATATCTAGAAATATGATGTCCCTATGTCCAGGATTGGATATATTAAACGACCCCATATGCCAATGTTTCTTTCACTCTACACGTGGTGGGTGTAGCTAGCTAAACATGGGATTCTAACCCTTCCGGAGTGAGATAGGTAAAGTTAGCTACTAGTAGCTGGTTACTTGTAGAAGAAAAGTTAGCTACTAGTAGCCAGTTACTTGTGGAAGAAAAGCAGTTGATTACTTTGAAAAAAAAACCATCTATTTACTACACATAACTACCTACTAACGAATTAGATTTTATAGATCAAAACCTCCGCAAAACTACGAACATTTCTTGTACCACGAATGTAGTCCCGATATTTTTTTAATGTAAATAACATTCCAGACGAGTAGCTGGGTATTTATTTTTAAGATAATCAAAATTCAAGCATATCATGATGAAGTATATTCAATTCTGCATCCATTGATACCAAATATTCTAACATTTGAGCTTCAATACGCACAGATACGCTTCCACAAACGGGACGGTGGATGCAAAAACGGGTAGGTTCAAGTGTAATTTCCATGATTTTTCACATTCAGGACGAGTAGCTGGGTATTTATTTTTAAGATATTAAAAATTCAAGCATATCATGACAATGTATATTCAATTCTGCATCCATTGATACCAAATATTCAAACATTCAAGCTTCAATACGCCCAAATACGCTTCCACAAAGGAGGGGGGACGAGTGTACGGGTAGGTTCTAATGCAATTTCTATCATTTTTCACATTCAGGACGAGTAGCTGGGTATTTATTTTTAAGATATTCAAAATTCAAGCATATCATGACAATGTATATTCAATTCTGCATCCATCGATACCAAATATTCAAACATTCAAGCTTCAATACGCTCAAATACGCTTCCACAAAGGAGTGGGAGTGAGTGTACGGGTAGGTTCTAGTGCAATTTCTATCATTTTTCACATTCAGGACGAGTAGCTGGGTATTTATTTTTAAGATAATCAAAATTCAAGCATATCATGATGAAGTATATTCACTTGAACCTACCCGTTTTTTCGTTCCACGTCCCGTTTGTGGAAGCGTATTTGAGCGTATTGAAGCTTGAATGTTTGAATATTTGGTATCGATGGATGCAGAATTGAATGTACTTCATCATGATATGCTTGAATTTTAAATATCTTAAAAATAAATACCCAGCTACTCGTCCTGAATGTGAAAAACATGGAAATTACACTTGAACCTACCCGTTTTTTGTATCCCCTCGTCCCGTTTGTGGTAGCGTATCTGTGCGTATTGAAGCTTGAATGTTTGAATATTTGGTATCGATGGATGGAGAATTAAATATACTTCATCATGATATGCTTGAATTTTGAATATCTTAAAAATAAATACCCAGCTACTCGTCCTGAATGTGAAAAATCATGGAAATTACACTTGAACCTACCCGTTTTTGCATCCACCGTCCCGTTTGTGGAAGCGTATCTGTGCGTATTGAAGCTTGAATGTTTGAATATTTGGTATCCATGGATGCAGAATTGAATATACTTCATCATGATATGCTTGAATTTTGAATATCTTAAAAATAAATACCCAGCTACTCGTCCTGAATGTGAAAAACATGGAAATTACACTTGAACCTACCCGTTTTTGTATCCCCTCGTCCCGTTTGTGGAAGCGTATCTGTGCGTATTGAAGCTTGAATGTTTGAATATTTGGTATCCATGGATGCAGAATTGAATATACTTCATCATGATATGCTTGAATTTTGAATATCTTAAAAATAAATACCCAGCTACTCGTCTGGAATGTTATTAACATTAAAAAATATCGGGACTACATTCGTGGTACTAGAAATTGTTCGTAGTTTTGCGGAAGTTTTGATCCATAAAATCTAATTTGTTAGTAGGTAGTTATGTGTGTAAATAGATGATATTTTTTCAAAGTAATCAACTGCTTTTCTAACAAGTAACTGGCTACTAGTAGCTAACTTTTCTTCCACAAGTAACTGGCTACTAGTAGCTAACTTTTCTTCTACAAGTAGCCAGCTACTAGTAGCCAGTTACTAGTAGCTAACTTTACCTATCTTCCGGAGTGTTTGCTTTACTTTGGGATTGTGATTTGGACGTGATTTGTATGTTTGTTTTGATTATATGGTATTTATATTCTAGTTTTACTGACAAGTGTTACTCGTAGTAAGAAGCCTGTCATTATCGACCAGTCTGTCGACTGACAAAATTTCTTTAAATACCCGAAAGGGTTAAGGAGTTATTGTAAAACTAAAGTTTCGGTGGTTGTATAATGAACCCGATAGTCGGGATCATAGAGAAGTACTGATCTACCTGTCTGGTACACGCCATTAGTTGTGACATAAAACCCAGTAAACCATCTTACAATCATCCAGTGATACTGATATGTTTGTATTATATGCCCATTTGTTTCTCATTGTGTTTTGTGTCCTTGGTGACTGCCTGATATTTTCAAAAGCATTTCAAGTATTGCCAGGTGCACGCGCGTGCCTAAATTTGAAGTCGCATATACATGTAATATTATTATTCAAATCCGAACATGCCATATTACAAAAGCTTCATCTCAGCGGCTGCTACTTCAGCTATGTGTATCCTCTCATTTCGTTCTTATGCCAAATATCTTTTATAAAAAAATATAATTCAACACATTTGAAAATTGGTATAAGACAGTAGACAATACCATTTTTGAATGCATTGAATGATTTTTAAGAAGTATATATGGCATTAATATTTATATATGTACCTTTATTTCGTTACTGGATCCATCCGCTGATATCTCAAAAATCTGTCAAATGCAATAGTAAAGTACATATTTTATTATTGTGGTTGCAAAACCTCGTTTCTTAGAAGTATAGTTTTCTAACAGCATTTTCTAAAATAGTTGTCAAAAACAACAAAATATAATAATAATAATAATAATAATAATAATAATAATAATAATAATAATAGGATTTCTATCATTTCAATCTTACAAAGGTGTAAATTTCATGTCAAGTAATACCATAGGAACTAGTTTATTATTGAATGAGACAAACTAAGAAATCTCTGAGGATTAATATTTTCTATTTAGTTCATTTACTCCATTTTCTCTTTAAAATATATTGGATTTTCTTCAGTTCATGTACACAATGTTGCGTTTATGTATCTCGGTAGCTATTACATGCACTTGTATTTACCTTAACTGTGCTTTCTTCAGCCATGCTTGATTTCTACTGTCCCCTCAGTGTGGAATTCTGTTCAAGATTCTGCTCAAGGTGTATTTTACCAGTGTGTATCATAATACAAGGTTATGTAACAATGGTGATATTTAAATACCAAAATGCATCTCTAGACTCTGCTGTTTAATGATCGTAATAAATCTACTTACCAACTATTGTCATATAACACCTGAATTAGACATATTTTCACCTGTGATACCTCAATCAGACAGGGGGGATCAGTGACCCAGGTTTGAATGTGATTATTAGAAACTTACAGATCTAAATCAGGTTTATGTATGAAATAAACTTATTTATGAATAAAGTAGTCAGACAAAAATGTAAACAGGTAGCTTACTTGCTTCTCTGCCTTGAATCGCGTAAATTGATTGATTGATTGATTGATTGATTGATTGATTGATTGATTGATTGATTGATTGATTGATTGATTGATTGATTGATTGATTGATTGATTGATTGATTGATTGATTGATTGATTGATTGATTGATTGATTGATTGATTGATTGATTGATTGATTGATTGATTGATTGATTGATTGATTGTACCTGTATAGATTTTCGGGACTAAAAGGCGAAGCTAAATAAATAAATAAATAAATATGTTGATTTGGTATAACTTTTGTCATGACTTAACTTGTCATTAATTTCGGGTATTTCTGGATTATTAATATCAGGCTTTCTAGATTTAACAGACAGTGTGTGATTTAAAAACGTGATAAGTATCTTAATTCTTCTTATATTTTGTAGTTATGTAATCAAAAATATGACGGTTAATGGATAAATAAATATCTATAATAGTAGATTAGTCACCGGTGTGTAACTAATGACAGCATGTAGGAATTATTTGGTGCTCTTAACATAAGTTCAGGTAGAAGTTCCTGGCGATACAAGAAGGAGTGAGCTATTGACACTTGATTTGTTTACATCGTGCAACAGCTTAGATGCCGAAGAATCACATTTTTACAGGCACAAGAAAAATGTCACACGAGGCTTTATCTGTTTAACACTTAATAGCACTGAGACAGCCAATGATGCCTTCTGAAAAAGCCGGCAAATCTGGAGAAAGCGGGGCAGATGTGACCAAGCCCTGTGTTACACCAACAAGAGGAACAACTCTTGACCAGATAATGAAGGTGTACCTCTTGGTTGTGGTAATGATATCTGGTTCTTGGGTTCTGGGTTGTATAGGATATTCTTTCATCTGGGTTTTCCTTTTAATCAGTGCCTTATTTGTCGTTTGGAAAACTAAGTTGACTAATATTGTCCGTAAACATCTGGAAATTGAAGAAGGGAGGATACATAGGAAGAGAGCTTTGAAGCAGAGTGAGACTGTTGAATGGCTTAATTTTGTTTTAAATAGATGGTAGGTATAATATAAAATTGTTTAAATATAAAACGGGTAAATTCTGCTATAACTGACTTTCACTGCATACAGTGAACAATCTGATTTACCCCATTGTTTCGTTTCTTCCACATATAAACATGCTGGTCATGTCTGCATGATCACAAAACCACTGTGGTAGCTAAGTCGGTAGAATGCTCACTCCGTAAGTGGGAGGTTGTGGGTTCAAACCCCAATCAGGTCTGACTCGAGACTTGAAAGTGGGTAGTGACTGTTCTTTCACCAAGCACTTGGCATTACGAAATGAAAGTTGCGGTTTTTCAGATGGGAACTTAAGATAACGAGGTCTAGTGTCACAGTAGGCATGGCATAATAAAGAATCCTACTGTATAATTCCATCAATGCAATGCACAGGGGAAATTTCTGCATCTTCATCTATAGCTGATAACGTCTCGATATAAATGAAATATTCTTTACTTGCACGTTAAACGTCAATGCTAAACTCTACATGATCATAATTTTTCTTTCATCTTTTTCCAATATAAATGTACCATCCATCTCCAATTTCCTCTGCACCATGTATGTCATCTTCCCTTCCCTAACCTATCTGTTGTATCCATGCTTGTGCAATTAAAGATGTTGAATGGGTCATTACATTACTTATTTGTAATGTCAGTTAAAGGGTCCCTACGGTCAGATTTCCCACTGTATTTGAAATGTCAGTCAAAGGGTCACTACGGTCAGATTTCCCACTGTATTTGTAATGTCAGTCAAAGGGTCACTACGGTCAGATTTCCCACTGTATTTGTAATGTCAGTCAAAGGGTCCCTACGGTCAGATTTCCCACTGTATTTGTAATGTCAGTCAAATGTCCCTACGGTCAGATTTCCCACTGTATTTGTAATGTCAGTCAAAGGGTCCCTACGGTCAGATTTCCCACTGTATTTGAACTTTTGGTAATCTCATTGTTTTATCAATAGAAGTCGGGACACTTCTTGGCCTGATATCAATAAACAAGTGGTTGAAACTCAATAAATGTCAGTTACTGTTGACTGTGGGATCTTTATTGACTTTAATATGTCACCAATCTCTCGTCTTAAATAACCATTTTGAAATAAGTATACTGACACTCTCCTGACAATTTTTGCTCTGCTATACTCGTCATGTTTATGTGTTAATTTTAGGTGACAAACTAACCATAAGCAGACGACTAAAATTTGTTTTTACATCATTCTGTCATTACTGTAGTGTGCTAAAGATAAAGACAGTCATTTGACATTTTTGGCAAAGGACAATGCCACAGAAAAATGCTACTTTGACATTTTTGAAACATAAACATGCCACCATTGTGACCAAATATTTTTTGCCTGTCTCTGTAGATGTATACACTTGTAATTTGCCCATATAAATATGTTACCTAGTATTATGGTGGGCTTTACTCAGACTTTAATACTTTAAAGTACAAAAATGTAATAGACATGAATTAAATAAATGTGATGTCATAGTATGAGCAAAGAATGTGATTTATCCAATGTCATACTCCTCAGAATCCCCTGCTGCTACTCGTGACTACTACAATAGTATTAATGCCATAAATGGGGTATAGGTATTGAATGCCAGTCAGATTGGACAGACAGGCAGGTGGATCCAATTCCCTCCGTTGTTTAACAAGAATTTTAAATGTTTTAGTTGTTGCTATATGGCTCAGCTCTATAAAAGTCTCTATTTAGCCTGAATGAGACAATAGGTAGAGTGGTATTGTATAAAAGAATGGTAAAGCTTAAAATTAGAACTAGGAATACAACCCAGGCGAATCTACCCTTCAGTTTAGGTTCAGTTTAAGGATATTCTCCACCAATAGATCTTCCTAGATCACATCAATAATGATTACATTTGGTATATAGCAGAATAGAATTCAATGCAGGGTTCAGACAACTAGACATCTAGGTAACAAAGCTTCATACTTTTTAAAATGAACTACAATAAGTATGCTTCTTAAATATTTTAGGTGGGTGTTTAATGCAGAAACAATAGAAGATCTTGTTAAAAAGAGGATAGATGAAAGACTGATGATAGTAAAAACTTCAGTTGTAGGTAGGAACTTTTATAGATAACAGATGTAGAAGAACAATATGACAATAGTATATTTTCAATAAACCCCATTCAATCAATCTATCATAAATGAAGCAGGGCCATATGTGTCATATTGACATTTTACTCTTGTTTATTTTTTAAAATACAGAGGCATTAAGGGAGTTGACAACGTTATTGAAGGGCATTATAACAAGAGTGTACTATACACATGCTTTTAGCTCAACCAACTATAGCCAGCTGAGCTTATGGAATGGTGAAGCGTGCGTCCATGAGTTTATGCATCAGTAAACTTTGATCTTCTCCTCAGAAACCACTGGGCTACTTTAAACCAAATTTGGTTTTGAAGGTTTTTTTAGGTGGAGTACATAAAAGTTTGTACAAGGCGACCCTGTACAAAATCAAACATGCTGCTGTTACTATAAATAGCAAAATCGCTAAAATAGCCATGGTGCAATCAATTTTCAACGATTTCCTTCTAGTTTGAAATATAAAGAGTAGATAATTGGCCATTTAACATATATATTGGGTTTTTTGAGAATTTTTTCATTGATCCAATTTTAGCAAATTATGCAAATGAGGTGAAAGTTTTTGCCAATTCTTTGAAAATCTTCTACTCATGAAACAAAGGCCAATTGAAAGCAAATTTGTTGTGGAAGGCCCCTAGGTAGAGTAGATAAATGTTTCTACAGGGCGACCCAGTACAAAATCCAAGATGGCCGCCATTACTATATTTGCTCAGAAATTTTTCATTGATCCAATTTTAGCAAATTATGCAAAATATGTCAAATTTTTCCAGTTGAGCATTACAGGCCATTCATTTTACTTTCACAGACAATATAGAGTTAGTGACCTTTACCTTTGGAGATTATACACCAACAATAAAACACATAAATGCCTTTGAATATGCTGATGGTATACCAGGAGGGCGTAAACCAATATCATGGACCAATATCAACAAGCCACCGGTTGGTCTCGACAAATTGACATCATATCAGATTGTTATAGAAATGGATGTCGCTAGTGTTTGTGAAGATTTCAAAATGATATTCAGATCCACCATTGGATCAGGAAAGTAAGTATGACTAGAAAATGAAAATTGATGGTAATGAAAAAATTATTCCCCCAAAAGTAATAATTATTATATCCCCTGCAAATGAAATTTAGGGGTATATAGGAATCACTCTGTCCAATCGTCTGTCTGTTGGCCGTAATATTGTCTGTTCCATACCTATGTCCATGTCTATGGATGGATTATGATCAAACTAGGAACATGTAAACCAACATGAGATGTGTTGCATACCAAGTTTAGATCCATAGGTTAATGGTCAGGATCACACAGTCAAATTGGGGATGTGGGTTATTTGTCACTAAAGAGACTGCTAAAGTTATTTTAGTTGTCAAATAGTTATTTCACAAGATTGAAGGGCAGAATATTTAAAGATCAGTATTTAACAGATGGTACCGGTAACAGAATTTGATTATTGTCAAGTTTCATTTTGTACTCAGGTTGATTGGTTTGATTGGTTTTCATACCAAAGTCAATATTGCCACTTATATTGAAACATCAATTCTAAGATCATCAGATCATAAAAGCCAGAGATTCAACAACCTTTGACAATAGAACTTTCTCACATTAAGATATGTGAGAGTTGGATTAGAACCTAGGTGATGTGAGGCACTGTGATTTACAAGCTTACATTTGGACCATTCAACCACCAAAGGCTTATCTTATAATAAGGGTTGTAAATCTTTACTTTCATGACTTTGCAGAATATTTGTTTTAATTGTTGTATACATCATTACAGGGCCAGTTTAAGTTTTGATGCGGCCGTTGAAGAGTTAAGTATTAGTGGTACATTACAACTTGTGTTACATATGTCCATGGATACACCATTCCCACACATATCTAAGGCTTCCATATCATTTACACAATTGTAAGTAATACAATACTAAACTATGTAATTATGTTACCAAAATGAAGTGTTTTTACTCAAATTTTTCAACCTATATTTTGTCTGCTACTTTTCACGAAAACTATTTAACAAAGCTTTAAGAACTTCACAGGAATCATCTCTAGGTGGAGTAGATGTGTCACTGTTTTTTTATTATACACGTGGATTGGAAGACATGGATTTCCCAGTTGTGGTTTGTTTATGGGACACTTGAAATTGTTTTCCATTTCAGTTGAAACTTGTTATATCCTATCTGTGCGAAGTGTAGACAAGTTTCATATGGAGTGGAGAAATGATATTTTATGTCCCAGTCTAGATCCTTTCACATTTTAACGTAGATCTGTTCAGGTACGGTGGAGATAACCAGAGTACCCATGAGTAAACCATTGACCATTGGCAATAGAACTGACAAACTTTCTTGATATTGGATCTGTCTGAGTGGGATTTTAATCTAGGCAGTGAGAGGTGTTGTGGTCCACATTATCCTATAAGCTGACATTTTAGACCACTTGGCTGCATATTGAGGCCCCAGAAGAGCTTATGTCATATTCACATATTGGTATGATACAACTCCTGTAGCAATATCTAGTTAGATGGAGGTTGCATGGTGTTTCTGCAGATAAAACCCTTGAAAAACAATTTTTCACCATTAAACCTCAACAAAATCTGTTTTAATATCACTATGACATCATAGACATTGCAAGCTGAAATTAATGTTTCCAAGCAAAGTAATTGTAGTGGCTTTATATCCATAACATGACTGAGTACATGTAATACTAGATAAATGATCACTGACTTCAGTTTTGGTGGCATAAGAGGTATTTTACCATACCCACTACTTTGTTCAACAAACTCAGTACCACTTTGCAGATTAATTACTGAATAAATGTCTAATGTTGTAATAATAGATACATGAGATAGTATTGCAATATGGGTTCCAAATCATAATGCATCATCAGTTGAAATCGATTAGTGTTCTAGATGCAGTTTTACTGATTATGATCAGCTGAGACTTGTACATATATTTTGGAATTGAATGAGGTTTTTTGTGTTTTGCTTAAATTCAAATACAGTAGATGTGGACAGATAGACTCACTGGTACATGTTTATGTTAAACTCACAAGCACTATGCAGTAGTACGGTACTAGCACAAATTTCGTTTTTATCTGAAGACTGGAATATGCCAGTGCTATGTTAGGGCTATGTACGAGAAAAAACCAGCATGGTAACTGAAACAGATATTGTAAAAGTACCTATTTCTTTCCTAATGATTAATTACGTAAAATTGTAACTGATAGTCACTATCAGGAGGCTTGAAAGTGCCATTTATTATTTTCTTCTGATTATCACCAAGTAACAACAATATTTTTTTTTTGTTTTTGTAGACCAGATGTATGGTTTAATGTAAGAATATTAAAATCTCTACACCTTATGGAGGTACCTATTGTAAAGTCCTGGATACATACACATGTAATGGAGGGCATCACTAAAGGTTAGTTATTATAGCTACAAATATCCAAAGATGCTGTCATTATATATACATCCATCAGAAGTTAAGTCTCTGTTTTAGTGGTACTCTTATTGCAAGCTTCACTTCTGTCATTTCTACTGTGTGGTCTGGAGCAATGTTGAAATTAAATACATGTATATCGGTAAAAAACATACCACCATAAGTTTGTTGCCAATTTCTGAAGTGCCTGTATGAGTTCTTGGTGTGTCTATTGAATGGCAGCAAAAAGTACTACCCGGCATTGTGAATGGGTCATCTTATCAGTTTATCAGTTATCTCCCTTAGATTTGGGCTTGATTACAAATTTGCAAAAAATTAAGTATCAGTTAAAACAATATAATACACTTGCACTGATATATAAACAGAAATGCATGTTGCCAACAGCTGGTGTGTGTTTTTTGTAAGTTTGTTTGGTTTCTTTTATAAATAAAAACCATCTCTTCAAATTATGTCTTTGGGATATCATCTTGAATATGAGGCAAACACCTTTCCCTGCTGTGGATTTTTGTAGACCACATGTATCTGTGGGATCAATCACTATTGACCAGCATGTTTGGCATAGCGAAAACATACATACCCCGGTACTCAGTGTTGAACGGACCTTGTCTCTTTTGCAGGGACAATAATATGAAATAAATGATTTAAAAGTGTACAGGGAAGAAGAAAATATGGTGTTAATTAAGAGATTTTTATCTAGGAAAGATCTTCATTTGTGCCCTCCAATAAAATTTGAATTTTGACTGAAAAGGCTAAAAATGATAGAATGAATTAGCCATTTCTGTGAAAAATAAATTTGCAAAACAACAAATTTACATGGAATTTAATGGGTACAGTGTTAATTAAAGAAATTCAACTGTTAAAGACTTCCATTTGTAACTACCACTAAGATTTTAATTTTGATGGAAAAAAAGCATAAACATGACAGAATCAAGCCCTTTCTGTGAAGAAATAATTTATTTTTAATACTGTACTTTTAAGAAAAAAATTAAGGAGTGGGGTCAGAAGGAAATCTTACCTTAAAATTAACACACAGTACTATTATTTTGTGGTATGTAGTAATATACCTTGTGACTAAAATAAAAATGCAAATGAAATTATGTAATCCGGTACAAAACCAAATAAATGCATTATATTTAAGGCTTAGGATCTCAAAGGTTTAGGAACTGGGAATGACTGTAAATGCCTTTGGGAGCTGAAATAATAAAATGGTATCATTTAGATCCATATATATCACTTCTAATATATTATATGTATTAAAATATCAGTAGATTGATTTGTAAACTTACACAGTCATGTCTACATTATTTCATTTAGAGATTTTATCTCACATCTTTTGAGCTAAAAACCGATCTCATTCCCAACACGTAACAGGCTCCATGTTGGAAAAAATCCAGTTAATTACTTGAGGTATAAATCTGTTAATGCTGCTGTCTCTCTTGATCAATTCAGGATTCTGCTATTTCTGATTAAGGTGACCAGACATTTAAAAAGTCTTGATATCATAACTGAACTTTCCTTTGTAAATTTAACTACATGTAGCTTGTTGCTGTTTTGTCAAGTCTTGATTTCAAATACTAGCATGCAGATATGATATAACTGACTGTTCCTTCCATTGCAAATTTTACTGTTTTGCTGCTGATTTTGATAACTGATTCCTTTTTTCTTCATTACTGTACTAGAGACTTTATATCATTTTATGATCTTTATTTAGTCAGCTGATTACAGTTCAGTGTGTTTTATGATCAGATCAGTTTGATCACTTAGTAAATCTTATAAATATTGATCACAAGATCATGAGATCAAGTCACTGTTTGGTTATTGTTATTAATCTCTAAATATCTCAAAATAAAAAAATGCAAAAAATCAAAACAATTTCATTTCCATATTAATTCCTATTTAAAAACTTTTTCCTGTATTTTTTTATTTAAAGTTTTTAATTCATTTATACATTTCTATGTATATATTTAAAATTTATTTGGTTGTGAACTCTACTCTCTTTATTTTATTTTAATTTATTTATTCAATTCTATCTTGAATTTCATTTTTCCTCCTGATTCTGTAAAAATATAATAATGTTTTAAAAAAATTAACTAAAAAAATTCAACAAGAATAAAAATGAAAAAAGGGATAGAATGGAAAAAAGATATTTTTGCAAAAAAATAGTGATACTATGGTGAATATTGTTCAAAACAATCTGCTTTGTTTAATGTTAATACAATTATTTCTATCCTAAAATCATTGTGTGCATATTGTTCTTGTAACTTATTGTGTATTATACCTTACACAGTAGCAAATTTGTATTATTGTGGGAAAATGTACCTGATGAATTCCTGTATTAATGACTACTTCTTGTATCATCTTCCTAATTCGCTGATAATGTTTATACAACAATTAACAGGGTATCAGTAATGAGGGAAAAACTACCTGATTTCACACCTGTGTAACACCTCTGTATTTCACACCTGTATTTGATGCTGGATGTGAATTGTGTATAGGGGATTATCTTCAGGATGCCATGTGATAATCTATGTGATTTATGAAAAGGATTAGTTGATTAGTATATTGGAAGTTTATGGGGAGGTTTTATTAAACAAAAGAAAGACTAAACCTCAAAAAGAATATAACATGGTTTAAGTATATTGTAAAACTGGAATTTGAAAAAATGAAGATAATTTTAGATTATTAGTATATTAGATGTTTATTGGAGTTTGTGGATAACTGGAGTGACAGAATAGGCAAGATTCATTTTCACTCAAGATATTGAAGACAGCACATTGTTGTCAAGCTGTAGAAGAATTTAAAAAGAGAAGTTTAAAGTGTGGTAAGTAGATTTATTTATTTATTTATTTATTTATTTATTTATTTATTTATTTATTTATTTATTTATTTATTTATTTATTTAATTTGCTTTTTATTTATTTATTTATAATGCATTTTTTTCAAAGATAATTTTAAATTATAATTCAAGGATTAAAATATAAATTAATTGTATTGTTTTTGAAAATTCATTTAAGTTTTTAAAATATTTAGGATTTTGATAGAAAATTATTTTTGCAATCATACAAAGAATGAATTAACAAAATAATCAGAATTAATATGTCTGAAATATAAACAGAAATAATTCTATACAAATAATTGTTTCATTTATTTATTACTTTCAATAATCAATTATTTGTCAGTATCTGTAATGATAATGGAAACATAGTTCCTTTTTTTAAGTATTTTGCACAAAATTGTTAAAATGATTACCTTTTGAAAGTATTTCTCAAATTATTTTCCGGTGTGTCAGTTATAGAATTAAAAATCATATTATAACTATGTTTCCATTCCTGGTAGCCAAAATCGCCATTGGCTACTAATTTCTGAGGAATTTTTTCAAAAAGTAACATATTTTAGCAAATTTGTGGAAAAATACTTTAAAAAGGACTATATTTTCATAAATTTTGGAAATTTGGCTACTAATTATTTTAAATTTATGGAGACCTAGTTTTTATAATTTCATACTTACAAGTTAAAACTGAAGGGGTAAGGAATGAATTTGATGTACCCAGGTAAATAAAGTGTAAGCAGGCTGACAAGGTTATATAATATTATTTTCATTTATCTTTATTTTGATTAAAATACAATTGATTAATTTCTTCTAAATTAACCCAAAATATCCAGCATGACCCATGTTATTTTAAGACATTTTCAATTAAAAATCATTAAATATTTACAATTTATTAAATAAGATATGGGGTACAATTTTTTTCAACCAGTCAATTTTTCACTGATTGGGATGTTTGTTCCCAGTCAAAAATTATTTCATTTATATTGAGACATCACTGGCTGTAGGTTACTAGATAAAGTGACAGAAAGTTTGGCATTTGCAGTGCCCTCAGGGCAATGTGCAGGAAGGGGGTTTATTCGGGTTATAGACAAAACGTACCATAACATACCCATCTTTGGACGAAACGTACCCACATTTTTACCAAAACGTACCCATACCAGAACGTAACCACCAGAACGTACCGACCAAAACGTACCCACCATAACATCAATATATATCTTACATTTGTATGATGAAGCTTTGATTTTTTATGACAAAATGTTTCCTTTACATCTTCCTTTTTTTTTTAAAAAGATGTATTTTTGTAAGAAATAAAAAATAAATACGGAGAGAAGAATTAAAAGCAGCACTCAGAGTAATAGCTTTTATGTGTCATATATTTACCAAAACGTACCCACACTCACTGTATTTCTATAGTTTATCTACCGAGATGTATGTTCTAATAGCGTCTGTGTACAAATATATATCATTTATTTTAAAAAATAAAAATTGAAAACGATTAATTATAACTTAGATCCTTTCATATCAAGGGATAATAATGTAATGGTGTAAACAATTAGATGGACTTTGTCAAGAGAATTAGTGCTTAAATATTAGATATAAAAGAAAAACTTAATATTAATGTTTAAAATTCGGTTTTAATTAAGCTATAGTTTTAATGAAAATTTTTTAAAAAAATGTGATATAAAGAAAATTGTCTTAAAATCATATAATTGATATAAATCTATTGTGTTTATTAATTTCTTTGAAATCCGAAATAAGGTATAGGATGTAATATTATTATAACAATTAGAATATACCACATGGCGGGTACGTTCTGGTATGGGTATGTTTTGGTAAAAATGTGGGTACGTTTCGTCCAAAATTGGGTAAGTTCTGGTAGGGTACATTATGGCAAGGGTATGTTTTGTCCTCCACCCGTTTATTCCCCGAATGCCTACTCTATTAAAACAAACAAGTAATTAGTTTAGGGATTAAGAGGCCTTCTGGAGGGACTTAAATTTCAACATGGTTACCTGTAAACTTTTTTATTTAAATAACATAAAAAATTAGCAAATTCTCATTTTTTGTATTGATAGAAATTTTATGCATACTTAACTTATAAAAAATCAACCAATAAACCAAAGATGTCATATAAATGATAAATTTTATGAATAATGTTAATTAGTTTTTTAAACAATTAAAAACATACTAGGCACAAATTAACAAAAAGCACTATTTTGCAATAAAGTATATACAAAGTGAAATGGATAATTTATTTATTTATTTATTTATTTATTTATTTATTTATTTATTTATTTATTTATTTATTTAATTGTTTGTTTGTTTGTTTGTTTATTTATTTATTTATTTGGTTAATTATGTGATAAAATGTTGAATATTGAATTTAGCATATTTAACTTTTGAAATTTAAATTTAATAAAAAAAGAAAAATCTTTGAATAAATAGATCTACAGAAAATATGATATAAAATGGATAAAAAATAAAATATGCTTTCATTCTGTCATAGTTTTTTTACACTATTGAGGTTTTAAAATTATATTTGGTACATGCTTTTTCCTTAGCAAATCTCAGCATGCATGTTTTTAAAAAGTTTGTGTTATTGTTAAAATGGGTAAGTTCCAGTTCCATTTTAATTGACCTACTTTCTAGAGAGTATTTGGTGCTTGGAATGATAAAATTTCACGAAATGGTTCATGAGAATTTATAAATCTTACACTTCTTCCGACTAAATATGGTATTTGAAATTTTATTCAACATTTATTTAAAGATTTATAACTTAGTAAAACTGATTGACAAATTTTTCGAAAAAATGTTAATTTTTGCGCAAAATACATAATGAGTTGTAATGTTTGAATCACATTTGATAAAATTATCGTAACAGTTTATATTAAATAATAAATTTCGCGTTTTTGATAGTATTATTTAAATCATTCTCTTTACTTTAAAGTAGATGAGGATGGTTTTGTTGTTAATTGTTTTAATAAAAATGTAAAAATTTTGTTTTTAATATTTGTTTATTACGCTAAAACACAGGTAAATAATAGGTAAAATAACAGGTAAAACACCCTTGAAAGGCCCTTTATTCCCCATCTCTAATTAGGTGTTGTTTTATGTGAGTAGGCGTTCGGGGAACACACCAGGGAGGGTTCTTTAACGTGCTTAAAATTAATTTTAACATGGAAAACTGTAAAGTCTGTATCAGTTCTAGTATTTTCTAAAATAGTTACCCCCCTCAAATGAAAAAAAAACCTTTTAATTCCTTGAATATTTTACATAAGGTGAGATAGGATAATGAATAGTTTATTTAAATGTCACATATCATAAAACATATACATTCTAAAACATATTATGATATCCAGCCTAAAAGAATTATGAGATGCTGTATGTACATTTTAGAAGAACAGTTACCTTAAAACATAGTCTCATCCTGTATAAAAACATGAAAAATCAATAAAAACCACATCTAAGCTTAAACATTCCCAATAAAATATTACCTAAAATGACCTGCACTGCCACATTAAAATATAGTAAAACATATCTTCATCAGATAAAAGAATAAAACCGGGATAAATAGTCTCACACTCTTGAAATATACAAAATACAAACCATTGAAAAATGCCACTTATCTTCTATAAAACCAGTATTGCATATTTTACATTTTTACATATCAATTTTAAAATCAATAATTGAAGAAAAATGTTCAAAAAGGATTTTTTCTCACAATCAGGACGGTTTTTACCAAAATTCAGTCAGTCATGTAAAATTATTAAAACCCCATTAAGTATGATAAAGATCAATTTTGAAGGTAGTATTTATGTATTTATTATTTGTCAAAAAAAAAACTTATAACATTTTCTCAAAATTTCCATAATTTTTTCAAAATTTTGATTAACTGAGCAAAATCATTCAAATCCTAGCTGTTACATATGGATGTTATATATCAAATTTCAAAGAAATATCTCAGAAATCATTTATAACAACAATTTCTCAAAATCTTGACCTACCTATCTGCCATTTTCTCAAATTTTTCAAAATTGTTTGTGAAAATTTTGTAAAATTTGTGTATAAATCTTTAGTTTTTCACCCAATAAATAGAAAGCGAATTATATTAAATTTCAAGATGTTTAAAATTTTACATTCCAAAAAGATTAACTAAATACCATTGTTGATAAGGACAGTGATGATCAAAATGACTTCTGTGTTTGTTGCACTTTTTCAGGCAAGATAAAAACCATAATCAGGAATGACTTATACTCATTCTTATGCATATACCGGTAACTTAATTGTACCATAAAGCTTGGGATGATAAATTGATATCCTCGTGTGTCCTAAGTTCATGGTACTAACAGTTTGTGTCAAAAAATTAATGGGCAGTTGTCAGCAAACAATGAACATTTGAGTCTTACTTCAAATTTCTTATCACTTCACTTTTAAAATCGGAAATAACCTTGGCTATTTCCATTATATACCGGTAAACATCGTTTGTAAACAATATCCTCAAGTTAGATGCTATTTTGAAGAATGTGTGGAAAGTTTGTGGGAGGTCTCCCGGATCACGTGATTTCACATGATCAATTTCTAAAAATCTGATTTTATCTAAAAGCAATATTTTAAGTAGTCTAGTTTAGATTAACAACAGAATTTGTTAAAAAATAACATCTGTATTAAGAAAAAACGATCATAAACTTCCGGTATGACATGAGCAATTGACCTCGTTTTTACACCCGTTTTTACATCATGTTATATAGTGAAAAATGCATATATTTAACTTAAAATGGTGTAAGTGTCACACGTTTTTGATTTCATTAAAAACTATATTTACCTGGTACTAAAAGTTTCAAACCAGGATTGGATAAGTAAATCAGAGACTCCATTTGAAGACAACATAGTTTACATCTTGATTTATTTTACATGTGACGAAAAAATAATGAGATCGTTTAAGAATAATTTGGGAATAGTAAAATCTGTCTATAAATTAAAATTTCCGATATTTTTACATATTTTCGTAATTTTCAAACATATTTTAAAAATTTTCGAACAAAAATGGAAAGTTGAACACTTGTAGGAATTCCATTTGTGCACTTCACTAAAATTTAATTTTTGGCTGAAATGTGTAAAAATGGTAAGGTAAAGCGATTATGAACAATTTGTGAAAATTTGAATTTTCAAACATTTTACATCAGATTTAATGGACCAGGGTACAAAAGGAATGCATATCAAATTTCTATTTGCGAAAAAAATCATACAGCTAAAAATGAGTGTGTAGCAAGTCTGATTATGGTTTACTTGACCAACTTTTTACTGATTATGTTCACTTTAAGTTTTTACCTTCAAAATTGTATTCTGGTAGATAAAAGATAAAAATTTTGTGCCAATGAAAGTTATATGTTTGGCATTGATGAAAAATTTATTTTGGCTGAATTGCTAATAAAATATGATGCCCAGTTAAATTGGCCCTAAAAGTTTATACCATCCAGAACAATTTGAGTTAAAACTACATGTACATGTGTTATTAGGTCTATAGCTTACATTATTTCCCTTGAATGTACAGGCTGTTTAAGTTTCACTTACTTTTATTCGTGGATATTAAACTTTCATGATTCTGTAACTAAAACCATTTTGTTACTATTAACCTTCACAATATGGACTTTAGCTGAATAAAAAAAAAAAATAATACCATTTTAAAAATAACTTTGCAATCATTAATCTTTTTGCGATTAGATCACATCATTGTTCCACCTTTCATAGAAAGGGGGGGGGGGGATATTAAATTCGAGTTTCAATCTTTCCTTCCATTTTTCCGTCCATCTGATATTTTTGTCTGCGCTAATTCTCCAAAACTAAGAAGCACTATTTCACGAAACTTTGTGCAAAGTATCAACATGGACAGGAAATGTCCATATTGTTAACCCTAGTTGGTTAAATTGCCAATTTTCCTTGGAGTTATGGCAATCATCATCATTAAAAACCACTAATTTGTATAGCAGTTTCTGGGCTTTTTCTGAAAATTTCAGTTAATAAATGAACAATTTGAAATATTTTTCAAAAATGATACCACAGTTACGAATTTCTACATCAATAGATCTAGTACCAAGTATCATTTTACTTGTTACCTCCAACACAGATGTCTTGATCTTCCAGACAACATGAACTTTTTAAAAAAAGTCTGGGAGGAGTTTACCAAAATAAGTCCGGTTGTCTCAAACTCAAATTGTTTAGATAAGTCAAACTTTTTAGGTCTCTTGAATGGAAATAAACTTAAATAGTAATCCTTTACTGAAACTAATTTTTTTCAGTCAACTCGAACTAGATCTTAAGTCCTAACAATTTCATAAACTAACAAAACATGTTTTGATAAAATACGCTGTTTCCGAGATACAAAGTTCTGTACGAAGTGTCACGTGACTTAATTTAGGGCACTTTTTTGCCGCTTCGATTGTAAACATTGAGGTGAATCGCTACATGGCATGATTTTCAGTGATAAATTAAAAATGACAATTTCTCGTCTAAAAATATCATTTGTAAATCTGTGTTGTAAAAGTGTTGTAAAATTGATATAGGCAAATAAAAAAAGATTATTCATTGAATTTCGGTGGACACGGCGCTGCATGTTGTGACCAGGTGATCGGTGCATACCCTTATATGACAGCCCCAACTCTGAAAAAGGAGCGTGTAAAAATCAGTTTCATGCTACATTTAACCCTTTACCTTCAGTGGTCATTTGATGACAATACAGCTCTCCTAACTAGGATTTAAACAAGCAATAAGTTGACCATTGACTTTCAACTGGATTTCAGATTTAAAATTTTTAGAAATGGCCTTTATTCAGTATATAACACAACACAATAAAACCCACATTTAAAAACCACCTGTGGGACTTATAGAAATATAGAGTCTTTAGACAGTTGGCTTATATATAGAGGTTGTTTTGAAATACATGTATAAAGCAGGGCTTCGGAAACTTCGGTCCGGCCTGTCGGACATTTTTTGTACAAGCAAAAAAAAAAAAAAAAAAAAAAAAAAAAGGTTGTCGGCACAGGGCTGTCTATGCATGCATGTTGTGGATATGTCAAAAAACCAACCAATTTTTTTTATTGAGATACCGCGATTGCCAACTTTAATCCATGTGCGTTATTAGACCACAATGTTTATTGCGTGTGTATTAGGTGAAATCTAAGACTAAGACGTTTACTGCTTTTCTAAGCTCCCGTGATATGCTGTTATTATCAATATGCGTTACTGTACACGATGCTTCATATTGCACGTCCGCCATATTGTTTACTAACAATCGTGAATTTTCGTATTCCGATGATACACAAATTATAATACAATCATCGCGAGGTTTAAATAGGAATTCAGGTATCATGAATCACGATATAACGGGAACGGCTTGACGAGGTTCCAATATATTTATGTAAATAAAGATATTAATGCCTAAAATAAAATTTAATCGCGTTTCTGTATTTATTAATAAAGAAACAGTTACGAAGCGCGTAGTAGGTAATTTTCAACACCCCGCGTGGAACCTCTTTGATAACAAACCGTCACCCTTGACCGACACTCGTTATGGCTTCCGTAATCAACACAGTTACAACGATGCATGCACTTATTATTAAACAAACATACGTTTAAAGAAAGTTATTACGATTCGGACTGGGAAACAAAAGAAATAGACATGCGGCACGCGACTACTTAAGTCCACAGGTATTTAATGATTAATAAACAATCACCTGATTATTAGATCTTAATACTGTTGTAGTTGACGGGTAAACACGCGGTAAGGACAATACACTTAGTGAAGTCAGGTAGAGTTTTAAAGACCGACAGACAGACCAGCGGTAGTTTTCTTTTGTCGGAAAACTGATTTGTCCGTTTAATATTCCTGTTGTAAAGTTGAAAATGTCCGAAAACAAAAATATGTCCGACTTATAATTCTTCACGTCGGTCAAAATAAATTTTTGTCGGACATGTCCGGCAAATATGACCGTTTCCGGACCCCTGGTATAAAGCAATTGTCCATAAATCAGTGGTCTGTATACACAAATGGTCACCCTAGAAAAGTTTTATTGTTTTTACAGTTATAATTGCCAAGAGTGGATTTGAGTGGAGTGAGTTAAGTAATGGTGTTTCATTTCCAATCAAGAATATTTCACTTATATCGAGACATCTCCAGCTATAGATAAAGGTGTAGAAATCTTGTCTGTATGTTGCACTGATTGCATTATTACGCAGGGTTCTTTATCATGTCATGCTAACTGTGACATGAGACCTAGTTCCCATCACAAATAAACATGACTTTTATTTCATAACGCCGATGCTGGCGAAAGAACAGCCACTATCCACCTTCAAGTCTTGGGTTTGGAACCCATGACCTCCCACTTATGGAGAGAGTCCTCTAACAACTGAGGTACCGTGGTGATTTGAGTAGAATAATAATGTTAAATGATATAATTTTTTAATGAGCCAGTCAGTTATGGATTGGCGGAAACCAGATATCCAGAGAAAACTGCAGAATGTCTGGATATGTCTATTGCCAATCACTGACTAATTTGAAGAATATATAGTCCAACAAGGTTATTTATATATATATATAGTGTGTGTTAATATATATCAAAAGTCACCACACATAGGGTGATGAAAAACATGTAAGTCAAATAATTGATAATGAACCACTGTTAATGGAATCTTTGACTTGCAGGCATCTACATATGAAGTCAAGCCTACATGTATATTAGTATTTTATGCAATAATCATTTTGACAAAGGATGTAAAGGCACACATATAAACATTTGGAAGATCAGAAGCCTTTAAAAATGTCTATACTTGTTTTTAATTTATTTTTTTAAATCACTGACCCACCGTGAAATCAAGATATACATATTGGTATATGTACAATCTCATTTTGGGGTACATACATTTTTTAAGAAAAGGTACATGTACATGCATATGGAAACTTAAAATTCATATCTGACCTAATTCTGTAACTTCTGCGCTTTGTCATATTTTAACTTCTATATAGTTTTAAGTAAAATGAATGAAATAAACATCCACCTCCAAAACGGCAAGTGGAAATTTTCTACACCATCAGTACTTTGATTCTGTGTGTAAAAATGAAAATATACAAGTCTGTTCTTAAAACTGCCCTAAAGGCTTTAAATCAGTCTACTGTCCATAAACCAGGATGTGGTCAACTATCAATTTAAATCTATTGAATTTCAATTTCTTTTGGACTGCCTTATTTAAATAGCTTAGAACCCGACTTAGGTAACATTTTTGGGGCCTGGCGTATAAGTGCATACGAGTTTTGAAGCGACCAAGTTCATATTTTGCACCATTTTCAGATATATTTTTGTTTATTTTGTCTAATAATAAATAAATCAATTTAAATCAAGTGGAAAGTCTAGCAGTCTAAAGTCTAGTAAAGCAGCGTACCCCATCTAACTTCTCCTTGCCTGGCAAAGGGTTTCCTACTGCTTCAGACAAAAATGTCCCATAAATCTTTATGAACTACCGGTATATTTAGATGTTAAAATGTCATTAAATCTATTTGTTTAAAGTATTTTAATTATTTGATGCAGTTATAAGTTCGAAAATATGTGTAATAAGTGTTTAAATACAGCCCATCACTAGCACCCTCCAGCCGATCAATGTTGACATTTCTGTTATGCCCTAAATTACAGACTAGTCACGTGATTTAGGTCAATACTAAAATCTAAATCGGCAAGGAATTAATACATCTAAGAAATGGTGTATTGTCAGGAGCTTGGCACATTTTCATAAAAAAAGCATGATTTTTATCCCAAACTGACCCAATGGCTGCCACTAATTATTGTCCTACAAGAATAAACAATCACACAGATACAAAAGCCACAAGTACTGTCAAGCTGAACATAACCAAACAATGATCGAAACAACATTGATTACTTATGCTCAGAAACTGGAAGTGTTGGGGGTGATAATGGTGTCCATAAGCTAGTGTAATCAGAATAGAGACAAAATGGAGAGTAGAAATAATTAAGAGAGATAGTTTTTTTTTAAAATCAAACAAATCTTGAGTAAATAAAGAAAAAACATGCATTAAACAACTAATATGAAAATGATGATGAACATGGGACTGAAAATGAAGTTATTTCTGGTCGTCAAAATTACCCCCACCCCCCACTCAAACTTTGTTTATCTTGATTTGTGGATAAGTTGAACTATTTCATTTCCCTGTGTAGGTCGAGATAACGAGATTCAACTGTATATATATATATAACACATTCACAAAAGATATCTCAAAGTCCGGTAATTAAAAGTAATTTACAGTTTTTCATTTGTTTTAAAGGGTTAGCTCTGGCTCTCAAGAAGTTGGAACCATAAAAAATGAAATTTAGGAGCCATTTTATATGTTAAGGAGCTAGTAATACTAAGAAACTAAAAACTACAAAATATAAGGTCATAAGTATAGTTCTTCTGATCTGATGTATAGTTTGTTCTTGGTCAACAATTTGTAACACTCATTTTACTTGTTCATACTTGCATAGAAAAAAATAAAATCAGTGATTTTTGTCTTCTTCATAATGGAATTGATCAAAATTTTTTAGCAAAATATTAGCCAAAAGCTAGAAATTATAAAAATTAGCAATTAGCTAAATTCGCGAATGGCAGAGCTTACCCTGGTTTTCAAAAGTAGAGGAAACTATTACTTTTTATAGATATAAAAGGTATCACTACCGAGGATTTAAGGGAAAAATACATGTTATATATATATTAGTAAGACTTTAATATTACATTAAAATTTACCCAGTAAACTTCCTTGTTTTAACATTTAACAAGAAATCTATAGACCATTAGTCTAGGTTCACGATCTTGGTTGCCAAAATTGCCATTGGCATACAAATTGAAATTTTGGCAATTAAATTTCAAAAATTGACGATTTTGGCGATTAATTAATCCAGCCATTATAAGAAAACATTTTATTAATTCAGATTCACTATTACAAGATAAATTAAAATTTTGCCCATTATTGCTGATAATTACTAAATAAACATGGTTTGGAGTGTCTAAAGTCATGTGCAATGTACTGTAAATAAATCCCCTAATCAGCAAGTGGACACTTGTCATCACCTTCAGGTTATGGTGTACTAGCTATTATAATTATAGCCGTAGTAGAAAAATAGTTTATTTACATATTACAAATCATACACAATATTAAAATACATATAAATATTTTGCATTTTTGTACGGCGTTTCACGATAGTGAACGCGTACTTTGCTATCGCCTTCTTCCAAAATACCAGGCTTCTTTGCTATGAAATTATAAGATATAAGTACATAGTGCGTCTGGTAAATTAGCGTGAAAGAAATATATGTTTTATCGTGAGATTTGTATTCTGAGATGGGTAATGCATTTGGTTACATATGCACATTTGGAATAAATTTTCGGAATACATTTCGGAATCTAGTAAAATATTGCGACGGGATGCATCTAATAATTTCTGCAATTTGGCGAACTGATCTCGTGTTTACAATAAAAAGTAGTCCGAGAAGTTTGCGTCCTACGATGTAAAATCATAACTTTTTATAAAATAAACAGCAATGGCAGGTTGAATTAATTAATTCTTCATGAAATCTACGGTAATTTAAATTTATTTTGAAGGGTATGATAACGTATTTTGATGTTGAGGCTATTGTGTCATATTTTAAATCTGTTTATCGATAAGATTTCACTTTTGTGATAGGGAGATAATTCCTACAGTGTTGTGTGCAAATGACCACATGTGGATTTTAAATACTTCACCATTAACATGAAATGGAAATATTGTGAGTGATGATCAGCAGTTTCTTAAAACCCAGATTTAACAGCAAATGATCCAGTTATATACACTCGCTAGAATGTACCCCCTCATAGCGACGGTAGGGTCTGCAAAACACTTTCTCTCTATCCGAAATGACAAAACGATTGGGTACGACTTTATTAAATTTTAATTACTGATGTCTTTTTCATATATTTATGAAATTATTATTTTCTACCATTAAATTTAGCAATACATGGTTTGGTACATTGTTTCTTTTTCCAAAAATCATCTGTCTGACTATGCATAGATCGGACCCCCCCCCCCCCCCCCCCCCCCCCCCCCCCCCCCCCCCCCCCGAATTTTTGGCTATATTCTGTCTTGCCACAACACCATTTTCCCAACTATGCTGTACAACAGCATGGCAGTGCTATGTTTAAAACAAGACATGCCTTTAAGACATATGAGACAGGATAAAAGTTCTATACAATATCTTACAAACATTAAAAACTTGTTTATACAACATACCTAAAAAAATATGAGACAGTTGTAAATGTTCTGTATAATAATTTTACAAACCATAAAAATGATTACTTCAAAAAGCATTTACGTCGATTAAGAGTTTTAGATAAAGGCACCTGTACATCATCATCAACCATAATTCTAAAAAACTTGTCTACACTGTTTAAAAAATAAGAATATCAGTGTTTATCACACGTAAAATTTAAAATATCAATCCTTAAATCGTCATAAAAATCACATTAAATTAAAAAATGTTGCTCAACAACTCCCCTTTGACATATTGTACAGATTCTATTATGTATTGGCACCTTTGGCTTGGTGTATTGACCTGTCTCTAGAGGCAGTGATCCACATCTAAAATTAGATAATACCTTCCACAGATCCCTAAATTTAACAGACTTAACATATGGACTGACAGAGAATGTTGATTTAAAAGTACGATAAGTGTGCAACTTATTGCCATTTTCATGGTTAACATCATTAAAAATACTATGTATCCAATTTTTTTTATCGATGTTTTTACCACTAATACCTTTGTTTTGAGACTCAAAGAGTCAAAACCATTTACATATGCATGCATATTTAAACTCGTAAGCATGTTTAAAACAACTGAATGCCACTGTATAATAGTCGTTAATCTGTTAATAACATGTATTAATAATTTCAAGGGGAATAATCATGTTTCTAGGAAACAACGCAATGACAGAAAGTAAACAAACTGAAAGCACATGGCAGGATCTGTCAAACTAGAGTCTTTTGCTGAGTATTTGGTGATTGTTTGGATGAATAAACCTTTTCATTGATAAAATGAAAAGAGAAAGGAAACATCTGAAAGCAGATTTTTTTTTTTGTTTAACATATTTATTCTATTTTCTTCTAGACAAAATATAAACTCATTCCTTCATTGAATCAAATGGTATAACTGTCATTAATATAAAGTCATCACATGACAAGTCCTCTCCGATACTGGAAATGTAATAAACCAAACAATATCTTCCATGTTCCATGGATTTTCTATTTGGTCTCACTTGTAGCTTGTTGATCAGCTAGGTGGTTACTTCAGTCTTTAATTGGCTTTTGTCTATGAAATGACTGAACACAGATAAATTCATTGCTTTTATTTAAGAAATTACCAGTAATCTGGTTTTCTCTCATTACATTCTTAAATATTCAAACTTTATAGCTTTTGTTTTTTAAACTATATCAGTTCAGCAGCCACCAAAAGAATTCATTGATGACCTCAGTCTTGAATAATGGTTGATACTTGCCATAAAATATTGCATGACTGAACACAGACTGATTAAAAAGCAGAAAAAATTAGTCTGGTGTTTTATCATTCAATATTTTAACAAAATTCTTATCTTTTGAATATTATATATAATGTAATGAACTCCTAGTGAATTGTCATTGAAATTCTGATGATAGATCAAAGTCTGAAATAGGCATTAAGCCACATTACGGTGAGAAGTGAAAAGTAGTGAAAAATACAATGGCATTTAAGTTGTCAAAACTTAAGAATACGTGAAAATTGAATGTTTTTGGCTGTGACAAATTTTTGTTTGCACACTTTTGGCTACTAATGAAAAAAAAAATTAGTGTAAACCTAGCATTAGTCTTATCTGAAAATGAAATTTTTTGATAATTAAAACTTTGACCAAACTGTTTGCAGAATTTTGTACAATGTACATGATGGAGGTTGTGATCAAGCTAAGCTAATGTTTCAGAACCGCTTCATTTAAGTTGATGATACAATGAAAACATGACTAATACAATACATACGCAAAACCACACATATGTGGTTATCTGACGTAGCTGATCGCAAGAGTTTATTGTGCGGATGGATACATTACATGAGTGCGCTCTGCGCACGAGTGTAATGTATGTGTTCGCACAATTGGTTAATATTTTACTAATACCATCGTTAAAAATTAAAAAACAAACATTGATTTCACAAAATTATTTAACATCATCTGCAATTCTCCCAACTCGAGTAAATTCTCCCAACTTAACATGACGTTTATATCACATATTTACGTCATATTATTGTTGTCATAACGTATCACATAATGACGTCATATTATTGTTGTCGGAAAAGGGAATTCCCCTAAAAGGAGTTCTGGCTACTATGGTGATACGGAATGTTGTATCACACATGTGCCATATGGACCATTGTATCACATGGCAAGAAAATGTAATGTATCGCTATAGTAAGATTCAATGGGTATGTGATAAATGACAAGACTAACATTTAAAATAAATGGGCAGACATGGTCCAATGGTTACTGTCACTACCTATTGAAGTCAAGGGTTGTGGGTTCAAATCTCACTCTCGAAATTTTCTGAGATGATTTTCGTCTCCTGCCCATACTAGAGCTGTAAAAATTCCTCACTAGTCTTTAGGGCGAGACTCAAAACCGAGGTTCCATATCTCAGTGCCAATAAAACACCTATGTAGACTTGGAAAAAGAGTAAGCCACCAGTAGACACTACAGAAAACTTTAAAACATTAGAAGCAATTAAAACAGATTGAGCATCATAAACAAATAAACAAAATAAATGTTTAAATTTCAATACAATGTTAATATATACGTCTAAGTGAAAATTCATTGTCAGATTTATGGCATAAGGAAACCTGTGTATGTACATGATTAACTTTAATCTTCTCCTTCAAAACCACTTTGCCAATTGGAAAGATTTTATGTGGAAGGTCCCTAGGTGGGTAACAAAATGTAGACAACATATTTAGTAGGGTTTTTTGAGAAACGTTTCTTGACCCAATTTTCACAAATTATGCAAATATGGAATTTTTAATTGCTTCTTTTAAAACCTTCTTCAGCATGCTTCATGATATATGATGTCATTTGTTTGCTATTACATGTAATGGAATATATAATTAATTGCTATTTTAGCATTGCAGGCCCTCTTAGGTCTCTTGTTTATGTTTATTGTTGATAACTTGGTCAGTTCATATTTCACAACAAAAAAATGTAATAACCATATCTTAGGATGGTCTACATCCAGATGTCACTTCTATGGTGTATTAAATTGTGTATTTAAAAATACGTCATTTTTATGCATTTCACTTTAAAATAGCGAATTTCTTCCCTTTAACTAAAAAAATTATTTGTTCCACATCAGTCAAAACCTTTAAAAGAGCTGACATTTAAATGCATGTATTGTGTTGTAAGTTAATAATTTTGGTAAAATTTTAAAATTGATTTTGTTATAATTTGCTGGAAGTCTTAAAGATGAAGCTCTTTTACTTTTTTTGAGTAATATTAAAGATATAATTTCATAATTCATATCCACCTTAACTGAAGTCAACCATTTTTCTGATGAGAGTTAATTTCCTTTCATTTAGCACTTAAAATTATTTGTAATACAATGTACTTTATTTTTCTTATCATGTATAGCAAGAAGCTTGCTTGTTTTTATATGAATATGAAACATCTAGGAAAGAAAAGATAACTGTTCTTTGGTCTTCAGAAAATGTCATATTTTAACCAAATTCAAAATCAGTAGTGTTAGTGGCTCAAAATGATACCTTTTATTTAAAATCCATATTAATTTTTCAAGGTAACTCTTTTAAAGGTAAACTGCCCTTTCATTATCTAGAATTTTTAATTAGTAATATAGTAAATATTTCCAATATGATGGTTGTGTTACATTTTGTGAATGAATTCCAATATTTTTATATTTTATGCTTTCAGGTGTTTCAAATCACCATATTTAGCTGCCACATCAGATTCCTGTCATCAACATGATGTCTACAGGTGGCACATCTGCTTATTGCCACAGCCACAAATTGTTGTTAAAACATCTAGAAATTCAAGTGAAATCAATTCACAAAAGTTTAGAATCCATTGAATATGAAGTCCACAGTTTAACTGGTGTGAAACCAAACAGTGCTAGGCAAGATGATGTACCTAAAAATGGAATATTCTCCAATCCGCCATGTGAACAACAAACATTGTCTGCCAACATTTCTAGAACATTTTTACCTGCAGATTGTACATGTGTCTCGGATCTCTCCTCAACTGTTAGAAAACTAGAAAATCATATGAATGCATACATGGACAGACTTGATGTTGTTAGTGTGATCTTGAACCACAAAGTACAACTATACTCTGCTCTTGATGACCTTGAGGTCACAATGTCATCTGCTAATTCAAGAATATGGGAAAATGTTCCCCAGACAAACGTGAAGAGTTCTGTTGCCAGTCAGTATGCCAGTAATCCATTAGTGCCATATTGTTTATGTTGTGATGATTGTATAAGGTGTTTGCGTTGGTTTTGTGACAGTTTGTCAGTGAAGTTAAACAAGTTTAAATCTCAGTTTAATGCCATCAAACTTCAGATGATACACCTACAAGAGGACAGAGAGAGGGAAGCCATTGCTTATTTAGAGAGTGTCCGGAATTCTAGAAAGAATCTACAGTCAAAGTTAGCATGTATTGATTACTTGGAATCTGACTGTGCTGACACTTGTAATGGGATCACTGACTTTGAAAGTATGAGATTTGACACCGAAGCTGTAGACAATTCAGTGAGAAGTGATACCTTTCTATCTGAGACCTCATCAATAGCTACAGAACCCCAAGATGACAGCGTTTCCATCAAAAGTGATACCATTCTGTTAGAAAATACATCAGTAGCTACAGAAAGCCAAGAAGACAGCATTTCCATCAGAAGTGAAATCAGCATATCTACTACTACTAGTGAAGTGAATGTAGATGCATCTCAGAAAAGGCCATTACTATCAACAACTACAAGCAATGATACCACAATGCCAGTGTCTTGTGTTAATGTGTTTAAAGGTGTCAAATCTGGATCTATACTTCATAAAGCTAAGAAATTATTTTCAAAATGGAAGAATTCAAAGTTGGATACAAAATATACCATGTTGGAGAAATCGCCTGAAGAAAGGAAAGCTAAAACTGTGGAACTAAAATTTGTAAAATGGGTGGAGCTTAATCCAGACACTGGTGATATTTCACAGGAAGATGGTTTTAGTGGCACTGCTATTAACTTAGATCCAGTATTTTCACATCCAGAAAAGTTATCAGAATCAGGAGAAAGTCAGACCGATAGCTCAAGTCATACTACTGTTAAAAGTGTCATTCAAGTTGAAAGTTGTCCTACACCAGCCATCAATGAAAAGAAGACTGTTGAAGATAATGCCTCCAATGCACAAGATAATACCTCCAATGCACAAGACCATGCCAGGATGCTAGACACTGTTTATAACAATACTGTGAGTGATCAACTTCAAGCTGGACCCAAATTAGTGTATTATAACTCATCAGTCAACCTGTCCAAACAAAGTGAAAACAAAATTGCATCGAGCAGTGGTGTTTCTCCAAGTAAAAAACAAAAGTTTGATTGTGACAGAACAAGTTTAAAAAAGGCACCAGAAGTTACCAAAAGAACTCATCATATGGGAAAATGGTCCAGCAGAACTGAATCTAAGGGGAGACAACTGATAATCCCAACCTTGTATGATACAACAAAGTCATTTGAAGCCACACCTACAGATGGTGACATCATGATTGAAGATGAATTAGGAATCAGAAACATTGATCACAACTACTGCAAGACAACTAACACTGAGGTCGATGCATCTGTCTACAAGCTCAAAAAACGTAAAATCAACAACGTATATCAACTACCACAAACAGAATCCATCAGTCCAAGCAAGCAACGATTAGGGGCAACATTCATCAAAAGAGGAGATTCTTATGTGTACAAACTTGGTGAACACCCTTTCAGATGTAGAAAGAAATTAGAACAGTTTTGGAGTCTACGACCATATATGTTGTTCGGCCATATTACTGAGGAGAAAATAGAAGAGTTGTTAGACCAACCAGATTACTGCTCTCATCATTACAATCCAGCCACCAATGAAATCTCCAGAGCATTACTAGAAGAACTATACAGAGTCAACAAGCATTCAGCTCGCTTCTTCGCTAGAGAATTGGTATGGAAACTGTTCAATTTGCGCGACATTCATAAGAGACGAATACCATGTTCAGACAGAGCATTGCGTAAACACGAGTGTTTAGACAAGAACATAGTTAATGCTATAAAGTACAGTGTTCTTAGTTATTTTCCAATTCAGGAGATTTACTGGAAAAACCGATGTGTCCCATTCATCAACCACTGTATCTCAGATCTGTTTTCCAGGAAATTCAGTCATCCTGTCATCAAATCATTTATCCAGAGGAATACTGTGTCCGAGTATGTGGTGTGAAATACTTGTAATGTTATATCTGTTTAGAGACGAGTTAGCATGTAAATGATACATGAACAATGCCCTAGTCATAATTCACGAATGAGAGTGAGGATTGTTGAATTTAAAAATCTTAGGGAGATTATCTTTTATAGGATTTCTTTAAAATTTATGCAAAACAAATGATTTTATTCATTTCTTGTATGTTTATATGGATCTGTGATTTCCAATGGATATGGAATTGTATAGTTAGAAATTTTCCTTAAAAATGATTAAATAAGTAGAAATTGTGTCAGTACAATAATCAAAGGAAAGATAAAACATTGTGATATGCATGTAATAACGAAATTAATGGGATTCGCCAGGATGCCACATGATACCTCATTATGTTTTCCATTAATATGGAATCACATCAGTAAAACAAAACCATGGGAATTTTCTATGTAAACCAACATTTTTAAAACATTCAGCACAAATGTTGAAGGGTATTGGTCACTTGGTATGCTGGCGATCTTGATTACAAGTTGATTCTTCTCATTTACTTAAGCTTATTGCATTGTAATTAAGAGCAACAATTCGTAAAGTGTATTTTTATTGCCTATTTCATTTTTTTCTGGCCTCAAAACTTAAAATGGCAATAAAACAAAAATCAAGTAAAGTGCCATGACAGTGTTGGTAAAACTATTGAATTATAAATTGTACCAATTTTTGATTGAGAAATATCAATTTCAAAACATCTGACAATTGATTCAAATTTTTAGCATTCTTTCACTAAACTTGAACCATGATTTTGTCGGAACAAAATTATAATTATATTTATCAATTAATACAGGTATTTCATTTCAGTAAGTGACTAATGTTTTTTTTAAAAAATGATAGTTCAATGCATAGGGCAGAAACAAGGCTTTGTTGCAATGAATAATGTGATTTTTTTTATTTTTATTTTTTTTTTGAAAATTGGAAAAAGAAAAATTGTAGAGAACTCAGCATTTTATATGCATACTTCTTTGTTTTATATATGATAATAAATCTGTATGTATAATGTAAATACATGTGTATAAAGCTGTTATATTTATTTATTACCTGTAGTTAGTACATTATTTATTAATTAGTACATTTTTGTTATGTTTATCTATGTGATTGTTTGTTAAGAATTCAGTTACTATATTTTTTTTTGAATAAATATTTTCAATGATTTGAACTCAGTAATATCATTGTCTCTGGATTATCAATGACGATGCAGACATGCTGAAGAATGCTGCTGTAAAATGTATCAATGCACATTTATCTTTCATTTTTGTATAATTGTTTAAGTAGTCAAAGTGAAGAAAATTTTCTATTAATATCAGAAAATCAGAAATTTAATTATTAGAATTGAAGATAAGATTTTTGTTTAGGTCATTGAGACAAAACCACTTAGTTATTTATTATCGCTTTGGCAGTACATATATTTATAACTGACCCAAATGAAAATCATACAGATCATTCAATTCTTAATTACCAGGTTCCTAGATGCAAGTTTTTAATGATGGTTTTACTAATGCAATCATTATTAAGTTTTAGTTCTACCATAAATTTGGTAATTTTCATGCTTGTTTTATTGTTTGCATTAATCCGTGAGAATAACAAATATGAAAATAAAACTTTTGTGAACATTTTATTTTGATATAATCCACTCGACTGTGCAGTGACCATCATCCAACAACATGAAAAAAAACTAAAATGACTAGTTTTCCATAAAATAATTTTAGGATTGTTTAGATTTTTTTTTGATAGATAACATAGTTCATTCAGATAAAAATTGATTAGTTGGTTTTTTAGCATAAATATGTTGCTTATGTTGAAGTCATTGATTAACTTTTCTTTAGAAAAAAGTTGAGTAAATCTTTTGTTTCAAGACACAATGGTTCAGATTGGCCATTTTTCATTGACTATCAAAAGCTAGTGTCAAGCTTTTTTCTGTATATATTAAATGATTTTTATAAACTTGACAATATTTGTCGATTTGTTTATATCCATAGAAACACAATTTTTTTTTCATGAAAGGAAAATATTCTGATATAAGTGTACTGAGTTACTAAAAATAGATTGTTATAAATATGGTATAAATGATACTAGTATATGATAAAATAGAAAATTTGTGTCTTATGTTTTAGTTATACTGTTGATGGAATAACTCTGAAATGCAAAAAATGCTTTTCTATAACAAGTAAAAAATAAAAAATAAACATTTGAAAAATCAATATTTTTAGTTAATGTTATATTTATTAAATACATCTTACTGTTAGTGAGAAAGTTTGTCAGTTGGCTTGGGGAAGTCTGATGGTTTTCTCTAGGCACTCTGGTTTCCTCTACTATCCATGAACTCGTTGCTTTAGTATATGTGAAAGAATATTGACAGGGGCAAAAACATGATTACTCCTGGGACAAAACACCATTACTACATTCCACTCTACTTCATTCTAGTAAACTGTAGAGAAAATTGTGTTATTCATAAGAATAAGCATATGGTTTGTCTTTGAAAATGATTATGATTCCATCTAAAAAAAGTACATGACTCCTATGGGCAAAAACATTGCATGACTCCAGTTTCACCATAATGTTCTTTACCAGTGATTTATTGTTGGGTCTGTAAATCTTGCATGGAGATTTAATTGATGTATCACTGACCATGCCTTTTATGTTCCGACACTGGGCGCCATCACGGTACCAAATTGGCATCACGGCAACTACTGACGTACTAGTGTCAGTGACTACATTAAATGACACAATTCAGGCTGAGTTTTCATTCTTTTTGTGTTTTATTCAAGCATGCCACACCTTTGACGATACATTGTGGGCATGGCCGGCGATACATCAATTACTGTTGTGGTGTGGTATAATGTACTTCAGTACATTTAGGATTTCATAATGACTGTAACTGACTTAGATTAACATCTCCAATCAAACTAGAGGTGGTGGTATGCTTTTTTGGATTACAGATTCAGTTGTTTGGGCCAGGTCCCAGGCTTACAATCATTCCTTAGCTACGATTTTTCTTAACTTTAATTGAGCAAATTTTGGGAAAACTTTTTTTGGAATTACTGAGGAAAATTTTTGTCATGTTTAAATCCAAAAGTGATCTTAAAATAACACTTTCAGTTCCTGAATATCTTGAAAATTAGGAAAATTATAAAGATCTGAAATTTTGTGAAATTTAAATTAAGGAAAATCTTAGCTAAGGAATGATTGTGAAATCGAGGCCTGGTCCTAATATATATTTAGAATTGTTTAAATTTAAAGAACTCTCCCTTCAAGAATATATTACTCAATAGAGACATCACATACCATCATTTACAAACCAATATGCTCTTACACTATGAGTATGCTTCTAGGCCAGGGTGCAACTAAATCTCATCATTGATATGGGGCCTTGGGTGCTGAATGGTCTAAATTAGACCACAGCACCTTTTACAACTAAGATTTAAATACTACTTGGATAGATACTTATGTGGGAAAATCTATCAGTTTGCTGTTGTCTTTTGGGAACTCTTGATTTCCTCACCATTCCAGCTGGTGATTCAGCTCAGGGGTACATAAATCTTTGACAGGGTACATGGAGCCATGTAACTTGGGGAAAAAGTATATACCAACCCTATGCTTTATGTGTACCTTGTGGTACCTACTAATATTGTAGGGATATGATTTTCACTGGGTAATTGGATAATTGATTGATTGGATGAGATTTTATATCCCAGTCAAAAGTGTTTCACTTATATTGTGATGTCATCAGCTATACACAGCCAAAAGTTGTTCACATAAGTTCACATGAACAATTTCACATGATTTTCATGTGAATAAAGATTATATGTGAAATTCAGGTGAAACAAATTAATCCATGTGAAAAATTTCACTTGAAATTCCTGTGAAGTGAAATTCATGTAAAAATCATGTGAATGCACATGTAATGAGATTCACATGTAATCACCATGAACAAAATTTTGCTGTGTTGGTAAAATGACAGAAAGTTTTACCTTTGCAATGCACTCATGGCAATTGGCATGGAGCATTCTTTAGCATGTTTTACCTACCATAACATGGGTCATCTGTTTTTAAGGTTTCTTTCTAAGGACGCTGTTAATTTCATTTCTAAATGCTAAGTGCTTAGCATACAAACAGTTACTACCTATTTTCAAGTCAAGGTCACTGTGAAACAGTTTTACATTGTAAAATTCATCTATCTTGTAACAAACCAAAAAACCTAGTAGCTTGAATATATATATAGCTTTAATGTATGACCCACTGCAAAGCTGGTTGATCTTGACCTAAGGTCACAGTGATCTAAAGTGAACTGAATAAAATACAGTTTTATTTTAATTTACCTGCTTGAAATGGCTGAATAGATTGTACTTTTTGACAATATAAGTGTGAACAAATTGTAAATTTCTATATAACAACTTAATGTCAAGAATATATCTGAAGTGTGTTGCAAGGTTGTTCACTGTTGATTCAAGTTGACTTCTCAAAGACACAATTTGAAGACATGATCTTATTAAATTCTGAAACTAGCCACTGGTGACCAGTGCATTTTAGTTCATATATATATATCCTGATGAATGTCAATGAAACTAGTTGAGTAAAATAAAGTGATACATATTTTTTTAAATTCTAGTGAAGTCTTTTAATTTTTTGGATTATATACTTACCTTGTGCAAGACTTTTTTTATTATGTGAACTATATATATATATATGTCATATAGATCTGAACTGGATATAAATGATAAAAATAATTAAAACTTGTGTGCAGATTACAAGTTATTGGCATTTGTAATCCAGTCTTGCCCGTGTCAAAATTTAAGAGAGATAACTGATAAAGCATCCGGATGATATAGATGGCCCAGACACAATAGTATTGTCTTCTGCCATTCAATAGACACACAGAGTACTTGTGCAAACATTGGCATATGGAGACATAGTTGAATAAGCCTCTGGTCTCTTTAAAAACTTCTTCAAGCCTGTGCTAGGGGTATCTTTCTTTAATAAGTTTATATTCAGATTCATGTTTTCTGAATATGATAATGACCATGGGACTAACCTGTTAGTCATCCACTTCCAAGGGTCGAATGAACCCCCAAATGTAACAGGAAAGGAAAAAAATGCAGGGTCAAACTGGACCATCCCAATACTAGCGGGGTGCTCTCTCCACTGAGCTTCCCAGCCACCTATTGAGTCTTCTCTGCCTCAATAAAATGTCTATATGGAGCATTTTCAGACAAGATATATTCAAATTGTGTTGCCAACTTAATTTATGTTACATTTATATTTACAGCATTGGTAGATCCAGGTAAAATAGACATTCCACTAAGTTTAGCAGGAGCTGTACAGATGAGACACCCAGGAAAACCTAAACCAAAACAGTTAGGTGAGTATGTATGTGATGTTTGATACAAGATCTGTTATGCTTACCTTTATATGTTTTCAAAAGGTTCATGGGCATTATGAAACTTGTTATTCAACGTTGACTTGCTTCGACTGATTTAACAATTGGATATATTATCACGTCAAGGACATTTCAGCATGGAGTGTCACTTGCAAGACTTGTAGGGGACACTGAGGAATCATTACAATATCTGCAGCTGCATCTTAGTTGGTTTTCAGATGATAACTCTTGTAACTTTGAACTGATTTCGATTAAAAATTGTTCAGTATATTTATGATGGAAGTGCTTCGATCAAGTTTGACGCAATACTTGATTTGTCAATGGTTTCCAGATGATAACTCCTGTGTTATTGATCAAAATTAGACTTATACTTACTGCTTAAGCTTGGCAAAACTATGTT
This sequence comes from Anadara kagoshimensis, assembly GCA_021292105.1. Taxonomy (NCBI): domain Eukaryota; kingdom Metazoa; phylum Mollusca; class Bivalvia; order Arcoida; family Arcidae; genus Anadara; species Anadara kagoshimensis. Next base: position 57,643,378 of record CM037858.1, read on the forward strand.
CTGATTGTTTCATATGTAATTTTATATGAAAACATTTGGTTTTTTTCTTTAATTTGTAGCACAAGGTGTACTAACAATTCACATCAGAGGTTCACCAGTCACAGATAAAACGGGTATGGTTATTTTTATTTGATAAAAATGTCCATGGATGAAATTATTATTTTACTGTTCTTTTTCACATGCTGGTACAGAATGGATACAAACTATTTGTTTGAACATTATGATTAGAATATGAAGACAGATCTGTTATAGTTAGCCACTTGTAAAAGGCACCTATAAAAGGGGATTTCCGTCAAATTGTCAGCTAGCTACAATATTTATGGATTGTCATACTTGCCCACCTTTTTAATTTTGTCATAACTTGTGCCATATTGAAGCTTAAATTAAGACCATTTAATTGCCAGTTTTAAAAAAATCGGGTAATTTTCAGAAAGTGGAATTGAAACATTTTTCTGTTCCTTGTACATGTATATAGTGAAATATCATTTTACTTCAAAAAATTGTCAAAACTTGCCATATTTAACCTCAGGAAAATCTTAGTTAATGAATTATTATGAAACTCTCCAATTCAATTTGAGTGAAGAGCAATGTTTTAATAGTATTCAAGACCACAGGTGGGATCCAGTACATTGTTTAAAAATGGGTTGTCAATTTCTTGGGCAAATCCTTACCATTGATTTTGTAAAACTTGCAAAATTTACCCAAGCTTACTTCTAGTCTCAAAAAAGGGTATGCAGCAAGTATGGACTGTGTACCTTCTTGTATTTTCATGCAAATTAAGTAGGATACCATCCAATCTGATGGGTACAGTGTTTAGAACACAGACAAAACATCCTGAAGATGTTTAAATTTACAGTAAACATAATTGCATTATAAACTGTCTTTTGTAATTTATTTATAATTACATGTATCTTATAATTTTAAATGAAACCATGTCATGTTTTACAGATGCTGAAGATGTTAGGTATACAATGTTACGTATCTGTGACAAGAAAAGACAGACACCTGATGCACTGGCGATAGAACAATGGGAAGACGTGTGCTCCTTTGTTATATATAATCTAGCTAAGGAAAAGGTATAAACTAACATTAACCATCACACACACACACACACACACACACACACACACACACACACACACACACTTATGTCCTAGTGTAAATGGGGCCTTGGTGGCCAATTGGTCTAAAGTGTGTACTTACATATTATGGTGCCTCTCACTGCCTAGGTCCACTTAAGATAGATCCTGTTGTGTGACAGTTTGCTTGCCAAAGGTCTGTAGTTTTCTCCACACACTCTGATTTCTTCACCATTCATGCACTGACTGCTTGATCATGTTGATATAAGTAAAAGAATCTTGACTGATGCATTAAACTCCATTATTCCATTCTACTCCACTCCTAGTGTAATTGAAAACTAAAAGTCAAGGTCATATGCATCTAAAAATCATGACTAATTGATTGTGACCAGATTTGATGTATATTTTATTACGAACTTCAGAAGAATGTATAAAATTTTGGTGGATTTTGAACAAAGGTCAAGAACATATGTACTAGCTGCCCTTTCTTCTGACAGATCTTGTTCATCAATTTTTTTTTGTGCCAAGAAATTTGAAATCTACACCATCACATATGAGACTTATAGACATTAGTCTTTCTTTGAGGTAATAAAGTAAATTTTGTTTTAATTCCTTATTATCTATTTCTTTGTAGTTGATAATTAAAAGTAAATGTCGCAGACTACTGACAAATGTGACATTAGAATATCATTGTTTAGAGCTTGCATCATTTCCACTTGCAGTAGAGAAAAAGTAAGTCAAAAATTACATTTGTAATTTCAATATTTATTTTGAAAAAATAAGCACTCAAATTAGAATTCAATAGTTCCCCATGTAGCGATGACCAAGTGTTTTGTATCTGGCTTAATACGGGACCACAATGCTTTTCGGGCCTCAGCTAAAAATTTAACTTGGGCAGATCTTAGTGTGGGAAAGATTGTGAGTTTGCTTGCTGAAACTCTTTAGTTTTCTCTTGGTACTCTGGCTTTCTCCTTTATCTCAGAACTGTTCACCTCTGTATTCTATTGACTTGAGAAATTAATCTAACCAACCAAGTGTTATCAGACAAAACGACAACTGAAAGCATGAACAGTAAAAGTGACATGTTAGGCAAATTAATGTCACACAAGTAGATTACATATGCCAAATCAAAATATCAGGCATTGATAGCAGAGTGGTCTAATGGGTTTGCTTACTTATCACAGCACCTTTCACCTTCTAGGTTCAAATCCCACTTCAGACAGATCCTAGTGGGAGGATGTTTGTCATTTCACTTGTTGAAGGTCATTGGTTTTCTCAGAACTGACCACCTCAATATAATCTCAAAAGAATCTTTTTTGGGGCCAAAAACAATTACTCCACTCCGTTTCCTTTGTTTTCCGGTTTCTCAGACCTGACCACCTCATTATAAGTGAGAGAATCTTGTTCGGGCCTAAAACACAATTACTCCACTCTACTCCACTTCACTGGGGTGTACTCTAAATAATACAGTAGACATTAATACAAAAAATCAACATGACAGATGATGTAATGTTTTATATTTATAGTGTTACCACTGTAGTCAAAATGAAGGATGGTAGTGAGCTGGAGTTGAAGTTCCAGTATACACCATTACCAGTGATAGATCTGGAGTATAACTTTGTTACTAAGGCCCAGGATGTAACTGATGGTATGTATTATACACAGATAACCTTATAGAAATAAAGTTGTGTTTCTTTTGTTATTTGGAAAAATGAGTTTGTGAATTCTTGAAATACATTATGTGTGCAAACTGTCCAATTCAATAACAAAAAGAATACAGATTTTCATTTTCTTTTAATTCAATTTAAAAAATTCAAACAACAAATCATTGCTGCATTTAATACTTTTACTACTGTAGTAAGAACAAATATAATAGCATTGCTATGACATAGGAATACAAATGTTTGTGTTGTGTTGTCGATGATAATGTAGTGTCTACAGACATTTCTGTCATGCAAAAATAACAAAAAAGTTTTGGCCAATCAAAATTCTTCAAATAAAGAATGATTTATTATTTGGTCAAAATATTACATTGAACATTTTTATGCAATTAAAACATTTACATTGTGCAGTTTTTTAACACCCTGTTGTTTTTATATACATGTGTAAACCTATGCTAAATGCTAATTGTATTGATAAAAACAATTTTTGATTTCTTGACTATAGTTTCAGGAGTAATGTATGTATGTGTACATGGAGCTCGTAATGTGATAGCCTCAGACAGAGGAGGAACTTCAGATCCATATTGTGTATTGTTCTGTGACAGACGAAGGGTAATATTAGTGAACTACATGTATAAATAAACTAATCTCTCTAGTTACAAGATTCTAGTTAAATTCACACATTTGAATTTGTTCGTTTAGTATAAAGTGAAATTATCTACAAAACTATAGTATTTAACAATTGTTTATGTGCTTACATCTGCTATAAGTGTATTGAAAACAGTGTTTAAGGTATCTTTGCTTCATTTTGAAAGACTCCTGTCTATTAAGTCCATATTTCTCAGGTCCTCCTATAGGTGGTCTTTATATATAGGTTCACTGTTCTCACATTGTTATATATTGTAGCAATATTAGTATAATTGAGTGATTAAATTGACTTCTTTTTTTAGGTGATGACAACGCCATTTGTACCAAGAACACTAAACCCAACATGGAATTCTGTAGCAGAATTTTTTATTGGTGACTTTACAAAGGTATATATATTATCAAAAAACAAATATACCAGTCTGTGCTCAAATCACTCTCCAAAAAAATTTGAAAACTAGCAATTATAGCTAAACATGTTAACCTCCACCAGGGAAATGAGGCTGAATGCCCTGGAAGGGTAAGCATTTTGGTTAGATGAAATGTCTGTAGGTGGAGACTTTAATTTTAACAAACTGTAAGTTCTCTTTCTTTGGAGATTAAATCAGTATTGCACCAATTGCAAATGTATGAGACTTCAGTATTGACTTCATATAAGTAGAGTATTCATAAAGAAGAGCAGTCTGATCGAAGAAGAGGGTGCATGCTGCTTTAATTCTGTCCTGTCCATCCATCTGTCTGAAACAAAAATTTTCCTAAAACAGTTTTCTCAGCAACTACTAAATACAGCCACTTGAAATTTTGTATACAAGTTCAGTATGAGGTCCCATACTGCAAGAGCTGATTTCAAGTCTGTTAGACATCTACTTTCTGTTTACTGACTAAGTTTCTTTTTCAACACTTACTGTCAATGGTTGAAGTTAAAAGCAGGGGTATAGTAAGATTTCTTGTTAATGACTTTTGTGTTATCCATGGTATTTGGGAAAAATAGGTTTCATTATAGTGATGAAAGAAATTATAAACTTCTGAATACAAAACCAAGAATTTTAAATTTGATTTATTGGTTTGGATAAAAATATTTCAAACTGGATATATATATAAACATCTAATACCACCAATATGTAATCAACAATATTATCTTGTCATGTTATTTCAGTGTAACCTGTCATTTTATGTGTATGATTGGGATGGCACTAACATAATAGATGATGATTTCCTTGGTGCTGCACATCTAAGTCTTAAAGAAGTAAGTACCAGTATATTCATTAAATAAATATAAAATACATTTATTGCCAGGTCCACAATTAATGTTTCTAAATGGTTTAATAAGCATTTCAGACATTGCGATTCAGTATATCCAAAGTTAATAGGAGTTACCATTAGTGCACTCATCTAGAAAAAGCAAAAGTAACAACAACTAAAGAATCTTACTTTTGAATAGATTACAGGAATGACTGCAAATAAACAACAGACTACATGTATGAATGCTATGTTTCCATTCTTGTTATCCAACATCACCACTGGCTACTAATTTCTGAGAAATTCTTTTAAAAATTTAACCTATTTTAGAACCTATTTTAGCAAATTTGTGAAATAATACTTTTAAAAGATCTAAATTTTAAAAATTTCGTATATTTCACTATTAAAATTTTTAAATCTGTGGAAACCTCATGATTGTGTTTGATATTTCAGGAAGAGCCATCAGTTGTGAAGAAATGTTTAACATTAGGTTGTAACAAGTCGGAGAGGGATATGTAGCAGATTTAGCTTACGGACAGATCATTGTATCTGTGGTGTTCAGACCTGTATCATCTGTCTTTAAATCAGGTATCCTAAATTATGTTGTTCTTTCTGTGTCCCCCATCCCATCCTCAGAATTCTGAAGAAACTAAAAGATGTATTAAGTATCATACTGGTTTACTGAGCATTTGAATGTCTTGCAAGACTTTTTATATCAATTTTTATCCTCTGCCTTTTAAAGAAAGAAAGGGATATTAAATTCAAGTTTCCTTCTGTCCTAAATTCTTATCTGTGCAAAATCTCCTATGAAGCACTGCTTCATGAAACTTTGTGCTAAGCATCAACATTGATAGAAGATGAGCAAATCGTTAACCCGAGTTGGTTTGCTTATTTTCTTGGGAGTTGTTGCCCTTTGAACATAAGTGCAAATCACAAAAAAAGAACCTGTTGGTGGGGGATCCTAATTCACTAAATTTACTTGTTTTCTTGTAACTGATTTTAAAATTCTTGGTAATACATGACATTATGGTTTAAGTACCTAGTTTGTCTTCTCAATATTTGAAAAGGGAAGTGATGTGTACAGATATTTCAACTTCCATATTTTGGATTTGAATTTTATAAGAACTAAGAACACCATATTACAAATACAATGCATATTATTTTAGTTTAAATCAGAACACATTTTAGAACTTTTCAAATTTATAATAATAGAAATCATAACAATTATATATATATTTGTTTTTATGCAGAGAGATTCCGTCATGCCAGCCTAGGCAACTCTAACAGAGATTATTTGTACAGAGAAGATTTAGTCTCACCGTCATCAAAGGTCAGTTTTATATTTGACTGAAGTACCCTATACCACTTCAGAAAGACATGACTTCTTGAATTTAACTGTCATTTAGTGTGATTAGTTAGCTTCTATATACAGTTTGAAAAACACTTTTCTTTTGTCCTCTAAAATTGACTGTACAAAGTGTAAAATATAAGTGTGTTATTAATATCGCTGTGTTCTTTGTGAGTTTGAGTGTAAAAGAACTCATGTAATACTAATTCCCTTGTGTTCATTGTCAACATGGGTACTGACAGACTTGTATAATACTAATAACCCATCTTCATTTTGATTGGCCTTAATGTGTAAAAGAGCTACCCTGGTCTTCTAAATGTTTGATGGACAGATTGTACAGGTGAGTTAAGCTGGTCTTTTGACAACTCATGTGTGATTGACTAATTATACAGGTGAGCTACCTGGTACTCTTGTAAGATTTGGATTTGTATGCAAATTATTTTGGAGAGGGCCTTTAATTTTAGCTATTTTAATTCAGTGAAATTAATGTTTTTAATCTAAATTACAATTTTGTACTTGGTTTAGTTTGAAGTGTGATATATAATAATAATATTTTATAGTTTTCATTCCTACTTGTAAAATCTTTAAAAAAACCCACTAAACTAAAAACAAAAACTCTAATTTTCATAATATTTAACCATAAATAAAAATAAATGTTGTTTAGGTGTTGCTTTAAATATGCATTGTATTTCTTCACACAGCTGCCAGTTTTTAATACACAATTCATGCTAATGTGATTTTCAGTGTGCAGTATGTTGTGTTCATTGCATTGTAGAACATCATGGCCCTCATGTCGTCATGGTTGTTCATGTCAACATTGCATTGTAGAACATCATGACCCTCATGCCGTCATGGTTTGAATATTGAATACTTTTACATTTACATAATCATAATAAATTCAGAATTTTCAGACAATTTTTCGGAATATAGAATAATTTCAAAATACATGTACTGATAAAATTGTTCACAAAAGTTCAAGAACTAATTTTTTGGTGCAAGAAAAATTCAGAATAAAATCAAATATTTTCAGTAATATTTATACAAAATTCAGAATTTTTGTTTCACGAGGGAAGAATCCATTGAAACAATGTAAAAATTGTGTGATTTTAACCTAACCAATGATATTATGTGCTTTGTCAGACAACATGAGAGATAACTTAAGATTCTTATATTAAAAAAATATTTTTGCTAATGTTATAAAATGTATACTGAGTAATTATGTGTACATTGTATATATACAGACAATAACAACTATACACACTGCATGTTTCATCAAATGTCTAGAGTATATAACATCACATGTCTTGGTATAATGTGAAACAAGGTTCACTGCAACAGCAGGACTATTGCATGAACATATCTGCTAGTAATGTTTTAACTCAATGAACATAAGCACCTCTTATTTAAATGAGTTCTATTTGAGCTTCATCTCTAATAATAATACATGTACATGTATGTACTAGAGTTTGGTAATGGCGTTTTATGACCCAGTCAAGAATTTGTCACTCATATCAAGGCAGTCAGTTTAGGAATGGTTGAGGAAACTGGAATGGTCAGAGAAAACCATCAACCTTTGGCAAGCAACAAACTTTCTGGCATTAGAATCTGCACCAAGTGGTGCTGGGACCTAGTCTGTGAGAGGCACTGTGCTCCATAATTGCCCACTTTAGACCAGGCTCCTCAAATAATATGTTTCCCAATTAAATCTGTATATACAATGTCCTGATGTTGTTGTATGCCAATGTTTGTCGGTTTGTCGGGTGTTTAATCTCAACAATGATAGACTAATGAACAAAAATGATACACTAATTAATAATAAAAAACCCACCTATTAACAAAAATGTCATCACTGATTTATAATCTTTATACACTAGTGCGTTTCTATAATGGCTAAGTTTGTTACCAAGTAATTTTTGTCAGTATTATGAAATGAATAAACTTTGCAGTCTTCATATTGGGAGACAGGCCACATGTAGACAATAACTCTGACAATTATGTTTGGAGACTAATGTCATACTGAGTCTTAATGTGTGTGTATGAAATAAGTTTTGTACAAATGTTAGTGAATATAACTTGGTATATTCTTCTGGGCTAATAAATGTTATAATTTCTATGTTAACACATCATTATGCTCAGATCATTATTACAGCTTTTTTCATGTGAAATATTTCATTTATTTCATTGCATATAGCCTCCTCCTCACAAGACACGATTTTCTTCCTCCATATCAGCTGATCATCAGGTAGTGTATAGCTTGTTAGATCACATTTAATTTTACTAACAATTTTATTTTTCTTCATATCATATTTATTATATTTACCACTTCAAATTTTGATAATATTTAAAATTTGTCTTTCATCATTGTCATTATCATTGTTGTTGTCATCATTGCCATCGTTGTCATCTTCATCATCACCATCATCATCATCAGCAACAGCAACAGCAGCAGCAGTAGCAGCAGCGTCAACAACGACAAGAGACAGTAGCAGCAGCAGAGCATTAAAATTTAAAATTAATAATATCATTGTTATCATAATATATGTCTTTTGTCATAATTGTCATCATCATCTTTAATATCATCATTGTCATCATCATCATCATCATCACCTCATTTGAAACCAATCACATGTTCTCAACCTCATTTTTTTGGTAACCCTCCTTTCATTGGTCATACACATTTCTTTTTTTTCAGATTTATGTCATATTAAACATATATGCTTATCACATTACATGGCATGGTATATTTACAAAAGCTTTTTGCCAAGAACTGCTTTGCTTATTTATTCATTAATAGAAGTTTTATTGAATTTTTATTAGTGTTTACAAAATTGATCTTATGACTACACATATAGTTATTAAGATTTGATGCAATTTAACTTGGAGTTAGGTCTTGTTTATTAATTTCTACTAGGTGCTTACTAAAAAAATCACTTTTTTAAGTGAATAAGAATTGAAAAAGGAGTTCATTTTTGCATTTCTAATATCAAAAAGAAGTTGAATATAGATTTTTGAATATGCAACAGAAATTTTGTCTAAATATTTGGAATTTTAAAATCATGCCACAAGCACTTGTCATTTCCATATAGATCAAAATGATATCTGTATTTAATGCATTTTCCCTGTCATTAGATTTTCTGAAAAGAGACTTTTTGTGAGAGGTTTTAAGCAGATTTTCCACACTGTGAATTAAATAATCCTCTAAATAGGGGTTCAAATTTAAAGGTCATGTACTACGGCATACCTGTAAAGGGACACTTCATGATTTTATTGCTTTTTTAAAAATAATTGAAAATGCAATTAACACAAAGCTTTTGTTTGATTTCCAGATTATAAGGTAATTCTATGATGGTTGAAACACTCTATGGATATATTTTGTTATTCAGATATAGACTGATAATATACTAATCTTATTTTTTAATTTTTAAATTAAATTATATTTTTTTTTGTTAATAATGAACTAACCAAGTCAATAACAACAGTATTCATTCTTGTATATTGTCCTAACCAGCTAGTTTTTTGTAATACATGTATTGTTACATTATCAAACTAGGTTTATTTATACATATGTTGCCATAGAAACATAATAAACAGGATTGATACATGTATGCTTTGTATAATTCCTATCCATCATTTTGTATCATAACTTTGTCCTTACCGGTACTTGGTAGAAAGCATTGGCAGCTTTGTGCTAGATCTTAGTTATAGCCATTAAGTATCCATGTGATTATACTGTATACTGTATAAATGTGTACCGCTATACATGGGTACTAATTTGAATGATTTTAGTGTTAAGAGCACTAAATCCAAAACTCTGTCATAATTTTGGACAAATCAAATAGTGGCATAACCATTCTCACCATCTTGCCTTTTTCATGTGATCCTGATTCCAAACCAGAGAAAAGTTCATGTATTCTCAAGCAAGAAATACTGCAATATTATTCATTGATTTTATCTAAGCACAGCAGAGATTTGGTGCTGATTAAGAGAATATGCACAGTTGATAGTCTTGATATCTAAGCTCAAGATATGGTGTCTTTCGGGTCTTTTAATGCTAAAAAATGTAAACACTAAATACAATATTTATACAGTATGTTTACATGTATATTCTGTATCATAATTATAAATTATGGCTATGTATGCATGTATGCATGAAATTTATATTCCATATTTAAAAAAATACAATAATTATATATAAATATCATACAGAGTTTACTCACCATGGAAAACAATGCATGTTTATTTGTGCCAATTTAAAGATTTCAAAAAGCCTTCACTTGTTGAAATGCCGACCTAAATCCTTGTGACCTTTATTTGAATGTACCAGATTATGTTATATCTTGTGTTATAAGTATGGGTAAATAAAAAATTAACTAAATTGTACATCTAGCTAAACTTAGTATTTTATATAATTTTCAACCTCTTGACACCCAAAGCAATAAAACATTAATTTATTGGTTGGTTATTGGAGTTTTAATGTAAATAATAAAGAATTTGTCTCAGTGCAACCCTGCCTGCTAAAATAACGAAATGCATCATTTTGTTCATAGAAGTGAAATCTTTCTGACCATATGCTTTCTTTACATTTTGCTTAAATTTAATAAATTGTTTTATTGGAATATATTTAACAATGGAACTGTTGTGAAACGGCATTTTAATCAATATGGATGTCATTTCTGTCAAACTAAGAGAAATAGGAAACAAGCATGGGAATCAGAATGCATATTAGTAAGTATAAACTTTAAGGTAGCTTTTTACCAGTTTATAAAATGTTTCACATTATTTTCACAGGGAGGTGGTCCGAATAGTCCAAAGGTGAAAAGACATCACTTGCTGGAGAAATACTTGAAGGTAATCTACAAAGTTCTTGTCTTTATGTGGCCGTTACAATTACTTCATAAGGTTTAATTATATGTCCTCACAGAAAAACTGGAGAAATCCAAAGATTACTGACTTACTTATTTAGTTCATCTATGGAAGTTTCCTGAAGAACATATGACAGACACAATGCTTTTCCATTTGGTGCAATTTTGTGCAGTCCTCTTTCTCTCTCCAAGATAACTTTACCTCTTTTAATTCTACTTTCAAAGTTTGAGAATAAGTAGTGATAAAAATAGTTTTGACTGGTGGATTTGCAATCAAGAACTAAGAAGGGAAGTCAATGACAACTCCATGCTTGTTGTTTCAAATGTGTGTTTATTTTCATCAGATGTCTTTTTATTACAGATAAAATATTTGTGGATTTTACAATTCTTCAAGCCAAAGATTTAGTTGGAATGGATCGAAATGGTGAGTAAAGAATAGTAGTATTTGAATTAAATAAAAAATACAACTGTTTATGCTTAAGAATAATCTTATTGAAAAAAAGCAGTCATTTTGGATGTACACGTATTATCATATGCCTGTTTTTGTTTTTGTGAAGAATGCACAGTATGTGTTGTGAAACATTTTTTTAAAGCAATGAATAATGAAGACCCATATTTTTCTTCATTATCCTCCTAATTTGACCGTTTGAATACTTTAATTACTTGTGACTCAAACGTTGTCATTTATTTAATTCCAATATTTACACATTGAGTTATTTGGAGGCAGAATTTTTATGTGGCTGCTAAAATATGGAAATAAATCATCTTTAAAATTTATGAAAATGTTTGGTTAGAAACAACCATATAGCCATACACATATCATTACAAAAATTTTATCATCTCAAGTTTAATTATAGAAATTTATCTCGTTATCTATAAATCTCCTGACTAACCAAATCAACTAGACAACTCATAGCCTTACAAGAATAATGGCATATCAACTCTTGTCTTTTGCAAGTGCATTTTATGGTAACCTGAACTTGACAGCCCATATCTATACAAGACAGGAAGAACTAAGCTAAAATGTTATTAGACAAGTCCCATGTTTTTCTGAACATTTATGTATTATAAAATACAGGCAAGATAGAACACTTGACAACTATAAATACTCTATATGAATTTTACTTTAATTTTTGAAGGTTTAAGTGACCCATTCTGTGAGGTTCTCATGGAGAATGTGAAACTGTTTAAAACTTCTGTCAAAAAGAACACATTGTTTCCGAAATGGAATGAGAGCTTCTCATATGAAGTAATTGATGACACCAAGTTAATAGAAATAGTAAGTTATTTGTGACATAACTGTTCATAATTATGACTTAAATTTTAATTGATGGAGCAAGATTTTTTTTGTGAAACAAGAAACTCTGTGGTAACACATTAATTGATTGATTTATATATGAATCCGGGTACACTTTATCTGTTGTTGCAAAACTGAGGGAGAGAAACATGAGAAATGTATTTTAACAAATAACTCAAATAAGTTAAAGTTGCTTATATCAAGACATCACCAGCTGGCTATAACCAAAGTTACAGAGATTTGTATCTATAATTTGTGTTTGTAATCAGTGAGGGATTTCAGCTGTGAATGAGTTAAAACGATACTGCCATGAAATACCTGGTAATGTAAAATGTTCTTGTTTTATTTTTTTCAGAATGTGTATGACAAAGATATTATTTCTAAAGACTTCCTGGGTAAAGTGGTTTTATCCATGGATAAACTCAAAGAAATATCACACAAGGTAAAGAAAAACAAACAATAATTTATTTCTATAGTTATAATAAATATACAACATATTAGAGTAAAAAAAATCAGATAAAAAATACAAATATTTTACTAAACATTTCATCGTATATACCGGGTAGATAAGATACATTATAGTTAAACGATTACATTAAATCATGCTAAAGAGAAATAAGATAAACATGTCTAAAAAAGTAGAATATGCAAGGCTGCACAAATACCACACACAAGAAATTGCTTTCAAAATTGTAAAATCTTTTTGTAAGTTTCTTGGAGAATTCAGGCATCATAAAATTCTCCATGACCCAGTCAATGAATTTTTTTGTGGGTCATCCCATCTATTCCCTACTAGTGTCTTCAAGTCTTGTTTACATCACTTAAGGAGTTTCATGTTTTCCTGAACCATTTAATGATTTGTATAGTAACTCTACATCATAACTTCGTGTCAGATTCTGTGACCATACTTACAGGATTGTTACACTTTTATACTGTAACTGATAACTTCAAATCTGATTTGATTATTTCTATGAAAAAATGATAATACATACTCTGAACTTGTGAGTTGTATATTGATGAAAGTTTTTGCTAAATGACATGAAGTAATGTTGTATATTTATGAATTAAAATTGTAGGGTAAATCAGAGTGGCTTAGTTTACAAAGAACAAAGTCTGGGAAATTACAGATAAAATGTACTGTTATGTCTAAAGATACTATCGTAAGTACCAGACATGACTGTAAATTTAAGTAAAAGTCTAAGTACAGTAAAACCTTGATTCATTGTCATCATTTGTCCAGTCAAATTTTAATGTTATAAAGAGACTTGGCAATGAATCAAGAGACTTATAAAGGTAGACATAGAATTTTGGTAGCTCAAAGATACTGTAGCAAAAAAATGAGATGGCAAAGTTATTAAGTGGCATTATATGAGGTTTTACTGTACTTGAAAAAATATACAATAATGATGACTTGGTGGTAAAATGTCTTTCACTTAAACTGAGCCAGTCGTTCTTGATTTTGGTTTTGCCACATTTGAACCATGAAAATATTCTTTTATAATTTTAATTGAAAGAGGTTAAATTAAAAATCAAATACCGTAAATGATTTTGTCTCTCCCCTTCTGTTCTATGAATACCCAGTACCATAATTTTGTCTCTCCCCTACTGTTCTATGAATACCCAGTACCATAATTTTGTCTCTCTCCTTCTGTTCTATGAATACCCTGTACCATAATTTTGTCTCTCCCCTACTGTTCTATGAATACCCAGTACCATAAGTTTGTCTCTCCCCTACTGTTCTATGAATACCTAGTAGCATAATTTTGTCTCTCCCCTACTGTTGTATGAATACCCAGTACCATAATTTTGTCTCTCCCCTACTGTTCTATGAAAACCCAGTACCATAATTGTCTCTCCCCTTCTGTTCTATGAAAACCCAGTAGCATAGTTTTGTCTCTCCCCTACTGTTCTATGAATACTCAGTACAATAATTTTGTCGCTCCCCTTATGTTCTATGAATACCCAGTACCATAATTTTGTCTCTCCCCTACTGTTCTATGAATACCCAGTACCATAATTTTGTCTCTCCCCTACTGTTCTATGAATACCCAGTACCATAATTTTGTCTCTCCCCTACTGTTCTATGAATACCCAGAAGCATAATTTTGTCTCTCCTCTACTGTTCTATGAATACCCAGTACCATAATTTTGTCTCTCCCCTTCTGTTCTATGAATACCCTGTACCATAATTTTGTCTCTCCCCTACTGTTCTATGAATACCCAGTACCATAATTTTGTCTCTCCCCTACTGTTCTATGAATACCCAGTACCATAATTTTGTCTCTCCCTTTCTGTTCTATGAATACCCAGTACCATAATTTTGTCTCTCCCCTACTGTTCTATGAATACGCAGTACCATAATTGTCTCTCCCCTTCTGTTCTATGAATACCCAGTAGCATAGTTTTGTCTCTCCCCTACTGTTCTATGAATACTCAGTACAATAATTTTGTCGCTCCCCTTATGTTCTATGAATACCCAGTACCATAATTTTGTCTCTCCCCTACTGTTGTATGAATAACCAGTACCATAATTTTGTCTCTCCCCTACTGTTCTATGAATACCCAGTACCATAATTTTGTCTCTCCCCTACTGTTCTATGAATACCCAGAAGCATAGTTTTGTCTCTCCCCTACTGTTCTATGAATACTCAGTACCATAATTTTGTCCCTCCCCTTCTGTTCTATGAATACCCAGTACCATAATTTTGTCTCTCCCCTACTGTTCTATGAATACTCAGTACAATAATTTTGTCGCTCCCCTTATGTTCTATGAATACCCAGTACCATAATTTTGTCTCTCCCCTACTGTTCTATGAATACCCAGTACCATAATTTTGTCTCTCCCCTACTGTTCTATGAATACCCAGTACCATAATTTTGTCTCTCCCCTACTGTTCTATGAATACCCAGAAGCATAATTTTGTCTCTCCCCTACTGTTCTATGAATAACCAGTACCATAATTTTGTCTCTCCCCTTCTGTTCTATGAATACCCTGTACCATAATTTTGTCTCTCCCCTACTGTTCTATGAATACCCAGTACCATAATTTTGTCTCTCCCCTACTGTTCTATGAATACCCAGTACCATAATTTTGTCTCTCCCTTTCTGTTCTATGAATACCCAGTACCATAATTTTGTCTCTCCCCTACTGTTCTATGAATACTCAGTACCATAATTGTCTCTCCCCTTCTGTTCTATGAATACCCAGTAGCATAGTTTTGTCTCTCCCCTACTGTTCTATGAATACTCAGTACAATAATTTTGTCGCTCCCCTTATGTTCTATGAATACCCAGTACCATAATTTTGTCTCTCCCCTACTGTTGTATGAATACCTAGTACCATAATTTTGTCTCTCCCCTACTGTTCTATGAATACCCAGTACCATAATTTTGTCTCTCCCCTACTGTTCTATGAATACCCAGAAGCATAGTTTTGTCTCTCCCCTACTGTTCTATGAATACTCAGTACCATAATTTTGTCCCTCCCCTTCTGTTCTATGAATACCCAGTACCATAATTTTGTCTCTCCCCTACTGTTCTATGAATACCCAGTACCATAATTTTGTCTCTCCCCTACTGTTCTATGAATACTCAGTACAATAATTTTGTCGCACCCCTTATGTTCTATGAATACCCAGAAGCATAATTTTGTCTCTCCCCTACTGTTCTATGAATACCCAGTACCATAATTTTGTCTCTCCCCTACTGTTCTATGAATACCCAGTACCATAATTTTGTCTCTCCCCTACTGTTCTATGAATACCCAGTACCATAAGTTTGTCTCTCCCCTACTGTTCTATGAATACTCAGTACCATAATTTTGTCTCTCCCCTACTGTTCTATGAATACCCAGTACCATAATTTTGTCTCTCCCCTACTGTTGTATGAATACCCAGTACCATAATTTTGTCTCTCCCCTACTGTTCTATGAATACCCAGTACCATAATTTTGTGTCTCCCCTACTGTTCTATGAATACCCAGAAGCATAGTTTTGTCTCTCCCCTACTGTTCTATGAATACTCAGTACCATAATTTTGTCCCTCCCCTTCTGTTCTATGAATACCCAGTACCATAATTTTGTCTCTCCCCTACTGTTCTATGAATACCCAGTACCATAATTTTATCTCTCCCCTACTGTTCTATGAATACCCAGTACCATAATTTTGTCTCTCCCCTTCTGTTCTATGAATACCCAGTTCCATAATTCTGTCTCTCCCCTACTGTTCTATGAATACCCAGTACCATAATTTCGTCTCTCCACTACTGTTCTATGAATACCCAGTACCATAATTTTGTCTCTCCCCTTCTGTTCTATGAATACCCAGTAGCATATTTTTGTCTCTCCCCTACTGTTCTATGAATACCCAGTACCATAATTTTGTCTCTCCCCTACTGTTCTATGAATATCCAGTACCATAATTTTATCTCTCCCCTACTGTTCTATGAATACCCAGTACCATAATTTTGTCCTCCCCTTCTGTTCTATGAATACCCAGTTCCATAATTCTGTCTCTCCCCTACTGTTCTATGAATACCCAGTACCATAATTTCGTCTCTCCACTACTGTTCTATGAATACCCAGTACCATAATTTTGTCTCTCCCCTTCTGTTCTATGAATACCCAGTAGCATATTTTTGTCTCTCCCCTACTGTTCTATGAATACCCAGTACCATAATTTTGTCTCTTCCCTACTGTTCTATGAATACCCAGTACCATAATTTTGTCTCTCCCCTACTGTTGTATGAATACCCAGTACCATAATTTTGTCTCTCCCCTACTGTTGTATGAATACCCAGTACCATAATTTTGTCTCTCCCCTACTGTTCTATGAATACCCAGTACCATAAGTTTGTCTCTCCCCTACTGTTCTATGAATACCTAGTAGCATAATTTTGTCTCTCCCCTACTGTTGTATGAATACCCAGTACCATAAGTTTGTCTCTCCCCTACTGTTGTATGAATATCCAGTACCATAATTGTGTCTCTCCCCTACTGTTCTATGAATATCCAGTACCATAATCAAATAACATTTCACTAATTTTTATACTTTTATGATTTGATATTTATTGTTGTTTATTTAGTTTTAAATATTTGTCTGTATTTTATAACAGGAAAAAGACAATTTAAACAAGACAGCTAAAGAAAAAGATCAATCTGCAATGCGAAATTCATCAAAGTCAGACGATAATGTGTTTTTCCCTGTAAGTTCTTCAAACAAAATTCAATCATTTTAGCACATCTGACCATAGGTCACGTGAGCTCATGGCATAGTGCAGTGTGTGTATGTACATGCTTGAATGCATTCTTTACACTTATTTTTAAATTATCCTCTAAAATTACTGGAATGATTTCAATCAAACTTGGTCAGAAGTATACACTGGTCTATGCAATATGCAATTCAGATTTGTTTGTGATGTTGCCATGATAATCAAAACTAGGTCATGTTTATATGGGTAAAATAACTTGGGAGTTTCATTCTGATGCAAAAAGTACCTGTCATTTAGGAAACCAACACACATTTTCAATCAATACAAGTCTTCAAATTGGACTTAGTTTGACTGATGAATAATCCAAAAATTTTAATTTAACAAATAGTGTCGCACCTATAGAATGCAGAAGGGATTTTTCATCGAATTCCCTCAACAAATTTGATTTTGGGAGAGATTTATTTGATGTTAGTTGCTGATTTGCTTTAGGATGAACAAAATGCTGGTTTGACCACTTGGCAAAGTGATTTTTGTCTGCCAGGTGTTTCCTTTCTTCAGTTACATTGCCACTGCGGTAGCTCAGTTGGTAGAGTGCTCGCTCCGTAAGTGGGAGGTCGTGAGTTCGATACCTGCCCGGGTCTGACCCAAGACTTGAAAGTGGGTAGTGACTGTTCTTTCACCAAGCTCTCTGCATTACCAAATGAAAGTCAGGGTTCTTTCGGATGGGAACTTAAAAAAAAACGAGGTCCCATGTCACGGTGGGCTTGGCACACTAAAGAACCCTGTTGTATAATGCCATCAGCGCAATGCACAGGCAAAATTTCTGCACCTTTGCCTATAGCTGGTGACATCTAGATATAAGTGAAATATTCTTGATTGGGACGTTAGACACCATTATTCAACTCAACCCCTTTCTCCAGATACAAAGAAAGAGGTTATCACATTTTTTCTTGATTGTTTACTGTTGTTTTGATAGATTTAATTTATTTCTAACAGAATGATTCCGTAATAAAAGCAGAAAAAGCTGAAAGACAGAAGTCAGCACCTCCGCCATCTTCCCAGAATGCCCTCACACCACCAGTTTTACATAATCCGTCAGTTTCTATGCCATTTTTTGAAGAAACATCAAAGCAGCCACCCAGTAACGGGACACCTGGATCATCATTGACCAATGAGGTGCTGTCTAACAACCAGAGGCCAAAACCTGGCGAAAGCTCACTGAAGAGATCAGCCTCAGATGTGAACGTTCATAAGAGGAATGGTGATGATGTGGATGGGTATTCAACTTTACCCAGAGGTTCTCGAAGCCTTAGACATGCAGATTCGTGAGTGTTTCATTCTTGATTATGGCATATTTATGATAACATTTTTGTAAAGTTGGTAATTTGAAGTTAACTTCACACACATGTCAGGAAAACATGGATTTAGATGAATAGTCAGAACATTGAATACATATGATTCTATGTTTTACTATAGAGTATGTGGGTATTGCCATATGTAAAGAGGGGTTTTCCCATTTACCTTGCACAAATGAAACCAGCTCACACAGAAACTATTGTAAATAATGTCAGAAAACAATGGATCATTTGACCTACCCCATCTTAAGACAAACTTTGGAAATTATTTCATATTCAGCTACAAAGTGAAGGTTTTTACATGATCCTATTACAGTACCTGCATATTTAATCAGAAACATTATAAAATGTAAAAAGATTGCTCAACATAACAAAGGTGCTATAAATATAGGAGTAGAGTTGTACTGTTTTACATCCTAGTGAAGATTGGGGCCTCAGTTCTGAGATGTTGGAGGAACCTGGAGTGCTTGGAGAAAACACAAACTGTATGCAGGTGAACTGGCAAATCTTCTCATGTCAGAATCTGTCCCTATAACATTAAAGTCAGTTTAGCTTTAAATTACACTTTAACCTTTAACTAGGGAAACCAATCAATTTTTCTTTGAAATTACATGTACTTTCAAGGATTTGTTGTAATCTTTTTCAGGAGTAATTCATTTGCAGCTATAAGAACTGGACCAGATAATATATCAACAGGTGAGGTTTACATTGATATCTGTTTCACATTTGCTTGTATACAAATCTCAGATTTAGGATTACAATGCTTTCACTTAGAAGATGCTTTCTAGAATAAAAAGATATTTCACATTTTTATAATCATTATAGAAGTGTCATCTTAATTCAGTCTTCTTTAGGTATATAAGAATTAGTGATGCGTTTGTTCTCTAATTATAAAAGATCATTGAATTTCATTTATGTCAGTAAAACATTGTTATAATGCCCCTCTATAACTTTGTCACCTAACTTATGGCCACACTATTTTGAAGTACCAACCTCCATTTCTTTGATGTTTCATAATTCCCTTATAAACCTTCTTAATTTATTGACGTTTATTTACAATGCCTAAACTTGAAACAAATAGTGGTGATGATCAAGGTTTTAATGTGATAGAGTAATTTATCATGAAGGAGCCAATAAGGTCGTTCTGTCATGAGACCAGAACAAATTGTTATAACTAGGTACATATCAATCAGGATGAATTGAAAATGCATAACACTCAATCTGTTGACATTAACCAATGCTCATGTTCTTTGAAGTCAAATTGAAGGGAAAATTTTATACATGTATCTGGGTACAAAAGAGTTTTAGAAGAGACTTTTAGACATTTAGTTTGTGATATCAGGAATAGGACTCTTGTCAGAATAGGAATTTCACCATTATTGGTCTCAGCAATGTTATCTTGGTACTATATCAATGTAAGTCATGGTGTGAATCATAAACAATCTTGATAAAAGTGAGCTTATAATTGATTTTGGTACTTTGAAGTTTAAACTTAGCACTTATTTAAGAAATTCCAAAATTATACATTGATCAATATATAATTGTGCTTCATATGCATCTTGAAGAAATAGTTTGTGATTTTTAAAAGCTTACTTGCTAGTAGCAGTTTTAGATATATTTCTTGTTGACTATATGTTATGTAAATTTTTCAATTTCCGTCAGTTCCCCATGATCAGTCCCGACCACTGGACGATTCTGTGACACCTGATGTTACACCAGGCAAGTATACCCAGCGGTGCTATATAAATTACATTGTAGTATTATATGATAGCATGTATAAACAGAAGGTTTAAAATGCATAGTAAAACCTCTATATAATGACCACCCTAGGGGACTTACAAAATATAGCCATACTAGCTAATGTCATAGTAAAACCTCTATATAATGACCACCCTAGGGGACTTACAAAATATAGCCATACTAGCTAATGTCATAGTAAACCCTCTATATAATGACCACCCTAGGGAACTTACAAAATATAGCCATACTAGCTAATGTCATAGTAAAACCTCTATAATGACCACCCTAGGGGACTTACAAAATAAAGCCATACTAGCTAATGTCATAGTAAACCTTCTATATAATGACCACCCTAGGGAACTTAGTAAATATAGTCATACTAGCTAATGTCATAGTAAAACCTCTATATAATGACCACTCTAGGGGACTTACAAAATATAGCCATACTAGCTAATGTCATAGTAAAACCTCTATATAATGACCACCCTAGGGGACTTAAAAAATATAGTCATACTACCTAATGTCATAGTAAAACCTCTATATAATGACCACCCTAGGGAACTTACAAAATATAGCCATACTAGCTGATGTCATAGTAAACCCTCTATATAATGACCACCCTAGGGAACTTACAAAATATAGCCATACTAGCTAATGTCATAGTAAAACCTCTATAATGACCACCCTAGGGGACTTACAAAATAAAGCCATACTACCTAATGTCATAGTAAACCTTCTATATAATGACCACCCTAGGGAACTTAGTAAATATAGTCATACTAGCTAATGTCATAGTAAAACCTCTATATAATGACCACTCTAGGGGACTTACAAAATATAGCCATACTAGCTAATGTCATAGTAAAACCTCTATATAATGACCACCCTAGGGGACTTAAAAAATATAGTCATACTACCTAATGTCATAGTAAAACCTCTATATAATGACCACCCTAGGAACTTACAAAATATAGCCATACTAGCTGATGTCATAGTAAACCTCTATATAATGACCACCCTAGAGAACTTACAAAATATAGCCATA
This sequence comes from Anadara kagoshimensis, assembly GCA_021292105.1. Taxonomy (NCBI): domain Eukaryota; kingdom Metazoa; phylum Mollusca; class Bivalvia; order Arcoida; family Arcidae; genus Anadara; species Anadara kagoshimensis. Next base: position 57,664,859 of record CM037858.1, read on the forward strand.
CTAGCTTATGTCATAGTAAACCCTCTATATAATGGCCACCCTAGGGAACTTACAAAATATAGCCATACTAGCTGATGTCATAGTAAACCCTCTATATAATGACCACCCTAGAGAACTTACAAAATATAGCCATACTAGCTGATGTCATAGTAAACCCTCTATATAATGACCACCCTAGGGAACTTACAAAATATAGCCATACTAGCTAATGTAAAACCTCTATATAATGACCATCCTAGGAGACTTACAAAATATAGCCATACTAGCTAATGTCATAGTAAACCCTCTATATAATGACCACCCTAGGGAACTTACAAAATATAGCCATACTAGCTAATGTCATAGTAAAACCTCTATATAATGACCACTCTAGGGAACTTACAAAATATAGCCATACTAGCTAATGTCATAGTAAACCCTCTATATAATGACCACCCTAGGGAACTTACAAAATATAGCCATACTAGCTGATGTCATAGTAAACCCTCTATATAATGACCACCCTAGGGAACTTACAAAATATAGCCATACTAGCTAATGTAAAACCTCTATATAATGACCACCCTAGGAGACTTACAAAATATAGCCATACTAGCTAATGTCATAGTAAACCCTCTATATAATGACCACCCTAGGGAACTTACAAAATATAGCCATACTAGCTAATGTCATAGTAAAACCTCTATATAATGACCACCCTAGGGAACTTACAAAATATAGCCATACTAGGTAATGTCATAGTAAACCTCTATATAATGACCACCCTAGGGAACTTACAAAATATAGCCATACTAGCTAATGTCATAGTAAAACCTCTATATAATGACCACCCTAGGGGACTTACAAAATATAGCCATACTAGCTAATGTCATAGTAAACCCTCTATATAATGACCACCCTAGGGGACTTACAAAATATAGCCATACTAGCTAATGTCATAGTAAACCCTCTATATAATGACCACCCTAGGGGACTTACAAAATATAGCCATACTAGCTAATGTCATAGTAAACCCTCTATATAATGACCACCCTAGGGAACTTACAAAATATAGCCATACTAGCTTATGTCATAGTAAACCCTCTATATAATGACCACCCTAGGAGACTTACAAAAAATATAGCCATACTAGCTAATGTCATAGTAAACCCTCTATATAATGACCACCCCAGGAGACTTACAAAAAATATAGCCATACTAGCTAATGTCATAGTAAACCCTCTATATAATGACCACCCTAGGAGACTTACAAAAAATATAGCCATACTAGCTAATGTCATAGTAAACCCTCTATATAATGACCACCCTAGGGAACTTACAAAATATAGCCATACTAGCTAATGTCATAGTAAACCCTCTATATAATGACCACCCTAGGGAACTTACAAAATATAGCCATACTAGCTAATGTCATAGTAAAACCTCTATATAATGACCACCCTAGGGAACTTACAAAATATAGCCATACTAGCTAATGTAAAACCTCTATATAATGACCATCCTAGGAGACTTACAAAATATAGCCATACTAGCTAATGTCATAGTAAACCCTCTATATAATGACCACCCTAGGAGACTTACAAAATATAGTCATACTAGCTAATGTCATAGTAAACCCTCTATATAATGACCACCCTAGGGAACTTACAAAATATAGCCATACTAGCTGATGTCATAGTAAACCCTCTATATAATGACCACCCTAGGAGACTTACAAAATATAGCCATACTAGCTGATGTCATAGTAAACCCTCTATATAATGACCACCCTAGGGGACTTACAAAATATAGCCATACTACCTGATGTCATAGTAAACCCTCTATATAATGACCACCCTAGGAGACTTACAAAATATAGCCATACTAGCTGATGTCATAGTAAACCCTCTATATAATGACCACCCTAGAGAACTTACAAAATATAGCCATACTAGCTAATGTCATAGTAAACCCTCTATATAATGACCACCCTAGGAGACTTACAAAATATAGCCATACTAGTTAATGTCATAGTAAACCCTCTATATAATGACCACCCTAGGGAACTTACAAAATATAGCCATACTAGCTGATGTCATAGTAAACCCTCTATATAATGACCACCCTAGGAGACTTACAAAATATAGCCATACTAGCTGATGTCATAGTAAACCCTCTATGTAATGACCACCCTAGAGAACTTACAAAATATAGCCATACTAGCTAATGTCATAGTAAACCCTCTATATAATGACCACCCTAGGAGACTTACAAAATATAGCCATACTAGCTGATGTCATAGTAAACCCTCTATATAATGACCAACCTAGGGAACTTACAAAATATAGCCATACTAGCTGATGTCATAGTAAACCCTCTATATAATGACCACCCTAGGGAACTTACAAAATATAGCCATACTACCTGATGTCATAGTAAACCCTCTATATAATGACCACCCTAGGAGACTTACAAAATATAGCCATACTAGCTAATGTCATAGTAAAACCTCTATATAATGACCACCCTAGGGAACTTACAAAATATAGCCATACTAGGTAATGTCATAGTAAACCCTCTATATAATGACCACCCTAGGGAACTTACAAAATATAGCCATACTAGCTAATGTCATAGTAAACCCTCTATATAATGACCACCCTAGGAGACTTACAAAATATAGCCATACTAGCTGATGTCATAGTAAACCCTCTATATAATGACCACCCTAGGAGACTTACAAAATATAGCCATACTAGCTTATGTCATAGTAAACCCTCTATATAATGACCACCTTAGGGAACTTACAAAATATAGCCATACTAGCTAATGTCATAGTAAACCCTCTATATAATGACCACCCTAGGGAACTTACAAAATATAGCCATACTAGCTAATGTCATAGTAAACCCTCTATATAATGACCATCCTAGGAGACTTACAAAAAATATAGCCATACTAGTTAATGTCATAGTAAACCCTCTATATAATGACCACCCTAGGAGACTTACAAAAAATATAGCCATACTAGTTAATGTCATAGTAAACCCTCTATATAATGACCACCCTAGGAGACTTACAAAAAATATAGCCATACTAGTTAATGTCATAGTAAACCCTCTATATAATGACCACCCTAGGAGACTTACAAAAAATATAGCCATACTAGTTAATGTCATAGTAAACCCTCTATATAATGACCACCCTAGGGAACTTACAAAATATAGCCATACTAGCTAATGTCATAGTAAAACCTCTACAATGTACACAGTCAATGTGTGATTGGCAACTTTTAAACACATTTATATCCAGACAATTAGGACATATTTATTTTAACATTAATGTATAAAGTCTACATGTGATGGACAACCTTTAAACACATTTACTTTTAGACAGGTGGTCTTTATACAAAGGTGACAGCTAGTGCAGATTTCTTTATATTTTTATCTATATATTATATTCATATACATATAAAATATTTTGTTGCTAAAGTAGATATAAATTCTAGTATTGGAATTATTATATTATTAATATGTAAAAGGGTCACTTGAAATTTATTGGATTTTTTTCAGGTTTTGCACACTTCAAAGCATTGGGTTGATTTTATTAAATTTGCAGCACACATTTGAATTTATTATTTTAATGTTATTAACTGTTATAGTCATGATAGTGGTATACTAACAACAAAAGAGAAAGAAGTGATTGAGAATTTCCTACCAGCAGTTTAAATGTATTGGATAATTTTTTCTTATACACATATAATCATCCTCAGAATTTCAGCTTTATTCCAGCATTTGTCACTACAGATAGACTTTCATATTTATGTATAACTAAAGCTTCACATAGCTAACAAATTCAAACTTTCAGATTTCACTCTTCATCTTAAAATTCAGATTACAATGTAATAGTTGTCAAATGAAATTTACAATAGTAGAAGCTTTTTTAACAATAATTTAGCCTGAAAATCACCTGCGTAAATTACAGAGGTGCGCAAATTACATGGTTTTTACGGTACTGTTCAGTAGATACCTTTTTGGCTTAAGTTTAATACTTGCTGTTTGTTTTGCCTTCTTCAGAGAAAGCAAAAACAAATATTTCGGGACGGGTACAGATCAACAATTCATTTACATACATGTACATGTACATTATAAATCAATTAAGGCCATTCAAGTTATGCCAAATTAATCTTTTTCTCAACTGTGCCATCTATTTAAAATGTCAAACTCTTCTGTTGCTACTAAGTCACATAAAATTACCTGCCATTTTGTCAAAAGTTTTACCTTTGCAACACCCACCAATTTCCTTTTTGCTGAAAAGATTGATATATATAGCAAGGAAGGAGCCGACACCAGTATTTTTAGTAATGGCTCAGCTCATGTAAGTTAAATTATAGATTTATAGTAGGGTAAATAAACAGTAGCTTCCATATACAATAGAAAATGTAGAAAGCTAACATCATTAAGGATTAACATGTAACTTATCTGTATCCATTGAAGACACCACCATCAAGGGGGGTACTCTCGGGTAGAGGGTGTTATCTGTTAATAAATTATTATATAGCATATGTACTATATTTATGTATATATGTATATTTGTAACAGAACCAGCTGATCAAAACATTAAAAAGACAGTTAAGATGAAAAAGTCTGTTAGGATAGGTAAAGTTGCTGCATGTACAAAAGCCTATATATAGATGTCACATTTTTAGATGTTGTCCTTAAGTCTGCCAGAAATTAGAATACTCTTGACCTAACTCTGATTAACATGTTTCTAATCAGAAGGACTTTTTGTAGTAAAATCTCAATGATTTACAATTATTGCATGAAATTATGAGGATTTGTTTTTAGCTGATTTGTTAAAAAAAAAAAAAAAAAAAAACTGAGCCTTCTACTAGTATATGAACTGAATGAAATGGTAGTAGTATTGATTTTCGCAAAGTTTCAAATGTCATGAAACACATCTGGAACTCTGTGTCAAAAGTTAAAAAATAAGCAAGAATAAAATCGGCGTAAAACCTTCAACTAGGAAATTTATAAAATAAAAAAAACTCAATACTACCAGTATGTTAGATTTAAAAGAATGAATACAAACACATGGTTTCTAGAACACACACACACATACTTACACAATGAATTGCTATTGCATGATAAGTGCCAAGAAACTAATCTTGCATGGATTTTCACTTTATTTTGCTCGGTAATAAATTTGTTGTTATGAATGAAATTATGCAAGTACAATTATTGTAGTTGTTTGTATCATGTGTTAATTGTTCAAGCAGTAAAAAAGCTGTTGCATATTTCAGTTTGCTTGTTATTGTACAGAGGAGCTATGAAACTAACAATTATGGTTAAACAAAGTCTTATTGCAGTTCCTAGCTGAATCAAGACAACAAAACATACATTGTTATAATGACTAATGCATCATCTTTACTCATGACACTGTACAAACCTTTATTGGTATTTCCCTAAAACTGTAAATCAGAGTAGGATGAATTATTTGAATTTTATAATGTGCAATATCGAGTGTTTTATTAATCCCCCCCTCCAATAGCACAAAGCTAAACTAAATGAAGATCATTATAGGGGCTCTAAGATTGTACAATATAAGGGGTTATCAATCTCCTTTTAATACTTGGAAAATGCTTCATTTTTCACATATTTCAAATATATACATGTATCAAAAATGCAGTATTATTTGTTGCTAAGTTAATATGTTGTGATGCTATTGTTGATATATATTTATAATAAAATTTATTAAATTACAAAGACAAGAGATTAAGAGATTGGAAATGCATTTTCTGTTTTGATCACAATTTAAAGATTAAAGTTATACCAATGAGTGATTGGCCAAATAATTTATATTTTAGTAGTTTGTATATTGCTTGAAATAATTTACTTTTTTGACAGATTTTGTTTTTTTAAACTATACACATCTTGAGGCATTATCATCATAAAGAGTAGAAACAGGATCTGTAAATGCTATCATGTGACCAGCATGAATTTGCAATTTCTGGATACAAGAACAATAGGCAATAAGAAACTATATAATAGATCTTTTGACTTTCTTTTGATTCTTAGTTGATGACAAATTGCAGGATACACTTTCATATCTAGGTACAAAATCAAAGCTTTCAGTCAAGACATACATACCCTGTAACATAGACATGGGATAGCTCAAAGTCCATTGCAGATGCCTTTTATAAAAATGTTTGAAATAACAGCTGGTCCCACAATCCCAAGACTGGTAACTTTTAGGAAGGACTTGTTACTTTTTCAATTGTCTCTTATATACCACAATAGAAAATATTCAAATTATCATGACAAGGACTGGTTGAAAAGTTTGACTTATTTCATACACTGTTAATAAAGAAGTTGTGTTCAATTGAAACTGGTTACGGTAGTCTGAATATTTTTAAAACTTATTTTTTATTTAGGTATTCATAATTTCTGAACTATCTTCTTTCTTGTAGATGGCAGTATAAGTGGTGATAAGTTTTATTCAGTATCGGGAAAAGTCGCCAAAATCAGAGGACTAAGAACGTCTGACACCAAATTTTACTGTAAAGTTAGGCTGGAAGAGTAAGTGATATTGATCATCATTTATAAATCACTTTATTGGCTTATGGTATTATTGTTGCCTTGTCTAGCTTATGACATATTTTCAGTGTTGACATCAGCATCAGTGTTCAATTTATCACTTTACGGATAAAATGTTTAAGTATTTGGTTAAAGTTTTTCAAGGACTAGATATGCAAGGCTATCTTATTACCGGTACTTTTCTTCAAGCATATTTCATTTGAGTTTTTTTTTGTGATTTGAAAACTCAGATTTAAAGAATAGAAACTTGTAAAATATGTTTTACTATCAATGATTTGTAACAGTTTAATACCATCATGACCATAGCTGTTTCTTTTGAAGGCCTAGTCATGGACATAGACTGCGGCTGTTTTCTAGTCATCACAGCAGAGTTATAGCAAAGTCATCTGTACAAGAGGCAGCAGATCCCATTGTAAATCTGGCATTTGAGGTAATTATAAATATTTAAGTACAGTCAAATCTGTCTATAAAGGCCACCCAAGAGAAACCAGTAAAAGTGGCCTTTATAGGCTGGTGGCCTTTATATACATGTTCCAATAATATATGTAAAGAATAATATGTGACACAATTCTACTGGCCTTTATAAGCAGGTGGTCCTTATATAGAGGTTGCCTTTAAGGCAGGTTGGACTGTTATGGTTTTGTCTCCATGTTTCATGAGATTTAACATTTAATCGTTGTTATGATGTGATTTGTTTGGAGATGTTCAACAATAAAATTGGATATAGAGTGTTGGATCCTGACAAACTTTCATTTTGATTGATTTATTGATGCATGGATGGGTGGATTAATGAATGGATTGATCGTCAGTCAGGAATATTTTGCTTATATTGTGATATCCTGCTATTGATGAAGTGGCAAAAATTTTTACCCTTGCTGTGTGCTCATGGTTCTTTAGCATGTGGCAGTTTAATGAAATATCTGATAAATACAAGGACATGAAAAATAATGGCAATAATCTACAGCACATTTAAAATATATCCTCATGCATTTGAGTTGACAGATTTGTGAAAGCTGAAGTTACGACAGAAAAGCTTATTTCAAAGGACACTGACAGTCATTCTTAAAATCAATGAAACAATTTGGTTAAACAAATTCATAAATTTTGGTATATACACAACCAAACATATTTTAGCATGTTTAGTTAAGTGTACATGTATTTCTCAAATTAAAACCCTTATTTGTTGTACAGGTTGACCGTGGAGCAGGTGTCAGCCCTGGGGCCAGTTTGATATTTGATATAAAACAGGACAGTAAAGAACATCTAGCAGAGAATAGGCTCTGTTTAAAGGATCTTCTAGATGGTATGTGTATCCATGGTGTTAAGGAGGTCATTGTCATTAATTGAACAAGTAATACTGTAATGTATTACTTTTAGTTTGTATGAATTTGAGTGCAAATTATAATTTTTAATAAATTCTCATGGACTTTAATAAACATAATTCTCATGCATCACTTTCAATTATTATATAGAATGGTTCTTTACAACAGAAGAAATACATGACTGTGTTTCGAAAAATAAAATGTTTACTTCCCGACTAGAAGTTTATTCTGCATTCTGCATTTTGAATGTTATATATGGATAATCTACCGGTTTTAAAATTGAAATATTTTGTCAAGATTTGGTTTTGAAATCCAGTTTCTTGTATTAAACTTAGAATAAGTACATGTAATTGCCAAATATCTTGAAAAAAAGTTATATTCTCTATGTTACTTATGGGACACCATATTATTGTCTGTCATTTTCACATGTTTGATTAATCTGGCTATCAAAACATGTTATTTTGTTACTTTACCCTTCATGCATTCATTCATTGCAGATCAGATCTGTTGCAGACAACCTGCTTTCAGTACATTTATTGCTGTTTTAAAGAATTAAGTTTACTTACTATTACCCAGTCAGTAAGAAGTGTGATGACTGTTCATTATTCTTTTGCTGAATACTTTGTACTATGCACACATACCGGTATACCTTCATATTTCAAATTAAAGCTTTGCAGTGCTTCATTTGATGTAACTCTTGAATGCTTTAAATTTTATTTTATTTTACATTACATCTTCTGTAGAGCATTCAGAAGAGCCTGTACAACGATGGGTAAAGCTTAGTAATGGAGTTGATATAGAAATTGTACTTAGGAGAGGAAGTCCCAATCCGAGACTAGCCAACAAGAAGTCACCGGGTAGATTTATGAAAAGCTGGTCATTTAGAAAAGAAAAAGTACATTAGGAGAATTTTTACAAAAGGACACAAACTTTTAGCATGGAATACCACATATAAAAACTAACACAAAAGTTTATCAGAAGCTGGTCATTTAGAAAGGTGAAAGTCCATTAGTAGAAAGTTCATGAAGATTTATAAAAAGCTGGTCATTTGGAAAAGAAAAAGTATATTAGGAGAATGTTTACAAATGGACACAAACTTTTAGCATGGAAATCACATATAAAAGCTTATACAAAAGCTTACAAAAATATTAGTAGAATTTAAAAAAGGGTAAAGCTTTTAGAACTTATAAATCATAGAATGTTACATGTATAACTTGGATAAGAATTAAGAACACAAAATTATGTAGAAGTTTCACATTAATGTCTGATGGAAGATTGTTACTTTGGTTATTAGTTGTAGGTTTAAAGATTTATGAATCATGGTGACTTACATGTACCGGTATGTGACAATAATCTTTATCCATTATTGTGGTTCACCATTGTACCAATTCACTTTTATGTGAAATTTTTATTTCCATTTGAGATGGAATTTTATATTTTGTAAATATGACATTATTCTGGAAAATTTTACACAACTGTTTTCAGAAACCATTGGAAACAATACTATTCACAAACTAAAAATGACTACCATTTGGTACAATGGTACATCTTATTATTTATTTATTCATTTAGTGATTGTTCTGCTATGATCATACATCCTCAGCTTTTTTTTTACACTTTAATTACAATACTGGGCTCAATTTGATGTTTTGTAAATCTGGAAATTTTCATGTCTTTTTTTTTTGTGTCGCTGCATTCAGGATTTATTAGCATGGATTTGATTTATGTTTTGTTACCATGGTTATGGTTGTTGTGTAAATACACGATGCATAATCATATTTCTGGTTTTATCCCCACAAAGTAATCATGTGTTATGATTACTGTAGTATATGAAGTGGTGTCCAGTTAATAAGGAATTATTAAAACACCATATTTCACCTCATTGTTTGTCTTTGCAAGAGACAATAAATAAGATATTTCTAAGACACCATAAGGTCATTGCAAGTTAGTAAAAAGTGATTATTCATTTATGTATTTTTTGTTTGTATATCCTCTTATTTCTGAATTAACACAGAAATAAAGCTGTCAGGAAATTCCAGATTTGCATTAGTTAATTTATTTATATAATTTACTTGATTGTGCCAGTCTTTTATTTTACACATTTTCAATAATTATGATACAATTTTAATAAATTATGTCTTTAATTTCATATACATACCCTACAGTAAAAATTTGTTATACATGGTAAATTGCTTCATAATTTGAGCATTTAATTTTGACTAAAATTGTTAAGTTTTGTAAAATTCACTTTTAATTTAAATTCTGGAAATGAACATCACCAGTTTTACCCAAAACATCATGGGTGGACATGGCAGAGTGGTTCTGTCACTGAATTTCAAAGCCAATGGTTGCTGATTCAAATCTCACTCAGGACTTGGGGAATTTTTTGAGATTATTTTCATCTCCTGTTCATACTGAAGCTGTAAGAAACTCATTACTAGAGTATATCATATTGGATGAGTCTCAAAACTGAGATCCTGTGTCTCTGTACACTAAAAATGTGTCTGTAGAGATAGAAAAAGGATTGTGCCACCTGTTTCCTCTACAGAAGACGCTTACAACTAGAAAGAAATGAAACAGACTGAGCAACATAAGCATAAGTTAAACAATGATGCAGGGTGCCAATATGATTAACTAATTTGCACGATGATAACAATACTTATGATTGAACTTAAATAACAATTAATCTACAGTTATTGTAGAAAAAAAAGGAAATTTACATTGATATGTATGTATTTCTGGTTTATATTTTTGGTAGTTAACAGCCCTTTTAGATATCTCTACTAGATATTTGAGGAAATATGGATGATAGTTTACAAAACAAAATTTATCAGTTCCAAATACTGGTATTTGAGCACCAAAAACAAAAGCAATTTATAATCTGCATATTTGAGATCTGATCAGTCAAAAATAAAAATGTCTGAAATTATTAAGCAGTTTATCATCTAAGTTTTTGGGACCCGATTGGTTAACAATATTAGATATCTCAGGAAAAGTATTTATAAATAAAATGTTTAAGAAAATATTGTTATACAAATGAGATTGTTAAATTGTTTATTTTTACTGTCTGAAGAGTGTGATACCTGTATGTACTGGTCCTCCAGATAAAATAGTCAGTTGATTCATAAAGACATTGGAAAATTACCTTATTTCTTATATTTACAATATTTGTAAAAATTAATTTTGTTGCTGTCTTACATTTTCCATGTTAATTTGAAAACAATTTTGAAATGCACTGTTGGTGCACCTTCTCATAAAAATTGGTAGGTAGTCTCCTGTCAGTCACAAGAGCATTTGATATCTGATGTCATCACATCCCCGTGTGGAGCAATGTCTCTATGAAGTTGCAAAGTATAGTCAATGTCAAACACTGTATTGAAGCAAAGATATTGCAATTGTAAATATATATTGATAAAGTTTGTCTTTCCTGCACCAAATGGCTCACCAGGCTGGTGCTTATCCCTGTTTCAATTAAGTAAAGTGACTTGAGAGTACAGCAAAACCTTGATTCATCAACACAATTTAATCAGTCATATTTTGACTATAAAAAGGGGTTTGGGGATTAATTGAGGAAAGCATACAAATTAAAAAATAGAAGAAATGGATTTTGGGGCTTCAAAATTGTGTGGTGATAGGTGAGGTAGCAACATTATCAAGGAGCATATCAGAGTTTTTACTGTATCATATTTGCTCTAAGGAACCACTTACCCATGTGTCTCCACACAATACAAAAAATGTCGTTAGATATATATTGACTTTCCTAAAAATTGAAATTTTATGATTTATTATGCTCTCAATAATTTGTTACACAAAATTAAAATGCATATTTGTCAGATCAACTGAGTAATATTTTATCTTGAACACCAGTATGTTGTATGTTATTGATGCAGGCAGCCAATTTAATCTGTTCTGTTTTCTGATAGTTGTTGTTAAGATTTTATTTTTTGTTAAGACAGGGTTTTATAGAGAGGTAAATGATAATTATAATTATCGATAAATGAGTTTTAGTTTTTAGATTTGCTTTTTAAGCTGTAGATGCTTGACAATAAGAATCCTCAAAATTTTAAATAATTTTAAGAGTTATTAAATATGTGTATGTCTAGGATGGTTATTTTGTAGAGTGAATCTTAATCTTTTCCTAAAAATGAAGCCAATGATATCCAACTTGTTCTTCAGAATTATAAAGAATGGATCAGTTAAACTAACACAATAAATGAAATACAAAATAGTTTAATTTAAGAGATCCTTATTTTCAATAAAATCATTGTTATCAACTGTGACTTTATATAAACACTTTAACCACCAATTTTTTACTTTTCACTGGCAATTCACAATATCTCCAAATTTCCTTGGAAACAAACCAGCAACACAATTTTTTATAAATGTAATTTATTTCATGTAATAATTATTGATAAAAAATTTGCTCTACAATTACTTAATTAGGTGGCCTCAATGACTGATGACAGAATGGTTTAAAGTGCTGTCTTAAAGATCACGGATCACAACACCGCTCACTGTCAAAGTATCTCCAGTTTCTTCCACTATCTCAGAACTGGCCACCTTAATAAATAAAAAGTACTTCAATGTTGGTGTAAAACTTTTTATTTTACTCCAATCAGCTCTACAAAATACCCACCACTTCCCCAGACAGCCAGGACACTGTACTACCATAGTTTGCAACATGTTTACATTGAAATATATTCATGAATTTAGATGAATAGGAGTGAATGGCACACTGATTTTTTACTTTAATCATTTTATGGTATTTTGGATCAAGTTATCAAATTCAAAGGAATTGGAAGAAAATTTGTTTGGACCAAATAATGACTTGTTTTATCCATGTTATTTAAAAAAACGATGTTTACATTATCAAAATTTGCTTGTATTTGTTAAAGTATCTCATGATCAAACCATGCTTTTCCTAACTTGTTTGGTTTGTTTTAAGCTGATAGGTTTTCTTATAATGCTAGAACAATAATTAGGTGCAATATTATCATTTAATATTCAACTGTCACGATTATATACACGTATGTACTTGTATATCATTATTGATATATACTCTAATAACCAGTAATATTCATGGCGAAAATATGTTTTTGTGGTTAATGTTAACACTACATCCATGAAAAAAGTTTTTTAAAAAATAAGAAAAAAGTTGCAGGTATGAAATCATGAAAATGTATATGATTTTTTTAGTTAATTTTACATTCACATTTTTATTTATTTTGTTTCAATGTAAATGTGGGATTTTATGTTTATATTATTTACTGGTAGTCCTAACGTCCTCTATAGCTAGTTTACATGTGGAATTAGATCATTACTTGCCATAGTTTACATAATTGGTATATAACATGGAAATGTTTTTATAAATCTTGCCCCTCTCTCTCTCTCTTTCCTTCCTTCCTCTCTCTCTCTCTCTCTTTCTCTCTCTCTCACACACACACACAGACACACACACATGTACATTTAGGTTTACAAACTGGCTCCTATTAAGACAAGGAAAATTCAACCAAATTTCTTCAGATGTACAATGCAAACTGAGCATTCTGTGTAAAAACCCGTGATTAAAGACAAGCCAGGTTCTACCATTATGTTATCAGGGAGCCAGGTTCTACCATTATGTTATCAGGGAGCCAGGTTCTACCATTATGTTATCAGGGAGCCAGGTTCTACCATTATGTTATCAGGAAGCCAGGTTCTATCATTATGTTATCAGGGAGCCAGGTTCTACCATTATGTTATCAGGGTCTGTTAATTAAATGTTGTTTTTAGAGCCTGTTATTCAAAGTTCACTTGTTTGTTATACCAATGTGTTGAAATCCTCTTATTAACCTTTAGATAGGTTTGACTGTACTGACTAAAGATATTGCAGACTGTTAAGTCATTTAATACAAACCTTTCCCAAATGTCAATTATGGTGAGAAGTTTTATAAATCAGGGATTAAGTTTAACTATTTTGAGTTGGGGACCCATCTCACTTCAAAAAACAAAAGCTGGAATGCTAACAAATACCTAAAAAATATGAAACATTTAGGGGACCATACCGATTTTTTTTGAGCCAATTACAATTTGCCCCCCCCCCCCACCCTACCCCTGTGAATTGTCTGCACCATACTGTAGTTGTAAATATGCTGCACTTATTGTAGTTTTTTGGTCGGTAAATGACTGATTGATTTTAATTTATGACAGATGTTGCTCAATTGTATTATAGTTTATCACTGCCTGTTTTGGGGGTGAAAGTTTTTTATGGAATTTGATATGTAGTCAAGTAAGTTCTTCTTACAACTCTTGAAATGCTTAGAAATATAACTTGACATATGTTGTTTTGAGTTTACTGATTATTGAGGGAGCTGTGTTAGTATTTTGAGTTTAATGATTATTGAGGGAATACTGTTGGTATTTTGTAGTAGGACTACATTTCGGGCAGATAGATTTATTTAATGTGTAAAATGTAGATAAAGGTTTGTATTTTAATTACATGTAGTATGCAAAATAAAATGAATATTTATTTATGTCAGAGATACAACGACATCTGTTCATGTACCACATGATATCAGTTATTGTCACCCTTCAAAGAATTTTCTCGTATAGCGATTGGTTAACTTGCCGGGGTACATGGAACGATGTTCGGAAATCTGCCGGGGTACATGAGAGCACTCGACGTTTAGTGGTAAAAGGGAAGTAACTTGTACATCTCTGACATCTAGTTATGGTAAACAAACATGGCGACAACACACGCAAGTCACAGAAAATACGAAATGGAAGTTAAAAAGATCCAACTGGTAACGCTTTGAAGGGTGACAAAAATGTTATACAGGTCTTTGGTAGGTTACACGGTCCCATATACCCTGTCAAAGATGAATGTACCCTTCGCCTGCGGCTCAGGGTACATAAATCTTTGACGGGGTACATGGGACCGTGTAACCTGCAAAAGTCCTGTATAACTTATATTATGTATATGGAGATACAATTTTCATTGAGTTTATCGTTTTTTGCCTATTGCATAAACTTTAAACTAAAAACTACCAGGCAAATTTAACCAAATTTGGTATTGTGGTCCCCTAGCTAGATTTAAATGTGCACAAATAAGCTTCCTGCAGCAGCTAAGATAAATGCAATTGCTAGCATAACTGACTGAGAGATTTGTAAGGATGTTCTGTAACCAAGGAACGACTTTTCAGTACAAAATGTTATCTGATATCATGTTGGTACATGTACATGAGTATAACTCTATCGTGGTTTGTTAAATGGTTAAATTATATACAGTATATGTTTATATGAGTTTAATGATATTTATACAAACTTAAATTATATATTTTATAGTAGTTAGATAGTCTTAAAGTTTCTCAAAGAAACTAGTTGATTATCTGTTTGACAATTTACTTGTATTGTACAAGCTGATTTGTCTGGTATGAGAGATTGGCTAATGGAAATGAAGATTCCTGCTTTATAAAGCTGAGTGTGTTAATTGTGTTGTTTAACTACCAACCAGACTGTTAGCATCATCGGAAAAGCTCAGCTGATATTCATTTCATAAACCTCACTCATGACTGAAGTTTACGGAGTGAATTTTAGCTGTGTGTTTCAGAGGATGCATTGTTAGGATAAATTAAACTTGTATGAGATATTATTTTTGTAAATTAAAATTATTTATCAAGTTTATATTAGAGCTTTTGCATTTTAACAATTGTGATTCCTATACTGTGATTTGATTCTTGGTGCATTTTAACATTGTAAGTCTACTGTAAATCAGAGAATTTTCATGTCATTTTTTTTTTTTTTCGTGTTCACTGCATTCGGGATTTACATGTACATTTAAATTTGTGATGTATGAACTTTTGATTTGAATCTCATTATTAGAGTCTTAATTAAACACACTTTTACATGTTTTTAAATGACAAAATCTTTCCTCAAATTATTTTAAATCCAAAAGGACAAAATGGCAGTAAAGTCTATTTATACTCATAATATGACATACCAGGGTAGTATGATTATTGACACCCTGCAACTTACCAATATGATGAAAGAAAGCAAGTCATCTTCAAAATATATTTTTTACAAATGTCTTAAGCAATTCATGAGAAATCCTATTATGGTGTGAGACTTCTAGGTTATGAATTAGTGCAGTGTTATAACTGTGTTTCTCAAAATGAGTCAATTAATAATTGTAAGTGTTATTAAATTCTGTCTTGGTTTCCTGTTCTATTACACACTGACTTCTCTCTAAGGGGGATAATTATATTTTGGACTTCAGTCGCATGTGATAGATCACATTAAAACACTTAATAAACTACTAGTATCGGTTTGTCTATACAAGAGGCTATAATCAACATAGATTAGGCCAGTTTGGATAAAGCTAGTAAAAGTTATCATCGTAGATTTGCCTAATACCTGATCAGACCCATATCTTGTAGCATAGTTTTGGTGGGGTTTTTTATGGTTTTGAATTCATATTTACATGTTATGACTTGTGGTAAATTTACACAGAATTAAAATTGCCATGAAAATTTTTGATTTACAGTCTTTTTAAAATATTTTTATCATTTAATTTTAAAATTTTTATATACCACAAATTTAACAAAATGTTAAAATAATTTTTTTATTATTTTTTTCAAATTTTAACATTAATGTTTTCACAAATTTAAAATAGAAAAATCTTTATTGTCTTTTTTTGACAAAATATGAAACATATCTTTTACATTATATGATAATTTATTAATTTGAAAATTGTAATGAAGTATAGTTGTTCACAATCTGATTTCAGAGTGTTTATAAACATGGACGAGTGTAAACTACACAAGCGGGTAATAACAGTGTGTAACCTAAGGAGTCTATGGGCTCGGGTTTTCTCTTAATGTTACAAGAATTTTTAGGAAACTGTGTTCAACAGTTGTGGAATGATGGGTACCACGGTGGGACTGTCAGAGCTGGAATCAGTTGCAATTATTTTGCACTATATACAATACATAATAACAGTATGAAGTCAATAGAATTAGGCTTTTGAATTAAAATAGATTGCTATTGGTTTGTAAACATTGCCATCAGATTGTGAACAACTTGTACAGTAGAATATCCAAGTCTAACTTCAATGTATTGTATATTTATACAGCACTGTTTGTATTTTTCATCAAATTGTATCTTTATATGCAATTATGTATTGTCAGCACTTTCAAATTGTAATTTTGTAAATCTTTCTTTACTTTCTGCTAATATGATAAATTATCTTTTTTTTTCTTTTAAGCTCACCTGAGCACAAAGTGTAGAAATTGATACAAATCTTAAGAATATAGTATTTTTGGATGATTTAGTTGTCCCATACTCTGTCAAAGCAGTTTATACTTGTGTAAAATCTTTTTATCAAAATAAAAATTTATTAAAGAATGATAATGGAGCATTGATTCCACTCATATTGGTACTTTTTCATCTAAAAAGCATCAAAATGTCTGAATGTGCCTAAATAGTTTTCTTACACATTTTATTTCCTGAATATTGTAATTAATTATACTCATGTTTTTATATGAAAGTTAAAAGTTTTTATTGAAAATAGTTTATATTTGTTAATACTTCATTTTAAATTTATAAGCAATCATTACGAACAAGGTAAGATTATTCCAATGCCACAACATTCCAATACTGTTAACATCCTATAAATTTGATACATGGTATTTTGTAGTATCTTTAACTATATACCAGTACCAGTATATGTATGTAAAACAAATGTTTTGAATATCTTGGTACAATTTTAATGTTTTTAATCATGTTAATGTCTTGTCTACATTTACAAACATAAATTATTTAATTCATAATATGGAAAATGGATTTTTATATTAAGGGATGCTATATTAGATATCTCTTAATGGGGATGCTATGTAGTTTGGTTGACTTTACTATACCTTTCCTTTTTATGTACGTAGAAGCTATCTAGAGACTTAATTCCTCCACACAAAATAGAGATCTTTCTATAATCTGATAAAACAGCCTTGAACATTGGTGTCTTCAATTCAAATTCCAGATTAGTTTTCTATGAATTTCACTCCATTTTTTTTTAATTTTTTTTTTTGGGGGGGTTGTTTTTACTTCCACAATTCCAGCTCGATTTTTGAAGTATTTTTTATACGCCCTCTATGACGGGACGTATTATGTTACGGTGCTGTCCGTCCGGCGGGCGGGCGTCCGGGCGGGCGTCTGTTAACAATTTGTATTCCGTTCAATAGAGACCACAAACATTTATGGATTCAAATGAAATTTGGTATACGCTTTATCATGTAATACCTTGTGCAAGTTCGAATTACAACTTTTTCGGATTATTTTTGGAGGAGTTATGCCCCTTTTTTAACTTAGAAATTTTTGTATGTAGACCATGTGGTTTCCGATCATTAGAGCCTACAACTATTTATGGATTCAAATGAAATTTGGTATACACATTTACGATGTTAATATCTGGTGCAAGTTCGAATTACACACTTTTGGGATTATTTTTGGAGGGTTATGCCCCTTTTTTAACTTAGAAATTTTTGTATGTATGACCATGTGGTTTCCGATCATTAGAGCCTACCACTATTTATGGATTCAAATGAAATTTGGTATACACATTTACGATGTTAATATCTGGTGCAAGTTCGAATTACAACTTTTCGATTATTTTTGGAGGATTATGCCCCTTTTTTAACTTAGAAATTTTTGTATGTATGACCATGTGGTTTCCGATCATTAGAGCCTACAACTATTTATGGATTCAAATGAAATTTGGTATACACATTTACGATGTTAATATCTGGTGCAAGTTCGAATTACAACTTTTTCAATTATTTTTGGAGGATTATGCCCCTTTTTTAGCTTAAAAATTTTTGTATGTATGACCATGTGGTTTGTATTCCATTCAGTAGACAATACAAACATGGATTTAATGAAATTTTTTATACATTTGGTATACACATTTGGATGTTAATATCTGGTGCAAGTTTCGAATTACACTTTTTCAGATTATTTTTGGAGGAGTTATGCCCCTTTTTTAACTTAGAAATTTTTGTATGTATGACCATGTGGTTTTGTATTCCATTCCGTAGACAATCAAACATGGATTTAAATGAAATTTGTTATACATTTACACCCTAATCATGGTAATATCTTCTGCAAATTTGAATTACAACTTTTTTGGTTTACGAGTTTGGCCCGAACACGGAGTTGGTCTCCGTAAATAGTACTACTCGATCAATATAACACGGGCGTATAATGCTACGCTCGGCGGTGGCTCTTGTTATATAAAGCATACAACTTCAATAATTTTCATGAATTCCCTCCATTTTTTAATCATTTTTTAAGTCCAGGTGATTATTAAAATATTTCTTTATATAAAGCATAATGCTATAGAAATTAATCTGGTGTTCAAGAATGATCTTTAATCTTATTTCTTTAGGCTGTGTAACAGGTTTTTGGTGATTTTTTTCTCAAAAAAAAAAAAAAAAAAAAAATTGATTTTTCACTTCTTTGTGGAGGTATAGTCAAACTTAGATTTACTGCAAATTGGAAGTTTTCATTTTCTTTTTCATATAAAAATATCTTGAATATCAAAATCTTTCACCTAACAATTCAAAATAATGAACACAAATAAGTCAATTCTCATTGAAAATTACTATTATAAAACTTTTCCATTTGTATTTACATGTAATTCAATTCTTACTGTAGTTACAAGAACATTCAAAACATATTATGTAGCTATTTATATTGTATATATTGGCTTGTAGATTTGAAGTAAACTTCTGGTTTGTTTCTCTGTGTTGTGTTTATATAATCAGGTGTTGTTAATTTCCCTCGATGTTATGATGTAATGGTTTTTTAAGCTGCAGTCAAGATTCTTTCACTTACATTAGATGTTGGAGGAAACCAGAGTGTCCAAGAAAACCACACTTGTTCGGCAATCAAACTGACAACTTTCTCAAGTTAGGATCTGTTCCAAGCAAGATTCCAACCTAGGTGATTAGAAGCCCTGTGATTCTTAAGCCACACACTATGAGGTAGATCATTCGTCCATCAGGCCCAAAGTATGGACAGAAGTTCATTTCCTGATTGATCAAACCAGACATTGAATTGTTTTATGACAACTGTCAATGCTTATATAAGGATATGCAAGTTATTGGAACAATGTTTTATTGGAGATGTTCATCAAGTTGGTAATGGTGAAAACTGAATGACACAAGTAAGTATCACTACAAGTAACTAACATCCCTAGCAGTAATGTAAGCTAAATATGAACAGTAATTGGTACTGAATTCATGAAGACAACTCAACTGGAAATGATTCTCATACATGAAATGGTCTTGTATGAGAAAGAAATTATGATTCCAAAGTTCTTGGGAAATGTTGGGATTTTCAGACTAGAGAAACAAATATCCATATGAAGAACAAACACTAAGGTATTTTTCTAGGATGCATCATGTCTAAATTCCGATTCATATTTACTGATGGTAAAAAATTCCTGAACTAACTTTTAACACACCAATTCAGATACTGGTATATATCTTAAAGGGGAACTTTGTTTTATCAATACATGTATGTCCTATCAGCTATAGCAAATCCAAGCCCAGGGCGGATCTAGGAATTTTTTAGAGGGGGGGGGGGGGGGGGGGTGGGGAGGGGGTGTTGAGAATTATATCGATGCTAGGTGCGAGCGCCAAAACCTTTCAGAGATGAGGGGTCTAGGACATGTATACAAAATTGAATTGTTATATTAACATATGGGGGTCACATCAGTCAATAGCTCTCTCTCTTTTAAATTTTTCAAAGGGGGGGGGGTTGCAATCCCCCCTTAAATCCGCCACTGAGGCCACCCATCTTTCTTCAGATACATGTATATCGCTTCTTAATCCTGAAAAGGGGGGCACATAATCATGATGAAGTCTATTCAAATCTCATTAATGTTAGGCGGAAGTTCATGTGTAAAATCAGTCTGATAAAAGTTTTTGATCGGTTGAAAACCTAAAATACATGCATGCAAGTTTGTGCCAGCAATTCTGATCCATGTTGAAATGTTTGTTTATGGTGTCTTCAAGAGTGCTAATTCACTGGATGACAATGTCCGATTAACACCACAAACCACTAATCCAGTTATATTGATGATGAAATAACCAGTTACTACTGGAAAAAACTTTCTCACAAGTGATGGACCCAGGATAGGTTGAATGATTGGAGTTTAAAATTTTATGTACCAGTTAAGAATATTTGACTTGAAATATTAAGACGTCACCAGGTATAGGTGAATTGGCATTGGTTAAATGATTGGATTTTTACGTACCAGCTGAGAATATTTTACTTATAGTATCAAGACGTCGCCGGCTATAGGTGAAGTGGCATTGGTTAAATGATTGGATTTTTACGTACCAGTTAAGAATATTTTACTTATAATATCAAGATGTCGTCAGCTAAATGTGAAGTGGCAGAAGTTTTTATCTTGCAGTGCGCTCAGTGCAATGTACAGCCAGGTTGTGCCATACTTGCTGTGATATAGGGAATCGGTTTTTAAGGTCTTTTCGTAAAGGCCCCGCGTCTTTCATTTCTAAATACCAAGTGCAAAATGAAAGGGTCATCACTACCTATTTTCAAATCACCGCCAGAGTTCAAATTCACGACCTCCCACATCCAAAGTGAGCACTCTACAAACTGAGCTTCCCTAATGGTGATGAACCAGGGACAAATCCAGTGTGGTCTTGGTGTTTCTAATATATTCTAATCTTGCTAACTGTAATAGCATTAAAAAGAACACCGCTGAGCAGGGCAATATATGCCTGTTAATGTCTATAATGTAAGCAGGAATAATAACGGGTGATAAAATTCCATGCAGACCCTTCATTTTACAACATGCACATATTCATACGATCACAATAACACATGGCAAATTTCAAAACAATCAGTCTAAAACTGTGGGACAAGATGCACCCACAAGACAAGAGGCCCATGGGCCTTAACGCTCACCTGAGGCAGAGTACATATCTTTTGCAGAGGTTCAATGGTCAATGACATTAATAAAAGAGAATATCAAAATTTTCAGCAGTAAGGGCCAATAATATGCAAGTATTTTTGCAAATTAATTATAATAATTATTATATAAGTATGCTATATATAACATATCTAAAGTCTAGCTACAAATATGTTATTTATAAACAGCTAAAACATCTGTATATTAAAATGTGCATTAGGCCAATACCTACAATATTCCAATATACATGCCTATACAAAGAGTTTATACTTTTTGAGATAATTAACCATTTAAGTATTCATTCGCATCTATGACCTTGAGCTTTGAACCTATGACCTTCATTCATATATCAAAATGATTGTTGTGCAAATGCTTACAATATTCTAATATACATGCCTATACAAAAAGTTTATAGTTTTTGAGATAATTAACCATTTAAGTATTCATTCAATTCTATGACCTTGACCTTTGAACCCATGACCTTCATTCATATATCAAAATGATCGTTAGGCCAATACCTACAATATTCTAATATACATGCCTATACAAAAAGTTTATAGTTTTTGAGATAATTAACCATTTAAGTATTCGTTTGCATCTATGACCTTGACCTTTGAACCTATGACCTTCATTCATATATCAAAACGATCGTTGTGCAAATGCCTACAATATTCTAATATAGTACATGCCTATACAAAAAGTTTATAGTTTTTGAGATAATTAACCATTTTAATATTTGTTTGCAGCTATGACCTTGACCTTTGAACTCATGACCTTTATTCATATATCAAAATGACCATTGGGCCATTACCTACAATATTCTAATATACATGCCTATACAAAAAGTTCATAGTTTTGCAGATAATTAACTATTTTGGTAAACTTGTACATCTGTGACCTTGACCTTTGAACCCATGACCTTAATCGATATATCAAAATGATCGTCATGTCAATACCTATAATTAACCAAAAATCCTATGTCATTATCACCAGAAATGTTTAAAAAATAGCTTTTTTTATCAAAGGTCAAAAACTGGGACATGACCTTGACCTTTGACCTTGACATCAATTGGAAGAAAATTGCAAGACAAGAACAAAAGTGAAAACTCCAATTACCTTCAGACATTATGAAGTTATAACAATAAATGTCTCATTTTAAAAATTACATAATTTTACGCAAAAAACGCGTAACCTATTTTTCGTCCAATTTTCATGAAAAACACAATTTTAGTGTATCTAGGTATCCTAAATCCAAAACTCTAATCAAAATTTGCCTGCACCATTTGGTTTCAGAGAAGAAGATTTTTTTGTATTTTGGTTATTTATAGTAACGGCAGCCATATTGTTGGGCGTGGTCAAAACCCGAACACAATTTTGAAAGCCTGTTACCCAGGCATAATAATCACCAAGTTTCATCAAATTTGGCTCAGTAGTTTTGGAGGAGAAGATTAAAATGTAAAGTTTACGCATGACCGACGACGGACGGTGATAGATAGCACTAGCTCATCTGAGCCTTTCGGCTCAGGCGAGCTAAAAACTAGATACAAAGAACAAAAACTCCAATTCTGCAAAAATTTTAAAAGCGACACAAAGACCCATGTTATATGTTAAACATTGTTACATGTTGTAAATCTATACCAAATTTGAAAAGATTTAATGAAAAAAAAGTTCTTGTATTTTCTACATCATGTTTTTATTTGACCTTTGAACTCAACTTGTGACCTTGACCTTCCATCCTCGGACCTAAATTTTATATGAGACACACCACCTTCCCGTGTTTGGTATAAGTTTCATCTAGTTATCCTCATCAAGTCAAAAGATATGGACCAGACAAAAAAATGTTAACATACAAACGGACAGACTTCATACCACAATATGTCCTGTTCAATGGACGTATAATAAAAAGATAACAAAAATGGTCAACTATCTGAAATACATTATTTATTTCTTCAATTCATGAAATATGAAAACACAGTTAACAACATTAAAATTTACATCCAATCTTTACTGAAATTGTTCTCTATAATTTTCTTCACACATTTTTATAAATTTTTAAACCAAAAAGATAAGAACTTTGTTTCAGAACTTTTTTGTTCTTTGCTAGACTAAAAGTTGAAAATTTTCACAAATATCAATTTAAAGTTTCTTTTTTAACTTATATTACTGTTGTTCCACTTGAATATAAATAAGTATGATATTCCAGATAAGTTTTGTATAAATATGTCATAGTATGACAAGATTTGTCTCAAACATAGTATGACAAGATTTGTCTCAAACAAAATCAAAACACTATACAGAATCCACTAGGTACTGCTCTCTCCCTCACTTTTTTAGCAAGTGCCTCAATTCTTGTTTGGTACAGTATGGTTTCATCCATGCTAGTAGGACAAAGTTTGGTACGTTGATGATTAAAAATGAGGATACTCCTAGGACCCACTTTTGCTGAAATAAACAAATTAAAAATATTAAAGATAGGAACACTGTTTATGAGATATAAATGAATTCAATTATTGACACATTTTTACTGTCGTTTTAGTATAAATATATATCATTATCATTATTATATTATTATTATTAATTGTAAGTTTTACATTCTAATTTCTCTATTAATGTTTTTCGGTCACATGGTAATTTTAGTAGTTTAAACTCTTTTCTACGCCTCACATTATTTGTTAAAGTGTAAATAGTTTTGTCACGGTATATGCCATAGGAAACATAATAATGTGCAAACTCCACAAATAGTTCCAATTGATATTTCTAATTACATGAATTATACTGTTCAATCTGGTATTCTTTAAAAATTGTCCTTCGCAAGAAAGATCACCAACATGATTGTAAATGTAAAGATTGAATTTTGTTTTTTTTTAATTCTTTCAGCAAGGTATGAACTGTTAAATCAAACTGGGGCAAATCAATCAGAAACAGCTTCACAATTTTATATGTGATTTGCCCCAGCCTGCTTTAATTAACAGTTCATACCTTACAATTTTATATGTGATTTGCCCCAGCCTGCTTTAATTAACAGTTCATACCTTACAATTTTATATGTGATTTGCCCCAGCCTGCTTTAATTAACAGTTCATACCTTACAATTTTATATGTGATTTGCCCCTGCCTGCTTTAATTAACAGTTCATACCTTACAATTTTATATGTGATTTGCCCCAGTCTGCTTTAATTAACAGTTCATACCTTACAATTTTATATGTGATTTGCCCCAGCCTGCTTTAATTAACAGTTCATACCTTACAATTTTATATGTGATTTGCCCCAGCCTGCTTTAATTAACAGTTCATACCTTACAATTTTATATGTGATTTGCCCCAGCCTGCTTTGATTAACAGTTCATACCTTACAATTTTATATGTGATTTGCCCCAGCCTGCTTTAATTAACAGTTCATACCTTACAATTTTATATGTGATTTGTATCAGCCTGCTTTAATTAACAGTTCATACCTTACAATTTTATATGTGATTTGCCCCAGCCTGCTTTAATTAACAGTTCATACCTTACAATTTTATATGTGATTTGCCCCAGCCTGCTTTAATTAACAGTTCATACCTTACAATTTTATATGTGATTTGCCCCAGCCTGCTTTAATTAACAGTTCATACCTTACAATTTTATATGTGATTTGCCCCAGCCTGCTTTAATTAACAGTTCATACCTCACAATTTTATATGTGATTTGCCCCAGCCTGCTTTAATTAACAGTTCATACCTTACAATTTTATATGTGATTTGCCCCAGCCTGCTTTAATTAACAGTTCATACCTTACAATTTTATATGTGATTTGCCCCAGCCTGCTTTAATTAACAGTTCATACCTTACAATTTTATATGTGATTTGCCCCAGTCTGATTTAATTAACAGTTCATACCTTCAGTAACTAGGTTTTTTTTTTAACAAATAAGGATTACTAGATCTGAGTTGGGTTTGTCATTTACCACTTGATCAACGCCCTTTAATATTTGTGCGAGGCAAATTAGAAAATGTTTATGTCAAAAATTCTAAGAAATGTTTTTTTGGGGCAAAAATAAACTGGTATAATTCCACATTCAATGGAAATAATTACCACCCCCACCCCAATATTCTGCAGGAACTTTAGGGGATAACACATGGTACAGTGACAAATGCCATTGTGTAAACACTGTCGAATTTCAAATTTTGGATATTTCAAATATTTCTGTTAACAGAATAATACCGTTTTATATATATATACATGTATGTATGCTCATTTAAATTTCAGTTCTATCTTATCTATATTAGACGCCTTTTAATAGGTCCTAAGCCTCTATCAACACATTTTAATAGAATCCTAGTCATTTCGGCACCAGGTCATTTCAGCACCAGGTCATTTTGGCACTTGGCAAGTCATTTCGGCATCGGGGCATTTCGGCACCAGTCACGAGTCATTTCGGCACCTTGCTAATACACTTACTATTAACAGCTGTTAATCGTCAGTACTGTAAATAATTGGTTATCTATAACTTTGTCATAATTTTGAGGACTACTATCCCACTATTGACGTTTTTCCTCTACACAACCCAGTACACGTCATTTTTATCCATTTTTTACAATGTTTATAAGCAGAGATCTCTGTTATAAGTAACATCCAGAATTTACTTTTAAAATAATTCTGTTGAATTAAGTTTAAAAAATTCAAAATTTCAGTATTTTAATGGTATCAAATGACAAAAAAAATAATAAAAGAAATTGTATATTGTTGCAATACTTTTGTCTTGTTATTGTATTTTATTTTAGGTAAATATTCTTGACTAGCTACGAAAGTTAAATATTTTGCAAAGTGACATATTCTTGATTGGCTATTCAATTAAAATATTCAAAAACTTGAAAAGAAGCATATTAAACACATGTAAAAACATATTTCGGCAACACCAATAAATCCATTCGGCACAGATTTCAAAATATTTTCCACTGTAATTCACCAGTCCATGCCATTTCAACCTAAATAATTTGTAAAAGTAAATAATCACAGTACCACTGATACATCGGTAATTATTATTATTTTTAATTTGATTAATTTTAAGTATTGCTACTAAAACACATTCTCTAGTAATTTTATTGAAATGAAAAATAAATGGAGGTGCCAAAGTTACCGATCGTAGATGCCGAAGTGACCTATTGTAGGTGCCGAAATGACCTGGTGCCGAATTGACTTGGTGCCGAAATGACTTTTTCTACAGGTGCCGAAATGACCTGGTGCCGAAATGACTTGCACCCTTTTAATATTTGTCAGGGCTATTTTCAAAGTTAAAAATAACTTGGAGTAAAATTTATTCAAACTAGTTTTTAGTATTTATAGGATTGACTTCTTTCATATTTTAAGACCATAATGATTCTTAACCCTTTTGCTGCCAAACAGACATATGCGTCCTCTACCAACAGCCTGCCATACAGACATCTATGTCCTATAGGTATCTGGTCAACTCGTTCCAATTCCAACTCGTTCCAACTGATTTTCGCCAACTCGTTCCAACTTTTTTACCAACTCGTTCCACTTTTTTATGCAGAGTTTTTACACCTGTTTTAATTACCAACTCGTTCCAACTAAATTACCAACTCGTTCCAACTTCTTTACCAACTCGTTCCAAATACCAACTCGTTCCAACTTTTTCACCAACTTATTCCAAATTTAAGAATTTTTAATGATTTTAGCCGTTACCAACTCTTTCCAACTTTAAACATAATTAAATAATTAACTTAATATAATATGGTTTAAAAATCAAGGATCTCCTAATTTTTAATTAATCACAATGTTGCCCAGCTCTAACTACGTGGAGGTATCCTCTTCAAGAGCCATAATTGTCCAAAGTTCCAAAAGATATATATTGTAGAGATTTTTTAACGTTCAATTTTTTTTATATATTTTTTTCTTTTCTTTTTTATTTCTTTGGTATCTTTCTTCATTTCTTTTCTTATTGTGTTTATTGTTTTATTCATTGATTGATTCGTTGTTATGTTTGACTGTTATCGTGAGTACCGGTAGTTTGTTTTTAAAAAATTCGTTTGATCTTGTTTAAGAATACTTTGTGTTTTTAAACCAATTTCGTGTCTTTTTCATGCACATCTGTCGGTAAAAAGAGGAAAAACAACCTAATTTTCAATCGCACTCTAATGTTTACAAAACAAGTAAAGGGTTTATTTGTGAAACTAAAATTCTTTTAAAATAAAGGATACGCTGCTAATTATATAATGCGCCTGTTAACCGGACAAACTATCCGTTTACCTGTTTATGGTGCCGATCTACCGAATAGTTCCGTCAGTCGTGATAAACAAAGGCAATTAATTGTGATCCCCATACATGATATTATTTATCTGTTATATAATTTATTTGTTAATTTAATTGTTTATCTATGTTATGCTATTCTTAGTACGTCAGGTTTAATGCGTGTTTGTCACTTAAAATAAAGGAAAACTATGGGGAATATTTATCTATTAAAATAAAATAAAAAACAAAATAAAACGCATGTAGATTTAATCAACTTAATTGAGAAATTTGGTACAAGTTGGTAGTTGGAACGAGTTGGCAAAAAAGTTGGAACGAGTTGGTAATTCAGTTGGAACGAGTTGGTATTCAAAAGTGGAGCGAGTTGGCAAAAATCAGTTGGAACGAGTTGGAATTGGAACAAGTTGACTAGTATTCGTCCTATAAATGGGATTTGCAAGTATCAGTACTTATAATATTTTTGTAAAGTAAACAAAGATGCAAAATTTTGACATTTGAGATTAATTTACAATTAACTGATGGTGTCATATGACCACAAATGTGTCTGACATTGTATCATTTCGCATTGTGAACTTCAATTTGTACTGCCAACGATGTGCTGAAAATTATTTTGGCAGCAAGAGGATTAATGAAACTGTACCATGTGCAGGGTGTATAGGTGTCATGCAATGGATTAATTGATTGAATGAATGGTCTTTTACATTTCAGTCAAGAATATTTTACTTATATCGAGACGCCACCAGATTTAGGTGAAGTGACAGAAGTTTGGACCTTTGCAGTGCACTCAAAACAATATGCAGGGAGGGTTCTTTAACATGCCATGTCTACTGTAATACAGGGCATTTGAAGATTTCTTCTGAAGGACCATGCGAGTTTTATTTCTAAATTTATGACGAGTGTCAAAATGGCAAAAGAACAGACACTATCAGAAAAATAACCATTCCGAAAATTCAAAGGCAAACGAAGTTTGTGCCTTGATACTTACAAGTGTGCCACCTGGCAAATGTGGTGGTCCAGGGATGGCTTCATAGTTTGCTTTCTGGATAATTTGTGTATTGTTTGGTTTAAGTTGTCTTCTGACAACATGTCTAAGTACAGACGACATGGTGTCTTTTTCAGCAAGGTCAAAAACTTATCTATCTCTACGCTGGTTCCATGAGCTTATCGAAAAAGTGTATCTCGCTGTCGCTTTTGTGCGACAACGCTGAAATAGTCATTTCGTTCCATATCCACACAGACCATTTCGTTCCATGTCAACTTCGTATCATTCAGACATTGTACAAATCTTACGAATTCAAGTAAAATCGACCCGGCAAATTCGTCCACTTTCCACAAAATCGCCCCGTGCCAAAATCGCTCTTCAAGTTGCAATATTTATCGCCCCCACTGTCAAAATCGCCAACGTTTGAAAATAATCGATCCTTTTTCGGAATGACCATGTTGAGACTTCAGAAGCACAGACACTCGTTTAAATCAATAATGTGGGTAAGATTATCCAACTACTACACTACAAAATAACATCTGACCCATCAGCACTGATCAGACGAGTCGCGCGGCAGGCTGTGTCCGACATCAGAACGGTCGAAGCGTAAATTAAAGTGTGGTTGTCCACTATATTTTCTTTTACTACTAAAATAAGCCGAAAAGTTCCTTAGTTTTAATCTTGTCATTCTAAAACCGTGACACACACAATCAGAAAACCAAAAGTGCCGAGGGGCGTTTGATTCACTGATCCACAACCGTTCAAGATGATGCAGCATGAAATTTGTTAATTTTATTTACTTGATTCCCAGATCATTTAAAAATCTCGTATTTTGAGTAATTCCTTTATTTTAAGTGAGTCCCACAAAGGGGACTTGAACTTATTTTGAAAATTATAATAATAAAAATTTCCTCTTCAAAAGTTTGTGGTATTTTCTTTATTTAAGGGGCATTTTCCTGTTATACCGTAATTAACCCTACAGTGTTATCTGACCTATATAGGAAAATTGTAGTTCCAACTGTTTTATATGGATCCGAGCTCTGGAGTAATCATGGCTTAAGATTTGTGATATAAAAATGATAAACACTTTTCAACATATGGTAGTAAAACACATGCAAGGTCTCCCTAAGCTCACACGATCAGACATGTGTGAGAGCATGGTTGATTTACCTAGGTTATCATCAGAGGTAGATAAACGGAAGCTATTATTTCTTCAGAAATTGTGCAGTTTAAACAGTGATCTACCCTCCAAAAAACTTTTCATACACAGACTTTATCTGTTTTGTATCAACTCAGACTGCAAGCAGCGTGGTTTTATTCCCGATATTTTCACCATCCTTAACAGATATTCACTAACAAGTTTCATTATAGATTATATTCATGGAGATATGTTTCCAGAGAAGAGACACTGGAAAGCCATAGTTAACAGTGCAATTTCTATTAAGGAACAAAGCACATGGGAAGATAGAACCTCGTCTGATCCAGACTTTCGATTCTTCAGACAAATACATGAGAAAGGATCTGTAGCATCTGTATGGACTTTTCCTACCAATAAGTCCGAGCTAGACTTGGCTCGCTACATAGCTAAACTGTGGGTTTTAACACCTAAGTATACATATTACCAATGCTGTGTGTGTAACTGTGTATTTAGTAACTTGTATGTTCATATAGCATCTCATTGTTGTAGTGTTAATGTAATAAGAGCAGTTCTGGAACTCTATTACAGACAATTTCGGTATAAATCTCAACATCGAATTGAATAGATACACTGATGAAAGATTTTACTGCGTCTTATTAGGACTTAGGCCAGTTTCTATTCACAATGAAGAGGAACACCATAAATTTGTTGGGCTATGCTATCAGTTCCTACAAGCAATCTCTGCAGCTTATTATAGGCAGCTCGCGTAAAATGTCGCTCTGTCAGTCCATACCGTTAACACCTGAACCACAATATGCTTAAGTATAGTTACATAATTGTATTATAACTTTGTATATATGTTATTATTTATTTATTAATTATATTTTTGTAAAATGTTTATTCAAAAATCTCTGTATAAGAGGAAATAAAGATTGATTGATTGATTGATTTAAAAGGGAGTACATTGGAAATTACAGATAATTATGGGCCTCGTGGGTAAGAACTTTATTTGTCCCGATCGGTACATTTTAGTGCGCAAGTTTGCGTTTCTGCATTTTAGGTACTTTTTGATTGTTAAGTGCTCAGTGATTTTGGTCTGACAATTTCCATACAAAAAAACCCAATTTTTAGTACTTTTAACCTGTAAAAATGGGAATAATCCGTCTAATTTGACCTTTTCATTTTATCCGCCCGTTTATCCGTTTTTATTGTACAAATCCGTCAAAAACCGGCGGATAAATACGTCGCCGGAATTGGTCAGTCTGGAAAAACACCAACCGTGGTACTGTTGAAATCTTATTTAACTTTATCATTCCGAAAAAGGGGCGATATGTAAAAAGCGGGGCCGATTATGACAATGGGAGCGTTTTGACAGGGGGGCAATTTTGTGCCGGGAAAGTGAGACGAGGACGATTTTACCGTGCCGGGGTGATTTGACCTGATATCAACCCCTCCATACAATTATAATATATTAATAATTATTTAGTGCATTTGCACATATACTGACATACAAAGTAAATCGTCTATATGTTTACTTTCTAAGAATTGAACACAGAATTAGGACAGAGACCAGAGACATACGCATATGTCGGTAACGTCAATTTGGGATGACGTTGTCCAAAGTTAGGACGAATTGACATGGAATACTATTGAGCTTTATAGAATGTAGAAATTTTGTTTGAAATTTATCAGTTTCTCTTTTTATTTTCTGATATTGCATACTAACAGATACATCCTTACTCTTTTTATATTCATGGGTTAAACATATACTGAATCACATGTGATTCATCTACAGACCCCATCTCTTTTGCTTCACTTTTCATTCAAGTCGGGCACACAAATTATGTGCGGGACTAGTAAAATAAATTGAAGATAAAATAATTATGCTTTTAATCGAATTAAAGATAAGAATGTAAATGGAATTTGATTTGATTGATCATTTATTTATTAAATAAATTTTGAAACAAATTTATGTAATTACTATGACCAATCACAGATGACATTTTATTCACTGCGGAACATCTACAATATTTGACATGTAGTTGAGTGAAATTGTTGATCCAAAATGACTTGAAAACTTGCCTTATGCTTTGAAAACATTTAAAATTTGACTTGAAGGTATGTATATTAACACCCATAGTTATGGTATTTACATGATCATTACGATTATTTTACATTTTTATGTAAAAATCTAACATTAAGTCGGGCTGAACTCCTGACTGTCATCTTGACTTGGGGTTGTAAAATAATTGCACATTTAGTCATTTACCAAAACAAACGAGTATAATGTGTAATTAAAATTTAATATTATAAAGCAGATTTAATTGAACGAAAGAGTAACATGAACGTAATATATAAGAGTGTTTATTTCCAATCATTTGAATCACAGGTCCACAGGGAACATATCTTGTGAGACATGACCGAAGACAAAGTTTTTATTATTTTGTTTTAAAATGTTGATTGTAAAATTCAGCCTCAGAATTTCTATCTGGTAAAACAACAGTTTGCCTACACAAAGAAGGGAAACAAAAAGACAGAACAGAACTGACAAAGCTTTGGCTTTGAACATAATTGTCTTGAACAGAGAGCACTGTCACAGTCACAGTGGTTCCTACATTAAAGTCCGCTCATTAACATGGTGTCATTCGACCTTTTCTGTTTTATGCTTACATTACCTAGATTTGCGCTTACTGTAGGAACCACTGTGACTGTGACAGTGAAATACTCTATATCCATAGTAAATCAAATAAATTTGAATAAATATCAGTATTTTTCACTTACTTGTACCTAGTCGTAACAGGAAATCTGTATGCGCATCCGCGATTAGCCCAAAATATATCTGCACAGGGTAAAACGTTGGTGCTATGGGGATTTAAAATGTTGAAAAACCAGGCAAATGGCGGATTTTGTTGCGCATATGACGTAAAACATCACCAAGGACATCACTTCCAGTGTAACTAAACATCGTCATTTTCGCATGTGTAAAATCCCCATACCGCCAACATTTTCCTTTCTACAGACATACTTTATGACAATCCCGGATGCACATACAGATTTCCTATCACGACTAGGTACAAGTAAGTGAAAAATTTCAAACTTTATTCAATTTTTTTTTATTTTCTATGGATATAAAGAGTATTTCACTGTCACAGTCACAGTAGAGGTTTTGTAGTATTGTATATATATACTTTTGTTTGTAGCAATCTGGGTAGCTCAGCGGTAGAGCACTTTCTTATAGAGTGGGAGGTCCTGTGTTCGATCTCCAGTCGGACCCTGCATTTTATCTCTTTCCTGTTACATTTGGGGACCGGTCTGACCCTAGGAAGTGGCAGACCAACAGGTTGGTTTCAGGTGGAGCCTGATGGTTTCGATTCAGGGAATTGAAAAAAAGGAAGGGAAGAATGTAGCGGTCTGGGTAGCTTAGTGTTAAAGCACCTACCTTAATGTCGGAGGTCCTGGGTTTGATCCCAAATCTGACCCTGCATTTTTCTCTGTCCTGTTACACTGTTATTGCACATGAGATCTGTTTGTTTTAAATCTGTTTCGTTGATTTCTACTTTGATATGATTGACGGTGTCGGTGTGACCATTAAGAAAGCGCAGCAGACCACTGTGACAGAATTTTTTATTGGATTTACAGGGATTTTTCTGACCTTTTTGGGAAAAGGACCTTGGGAAGAAATTGGGAAATTGCTCAACAAAAATGTAATTTTTGGGAAAAATCACAACAACATATTAGAAATTCTAGACCTCTAGAATACTGGTAATTGAACAAATTATATCGGTGTTCACAGCAAAATAGCGCTGTCTCTTTTGTCTCTATATAAATCATCCAGCAAAATGTGGGTTAATATAGATTGAAATCGTTATCAGAACGAGATATCCTCCAAATATAAAGTTGATGATTTTGTGAAATTTTTTTCTCAAAAAATTGATAAACATAGCTAATTGGGAATTTTTTACTACAGAATTGGGAAAAATGTATGTTTTTTTTGCATTGGGAATGGGTCCCTTTACCGGACCCTGTGAATACCAAGAAAAATCCCTGATTTATCATAGGTCTAATGCAGAATGCAGATTATGTACTTCTTATACTTGAGAGCCAGTGTGTTTTTGACAGTGAAGTATGTTAATTTATATAAAAAATCCAATTACTCCGAATAATGGTTCATATTGTCCACTCACATGATCCTAGTCATAACTGAAATTCTGCATGGACATCTGTGATTGTCATCAAGTATTTCTGTAGAAAAGAATATAGGCACTATGGGAATTTTACATGGAGAAAATGGGCATGATTATACTTGAGCTGAAATGATGTCCTTGGTGATGTTCTACATCATATATGCAAAGGGATTGGCAATTTGCATATAGTTTGCCACATGTTAATGATAATCCCAATGTTTTACTCTGTGCAGGAATATTTTACGCTAATCGCGGATGCGCATACAGATTTCCTGTTATGACTAGGTACAAGTAAGTGAAAAATATCAAACTTTATTCAAGTTGATTTTCTATAGAAATAAAGCATAATTCACTGTCACAACACACAGGCTCTTATAGTAGGCGAAACCTTTCAAACCCTGAATCTATATTTGGTACAGCGTTAATGTCGGTGAAAGCGTACATTGCTATCGCTTTCCGCTAAGATCGGGCTTCTGTACTATGGAACAGTACGTTAGAGAAATATTGCACCTTGTAATTGAACCTGAAAGGAACATATCCGTTCTATCGTGAGATATGAATTCAGCGATGTGTAATGCATTTGCTAACATATGGACATCAGGAATGAACTTTCGGAATCTATTAAAGGGATACTGAAGTCTAGAGGATTATGACCAAAATCGATAGTTATAAGTACAATATTAATAATAAAATTCAAAAAAATAAACAATTATTCCATTAAGATATATATTTCGCTATTTGAAAATTGCCGAAAATCATCGCCGCAGCTCTTCTGTGTTGGAGGTGAGAAGAACACGCTGTGACGTCATGTGTGAACAAACCTCGCCATGCTATCAATATAGTTTGGTTACAGTAATAGTGTAAAAGTTGTTAAAAATATTGTTTAAATATGGTTTTGTGTGCGACCGTTGATTGTAAAAATAAAAAAAATTATGATAACTTAGAACTTGTCTCTATTTAGACTTGTTTTAAATTGAATAATGACCAATATCGGCTAAATCATGTGCACAGTGATCTATGCATCAACTGACCTAAAATGATAAAATATTCTTTTATTATTTCACGATAAATCAATACGATCCCAATTTCTTAAAGTAGAATTTACATCCCTTTCTCGCATACAGGTAATTATGAGATTATCAGTAACCTACAGTACCTTTAGATCCTGTTTATTAGACATTCCATCGCCGGTAATCAAGAGGTAGATCTACCTTACAATATACAACATAGATCTGAAGATTGATAGGTGTAAATAAATTAAGTGATAAAAACTTCACGATATCCCATATTAAATGTAAGTATAATTAATTTGGAATTTTGGAAAGATGCATTAAAAATATTTAAATATTTCAAAAGATTGATTTACGAATGTATAAATTGATGGGTCGACTGTCGTGACTGGCGGTATGAAATTAAAATGATTTAATTTAATGAAATATTCCTATTCGTGAGTTCAATTTTAAACATCATCTCATGTCATTGATGCGTAGAAAAAAAAGAAAGAAAGAAAAGTCTGTAACAGTGTGATCTAGTTCAGGACAATTTTGAATGCTGACGGCGAGAGTCCGTAGAGACCCGTCCTTTAAAATTGTATAAATTTACTTTTAAATTAATTCCCATACAATGACGTTTTCAATTAGACTTGACTGCAAATTTCATGAAAATCTCTTAAAAAACTAAAATAAAGTACAATATCCACGGTATGTATCATTTACTATGTTATACTGCTGTTTGTGTTCACCATATCATTTCATAATTTCTGCTACTTCGCCTGTTTCACATCTTGATATAAATGAAATTATCTTGACTACGATTTTGCAAGTTATAACATATTCAAATATAAATGGAATTATCAGGACATGGATTATACAATTCAAGCAATAATTATAGCTAGCGTCATCTTGATATAAATAATCTATTATACAATCCAAGTTATAATTATTGACATGACTGGTGACATCTTGATATAAGTGAAATTATTGTGAGATGTAAAGATACCTAAATGTAAGTACAAATAATTAATACATGTATAAACTAAAGAGAATGTATTGTCCAATTTTCATTAGATTTAAAAGGACAGCTTATTTCCCATTTTCAATGGTACACATATACATGTATAAAGAAATTGGGAAACAATTATAACTTATAACTTCTGAAAGAAACGCGTCTCTTATTTTCCAAACTATACACAGGATGAAATAACTCTCCTGTTTATTGTGTAACCAGTAGGTGAGCTGATGACGAAACGCATTCAAAATTAAAATCAAAAAGTGAAATTAAATTCTTGGCTCATAACAATTGTGTGGCGGAAAGGGCTCAATAGGTGGTCAGGTGGCCCAATCGGTAGAGCGTATGTTAGTATTGTGAAAGTCCCAGGTTCGGTTACGCCGCTGTTACATTTGGGGAATCATCCGACCCTGGGCACTGGCTGACCAACAAGTTGGTCCCAGGGGTGGAACCCGCTGGTTTCGATTCAAGGGAGTTGAAAAGAAAAAAGATGGGAGGAATGTGGCGGACCGTGTAGCTCAATCGGTAGAACGTCCCGCTAGTATTACGAAGCTCCCGGGCTCGAGTCCCGGTGTAGCAGCTGCAATTTTCCCTTTCCTGGTAGTATATCAAAAGTAGCTACCCCCTCTTCTGATTTACAAATGCTTGTTATTCTTTTTTTCATATATAAGTATTATTATCATTAATATTATTTTAATGCATATTAACATCATTTTTTGGAAGGACCTATTTATTTATTATTTTATATACGTATTTATTATAAAAAAATATAAGTAAAAGTCTGAAATAATTATTGTGAAAAATGATGTTTTTAAAAATTCTCTAAAAATTATAGATATTTATGAATTACGAGATTATCAACATCTTAAAATAAGGTGTGTAAATACACAACTACTGAAGCAGTTTAAAGGGTTGGTAAATATACAGGAAGTCAGTATACCTGTCTCGTTAGTTAAGTGGATTAGGTACACTCCGATATACAACTAGTCAGTCAATATTGAGGGTTTAATTACAGGTGACTATAATAATATTAATAATAATAATACATTTATTCTCATCAACCGTAAATGGGTTTTGTTTTTGTTTGTTTGTTTTTTTTATTTTCATGACTGGCCATGGTTAATGTCTCCTCGTATGTTGTTTCTTGCAATCGTTGCTAATCGCAAAACTTTTTGGTTGAAATGCACGATCTCAAGGTCAAAGTTGTCGATTATACATTTTTAAATAAATTGCAATTTTTAATTTTGTCTTTGATCTGTACGATTTCTGTGCAGCAAATGCATTCCCTCTCAGTGTTCATTGCTCGGCAGTTTCATTATATGTCCCAAATTCATTATCTATAACTTCGTATGAATCCGATTTGAAAAAAATTCTCTGGTTCACTTTCAGTTCCCTAATATTCTGACTCAAAATCGAAAAGATAATGCGCCATTTCTAATAATATGGATACGTCATGTGACTCGTAAGATGAGACACTTCTGTATATATAAGCAGTAGATAGGAAGAGTGTTTGTTCACACATGACGTCACAACTTATTTTCGTACCTCCCGATTGAAGAGTTCCAAAATGGCCTGAGGTTACGCATTTTGATTTTTAAACTTCTATTTTTTTATTTCAGCTAATAAAAAGGTGAAATTTTCAATATAATAATAATTTACCATAAATTTTCATATTTTGGTCAAATTGGCTAGACTTCAGTATCCCTTTAACATGTTGAGACGGGATACATAAAAAATTTGTGCAGTCTTGTGAACTAATCTTGTAGACTATGTACAATAAAAAGTAGTCCAGGAAGATGTGCAGCATAATTTCATAACTTTTTATGAAATAAACAACAATGGCAGGTGAATTTAACTAATTCTTTATGAAATCTTCGGTAATTTTAATTTATTTTGAAGGGTATAACACATTTTGGTGTTGAGATATTCTGTTACAATTTAAAACTGATTTATCAATTAGATTTCACCTCTGTGGAAGGGAGATAAATCGTACAATGCCATGTGCAATCTGAGCACATGGAATACTCGTGAAATACCTCACCAATTTGGAAGTAAAATTAGCATGAAACTGAAATATTGTGAGTGATAATCAGCAGTTTATTGAAAACCAGACAAAACAGCAAATCATCCAGTTACATACAAACGCTAAAATGAACCACCCTCAGCGGCAGTCGGGTATGCAAAAATTCTACTTTCTCTCTATCTAAAATGACAATCAGGTACATAAATCATAAATCATAAATTTATGGAATTATTATTTTCTGCCATGTTTACATAGCAATACATGGTTTTGTACATTGTTCATCATCCGTCTGACTATGTCTATGCATCTATCGACCCCTCAGTAGGGTAAACAGACATTTGAGAGTGTATCAATATACGTGTTACCTAAAACGGGGGGGGGGGGGGGGGGGCTTTGCAATGTTTAAGAGCATCAATGCCAGGTTTAAATAAGTTCTTGGCCTTCCAAAAAGTCTTACATTGAATGTATGTCATTATCTGACTGAAAGTGGGTTCCAGAAATAGCTGTTTTCAGTTTTGGAAGCATTTGAAAGTCGGATTGAGCAAGATTAGGTGAATAAGCTGTGTTAATTTTTGGAATTTATTACTATTAGTATTGACCTGTTGGCTAATATTTGCCAAAATTCAATGGCCAAATTGAAATTTGACTAGCCAACAAAATTGATGAAATAAATAAAACAAGTTTTGGATACATTTTAAGAGTCACTTGCCAACCAGCCATCACTGTGACCTACAGCACATGAAGCCAACTTGTGAGGTTCAACAAGTTTGCTAGTGACAAGGCAGCACTTTTTTTTTCTTTTTTTAGTGAAAGGGGACTAGTCGTTACTAGTTCTAACTATTGTTAAAAATAGGAAAAGAAGCAGACTGATCCGGTTGTTTTTATAACATTGATCGGAAATGTGTTTTTGTCACTTTGGCGATTCTTGAATATTTTTAATTGCCAGAAATTATGTTAGAAATTAGAAATTCGCCACAGACTAATTGGTGATCAGGTACCACTCACACAGAAAAAGCAGATGCTAAATCAATTTAAAGCCACAATTGTTAATGGCAACCATGACAATAATAGACTTGTGAACAGGGGACATGTTTTTATGGAACAACACATCTTTACCAAGTTTGTGCTTGAGTTTAATATTTTCCTATGACTGTATCAGAAGTGATGCATAGTATGTATCATTTGTTGTTTGTTCATTTTGGAGATGATCTACCAACAATACCATCAGCACCCCGGAAAGTTCTACCAACAATACCATCAGCATCCCAGAAAGATCTACCAACAATGCCATCAACATCCCAGAAAGATCTACCAACAATGCCATCGGCATCCCAGAAAGATCT
Organism: Anadara kagoshimensis; assembly: GCA_021292105.1. NCBI lineage: Eukaryota > Metazoa > Mollusca > Bivalvia > Arcoida > Arcidae > Anadara > Anadara kagoshimensis. The sequence continues at coordinate 57,704,655 of CM037858.1, forward strand.
ACCAACAATACCATCAACATCCCAGAAAGATCTACCAACAATACCATCAACATCCAAGAAAGATCTACCAACAATGCCATTAACATCCCAGAAAGATCTACCAACAATACCATCAACATCCCAGAAAGATCTACCAACAATACCATCAGCATCCCAGAAAGATCTACCAACAATACCATCAGCATCCCAGAAAGATCTACCAACAATGCCATCAACATCCCAGAAAGATCTACCAACAATACCATCAACATCCCAGAAAGTTCTACCAACAATGCCATCAGCATCCCAGAAAGATCTACCAACAATACCATCAACATCCCAGAAAGATCTACCAACAGTACCATCAACATCCCAGAAAGATCTACCAATAATGCCATCAACATCCCAGAAAGATCTACCAACAGTACCATCAACATCCAAGAAAGATCTACCAACAATGCCATCAACATCCCAGAAAGATCTACCAACAATACCATCAACATCCCAGAAAGATCTACCAACAATACCATCAGCATCCCAGAAAGATCTACCAACAATGCCATCAACATCCCAGAAAGATCTACCAACAATACCATCAACATCCCAGAAAGTTCTACCAACAATGCCATCAGCATCCCAGAAAGATCTACCAACAATACCATCAACATCCCAGAAAGATCTACCAACAATGCCATCAACATCCCAGAAAGATCTACCAACAGTACCATCAGCATCCCAGAAAGATCTACCAACAATACCATCAGCATCCCAGAAAGTTCTACCAACAATACCATCAACATCCCAGAAAGATCTATCAACAATACCATCAGCATCCCAGAAAGATCTACCAACAGTACCATCAACATCCCAGAAATACCATCAGCATCCCAGAAAGATCTACCAACAATACCATCAGCATCCCAGAAAGATCTACCAACAGTACCATCAGCATCCCAGAAAGTTCTACCAACAATACCATCAACATCCCAGAAATACCATCAGCATCCCAGAAAGATCTACCAACAATACCATCAGCATCCCAGAAAGATCTACCAACAGTACCATCAGCATCCCAGAAAGTTCTACCAACAATACCATCAACATCCCAGAAAGATCTACCAACAATGCCATCAACATCCCAGAAAGATCTACCAACAATGCCATCAACATCCCAGAAAGATCTACCAATAATGCCATCAATATCCCAGAAAATTGCGGTCAGAACAATTTAAAACAGTTTTTGCCTTCTTTTGCGGGAGTAAACCAGATTGCTTTTTTATTTAGACTGTTGTTTTACCTCTGGGTCGAGATGATTGACACATATATTGTCCATAGTACCGGTAACAAATCTCTGAGGAAAGTTAGCAGGATCAACTTCTGAAAGATTTACATTAGCATGCAACAAAGTTTGTCTGTTCTTCTGTTAATTCTTGGTATCCAACAGGCTGAAAGCTTTCTCGTTGCAAAATCCTCTGTCAGAATGGAATGTACTCCCTCCTGTGAAATGATAAATGTAAAGGCTTTCATATATCTTGCTGTAACTTGCTCGTCAGTCATAACAATATCATGAACTTAATAGTTGGATTGGAAAAGGACATTGATGGTAACATCCTTCAATACAAAGCTCATAATGTATTACTGTACAGTGATTTTGTTTGCCTAAAATTATTAACAAATAAAGGTAGTTTCCCCTGCGGAAAAATGATTAAATTTTCCCAATTTGATGACTAAAATTCCCAAAACAACAGTGACTTACTAGTAATTTAAATCTAGTTGTCCTAACCAACAAAATGTTGGATAATGTCACAATAAAACATCTTTGCAAACAGGATCCTAAGGTACTGCAATCATGTCATGTTGTACTTCAGAACTTAAAATATCCCCAATTTAATAGGCAAAAGGTAGTTTTTAAAAATTGTAATAAAATCACTGCCCGTAATAATCGGTCCGTGTTGCCAACATATAAAATTTACCACTATTAAGCTCTTTTTTAATTGTGTACCGTCAGGATTATAAAACAATTGTGTGATATCTCAGTCACACTCGCACGTTGTGTTACAAGTTGTAATTCAAGTCAGTAATATTACAACTTGGTCAATAATATTCCATGTTTGTCATACCATGTTATGTACCTTTATACACCTAATCATTTCTTTACTGATAGTATGCAGTCCAGGCAATTTACTATTCATGAGTTTGTCTGTGGAATTTCTAAAATAGTAATAGTAACATTTATCAAATTCATTAAAGATATGGTTTCTTTATAGATCTAGGTTATTAACTTGCTCTTTAAGGTAGGTCTCTTGATTTTTGAAATTATCAAAAATAAAACATGTTTAGATTGATGAAATGTTCAGACCATGTTTTTGAGGAAACTTTATCCACTACTTTGACACTATTCGACATTGATCCTCATCTTTAATGTATCTATTAAATACCAGTAAGTTGTAGGCTTATCTTGATGTAAAGTTTTATCTTATCTTATTTCAATACATGTATCTGTTTTATATTTCATTGTTAAAGGCTTTGGACTTTTTACCAGGTTTTTGAAGAAACTTGGTTCTTAAATTACAACATGTGATGGGGCAGGTGTGTTGATAGGCAATGTCAACATGTTTTTCAGATGCTATAAGAAACAGACACTTTTTAAAATAATTAAACATGTGGATACATTTTAACAAAATTCTACTATGGAATTGCTTTTGGGATCAATACATCAGAGGTCAAGGTCACTGGGTCACAGAAAATAATTTTTTCGCAAACCAATGTATGTAGGCAAATTCTGACCTTGGAAATTTATGGTGATCAGATTCTACAGGGGAGGGTCTTATCCTTCTATTCCGATAACTGTAAGCAGGGATTTATCAAGGGACTATTTAGGGCCGGAAATTCGGCCCAGTTCCCAATGGAAAAACATTGATTTTTTCCCAAAATGGGCTGAGAAAATTCCCAGTTAGAATATTGTACCTGATACACAGCTGAAGTCTTGTCATATATGTGGCTGCTTTTCTCAATATTCTATCAACTCGATACACTAAAAGCATTAGATTTAATCATTAATGGCATCAAAAATGATGTTAAAGTTTTCCCAAAATGAGCCAATTTTTAGTTTAGGGCCTTTTCCCAAAAGACCCTGATAAATCCCTGGTAAGGCAAAATTTATTGTTGTGACTGACTACACAGAGGAAGTGGAATATTGGTGGCCTAAGACTATGAATAGCTTGTTTAATATTAGCAGCTAGTTCAGTTTAGAAGTGTAACAATAGAGCTTAAACAACACCAACTCCAGAAATCTCATTTGGTGAAATTCTATGTTGATGCCAGTATGGCAGTAGAAAAGAAAGCATCAAAAATTGAATAAAGTTGTAACTTTACTTCATCCTGTTTATGCCAAATTAACATCACATATCATGGTCAAGGTGGGGCCTCAGCCAAGTGGTCTGAAGCAGATGTTTAAGGATTGTTTTTTGGAATATTCAGGATTCGTCGTAATATGGGAAAGATTGTCAGTTCATTTGCTCAATATCAGTGGTTTTACCCAGACACTCCAGTTTCCTCTACCATCAAGTACTGCTTTCCACTACCATCCTAGAACTGGTCATCTTGGTATACATTAAAGACTTTCGACAGGGATGTAAAACTTCATTACTCAACTCCACTCACTTATGATTATGGACTGTAAATAACTGTCCATCATAGACAGGATTGACTAATTGACTGGCCATTATACACAAGTTTACCTTGTATTTGGTCATTATAGACAGGATTGACTAATTGACTGGCCATTATACACAAGTTTACCTTGTAGTTGGCCATTATAGACAGGCTTGACTGTAATTGATTGGCCACTATACATGAGTTTAGTTGGCCGTTATAGACAGGTTTGACTATAATTGGTTTAACAGGCCATTATTGACAGTTTTGACTTTCAATGTGTACAACACATGTGTTTGAATGTTAAATTCTGTATAATACATTATATTTGAGGCTGTTATCATACTTATAACTTACATGTGAAATAAGTTGCTGATTAAGGATCATTAGGATGCATTTGAGTGTAAAATATAAGAGCTTTAGGAAACTGTGTCAAGTAGCTCTCTAATTCTGTCTTATTAGGTGCTATACGGTACTCAGCATCTTGTCTTCAGTGACAGGCGTAACAGATTACGTGAGTGATGGGAATATTTTTGATGAACCATAAGTAATGGCTATCAATCATTGTTGTGTTTTATAATGGATGTTTGTTTACAGAATAGGGTAAAAGCAACTTACTGTTTGGGGTACATGTATATCATTTTTCAAATATGGATGAAAGGCTAGTTATTTTTATTTTATTTTTTTTAAATAAACATTATAAAATAGTGCCCTTGGTTGAGGAATATATGGAAGATTGTCTCCCCTAGAGAACATTATCTTCGGAGCCGATTTCCCTCAATCAAGGGCACCATATACTTTATTATACCAAACAAAAAAGATTTTTTCTTTTACCTTTTATTCTGACAATGTGGAATATTGAGTACTAGTAGGTATATTTTAGATCATGATACTTAGGTGCTCCTATGGAGAGATATACAGACAGAATATTTAGAAACGGTGAACCTTCAAAATTGGACAGATAACTTTTCATCACATAGAGGGTATAATACTTAAGTACAGGAATAGAAATGTTACTTGAAGTAATTTCCATGCTATACATGTAATATGTACAATTGTTTCAAAGTATTTATGTATTTTAATAGCACTTCTCCAATATTTATTTTCCAGCAAGGTCTTTTCTTTGTTTCTGGGGGCCTTAAAGTGGGGTGGTCATACAGTGTCTTTCACCATCTATGTTTACCGTATATCACAATCAAGGCAGATCCTAGTCAAGTGGTTTTGTTACATTTTTTTTTTTTTTGAAAACTGCCTTTTGCCTTTAAGATTGCAAAAATTGAAGTTCTGAGATCTAGCAAACTGCATTATGATTATGATATGCTGTCAATAGCTGGTATCTTCATAAGTTCATTGCAAAGACACTACATTTTGGTATTATCTGCTATTTTTATGGGTAAGGACAACTAGATCTACCTGTATTTCTAGTTTTTCAGTGCATTGCTGTTGTTTTGGGGAATATTAGTGAGCAATGGGGAAAATACCTTGATTTGGTAGTAGTTTTAAGCAAACAAAATCACTGTAGTCTTAGAAAGTTTGTCAGTTTGGTTGCTATAGGTCAATAGTTTTCTCTTGGAACTATCCCAGAACTTGCTGGTTTGATATAAGTGAAATACTGGTAATCTTGACTGGGGTGTAAAACACCAAATGTTACTCCACTGCACTCTTCCTCTTGTTTCTAGACAAATTACAAGAAATTGACAAGTCTTGTATAATTTAATTAAATACCCAAGGAGTAAGATACAAAATAGTTTACTAGAGTGATGAACCATATATACACTGGTGTCTATAATTATACACAATATAAAGTAACTTCAATAAGAAAATCATCTTTTTGTATAAATTTGGGTCAGTGATTTTTAAATACACATGTATAGATATATCTCGCACATATAGAAGTGAAAATATATATTTATATTAGGTAAAACTACTACATGAACTTGATCTGTGGTGCATGAAACCTCAGAATAATAACCTGACTTGAGATGTTTACACTGTTATATTTTGATCATTTTTAGTTTAGTGTATATATATGTAATGCCTGTGTGAAGATTATTTTTTGTGTGTATGTTTTCTTTATACTACTAATAGGTCATGTGAGATAGAAATAGCTTGATTTAATAGAAAGTAAAACTGGTAAATGAAGATTAAGTTAGAAGATGAACAAGTTTATCTTTTGATATTTAGTTACTGTATAAACCTTGATATAGTGTTCAGACTTATGTACAAGTTTATCTTTTTAATGTTTGTGGTTTTTGAAGCCTCGTTTTATATATGCAGACAGAGGCATTCAGTATTAGTACAAGTTTATCTTTTTTAATGTTTGTGTTTTTGTATCCTTGTGATATACACACAGTGGCATTCTTTAGTCTGTGTATTAGATGTGTTTTGTACTATTACCGCTACCTTGATTTCCCCTTTCAAAGGTGAAAGTGGTCTTAGGTGTGCACTTTAAATTTATAGCCTCCCTCACTGCCTAGCTTGGAATCCAACTCGGGGACAGATCCTAGTGTGAGAAAGTTTGTCAGTTGGTTTGCAAAAGGTTGTGGTTTTCTCAAAGCACTCCACCAATTCTGAACTGACTGCCTCTGAATAAGTGAAAAATCTTGACTGGGTCAATTTGAAAAAAAAATGAAGATGAAAAATTTTAATCTGGTTGCTGAAACTGAGATTTTACTTTTTGCCAAATTTTGATCTACAGTACATGTAGCAGCTGAAACTGTGGAATTTTACAATCACTTTTTATTATTTTTGAAAATATTGATATTAGTGATGGCTAACTGCAACTGGAAACCAATACCATTGGTCCTCCTAGCCAATAGTTATCATTAAATATGGGAATAGTTTACATCACATATAACTGATAAGAATGTGTAACACTGGACTATCCGAAACTGTTCTTATTATTAAATAATCTCATTAATCTTAATACCTGATGTTATAATCTTAATTAATAAATTTGAAATTATGCAAATAGCAACACTTCAGAAGCTTGAAGTTTAATTTAAAGTCCATGGAAATTTGAGATCTATATCACTGTGACAAAATCTGTCCGGAGTTTGAGACTCCGACCAAGACTTAAAAAAGGTAGTGACTGTTCCTTTGCCAAGCACTCTCTGCCACTTCACCTAGTGCTGTTGAATTATGTCTGCATATAAGTGAAATATTCTTAAAACCTCATTCACCCAATCAATCACTGTGACACAATTTTACTCTAGTTACTGTTTAAATGGAATTTCATAATTATGACTGTTGGTGGTGCATTTTATGTGTTATATAAAGTGACACTGTGCTTATCTAAAAATGCACATTTGGATTTGAATCCAAAGAATTGAATTCTAACCATGAAAAACAAAGCTGATACAACAATACAAAAATTGAATTGAGAATTGTACATGTTTTATAAAAATTTCTAATGTTTCCTAAAAATTCATTTTGCTATTTATTGACCATGTTTACGGATTATGACAGTGTTTATTAGGGAAGATAAAGTTCTGTCGTAGTATTATTACATGTACATATGATCTGTGACAATTATTTCCTCTTTTTATAATGAATAATTATGACTGAATATACTGTAGATCATATATATACTGGTGTATATATAAATATCTGAATTAAATATTATATGTGTACTGGCTCTAGTTAAATGTTATATGTGTACTGGCTCTAGTTAAATGTTATATGTGTACTGGCTCTAGTTTCACAATAATTTCTTCACTAACATTTTCCTTAACTTAAATATAGCAAATTTTGGCAATCTCTGGGTTTTTTTTTAACTACAAAGAAATATTTTTGAAAACATTAATACATATGTTTGAAGGTTGATATTATCTTTAAAATGACACCGTAATTAGTTAAATTACTTAAAATCTTAAAAATTAACACACCAGGTAATTATTATGATTTTAAAATTGCCAGATCTATGTAAGATAAGAAAAAACTAAAGTTAAGGAATGATTGTGAAATTGGGCAAGGCCCCGGCCCCCTTTTTACAATCATTCCTCAGCTAAGATTTTCCTTAAATCTGGCAAAACTTCAAATCTTTATAAGTTTGTTAATTTTACTATATTCAGAAATATAAGATCATTTCTAGCATCAATCATTTGTGTTTAGTAATGTCAAAAGTATTTATAAGTAGTTCCAAAAACAGACCATTAAAGTTTGTTAAATTTGACTTAAGAAAAATCTTGGTTAAGGAATGATTGTGAAACTGGAGCCTGGTACCTAAAATAGTTTTTAAGTTAAATAAAATTGCAATCAGCAATGTAAAACACAAGATAAGAATGGAATGATATATATAAGTGTATCTTTAATTGATATAATAAATATAAAATACATGTACTGTATACAACCAGAAACACAGCATGTATCTGATAAGTTGATTTAATTTACCCATATAATATGCCAGTCTAGGAGGTACAAGCAAATACAAATTATAGAAGCTAGCTCCAAGTTGTAGTAAACTTGTATTTATATAAACAGAATTCTGTTTTCTTGTTATAAAAGTATTTCATACATGTATGTATGTACATGTATCTGGTTTTGTCAATGAAAATTACTGTACAACATCCAATAGACCAATTCACATTTTGAAGATTTTTATATATATTTATTGACACTGGCTCCAGATTTCCTTGGAAAGTGTTTATCCAGTAACCATAACAACATAGGATCATTCAATAATGGTTTATTTGTTAATATGACTAGATGTGAGATCTGGGATCTGTTATTAATAGAAAACTAAATATTATACAGATGTTGGTCAATGGCAGTAGATTGCCCTGTACATAAATCCTCTGGCAGACTTCCATTAACATGTCTTTGTGATGTGGATAATACAAGTCCAATCAATCATTGAATGTGTGTCCAAATAGATATACACCTTCTAATTGTTTTTTCTTGTTTCACTCTATGTATAAGGTCACATGTATCGGGTCACGTACCGTCTAACCTTATTTTACCTCTAAGGTAGCTCAGTGTGCTCACTCAGTATATGTGGGAGGTCAGGATTTGAATCCAAGTTGGGTCTGATCAAAACTTAAAATTAAATACTGTCCCTGCACATTGCCCTGAGTGCACTTTAAAGGTCAAAATTTCACTTATAGCTAGTCAGTAGTGGCATCCCAATATAAGTGATTTATTTTAACTAGGATGTAAAACACCATTCAATCAATAATCTTATTGTAAAAAGCTTAAACTTTAAACTTGTACAAAAAGTTAATTAAATGGATAAATTTCATTTAGTTTACCAGTATGCATGTTAAATATTGTTAAAGAGAGAGAGAGAGTATGACATTAGATATATAAGGCTTGCAGCTTTTGTTAATATACCCCTGCAAACTAGTTTCAGGGGAGTATATAGGAATCACCATGTCTGTGTGTCCGTGTAAAATTGTGTCCATCCATTTCTCATTATTGCTTTAGATGACTGTCATAAAACGTCGCATCAAAAATCATCATGATCCAAAGGTGTGTCCTTCAACCAAGGTCATATCAGAAAGGTCAAGGTCTCGGGGAAAACATTAAACCCTTGTAGATGTTGGAGGAGGAGGGTATTTTGCTTTTAAGAGAGTTTAGTTTTTTGTTGACTTTGTTTTAACTTAATTACATCGACTGATTTCCTCTGTCATCTGTGGATATATACATTGTATTATGTAAAACAGCATGGCGTAAATAATAATAATAATGATTATTATAACAATTCCAATAAAAAAATATATAATTTTTCACAAACTTTTTGACAAATATTAACTTTATTCAATTATTGCCTGTCTGCATGCTTGAATTCAGTTTTAAGTGAAAAAAAGAAAGATAATTAAATCATGATGAGAAAAAGCTTAATCTATTTGTATGTACTTAAGTACACATTTGTCAACTGCATACTTTTACTGAATTGATAACAGTGAATGTCTGACATACTGACAAGATGGATTTCAGAATGTCAATGGTTTCTATAAGAATACATTTGTATATAAGAGAATTTACACAATATTACAGACCAGACTGGAATATTAAAAGGTCTTGAGATTGCATACTGGTCTTAATCTGAATTTTGTTTGATTACTAAGACACATATGGTAGTGACAGCAAAGTGGAATAACAACAATAACAGTACTATGGACAAATTTGCTTTCTATCGTTGATGTGTCTACTAAATGAATTCTAAAGATCATTATTATGGGTAATCAACAACCATGACGATTTTTATAATAATTAAGAAACTATTTTTGTTTAAAATATAATATTTCACTTTCTCTTTTTATATTTTCAGATCAACATGTAGGGCAGAAAGACATTCAATCTTCTGTTAAAAATGGGGGCAAATTCATCATTTCCCGATGGGCCCCAGCCTACATCTCGACCATCTGCATTCTCCCGGCTAGCCAATGCTTACACAGTCTCTGACACGGATATAAGCTCAAAGGATAAGAAAAAGAAGACCTCAAAATTTGCCACGCTTCGCAAAAAATTAACAAGAGCAAGACGGCATAGCCGATCATTGGATTATGGGAAGGCCTTACGAGATATGATTAGTCAGTGGCCAGTTCATGAAATACGAGCTCTAGTTCAAGAATATGAATCTCTGTCAGCTCTTAAAGAATTAGCATTATTGTGTAATGTAGCAAGACCTCAGGCAAATTCATTTAGAAGAGATTTATCAACACTGTTTGACTATAAATTCTGTACTGATGTTGATCTTGTATACAAAGGTGCATGTTTTCCAGCTCACCGAGCGCTGTTGTGTATTAGAAGTCCGTTTTTCAGACAGTTACTCTCTAGGTACCCGGATTATGGATCACAAATTCCTATCAAGCTGAAAACAGCTGGAGTGGATGTTACTTTGTTTTCCTCTCTACTACGTTATTTATATACAGATACTTTAAATACTGATGACTTACGGTTGGACAATAAGGATATTTTGTTAAAACTGGCAGATGAGTTTGGTATGCCAAATCCATTAGAACCAGATTTACGGGCATTGTTAGAAACGGGTGAATACAGTGATGCAGTGTTAGTGTTTTCCTGTGATAATGATTGTATGGAGTCGGACAGTATGCATACTTCATTGGTTGACTCTGATCTACCTTTTAAATCTACACAACATGAAGTACAATGTCACAAAGCCATTCTGGCGGCTAGGTCACCGTTTTTTAGAAACTTGTTACTGAGACGAGCTAGGTCTGGAGAAGAAATTACTGAACGAACATTACGAGCTCCATCTCGAATCGTGCTTGATGAGTCGGTTATACCAAGGAGGTATGCTAGAGTATTACTTAATGCTATATATCAGGACTCTGTTGACTTGTCACTCATATTACGAGGTAGTGCTAGTATGTGTAGTCTCAGTGAAGTGCAGGCAATGGTTGCTGGGAAAGGTCACATGACATTAGTTGATGAAGCCATGGAGGTGTATCAGATTGGTCAGTTTCTTGACTTTCCTGTGTTATCACAAGGTATGTAATTTTCAGAATTCATGTATTTATTTATCCTTTATATACTAATGCCAATCATTATCAAACAATTTTATAGGTGAAACCCACAGAAGGAAATGTAATTGAGAAATTTTTAGCAAAAAATCAAATCAAATAAATAAAATAGTAAAAAGTAAAACACAGCCATTTAAATTGAAATTTTTAGACAGGATAGTCATCATTGCAAAATGTTATACACTGGTTTGGTTCAAGTATGTTGTAGATCCCTAACTTTGTATCTTACAAATCTTGAACCTAGGTAATCTATTACTCATTGGCTTTAGTATAAACAGCAATAATTGGTCAAAACATTAGCAGTTATGACCAAACACTAAATGGTACATGTACTAAGTGGTGTATAGCAGACCTGTCTTTCATCTCTTAGAATGCAAATCTGACAAGAGAACCTTATGATTTTGTTCCAAGGAAACTAGTATTGAGAAATAGATTTATGGCCTGGTTGCACGGAGTGAAAATCTGGTGTATAGTAGTGATGATTGTTAGGTGGTTTTGTGAAATCAACGCCTCCTACAATTTCCAATAGAGAACATTCACAGAGTGTTTCTATAGATATCGAAGATGTACACCTTTGTGGAATTATTTAGGAACTTTTTCCCTCACTTTGCAACATTTCAGCAGATTATAAAAAAAGCTATTTAGTTCCATTTTTGTCTTTGATACAATTTACTAGTGTATTTGTTGAGGCTTAAACTTCTGATATCCCATGTTACCATGAAATTGGATGCGTTGTTGAACCCTGATTGTATATTTACATTAATTTACATTGACCAAATAAACTTAGATATACCAGTAATAATCTGCCTTCACTTTTAGTACATGCATAAATTTCTTTTAAAGCGAAATACTGATAATCTTGACCAAGTTGATCAGGGCATAAAACAACATTAAACCAAATCATTTGTTATTTGTATCTATTTTCAGGTTGTGAAGATATAATAGCAGATAGTATCACAACAGATAATTTAATTAGCATATTAAACTGGAGTTCTGAACCACATGGTTCACAGTGGGTCCACAGACAAGCTCTTCATTATCTGAGAGAAGAATTCTTACAGATTTCACATTCACCCATATTGTTAGAGCTGAACAAAGATTATCTTATAGAAGCCCTTAGCTCAGAGTTCTTACAGGTAAATATTAATGTTATACATGTACTGGTATACATATAAGGGTGGCTTAATCTGATTTGGATGTTCTGTATACTAGTGTCTGTGTTTGTCATGAATTCCTTGTTTAATACTCTATGTAGTATTGATATAGTACTTTTTCTTGCATATGTGACAGATAAATCTCACAGGGTAGGTGGTACAATATTTTTTTCCATATCGCACCCCACATGAGCACATGTAGGTTATCTCAGTACAACAAGGACTACTTTTCCTATAATACCGTATAGCGGGTTATTTTCGTGGGGTGTAAATTTTGGCGTATTTTGGCGGTAGCATTAAAATCGCCAAAATATTTATCGCCAAAAAATGGAACAGTCAAAATTTATTACCTTAACAATACCTTACACTGTGACAAAATGAATACAGTAGAAATTTGATCGCTCGAACGTCGATGCCCTGAATACCCCAGATAACTCTCTAGTTATCTGCCGGTCCCGTCCAAATCCCTATTAAATCATATGTAAATAAACCTCCATCGCTCGAACTACGATAGCTCGAATACCCCCGCTCGTTCGAACAATAAATAATTCTCGAAGGTGTAAATTTGGTGAAAATTCAACTTCTTTCGCTCGAATACAATTTTATCAGAATGACGTGGTCAGTCATTGTAAACAAAACACAAGCTGAAGCCATGATACAGATTTCACCGAAAGTAATAGAGCGAAACGAAATAACTCGCCTGGAACATCGAGTGTTACTCAGGATTAGTAATTAACCATGATCAGTTAAGTAATCTCTTAATCCGATGACAATCCACAGGTGCGTGATCGGTAAAACACCTGAGTCCACGCCAGATGATTAACTTTTTATCTCATCATAAAATATTCATATTCTGTTATTTACATTTCATGGGAATGCGCACGGCAATGTGTATTACCGGCAGTTCCGGTGATTATTAATAACCGGCCATGTGCTCTGTATTATAACGAAAATAAAGTAAGTTTATTTTATATCATCAGTTGTTGTTATTTACTTTCACTTTCAACCAAATTTATTTAATTCAAATGAACTGTCCATATCGATAGATTTGCTGTTCGAAGTTCAACATTTTATTTACAAACAAAGTTTGAAAACTTCGAGATATCATTGTGAATTTAACAGCAGTTTTCTATTGTAATAAAAATCGTCAAAATAAAAACTTGTCATGTTTTAATCGCTAAAATAAATACGCCAAAATTTACAACTGACTTTTTTTGGTCAAAAACGCCAAAATTTAGCCCCGCCAAAATAACCCGCTATACGGTAGTAAGTGATGTAATTCATGATACAAGAGATATCGTAACGTATTAAAATTATTCCACTATTAACTGATTTCTATAATTCTTAATTCTATTTTATTATTATTATTGGTTATAAAAAATTAATTTTGACCAATAAGCATATAAAAACAAAATGTATTTTGTTTTTATTATCATGTACATGTAGTTTCACATTTCTGCTCTGAGCTACACGTTGTTGATGACGTTACAGCATTACATCATACACATACCGTATTCATTCGCAAGCAAAATCTTTGCTTTGTAGTAGGAAATTTCAATGTCTTTACATTGTTTAAGCTACAATATTAGATTCTGTATGCGAGGAAAATAATAAAAAAATATCTAACCATGAGATAGGAATTTCCTTATCTTGTTCTTAAATTTGTCATAGATTTTCTCTATATAGTACCAGTATAAATACTTATAGTAACCCTTGTGTCAGAGTTGGCAATAGGATCATGTGGATAGTTATTCAAAATTTCATTTTTTTATGAACACATAACAGAATTTATAAAATCATGTTATAGGTCTCTAGACAAAGTTTCAAAAGTTCAACCTGTTTTAGAATCAAAATTCTGTAATTCAAGAATACAATTTAGAACAATTTTCTGTGTTGTATACACTGTCATTATAATTAAATCTGGATTATTTAAGTGATATTGTGACTTTCTGTATTATGTTTAAGTATATTGTTCTTGATTATTTTATAGGCTACAGAATTAGATGTACTGTCAGCTGTGATGAAGTGGGGAGAATATCAACTGATTAAAAGAATTGAAGAAAGAGGTAAAAATAAACATGTTGTGTAATTAAAGTATATACTGTTACATGATTTGTACTTTTGTATATAGCAATAGTTTATGTGGTATTGCCAAAACTCACCAAAAAGACAGGCCAAGTATATTGATCTATAATCAGACCTCTGACCTAGTCATGCTGTTATGTCCATTCACCAAAAAGTAGTCCATCATTGAGGGAAAAAAACATTAAACAAAACAAAGTTATTTAATAAAAAGGTCAGTCATAACAACCTATTAATATTCCATTTTATCCTGCAACTAACGTGTACATTGACATCATAAAGCCTGTCGAATAAACCTTATCTTTATTCGGTCACTGACCCAATAAAGCCACGTGCTAACTGTGACGTCACAGTTACGACACTACTTTTTCCATTCAACATTTGACGTAACCTTTGACCCAAATGAACCCCATTCTCAATGTAAACAAAACACAGTATAATAAACATGATCAATAAATTCATAAATTTTAATATTTTATTTAAAAAAAAAGATTGATTTTTTTTTTAAAATACACGTAGTTATATAAATATGATTTAAAAATAAAAATGAAAAATTATAAGTTGTTACTTTATTCCGCTGGACTTTTAGAATAGCAGAAATACAGAAAAACATCTGCAACTGAAGTGAGAGAAAAAAAACAGAAAAAAACTTGAAAAACAGAAAAGAATAAGAAAGGAAAAAATGGAAGAGGAATTTGTTGAAATAGGGAATTTTAAAATCCTTCATAATTTATTTGATTCAATAATTGAGAACTACATGTGCTTGAACGTCGGACTGAGTGAAAATGACAAGTACGGGTGTGATAGGGTAGCGTGACGTCACGTAAACATTTGTATCCTTGCGCTTGGAGTGTAAACAAACAGATGGATAACATGCAGTTACAATTATAATTTTAGGACGTATCTGTTGCAGGATAAAGTAAATACATGGTCATTGACGGTGAATAAAGGTCGTATTTGGTGAGGGTGAGAAAACGTGTAGAAAGCGAGGCTCTGCCGAGCTTTCTACATGTTTTCGCCCACGAGCCAAATACGACCTTTATTCACCGTCAATGACCATGTATTTACTATTTACATGAATAATTGATGAAACAAATATGAAGATTTACTTTCAGATTAAATTCTAGAGTTACTTCCCTTAGTCTACATTTTAAGAGAATTTAGTAAAATTTGTAATTTGTTGTATATTTAATGGTTCAAAGTTTTTACTTTGCTTTTGGATTATGGTTTGGTCAGTTAGTTTTTTTATCTTGTTCATAATGAATCTATAATTCTAAATCCACTTATGACTCTGAAACTTGTTTAGTACATCAATTCTATTTAAAATTTGTTTTTAAAAAGTAATATGAAAATTATTGATGTTATTATTTTCAGAACCAAACTTACTGAGTCATACAGCACATAGTATCAGTAAAAAGGGTGTGAAAAAACGGGACTTAAATGATGTAGAGCTACGTGATATATTAGCTGAGGTTCTACCGCTGGTACGGATAGACCATGTGATTCCATATAATAGTGATGTTTTAAATAGTGCAATAAAACGAGGACTTATAAGTACACCCCCGTCACACTTGATTGACGATGATGAAGGTCAAGGTTATAGAATGTCAGCATGGAGCAGGGCGAAATGTAATGGAGTATTTGTTAAGCCTCGACTATTTACACCATACTTTGAAGAAGCAAAGGTTTGTATAAGATTACATAAAAGTAAGCTCTGTCCAAAACAATAGACAGATTCACAGGTCTCAAATCTAATTTAATGAATTCAAGCAAAAACTTTCTACTCGCAACAAAAAAGTAAAAAACTTGACTTTGGTGTAAATAAATACTTTTTAGGCCAGACAGAAAATGCTCATATTGACAAAATAATATACGTTTAATCATTGTCATTATAGTACAATAATAGTTGAACTGGGGTAAAAATTATTTAAATTGTAGTTAACTGAATTCTGTGGCTGTGAAAAAAGTTAGAGTTTAGAAACAAGTGATGTTTTGTGCCGTCGGCATAAGTTATCATAAATGTCAACATCTTTGTAACAGTTCATATTCACATTCTTAATATACTATATAGTCATTGAAGGGTAGAATAGAGTGGGAGTAATTATGTTTTACACCCCAGTCAAGAATCTGTCACTTATATTGAGGAGGCCAGTTCTGGGATGTTGCATGAAACTGGAGTACTTTTGGCAAACAAACTGACAAATTTTCTCACATTAGGATCTGCCTAAGCAGGATTTGACCCTAGCCGGAGAGACTGTGAGAGGTGCTGAAAGAATAGAGAGGCATATGAGTTTTTGAGTTGTTATGTACAAATAATTTTTTTTAAATTTACAAACATATTTTCATACACACATGATATATAATTTGTTGTAGAAGTTTTCATACACACATGATATATAATTTGTTGTAGAAGTTTTCATACACACATGATATATAATTTGTTGTAGAAGTTTTCATACACACATGATATATATTTTGTTGTAGAAGTTTTCATACACACATGATATATATTTTGTTGTAGAAGTTTTCATACACACATTATATATATTTTGTTTAGAAGTTTTCATACACACATGATATATATTTTGTTGTAGAAGTTTTCATACACACATGATATATATTTTTTATAGAAGTTTTCATACACACATGATATATATTTTGTTTAGAAGTTTTCATACACACATGATATATATTTTGTTTAGAAGTTTTCATACACACATGATATATATTTTGTTGTAGAAGTTTTCATACACACATGATATATATTTTGTTGTAGAAGTTTTCATACACACATGCTAGGTTCACACTAATTTTTTTTCATCAGTAGCCAAAAGTGCGCGAACGAAAAATTTGCCAATGTCAAAAACGTTCATTTTTCCGTATTCTTCATGTTTTGACAACTGTAATTGCCATTGTGTTTTCTCTATTTGACACAGAATTTCAATGAAACTGCAATTAATGTTCATTATATTATATATTATATCAAAAGATATTAATTTTGTAAAAATATTGAATGATAAAACACTAGACTGATTGTTATGAATAAATCTTTGCTAATTATCAGTCTGTGTTTAGTCATACAATATTTTGTAACAAGTATCATCCATCAAGACTGAGGTCACCAATGAATTCAAGTAGTGGCTGCTGAACTTATATAGTTAAAAACACATGATAAGAAGTATGAATGTCAAAGAATGTAATGACAGAACACAAGATTAATTTATAAAATAAAAGTAATCCATTTATATCTGTGTTCAGTCATTTCATAGTTTAAATTCATACCAATATCTTGGGGTAACTTTTAGTGAGGTACTGATCATATTCAATACTGAAGTAACTACAGTACCTAGTTGATCAACAAGCAAGACTAAATAGAAGATTCAGGATGTTTTTTGGTTAAGTACATATTCAGTACTGGAAATGACTTTACGACTGAATTGCAGTTAGTACATTTTATTATCTGTTGGAGTACAACTTAAGGTGCAGGAGATTTAACATTTGTAATCATCTGGTCTCAACTTCAGTAACAACAGAGGATGATACAATGTATCTGTTGATCGACCGGCACCTTCACAAAGTTCGCAAAACATTGTATTAATACTGGTGTCATAGCGCAAAAACGAAAATTCTGTAAGCCATGCAGGTTTGAACTTTCTATTTTCTTTGCCCGGCGTGTTTACGGAAATACTTTTACTTTTCTTTGCTGGAGACTCGTTTTGGTTTTGGGAAATACCCCAATTAAACAGAGTTGTTTGAGCTGACCCATTTTCGCGTTTACATTTTACACCTTGGGATGACATAGTCAAATCATAAGAATGATCGTTTTCGTTCAAGTTTAAGTCCAATTTAACATAAAATAACAGCAGATAAAAAAATCTCTCCATATTTAACGATAGACGAAGATTCGTATTAAATTTTATTGGTTACTGTAGAGTATATTTCCTGTTTACATTGTCATAGCGAGCACGTGCAGTTTGCCGGGTTATTTTGCAACATGTTGTGTGGTTTTTTTTTACTATTACATTCATTTTCATTATTTTCTCTTTTTTTTTCCTTTGATGATTTTATTTAATCCTACTGACGTATCATTTTTAAACGCTCAAAGAAATTATAAAACAAACACACCCCAAACTTATACTCCATGTGCTTCTACGTGATTTCCGGAAGTATGTATTGGTACATCGAGTCGGGAGTTGTCTTTACAAAGAAATATCATTTGGTGATTATAGAGCAATTTGTTTAATTGTTTCTTTATCTATCAATGATGAGAGTCCATTAGCGTGTATCTTAATCCGGCAAAGTACCCGGTTAAGGCAACAACGCGTGCCCACTTGTTGATTAGGGCCAGGGGATTAGCTACGGTACATTGAACACGACTGTAGACACACCAAACCTATGTTTATTCAGTAATTATCGGGACTAATTGGCGATTTCTCAATATTTGAATTGAATGATTGGCGATTTACTAATTTTCATTGTGAAAAAAAATTAATCGCCAAAATCGTCAATTTTCGAAAATTAATCACCAAATTTTCAAGTTAATCGCCAATAGCGATTTTGGCGACCGAGATCGTGAACCTAGCACATGATATATATTTTGTTGTAGAAGTTTGCATACAAACACGATATATATTTTGTTTATAAGTTTTCATACACACATGATATATATTTTGTTGTTAAAGTTTTCATACACACATGATATATATTTTGTTGTAGATGGTTTTAGATGAGCAGTTGTCACAAGGACAGGATCCTGATTCTGGACATTTTAGATCAATACATATATCATCTATACCTGATACTCTGTATATGGTGGAGGACAGACAGAGTCTAAGTCCACACAGAAGTCAAAGTTTTGGTCAGACTAGTTCTTCTACAGTTGATATCATAGCTGGTACAATTCCAGGTAAAACAAACAAACATTAAGTGTGGATAATGGTGTGGGGGGTAGGGGCAGGGGTTCACACAGAAGTCAAAGTTTTGGTCAGACTAGTTCTTCTACAGCTGATATCATAGCTGGTACAATTCCAGGTAAAATAAACAACCATTCGGTGTGAATTGTGGGGTTAGGAAGGGTCATTTGGCTAGACTAGTTCTTCTACGGTTGATCTTATAACTGGTACAATTCCTAGGAAAAGGAACAGCCATTCATCATGGAATTTTGTATAGGTTTGGTTTGAATGTTGGGTGTGGTTGGGTTTGTTTTGTACATGCAAAAGCACAGAAAGTAAGTGCACACAGAAACTATCCATCTGTCTAGACACCACTAGCTACAGGTGAAGTTACAGAAATTTGAATGTTGGCAACAAGTAATGAGGATTCTTTTTCATATCATGGCATCTTGGCATGGTGTATTTGCTTTCCTTAATGAAGATGATTTGCAAATGAACAGCCATGGTCCTCTTTCAAGTCTTGGGTCTGACTCAGCCAGAAATTGAAACTGAAATTTCTAATTATGGAACTTGTGCCAGGATATAAGTAAAGAACACAGACTTTATTTAATCACTGTGGTAGTTCAGTTGGTAGAGTGCTCACTCTGTAAGTGGTAGGTCGTGGGTTTGAGCCCGACTGGGTCTGACTCAAGACTTGAAAGTGGATAGTGACTGTTCTTTCGCCAAGCACTTGGTATTATGAAATGAAAGTCACAGTTCTTTCGGATGGGAACTTAAATGAGGTTCCGTGTCATGGTGGGCTTAGCACGATAAAGAACCCTGCTGTATAATGCCATCAGCGTAATGCACAGGCAAAATTTTTGCACCCTCGTCTATAGCTGGCGATGTCTCGATATAAGTGAAATATTCTTGACTGGGATGTTAAACACCATTACTCGGAGTTTATTTCAAGTTCAGAATAAATTAATGTCAGTTTGACCTCTGCTTTCTTAATTGTTAACCCAATTAACTTTGTTATTTTACAAAGGGCTTATGATTTTGTAAATCCATGTTATTTTATATAATTTGTAGTTCCTGATGCCAGCACATTAAATCAGATGATACAACGTGAACAAGAACTAAGGAACAGTAGTCCTGTACAGAGAGCTTATTCTTTACCATGCTGTGATAATCGTGAAATAAACTGTCACTTAAAGTTACGTGTTGTACGCGAGTTTGGACTCCCTGATACAACAATGGAAATATTACAAAATAGCCAGTTTTATTATACTAGTGAGGCAAACTCTAGAAGACAGTATCTCATACAAAAATATCATATATCACCAACAAAACGAAAACAACAAAGTCCACCGTTAAGAAATAGACGCAATAGTCCGGCTAAACCAGTGCAATGTGTATCACCAACAAGATCACATGGGCCAACTAGAGAGGTAAATATTTAAACTTTCTTTGAAGAAAGAATGCCATCACATACTAGTATATATCAGGGTAGAGGGGGTATTATGTTTTTATGCCTTTCATTTTATTATGGTTCCTGAGCAAAAACTTTTGTTATCTTCCACCAATTTTGATGATTTAGAATGCTAATAATTAATAAATGTTAATGAAATATAAATCAACATAATTATATATTATACATCAAAATTTAAATAGAGTATATGTACTCTGGTTGATTCTTTTTTTGGTTAGATACATATTTTGTAACTTGGCTTAAAGATACATAAAGTAAGTATGTATATACCATTATTTAGAACAGATGAATTATGTGAAATCTTAGTTTTTATATCAATGCACAATTTTGATAAAAAAAGTTATCTCCCTTACTTTGAAGTATTCATTTTTTTAATGTAAATATATACTCTCATTCATTACAAATAGATTTTATTTTGTTCAATATTCTGACTTAAACAAACCTTTATATACTCCAAACAAGTATAATAAAAAGAGTTAGCATTTCTTTATTAATTATTTTTCATTAATTTTTAGGCTGATTTAAGTCCTTGTAGTGACAGTGCCTTAAGTGAAGCCATGCCAGACATCGCTATGGCGACAGCATCACTAGGACAGGTACACATTCAGGATGAGTTTGAGTTGGACATTGGAGACAGAAACAATCACCATGGAACAATGTATATTTAATATGTTAAACAGAATGAAGATGTTTATTTTCCCACCAATGGCATGTTCAGTAGCAGTGATTTCATTCAAATGGCTGATTTCAGCTTTGGTTGATTTGTCAACTACTAGTACTGATGTTGGAAAGTCTTTGATTATTTTTCTTAAATTTTACTATTTTATACTTGTTCAGGGTTGCAAATTACTTCATAAGGTGAGCACATAAATTACTACATGTGACTAATAATGGGTTTGTTCTCTTTGTGTTTAACATCATATTTTATTTTCCAATGAAACTCTTTAATTAAAAGGTTTGACACTTTTGACAAACGTTTGAAAAAAAGAAAGAAAAATGGTATTTTTTAAAACGGTTAAAAAAAAATTCTGGTATCATTTGTAGTCTTCAGTCTTCCAGTGGTTTCAATAAAAGTTATTTGCTGTTTATTTGGATTTGGATCAAGTTTGTCACCTACTTTCACCAAGATTACATTTCCTGCTCATGTTTTGCAATAATTACTATTCCATGCTTGCTGTCTACTTTAAGAAAAATTGTCTTCTACTTGAAATTTTACTGAAAGGGCTGGTCCTTATTAAGTAATTCTCTAATTACATAATTGCCAAGATTTAATGCATGTACCTTAATGTGTACCTGTATTACCAATTTATTCTAGTTTATTAACTAGAAAATATGTATATAAGTAAACGCTTATGGTACATGCATTACTAGATGAACCAAAAGACAGAATCCAGTCATTTAAAAGTGGAATGTAATCACTGACAGCTACTGAACAGGCCTCTATGTTATCACATATTTTATTATTATTCATATTTTCATTAGTCTATAAGACTTACCTGAGATAGACATAGTGACATATTTTAAGTGATATAATATCATGTTTATTTAATTGTATTTTGTTGTGTAATGTCTGCCTCATTTCTTCATAGAAGAATAGAATAAAAAATGGCCAGGGTAAATCAACATAACACTTACTTAACAAGACTAAATTATACATTTTACTACTACCACTGAAATAGTTTATTATTGTCACTATTTGTGTCACACATCATGCATATAAATAAAATACTAAAGAAATATTTCTTAAAAGAATGGAATATTGTGCTATATATATAGAGATTTGCCAAACTATAAATTCATTCCAGTGCCATACACGTTAACACACAGATCTGAGCTTACCAAGAAGGAATGGGATGGTGTATAAAAATCAGTATATCAGCACTTGAAATTCCCAAATTTTCCTTGTTTAGTTTGACCTTTATACACACTGGAACCATACCGTATTGAAAAACATAAGCCATGCAATGGTACAAAGTGCAATTTAATAGTCTTATTAAATTATAAATAATCATATTTGTTCATGTTATTTAACTTCATGGGTATAGAGTTAATGTATAGAATCACACCTGTAGACCCTGTTTCACAGGTGTGTTGACTAGAGTACCGGTAATATTTGAATTGAATCTCAAGATGTCTCACAAAATATACATAATATTAACATGAGGTGATTTTATAATATTAGAATGTTATAATTGCAAGTTTGTCAATATGATTGACAATATTTATTTAAAAATAATCAACTGCAGTGTAGGGCTTTATTTATTCATTTAACTATCATTTATTTACAACAACACAAGGTAAAAGCTGTCAATTTTGATCTTGTGACTGAAAACTTGGTTTTGAACAAAGTATGAAAACTGTTTTTGTAGAACACTAGTCCTTAACAGCTACAATGCAAGTGCCAAATACATCATACGGTAGGTGTAAGAATAGTATATATAGACACTGATTAACAGGTCCTAACTTGTTAAAATATTACAACATATCTGTGACAAATAATTTGCCTAAGGGGCACTGACCACCACCTTCATGATTAAAAATTCAATTACTATCTAGAAAGATGAAATGTTTCACAAAATAGCAAAAAGAGTAAAGATAAGCAATTTGGAAAGTATTTCCATTTAACCTGTATACAATTTTTCATCATCTAATTATGGTTACAAAGTCCCAGTAAGATTATTTCATTTATTCATAAAATATCAATTCTACTATTTCAAAAACTACAGTAACAATTGATATTTTGTTGTTTTTAAAAAAGATTTTCTTATTAAAGCTACCTGTGTATATAACTTTATGTAAGAATCTGGACCAGAGAATTTCTGAAGATGGCTTGTCAAGGATTCAGATAAATGTAGCTTATGCCATATTAGGTTAGGTCCAAAAATATTTTCTTACAGATTCTTCTTTGAAAAGCTAAGATAAATGGATCTTATGAAGGATAACTATTTTTGAAGTATTTTAATTGATCTGTATGAAGTTATTCAATGACAATCATTCAATTTTAGAATTATGATTTATGTACTATAGCTGTTTAATGTTAAGCATGACATAATATTGTATCAATTTGTTTATAAAGAACTTCATCCTGTTTATTAATTCCTATGTCATGTTAAACATGAAACGGCCATAAGAAAGATAATTTTTACAAATTCTTCATGCACTAACAACACATTTTCATTGATATGCACTTAAATGTCCATTTAACATTATGCATATAAATTTAGAATTTAGAAAATCGTCATTAGATTTAGTGTAATAGAATGGTTTCTTAGTTGCCCCTCTTTACATTTTATCCACCTTAAACTTTTCTTCTAAACATGCTAAAATATTTTTCTGCATAAAATTTAAATCCATGTCTGATATAGTAAACAAATTGGTGTAAGGCAAAAAAATTAATAATGAAATATCAAACCTTATTATTTAGAGAATTGGCACATAATTTTTCAAGTTTGCCAAGCTGATTGATTTACATTAAATACTTTAATAATTCAGATTCTGTCATTTTCTCAGGTGAGCAGTTAAAGGCCCAAAGGTCTCTTGTTTTCTGGCTGTGATTTGTAAAATAAAATTTTATTTATTATATCAAAAGTTATGTATGATTTGCAATTGTAATAGATATTTATAAAGGTAAAACTAATGGAGTAAATAATAATTATACATTGTATATACATGTATAATGCTGTATTTTATTGATGTACATGTACATTATGGAGTTTTTTTAATTTCTTCTTTTGAAATCAGTTGGAAATTCAGACGAAACTTTTATAGGTTAAGCAGAACATTGGTTGGTTGGTTGGTTGGTTGAATGTTGCTTAACATCGCATCAGCAATTTTTCAGCTATTCGCGACGAGAACTATTTAATTAATCTCTATGGATTAATCTATGAACAATTTTTGTGTATGCATGTGAAATGCGAGTGTGTTGTATGGTCTGCCTTGTACTAGCGCACACTCAGGGCGACTTTACCGTGCTAGCTCACAGAGTCAGTACACCGCAGACAAGCGTACCACTCCCCCAGTCCATTATACTGATACCGGGTGAATCAGTAAAGGCCAACGGTAAGAAAAATTCACTTTCCCACATGTAGTCCGAGCGGGACTCGAATTCACAGCGGTGAGAGACCCTGGATTTGAAGACTGACGTCTTATCCATTAGGCCACTGGGCCCTCATTAAGCAGAACAGATTTGTTTTCTAATTAAATTTTGCTGATTATTCTGTATTCTGTGGTAGAAGTTTATGATACATTGAAGTTCAGTCTTGGTAACACTTTAATTAGTATCCTTTATACTTTCTATCATTTTAAAAAGATTAGTCATGATTATATCAGATTATTGTAGATTTTGGTTTATCTTTTAATATTGTTTGTGCCAATAATTAGGGTAAATTGATTAATAATTTGAGCAGTAGAAAGTTTTTTCTTTGTACTAATATTTTTCGGAAAATTGTAAATTCAAACATCTGATTTTATATAGTTTACAAAAAATAAACAAAGGAGATTACTAGAAATATTCTGCTGTCACATGCTATTTTGGGGTCAAATTTTGTTCACAATGTGCAAATGTTATATGATGTTCGTGGTAACCTGTACCAATGTTTTGGTGCATATTGATTAAATCAAAATTAAACAAAATATAACATGGAGGTGCTGTTATTGATAAGTCAAGTTTTTGATGAATGTTGGTGCTCAAATTATTAGGGATTTACCATACCTTATTATCAGTAGGAGAGCTTATATGTTATAGGATATTTTATTTATAAGTAGGTGCAAGTGTATGTGTGATTAAATAAAGGAATATTATTCAGCAAGTGTGTGTGTGTGTGTGTGTGTGCAGTAATGGTTAATTTAGTTGCTTACACAGGATTAGGAAATCATTAAAGCCCTAGAGAATATTCATTATACACCATTATTATTGTATACATGTAATTTGTTACCATAAATAATCATCCCATTAAGAAGGTTGACATATTTTGTTGTGTATGTTTTCATTCATTTGTGACTCATATCAATTATCAAAGAGAACTCCATGTATTCATAATTTTTTAATTGTTAAATTTTGGTTTGCATTTGCGACTCATTGGTCCCTTTATTGAAGTAGTATTACACAAAGAACCAATTAGATTATTAATACATAGTTCATATTTCTGATATATTGTACATGTTTATATTTTTCCATTAAGAAGATGAAATTTGTGAACTGATCATCTTGGTATAAGTGAAAAAAATACCATTAAGAATGGAATTCAATCATAATACTATAAGATTGAAGGATATTTACATGACTGGAGTTAAAAAAACTGCTCATCCCAAAATTATTTTACCAGTCAGACAAGTAGAAAGTCTAAGGTTTTAAAAAAAAAACTGAAATCTGAAATCCTCACACTTCACAATAAATTGCATATTTTTAAAACGATAAGTTCATCCATCTTCCATTTTCTAAAGCAAAATCAGGTTTGTTCCATGATAAATATTATGTCAAAGTTTCAATTTCCTATAATTTATTATTAACTTGAAAAAATAATGGACTGAAAAGTTTGCACCAATGTGGACCACAACATAAATAATGATCCAATGTCTGCCATGTCACTGCATTTGTCTGTACACTAATATAATTTAAAGGTTCTAGTAATGTTTCAAAATTTAGTAGTTCAAAGTAATTTCTGAAATAATGTAGAATATACTTTATTTGTTAGATTTCTTGATGACTATTGTTTTGACAATGTTTTAGGTATTGTTGTGAAGGTTGTAGTAAAATGTGTGCTTTTTCCTGGTCTTTTTTCTGTTTTCCTAGTAGTTATGTAATTTTCATATTGATAAAAAGCAAAATTGCTTTCATGTCAATTTGTTTTTATCAGTTTTCAATCATATTCATTGTCAATCAAAAGTGAAGTATTGTTGCATAAAAATATATTCCAATATTTGACAAGAATGAAACAAGCTACTTAGGTAAGTTTCTGTATTCAATAAATTTTTGTTTAATGAATTGGACAGGCACAAGGAAGTAGAAAAATATAAAAAACAAACTTTGTTTCTTGAAAATGCTGCTTCATCAACATATTTTCTGTACTGACTTCAATGAATATCTTAAAAATTATTTTAAGGTAGGTTTATAAATGTCACTTAACTCTTGTTCAAATTAACTACAGAAATGTAATCATTTTAACAATTTTCAAAAATTTGTTTCTTAAATGGAAATCTGACCCATAGATGCCAAGCTTAAGCTGAAATATCTTTCAAGCAGTGTTATTAGAAGGTTTCAAGAAAAAGATGCTTATGCTAAAACAAACAATTTTATTGCTGTCTGGTTTGTTTCATTGTGAAGGAGAACATGTAATACATATCAAAATTCAGTTCATATTTGAACTATAGTTTAACTACATTTGAAATGCAGTTTGTGTTTGTGTAAATCATCCATTGTTGATTAATCTCCGTGATGAGGATTACTAATTAATCAAACTTTTGTGATATTTGTGTTGTGGATTTTATCATTTGATATTTGTGACATCTTTCTTACAAACTTAGCATCCACTACATTTCTTTGACTTTTTTCATTGACAGATTTTGTCAGTTTTATTGTATGATAATATTGTATGTCAATAAAAATTGATATCTTTAAAAAAATAATAACTGAATTTTGTTGTGATTTTATGAAATTATTGATCTTAATACTTAAGAAATGAGGTTTGGAAAAAGCTTGATGGAACAAGAACCATAGCTTATAATGTAAATGTGGTTTCATTGGAGATGTTATCCATTTATGCTTGAACTTCTAGCTTGGTGTAAAAGTATATTAAAACCTTTGATTTTCCTACACTTTACACCACTATATCTCATTCTGAATTGAAAGAACCCCTAAGATAAATCATTCACTTGGCATTCATTTACAAAAATGGTGACCCAAGATACACATATCTAGTGCTGAACAGGGATTTTGGTTATTTTTGTAGCACCATACGGATTCCAAAGAAAATACAATTGTATAGTAAAGATACCATTAAAATGTTAGTTTTTGATAGATAACCTATTTGTTGTGTTTAGTGATATAAACGTTCGAAAAAAAATAGTGTAACAATTTGCACAAACTGCACAATTTCTTGCTGATTTGTTTCTTTATTGATATAAGGCAAAATTTATGTAGAACCTTGTTAAATTCAGAGTAATGGCTCGCCAAATCATTTAACTTCAAATTATATATCTAGATATATGGATGGCGTTCTATTTCTTAATAATCTTACAATTGGAGATTGTGTGAATGTCATCTATCCTAGTGAGCTTGAAATAAAAGGTGTGAAGTTCTGCTTTATATTTAGACATCTACTCCAATTATGACACTCACTAGACAGCATTTGAACCTAAACAACAAGCGTGATAACTTCAATTTTCCTATGGTCAGATTTCCTCTTCTGTGCAGCAATATACCTGCTTCTGCTCATGGTGTATTTGTCTCACAATTAAAACACTGTGGTAGATCTTGTTCCTACCATGGGGCTTTAAATAACGAAGCAAGCTGCTTACAAATAAATTGTTGACCCAGGGATATTGCGAACACAAGCTTATCAGGACCGTCAATTTTGATTTATCATCTAACTGTCATCACAATATTGTTGATTAGTATGATGTCTCTGTGTCCAAAATTTTCCCTGGATACATTCGACGTGCCACAGTTCCATGTTCATTCTCAATGTTGATTATACTCTTGACGTGTGTAGCTAGCTAAACATAAGGTGCTTACCTTTCCGGAGCACCCAGCCTCACTTCCCTAGTGTAAGTTCACTTGTTTAACTTAATTTGCCAGTTTCAAAGTTTTTATTTTGCTTTTAGGTTGTGATTAAAACATTTACTGGTATGCTTGTGTTTGATTTACATATTAGATTTCAGCTTGGTGGTACTGGTAATTGTTTCAATTAGAATTATTTGTTTCAAGGCTGTAGTAAACTGTTCTTTTTCATTTTCTTTTTTTGTAATTCATTTCTTACTTTGTTATAAAAACAAAATTGCACCCATCTTAATTTGTTTTTTATCAGTGTCAAATAATTACAATATTAATCAAAGAGGAGGTAATGTTGCATTAAAACATTTGACAATCATGCTTAAATAAGGAGCAAGCACTTTGTTGCATCAATATTATATAAATAATGAAAGTCGGACTGACACAAGAATAATCAAAAATATAAAGCTTAAAGCTTTGTAGCTCGTTAGTGTCGCTTGATAAACATATTACCTTCCATAAATAACTTTACTAATTTATTCAATATAGGTTTATTTACTAATCACTTGACTCTTCTGTTGAACATAAGTAATGTGATTCTTTTTACAATTTTCAAAACTTGTTTTCAGGTTTAAAGGAACAAAACCCTAGTTGACAAGCATTCGGTGAAATATCTTTCAAGCAATGCTATATAGGAAAAGAGGGTGTCAAGCGATTTGTACAGAGTTCAAATGATGGCTGTGTACATCTGTAAAGTTGAAATGTGATACATACCAAATTTTAGTTCATATTGAAATTATGCTTAACTACATTTGAAATGCAGTTTATGAAGTGCAGACTTATACATCAATTATAATACCAATGGAAGGCTACATTTGAAGCTGTGTGATAAACGTGATGAGTTCAATTTTATGTTGTTAACCTTCCTTTTCTATCATTAAATACTTTCAGGAAATATACCTATACCTGCTTCTCTTGATTATAGTGTATTTGTTTCCCAACTAAAAGTATATGGCGAAGCTTGTCTCATAATCCTGGTTGAAGTATCAGCTTAATTTCCCAGTTTTTACTATGCTTTTGGGATTGTGATTTTAACATGTATAGGTATTTTTGATTTATACTATTCTACGTGGTCACTTATATTTAAAGATCTTGATAGCAAAGTTAATTTGATAGACAGAAGACTGTTCTCTCATTATAACCTGTATCCGTCCACGTATGAGTTTAATCTGGCTCTAGTACTTAATTAAATAAAATATTCCGTGACTTGAATCACAATAGAGATGGAATTGAATCTTCACTCATTCCCACTGTGATATTTATGCAGCCCTGAATGAGAAATTCCGTCTAATGGCTTGATGTGTCCGTCCAGCTGCTTGTGGTGAATACTCTATTCTAAAAACAAATGAATAACAAGAATAACAAATGTCTTATAGTGTTCAATATAGAGAATCTACAGCATCCAAATGCTTCCCGGAAGTAAGTTAGATTTTAACGTAACTTGTATTATGAGTGTGTTTATTATTCATATGTCTTTATTTAGTTCCATTAAAGTGGCAAAATCCGCTAATTATTGACGAACAAATTGAATGATGACTCCCGTTATATCATTCAAATACTGCATTTTAAGTTCAATATGAGACAAATTCCGTGTCTGAAAACGTGTGTGACATACCTTACTTCTCTCATAGTGGCCACCATCTTGAAGTTGATTATTCTGCCACGTTGAGTGCTCATATAAAATTTTTATTTTAAAAGATTATCTGTTGACAACCGTATTTACACTTAAAACCACAAACACTTGTTTGCATCTACAGTGTTATTACTCTTAGTCTTGATTTAAAAAGGCATCGATGGACTTTGCCGAGACAGTATCTGCTGGTAATCAAAAACAAACGAATCACAATCCAGAAGCAAAGAAAAACTTTGGAACTGACAAGTTAGGTTAGACACGTGAACTTTTACCAGAAAAGTGATGCCGGGTGCTCCAGAAGGGTAAGCATCTCCTGTGAAGCTTGCTACAACCGCCGGTAGCTAAATCCAGTCCTTGATTGTTCTTGGGAAATAGGAGAACTTCCCTAAACAGTTAGTTTCTGATTAACGTATATCTTTAGGGACGGTCTAATTAAGTTAATTTCATATGAAGTGCAACGACATTGATATGTTTTGTATTTACCGATCGTCTTAACAGAATTCAATATTTATCAAAGTACTTTAATTTGATATTTGATTGAACCATAGTTTTGCATTTCTTCCATATTTATAACCGAGTTTGTTGTCTCTTCCACAACTTTCTTTCTCATCAAATGAGTAGTCTTTTAGATATCAACTATGGCTTCCGTTCAGGTAAGATTTATATAATCAGGTGCATGTATATCATGAAAAGTATACCATGAATATAAATACTAACGTGTACATAGCAAGTACTTTTACTTCATTATACTTGATACTGATTGATTGCTAAATATGATTACTTTCCGTGCAATGTAATTGGATTTGTTATCATACGTGTTGATTTACATGGATGTGTATAGAAAATAGGTCATATTATACTATAAATAGAAAAGTATACTTGTGTATTGTAACAGTTACTGTCAATGAGCATATAAGCGTTTTGTAAATGATGATTGGTTCAGTACCATGGGAGAAAAAGTACTCAATTTTCAAAATTGAGCACAACATGTACAACAGTTATCTAACAAATTATAATGTTTTATAACTGTGTGTCACTGTAATAGTGACACTAATTCGGAAAGTAGACTAGTTCTAAAGCACCTTAGCTCAGCTCAGTTCATCTATATACTAGTATATTGCCAAATAAAATGCTCATTTCTTTTAAGTTTACAAACCTTTGATATATTGTTCATAATGCCTTGCAAGATGCAACAAAGAACTTAATTGTTCCGATTTCGATTACGACTTTGTTCCGATTTCGTGAAAACTGTATACATTGAGTATATTATATAATATGTCTGTCTTGAGAATTCCGAATGTACTGTAGGAATTAGATGTAAAACCAAAATTTAAATACGTGGATGTCTTTTGTTCCTTTTTGTGTTCTTTTTGAATGAAATAAACATGTTAATTTTATTTAAAGGCTAATTGGAAATGTCTTCAATCAGATGGATCCGCTGTTCCAGAGAGCAGAAGTAGTCATTCTTTGATTGTGATTGGCAGAAAAGCTTATGTTTTTGGCGGGGAACACGAACCAAGAGTTCCGATTGGTAGTACCATACAGGTGTATGACTTTGACACTTCCACGTGGTCGGAACTTAAAGGAAATGGCACGATGCCTTCAGAACGGAATGCTCAAACTGCAGCCGCCATTGGAAGGAAGATTTACGTATTTGGTGGAAGACAGGGCATAACAATGGGCGAGGGGCCTTTAAACGATTTGCACGAGTTCGATACAGATACAAACCAATGGAGAGAAATACAAGGTGGTGGTGACATTCCAGATGCTAGAAGCTACCATGCTATGGTGGCACATGGTGACAAACTGTATGTGTTTGGTGGTTGTGGTGCTAAGGGAAGAATGAAGGACCTTCACTCGTTTGACACGAAAATCAACACATGGACAGCGCTCCCAACATGTAGTGCTATAAGCGGCCGAGGTGGTGCCGGACTTGTGACGGTGCAGGATAGTATTTACGTTGTTGGTGGCTTCAGTGGGAAAGAAATGAACGATGTGTTTAAGTTTGACATTCTGACAAACTCGTGGTCAGAAGTGTTGTTAAAGTCACCCATACCCGCCAGAAGTGTGTTCGGAATCTGTAGTCTTGACTCGCGAATATTTGTAGTTGGTGGAGAGGTTGATCCGGTTGATACTCATGCCGAAGCTGGTCAGTTCTCAAATGAATGCTATGTAATGGATGTTAACTCAGATGAAGGGTGGAAACAGGTATCGCCAAGTGGTAGTGTGCCCGAACCACGTGGTTGGTTTTCTGCTGCGTCTGTGCGAGATGAGAAGTGTAAAGGGGTGTTAATATTTGGCGGAAATTCGTCAAAGAATGAACGTTTAAATGATTTCTACTTGATGAAGGTAGATAAATAATTGTGACTAGTGACACACTCGGTATCAAATTGAAAGGAATTAATATACACAGGGTATTTGGATTTTAAAACCGCATAATTAGACTTTCTTAGTTTAAGCAGTATTTTATTAACGCTGAAGTAAAAACAATTAATGCTATGCAATGCTCTACATGTATTCCATATCGAGACTGTTTTCTAACTACTAGTAATATTTGTTTAATGCCATTACATATACTCAAGCAGACCAGTTCGAAAGTCATTGTATGAATTTCGAAAAAAAATTGTTTTGAAAGAGAGAGAGAGTGTGTGTGTGTGTGTGTGTGTGTGTGTGTGTGTGTGTGTGTGTGTGTTTTGGATTTAATAGAGTATTCAGTGCAACAGCATACATCCGGTTGTACAAAACTGTTCGTTGGCCCATTTGGTCTACGTCCTATTGGACATTGTTGTTAAAATGATTGTATAATTAATTATAATTTGTCAAAAGTTATCTGTAATGTTACAGTAAAAATTTTACATTGATTTTAAAATACGTTATTAATTTTCACTCGTAATTGGGCCAGCTAATGGATGTGTTACCGGTTGGCATCAGTACATATCAAAGAACGAAGATTGAAAAGGCAGAGTAATAATCTAAAAGAAATTTACTTTACACAGGGCGTCGACAAAACAGGAAATATAAATGAAGTAATAAAAAGGTTAACTGCGTCAAGTTTGACCTTTCATTTGAATATTCAAACAGACATACCTATTGTGTAATTTAGGGGTTATATAAAGTTGATATATAAGGATACTAGTATATGGTAATAATGAAACATGCTGTCTTACCTACATCACACAGTCTATGAACCCAATTTGATATTCCAATTACAGGTCAAGACGCACTATACAAATGCGTTCCCAGTATTCTCTAGACTCGGCGTCCTTTATAACCAATGTTCTTCCATGTATACGCCGTTAACATTATTTCGCTTAACTTGCAATGCATGGTTTTATGTATCTAGTTGCTTCCTTTGGAAAATCATTTCTTAAAAAATGGTTTTTAGTTTTCACCTGCAATAATTCCAAATGACCATATTATAGGACAGCGTACTTGGTGGTTTACAGAAGAATGTTCCAATCTATTTGGGCAATTGTTTCCGGTAAGTAACTTCACTATTAACTAAAAAGGTTAGCGATTTTATTATTTACGAATCTCGAACACGTTTAGCATGTGACAATTATCGCCAGGTTGATGGCTCCCGATTGACGTGTCCTGTACTATGAATGGATTTTTACCAATCTTGGTCAATGTGTTTATTATTCAAGTGCATAGTTTGTCATATAAGAAGTTGCATTTATTTAATTATATCCTGTAATCTGGATTACCTATGTAAATCCTGATCCAAAAACATGTGTATTGTGTATTAAAAATAAAACATCGTTAAAAAGACGATAAAATCCAGTGAAATTGGTGGCCGAGTGGTGTAAAACACTCGGGCTTTCGGGTCATATGCCTGTGATTGCCTAGATTCGAATCAAACTCGGGGCAGATTCTAGCGTGAGAAAATTTGTCAGTTCTCTTACCGAAGGTCAATTGGTTTTCTCCGGACACTGTAGTTTCTTCCACCATCCATGAACTGACTGCTTTGTTATAAGTAAAGACATCTTGACTGGGATGATAAACACCATTACTCACTCTAAAATAAAATACTGTTGTAATTAACAGACTAATATTCCTTCGAGTCGGATACAGGCATGCAAGTGAATTAATTGACAAATAAATACATGTACATTTATGTTTACGGAAAAAGTAACCATTTAGCATGAGCTGGAGTTTCTAAAATGGAATGATGGGAGCATATAATAACTCGCATGCAGGATTCGCGTTTTATCTTGCCACACATTTTAACTATTTGCATGCATGATACTTGTCAGAATCTATCGTCAAAATTTCAGAATCACCCCAAGTGCCTGTTCCTCCAGCAAGCAAGTTTTACAAAACTGACGCCCAAGAAGGTGTAATTAAAGAGGGTGTTTTGTCAACGTGTTTATATGCAATGTATGTTAAATGATTAAAAAAGATTGATTGATTGAATGAGTGTGTGAGAAAAAGATTCTGCTTGGCACAAACCCCACGTGTTCAAGCATAAATATCATGTCATCATTATGTATGCGTCTTATATATTCAGGAGGACACGACGTTTTTACCATATTTTATGACGTGTAATTTATTCTACTGCTTAACATTAAACTTTTTGAACATACGTGAAAATCACATTGGATTGCCACAAAAGCAAAATGACATTCAGTTCCATCATTGATTACCGTTCGGCGTCTGTTATATTACTCTTAATGAAAAGGGGTTGGTCGGGTTTTTTAAAGTTTGAAGCATCTAATTGAAAAATGAAAAAGTATACACTAAAGCTTGTATTGCTGCATGTGGTGGCAATCACATTACACGTGTCGAATTAAACAGTGTTGTCGTTATTACTGAAAGACACCGTTAGCTAAAGTCAGTCACGATGAACTTTCTGTAGTAAAACGAATTAAAGAAAAATGGATTACTATGATTTTCAAATTACTGACGCCATATCATTTGATGCTTCACTGAAAGAACCATTAAGTTTTACTACAAAATCTAACAATTACAAGTTGTATATGTTTAAACACCACAAACTCAGTTAAAATATTCAAATTATATATTTTAACAAAATTTAATTTCGTCTGATTGATTGCGTTCTTAGTCTAATATAAAATGTGCGCCCGCCTGTGCAAATTCATATATTTTCATAAATAATTTAATTAGCCAATTTTAAATTCATAACCACATAATACTAAATATTACATGTTTGAATACTAACGCTACGGTTTATTGGACCAAAAAACGTTATCTAAATTTTAAAACCTTCGGTATATTAAAATTGATAAAGTAAACTTGTACTTGGAATTAACTAATGCATCCATACACATACACCTGAACAACAATATTAGATCAAGCTTATTACAAACCCGAGCCCCGTGCTGATTCTACTTACGGCATCTATTTATTACAATAGCCTCCGGTGGCTGAATTAAATTTACCTGAATGCTCCCTTAATTTTAAACGAATTGAAACAGTAAAATCTGCTATAGTGACCACCTCTATATAAAGACACCTGTCCATTAAGACCAGTGTTTAAGACCCAATTGATTCATATTTCAATTAAAACTACCCTCTATATAAAACCACCTGTCTTTAAAGACCATGTATCTAAGGTTCCTTGGGTGGTCTTTATATACAGGTTTCACTACATATATATTAAATTTATGACCCTTACAATACATACTGTGCCTATGTCGGAATAACACTTGTCATCATTCGAAATACAACATATTGACAAAATAATCAAATCCAGCACGTTTAATTTACTCTCCCTTTGTCAGAATACCCGTAGCACGTTTGTGTGTCAAAAAATCCAACCTACTTATATCATACATAGCGACTTTTACATACTGTTTCTAACGAACATTCAAGTATTTTTTAAATTCACAAATTTATTCTCTCATTTGTCAATGGCAAGTGTCAGATGATAGATATTGTATTGCTCCACGTAACAATTACCAATGCGTTGAAATAATCATAATAGATATTTTTGTTGAAATAAATGATTATTTTCAGAACACTGAAAGGTTTTCTTTCGTTAACCTCCAGAAAGAGAATTTTAAACATTGAGTAATAGTAATCCCTTTATCTGTTCATATCCACTGAAAACTGATACCTTCGACTATATTGTTACTTAAACATTATTTTCTAGATCATTAATCTCCAAAGATTGACTTCCATACAAAATTATCAATGCATCCTTTTAAATTCAATTCAGATTCTATTAATCGTTCAAATTCATCGATAATACATACCATCAACTTTGAGATTAGTTAATTTAAAACAATAAACGTATCCTTTATTATTCTTACATGAGTAGGTCGACAGGTCTACTTTTTAAATTCTATATAAATTAAAAATTCCTAACTAATACCATTGAATAGACACAACACGGTTTCACAATAGTACAACATTCACTTTTGTCCTGTTGATTTTATACATTATTCAGTTCCCGCCTTCTATTGGAAAGTAATACCGGTACAAATCAATTTTTTCCGATCTCAAATTTCACACCACACTGTCATGGTATTGTCTTCCAATTAATGAAATATCGAATTGGAATTTCCTCAAGTTTGACTTAACCCGTTGTCATGGCAATGGACGAGAAAACGATAAACGGGTACCCTATTGATTGGAGACATAAAACAAAACTACATGTTCTCTAAAACACACTCAACCCGTTGTCATAGCAATGGACAAGAAAGCGATAAACGTGTGCCCTATTGATTGGAGTAATCAAGCAAAACTACTCTAAAATAACAAAATCCGTTGTCAAGGTATCGAACGAGCAGTTAACTGTGTTCCTTCTAATTTACTAAAATCCTCCGATTGAGATACAGTAGACGATGCTGAAACAAAAGCCTTTTTCTTTTTCCTAAGTTCTTCACTTGCTGATTGGATAGATTGTTTTTTCCTCAAAGCTAAAAGATACATTGTAATAGCAAAACTATCCGTATACCTGGGACCCTTAGCAGCATTCATTTGAACAAAATTAGGCACATTACACCGTATGTCTTTGTCATAATTATTTTCGTATATAAATCCATTTATGATCTGAAATTTTTCATCTTGTACTGTCTGATATTTTTGTATATCTTCTCCATCCTCCCCTTGAAATGTGTCACCCTCTTCCTCTTCGATATCCTCCTCCACTGCTCTCCCTGTCCCCTCAAACTTGGACATTTTTAGCTTAGTTTATAATATATCCACACACACACTATATGAGCTATAACAGACAACTAGATTAGATTCTTCTTTTTCACTTAAACAGATTTAAATTTTTTAAGTGCATTATAAAACACATGCTTAAAATATCCTTAAATACCCACAAGTAAATAAACGAATGTTATCAAAATGTTTAAATGACT
The DNA here is from genome assembly GCA_021292105.1 of Anadara kagoshimensis. Taxonomy (NCBI): domain Eukaryota; kingdom Metazoa; phylum Mollusca; class Bivalvia; order Arcoida; family Arcidae; genus Anadara; species Anadara kagoshimensis. The sequence goes on from CM037858.1 coordinate 57,742,106, forward strand.
AAATTACATACGATAGAAAATGAAAGTGGGTATAATTCTTATAGGTTTACAACGTGTTACCGGAGAGCTGACGTAAAGCGAGACTTATTGTCAATAATGTTTTATTTATACCCCCCTTAAATATATGTAAATTAAAACTACAAAGTTATCTAAATGCCAGTTTTGTATTAACTCGCATATGAACAAGATATATATGACTTTTATTAAGACATTGAAAAAGTGGTAAAACTGACAATTTGACCTGGTCGACTTGACCTTTAAATTTGCATATTTAATAGTATATGCTCATTACAAAAAATAATATGTTGATCAAATACTAGCCGTTGTTACTGTAATTTGTCATTTCTTCATGTTGATTTTACAGAAATAAAAAATTAATTAAATCAGAAAAACAGACATTCATTGGACCTAGGCAGGAGGGGAAAACAGCGATAAAATAAGAAATCGAATGTCTTAATAAATATTCTAAATAAAAGTCAACTTGCCAGGTCAAACCATTGTAATGATATCGGGTAGTAAAATATTGTGAAAAGATAAGGCTTAGAAATGATTACTATACATCAATGTCGTCGCCTGTTTGATTTCAAAACTGACTATACAATTTTACTTGGCTCTTGTATAATTTTAAGTGTTAAAGTACTAAGTAAACAAAATTAACTGATTGTCCAGTGTCTTTATTGAGTTTTACTGATAGAGATGCTATTTATCCTAAAGCTTTAACAGTTCTAGCAATTAATTGTGGCCATATTTTAACAGGACATTTCTGATAAGAGCCGCTATTTATTAAATACAGTCAAACCTGCCTTAAAGGCCACCTATATATAAAGGCCATCTGCTTATAAAGGCCAGTAGATTTGTATCCCAATTGTTCTTTATTCATATTACTTGAGCCTGTATACAAAGACCACCTGCCCATAAAGGTCACTTTTACTGGTTCCCTTGGGTGTCCTTTATAGACAGGTTTGACTGTAGCTTTCTTATTATTAGATATAAACATTGAAATATTATTGTTGAAATAATAATAATCATATTATATTAATAATAATAATGTATTTTATTTAACCGACGCATATAAGATTCATTATTTTGAGACATACTAACCTTAGTAAGAATAGATTGTGAAACTGGAGCCTGGTACGTTTACGAACAGAAGTCGATTGATAAAGAAAAAAAAATAAAAATATGACAATGCAGATATGTTAGGGCAATAGAATTTTGGCACTATTCAAATACTGACTGAACTAAAACGTTGACGTTAAGCAATGCAACAAAGCAAGTGATATTATATCGAACACGAACGCGGTTATAAATAGTCAAACGACCCAAGAACATGTTACAACAATACACACACTAAGAAACACAAGTCAAACAATAAAAATTGCTTTAAGAAAGGATTATAAATGGACCCAATGTAAAATTTGTCTCCGGTAGTGTGGTTCTTGAAAGTACTATTGTAATACCATAACCATCCCAATTACTATGCGACTGGTAATACTGTTGTAATCTAATTCCAGTTCGGTAAACATAAAATGTATGCACATATTTATGCCTGCTTGTTCAAACATAAAATTAATGTATTTGTTTTAAATGTGTAATGGTATAGACGTAACAAGTATTAACAAAGTTGTAAGTGATATTATTGGAGAGCGTAACAGTTAAAGGTGAGACCTCACGATTGTGTAACATTCTAAAATACCTATCGTGTCTACCTTATGGGTACACTTTTATTACATTTCGAAACAACATTTGTATTGGCAATATGATTCTATCTTACTGCAAACACATTGGAATTATAATATACATAGTAAAAAGGCTATCATTACAATTTAATCATGTATTTTACTTTGGGAGACCTTTACTTTAGAATTATCACAATTAAATGCTTTTTTGGATGATTCAATTTTGGACATTTGTCGGCGTCACCGCAAAGCATTTTCTAATGTTTTAGGGCATGGGTGCATTTTATAGTAACCAACTAGACATCCTATGCTTTGAAAGAAAAAAGAATTTTACTATTTTCTGAAAACAAAACAGTCGATGCAGTTAAGTTTTCAATAAAAATCAACAGGTTAATGAAAACATCAAACGAGACCATATCTAACAAGCGTAATTGCTCCGAAGAGACGTTAGGGGCACCACGTAGTACGTTTTCAAAAAAATAAATAAATAAATAAATAAATAAATAAAAAAAATTCTCGCAAACGTTAAGGGGTAATGACTAAATTCGAATTAAGTTTTAAAGATAATGTTCTTTAGAATTTTAAATAGGTTTACATAGTCGTCAGGTAATATTTTGTATACAGTTGTTCATTTGTAGGTTTGGAAATTATGTTTTATCTGTCTAAATTACTACCTATTTAAAATTAATGAAGTGGTCATATTTATATAAACATGACAGTGGACATGCATAACACATCGATTAATTAAGCTATTTAAAGATAATTGTTCAACGTTCTGCATTCGTTTGGTTAGGTTCGAGGAAGATCCCCGTGATGAAGATATTAGAAGTTCACACCAGTAAAAGACACATGCACATTTGCATATTTAAAAGTTGTTTACACGACAACATGTTGATTAAGGCATCTATATATTTTTCTCAACCCTTCTGCGATGACATAGTGTATTTCGAGCAATACCCTTGTGATGTTTTGAACGAAACACATTACACAAAGTCACCATTAAATAAACTGTGTTCGTCATCACATCAAATATTTGTATATATTTTCTGTTTGGTGTATAAGCTCTTTAGAATCATCATTACTGCATACTGCAAACAAACCTTTTGTCAAATGAAAAATAAAGTTCAATTCAAATTGAGTTTGTATAAGATTTAGAAAATTTATTGTTGATTGATTTGAAAAAAAAGATTATATAGTCAATGGGTATACTTATTGATGTACATTTAACTAACTTATAGGTTGTGTATTTTATATAAAATGTTTTATTTACATAAAGTACTTACTATTTATATAAATTAATGAAGTGATAGTATTTATTTGGAATGACTGTAAGCGCCTTGTTACAATATTGAAATTGGATTAATCTTTTATTTGGTACATGTTATTGAAAAGCCAATAATAAAACAGACACACAAAGAGAGGTATAATTCAGTTAATACCTGTACCTCTATATATTGATATTCTCACGTTGTTGTCAATTCAAATTGAATTAAAATATTTATCAAACTTAATTCAAATTTGATTATTACATGTGGAATTTTCTCTGTATAGAGATAGCACAGGTTGCACGAAGGTCCAAATGTCCAAACGGTGTTGTCGTTTCCCCACTCCTCATTATTAAAAATCAATTGCAAAAATGTGTTTTGGTTGTTCTTATGTAATTGAACAAGTTTAATAAAAAAAAAACAAGTTTACTAGCCCATGTCCAAAACACATCCCCAACGCCTAGACAATTAAAACTTACAAATTAGGTTTACCACGCTAATTGCACCAGGAAGGGAGATCGGGTGTATCGAAAAGGTAAGAACCCCCGGTAAAGCTAACTACACCAGTCACGTGTGTAATCAATATCGAGAGTGAAAGGAACACGGAACTATACGACCTCAAATATATCCAGGGCAGTCTTGGACAAAGAGACATCATACTTAACAATACTGTGATGGCGGACATAAAGCCTTTTATTTATTTATTTGTTTATTGAAATTATATAAATTTTAACTTAAATTGGGTAATAAGCATTGCAGTATTGTTAGCGGGGTCCTACCCAATCACTTGCCGCACTGCTCAAAATAGGTTCTGGTTTATTGGTATTAGTTTTGATATGCATTGTATCTTAGTTTACAAAGTGTGCATTGTAGATATGTACTTCAACGCAGGGTCCTTACCCAATCACTGCTCATTATTCGAATAGTATCTGGTAAAAGTTAAATAATACAATACATACACAAAGTATTTACTTTATGGAATAGTGAAAAGTGTTGTCAAGTAATATTGCATTACATTTACAATCGCCATAAAATATTTGTATATTAATCTTGTAAACTTTGAAACAAAGAATTAGACTCGAAAGTGCAGGCTCCAATATTATCAATTGCATTTCAAGGTTTTTATTTAAATTTGTAATATCGACTATTTTTATTTAAATAAATAAATAAATAAATAAATAAATAAATAAAACTATTTATTTCCGTTATATTACATTCGACAAATTTCTCCCAATTTTATAGGTTGAAAGTTGAACAATCATAACTGTGCATACAAATTTAAGTTGTCAGAGTAATGTAAATGTTCCATTTTTTATCAGAAGTTTAATTATAAGCGTTGAATCTGATTTTGATTCATAAGAAATGCTCCATATAAATGCAATAAACTCAATACTAATCATTAAAATAGTGTAATTTGATCACAATATTTGTAGAATCTAACCTATTTACATTTTTCTTTAGAGGGAATTATGAAATTGAAAGTCAAATTGAATTAAAATCCACTTTCAGTTGCGCAATATTGCACCATTATAATGAATTCTAAGTGCTTTGTCTGGGTGAGCAGGAGCTATAACACAAATTGAACAGTCACTTTATCCTAACAAGTAACAGTATTATTACCATACTTAATGACATGCGCTGCCATTTTAATTCTAATATATATTTTTAAAATTTATTGAGCCGTGATTAAAGATATATAAAGATCAGGTGTATGAGTACATACGTTTAAGGCGTTCACGCAAAGGTTCACAATAAGTTTGAAAATACACTCCATCACAATGTATTGTAAATATGTATGTTGTGTATAATATACATTTGATTAATCTATATATTTTACAGTCAGTGCATTATAAATAGTGGGGGTACATATGCTGAAGTGAAACGGTGGATGGTATATTTGATTTGATGGAAGTTGTTTATTAAGTAGTTTTGTACATACTGTAACAGGTTGTTATATCTATGTTTCTAAGATGTCTGTTGCTGAGGAAACACGAAAAACGTATAAAGACCGACACTTTAAAGTAGTGAATGGATTTATTTATGAAAATACACATTCCAACAGAATAAGATCTTGTGTGCCAAATTTTGTCCAGACGAACACAGCCAGTGGACCACAATATACGGATTCTTACGACATCATTATGCATTTATTAAGTTTACGGAGAAGGTATTCAGCTCAATCAGCTACCATGGAAATGAGAAGACGACAAAAATTTAATAGTGTAACATCAATGGAATCACCAATATCAGAATCTAAAACAGAACGTATGCAATCACCAAGAAGATCGGCACCACTTATATCAGAATCTAAAACGGAATCACCGAGAAGATCAGCACCACCAATATCAGAATTTAAAACGGAATCACCAAGACGGACAGCACCTCCAATATCAGAATTTAAAACAGAACGTTTACAATCACCAAGAAGATGATGAGAACCATGACACAATCGCCACGGGGACAGAATACACTGTGTATTCATTGTACAAACTATTTCAAGACAGCAACGTTTTTCTCTTAGTGAAGTTTATTGAAGTGATTCTGGCTGTAAATCTAAATTGGTGTTTGTACAAATATGGTATATTGTTGAATAGAATAACATACTGATTTCATTTATATGCTTACATTAAACTCGTTGAAGTGCGAAATGTGGAAACTTACTTTGTTGCTAAAATGTGTCTGCAATTGCTAAAATTGTTAAAACAATATAAAGCACACTTTTATTGTTGAAATAACTGAATATTATATGGAAAATAGTGGAAGTGTTTTTCGACATCGTGAAGAAATGCAATTCAATATACAGGGATTGTTTAAACATCAATGTGCTCATTGTAAAAATATAATAACAGTGTCTCGAGATCAACATACAAACAACTGATTTGAAATGTTAATATGAATGAAAGTTGATATTGTAATATCTAAACAAACAACAAGTGCGCGTGTATTAAAAACCATTGTATATTTTATCGACATTTCTTTTATGATTTTATGCTGGATTTTCACTTCTATTATTTTTTTACATTTAGTTTTTTTCAGATAAACTGTCTTTCATTCATATTCGTGGAACTAAAATATCATACTTTTGTTAAATAATAATAATAATAATAATAATAATAATAATAACTCTGTTAAATAATAATAATAATTGAAACATTAAATAATAATAATAATTGAAACAATCATGGAATTGTCTTGTGAAAATAAATCCGTTGGTGCCCTTATTAAGACATTTTTGTGGTATTAACTGATCAGCTATGTTCATCACCCACGAACATTTAATCGTATGGTTTTACAGTACATCGCTGTATTTGTAAATATAGAAGCTATTGTTCGTTCTTGCCAGTGGTGGTTTGTGTTCGTCAAGTTCATTTTACCAACTTTCAAGTTTATATCTTTATACATATCAATTATAATAATGAACTCTGAGTAAAGGTATTTAACTTTTCAGTGTTATATGATATTGTTTTTAAGATATCAAAAAGAGAATTTGTTATTGAGATTTTTCTCCAGGGTTGTCTCCTTTAGTCCACTGGGATTTTTATTTATTCTATTATTTTATCTTATCTGATCTGTGTTTACATTCTGAAGTGCATTTCAAATTTTTCATAATTTTCTCTAAAATAGAACAAACAAGAACAGTTTTGAAAATATGAATACAAAGATAAATAGATATATAAAATAGAGAAAATTGAGAAATGAAAATTAGTTAATTCTGACTCATTTCGTTCACATATAAAATAATAAAATTATAATAAAATAAATATTTAAATGCGTGACCCCGACTGCCTGTGATTTAAGCATACACAGTTTATTTCCTATATATAGAGTTATTGTCAATTTCTCTTGTACATATATATGATTGCAATTGTCCGTTACAAATGTAATGTGTAAAATTAATAGTAGTCACTATTTTAAAAGTTTTGTAATGTGTCTATATTTAAATGATCAAAACATTTTGTGATTATTAGTCTTTATTTGGTGCATATTATATATAAACACTGATAACAAAACATGAAGATAAGAAAGGTATAAGTAGTTAAATACTTGTTTGTTACTTAATTGATTTAAATTTAATTCAATATTTACACATATAATGATGTGAAGATGGTGCTTATAGAAATCTACTCGTAAAAACACCAATGTTAATCGAACGTGTTATTTTTTATTTTTGTAAAACTTAAATATGTGTTTCAGTAATAATTTGTAAAAGGATAAGTATGATAAATTGTGACTAGCAAAAATACTTTAACCACACCACTAGATACCATATTCCCAATGTACTCCATGCTCGTCCATATTTTGTTAGCTTTGTAATCAGTTATTTGTTTATCAAGGTTCCAGTCCAAGGTTCAAATCACAATAAAAATATGATTAAAAAAAAGAAAAAACATAAAGTATGAACATTGAAAATTTTGGCAAATTTAGGTCAGCACAAAATGTCCACCAGTGAAGTGAGACTGGGTGATCTGGAAGGACGAGCACCTCTAGTTAGCTTTAACTGCAACAGGTGTAAAAAGAAAGGAACGCGGTACTATGAAGCGTCAAATATATCCTGGATAATTTTGGACAGAGACATCATACTTATCAACAATATTGTTATGAAAAAAATCTTTTTGAGAACCCATATAAGCCTATGCTTGCGATATCCTTAGAATATTTCCGAATCAACAATTTACTTTGTTATCAGCTTGTTTCATTATATGAAGTACAAAAAGTATTATGAAGTTTTAAACGTTCGTAGTAAATATGAATATTTTTGTTCTTGGCCCCTAAGTGGTTTCTTGTCCTTGGCATATTTGCCATGACCAAGTGCACCTTTCTGATTTTATATTATTTATATCATTGTAGAATGGTTGTATTTAGTGACTGAGACAAAGCTTTCAAATAGATACATAATTATTATCATTGATGTCGTTAAATACAAAAAAAAAAACAAAAATAATAAATTAATAAGTAAATACATAAATAAATGAAAGAGAACAAATGCTACAATCCAACCTGCCTTAAAGGCCACTTCTATATAAGGGATACCTGCTTATAATGGCCTGTACAATTGTATCCCAGTCGTTCTTTATTCACATTATTTGAACCTTTATATTAAGGTCAACTGCCTATAAAGGCCACTTTAACTGGTTCCCTTAGGTGGCCTTCATAGACAGGGCTCATAATAGTAATGTTAATGAAAATGTATTGAAAATAAAATTCTGACATCCATCAAAATAAATAAAAATAGAGTTATTGGCGTTGGTTTTAAAAGACTAGTCAGTACTGAAAATAGAATTTAAATTGTAAACCTATAATATGTTGACAAATATTAAATTTAACTAACAATTTTAAATGGTAGATTATTACTTCCATAAATTAGTAATGATAAAGTTATTAGTGTTGATTTGTAATGACAAGGTCGTAACAAAAAAGTAAATTTGCATATAAAATTGTAAAATGTTAAAAGAAAATATAACTAATTATGTACCACGTTTGGTTACGTAATCTGTCAGCACTCTGCTGTAGGTGAGTCGAGAGTTAATAATACATGTACATAAATTAGACAGTCAATACATCATAACAAGTAAGAGTGTTATTGCCATACTTAGTGGTGACTTGTACAGACATTTATATTTTAATATGAAATTGAATTGGTTAGTTTTTGAAGTTTACCGAGCCGTGTATAAAGCGTTATTTGGATGTATTACCATGACTCAAAATAAGATTGTAAACACATTCCATCATAACATATTGTAAACGCCTAAATATCTTAATTTTTTAGGTTCAGTAACCTAATAAATAATAGCGGTACTCATCAAGATGTTCAAAAGGAAGAATGAATGTTATTCGATTCAAACATTGGATAACTTTGAAGGCACGTTATTGGTAAATATTGTTCTCTAACTGAAATCTGTATTATTTCACTTATTCTGTGGAAATATAAATGTGTCAACATGTCTGTTGTCGAAGAAACAAGAAATATTGATAAAGACGGGCGACTGAAAAAAGAGAACGGATTTATTTATGAAAATACATCGTACAGTAGAATACGATCCTGCGTGCCAAATTTTGTTCAGACCAACACAGCCAATGGACCACAATATACGGATTCCTACGACATCATTATGTATTTATTAGGTTTACGAAGAAGATACTCTGCACAATCGGTTACCATGGCAATGCGAAGGAGACAAAAATTTAACAGTATAACATCTATGGAATCACCAATATCAGATTCTAAAACGGACCGTATGGAATCACCTAGGAGAACAGCACCACCAACATCAGAATCTAAAATGGAATGTTTACAATCAACAAGGCGATCGGCACCGTAGCATGATCACATGGAAACAGAATACATTGTATTTTCATAATACACATTATTTCAAGAAAGATAATAACATATTATCTAAGTGAATTAGTAGATTTGATTTCTTACAAAAATGCTACTTATTGTAAAATAACAATGTCATAATGATTCCATTTCTATTTTTGAGAGACGGAATATGGAAGCCAAATTTGTCACGTAAACAGTAGTTGCTAAAGATGTTTAGAAACTACAAAGTACAATTGTTGCATTGGCATCGTAACGAAATGTGATAAAGTAAATAGGGATTGTTTTAAATATCGATGTGACTATTGTGATTATATCATCAGTATAACAAGCACTCGATTTGAAGTGTTTAATATGGATACAAATAGATACATTGTTCACTAAACAATACACTCGTATTTAAAAAACAATTGCATGTTTCATCGGCATTATTTTTATGCTGAATTTTAAATTATGAAATGCTTCAAATTCACCGTTTTTTATTTTTATATTTAGTAATATATAGACCTTAGTTAGTTAATTTTTATTTGAATTTTTGTTGTATAGTAGTAATTGAAACATGAAAGGGCAAATCAAATTTTAAGCCGTTCCGAAGAACGTCTGTGATTTTACAGGTGATCTTTGTATTTTTGTCTCAGTTATGAAAAGATAGTAACTGTTTTCTGTTATTGCCAACGAGGGTTTATTCTTGTGAAATTCATTTTACCAATTTGTCACGTTAAAATCAAATTTGATTAAAGCCATTTAATTTTTTGCCAACGTTAGATAATATTGTTTTTTTAGAATATCGTTTTATTAAATCCAATGATGTGTTTTTAATTAAAAAATGCAGCGGTTGACCACATATGCTTAACATTATTTTATTTCGCAGAACACGATACCGAATCATCATATATCCGCCAACAATCAGTCCTGTTCGATCTTTTGGTGTTTTATTTAAGCCATATTTGAAACGGTCTGTTATACGACCAGAAGCTTGTACACATCATCGATGAGTAGATAGGGAGTAGATAGATTGTTTTGTAGTTTTGTTAATATTCTCTTGTTTTGTCTTTTGTAAGTCACAGTCACTTGGTTTTATTGTTTTTCAAGAAATGTCTTAATTTTGTCTTTATTAAAATATGATTTTTTAAATGCAAATGAATCGCGTTATTTCTGACACATTTAGTACAGAACGTTGTCAGATAGGATGACAAAATTGAATATCTAACCCTAACTATCTGTGCTTTAAATATACACTTTGTTCCTTTGTTACAGAATAAATGTCGATTCATCTTGTACAAAGCCTTCAATAAACTTTTAAAAATAATTATTTATAAGAAGTAGTTAATAATGTAAAAAGTGTTTATATTTAAAATGATCAAAACATTTTGCTATTATTAGTCTTTATTTGGTGCATTTTATTTAAACACTGATAACAAAACTTGCAGATAAGAAGGGTATAATTAGTTAAATACTTGTTCGTTACTAAATTGATTTAAATTTAATTCAATATTTACACATATACTATTGTGAAGATGATCACTATAGAATTATATGACATTATTCGAATATTTGTACATTTTTTCATTGGTATGTAACATAAGGTTTAAATATGCATTTTATTGATTCCGGCTGACCGATTCGATGGAAATTTACAACTCAAGGAAAATCGGTGGGAAAATTGAAAACCTTGTTTAGACAGAATATTCCCATTTCACACTTTTAGGGTAATAAATCAGCATTGACTGTTAATTGGTTGAAACATAAATACGATAGATTGGGTTCACCAAAACATTTTAACCGCATACGCTATCGTACATCATATTCCCATTTTAATCTACGGTCGTACGTGGTGAGCATATTTATAATCAGCGATATATGTTTATATTGTCTTTTCTGTTTTGTTCGTTTATTATTTTTGTTCTTGGTTATTGCTGTAACCTTATGTGCTTTTTCATATAACTTTGTTCCATTGCAGAATTGTTGTATTTAGTAAACTGTAATGTTTTCAAATAGAAAAAAATAATTAAAAGACATTCTATTTCCAAATCACAATCCGAAAAGCAAAGTAAAACTTTTAAGCTGTCAAATTAATTTAAAACGCGAATTTTCATCGGGAAAGTGTAAGACTGCTGCTCCGGATGGGTTAGCACAACCTGATTAACTTGCTATACTCACCACTTGTGAAATCCAAATTAAGAATAAAGAAACGCTTATATTTTGGACGACTAATATATTCGTGGTAACTTTGGATACGTATACATCATGCTAATCAACAATATTGTGATAAAGCTTTTTGAGGGCCTTGATATACCCTGGGTTGCAATATCCCTGGACCAACACTTTATTTGTAAGCAGATTTGTCCGCTGTGTAAAGTATCCTTATTTAGAAAAAAAAACCTCTATCGTAGCGTAACTTCTGCTAAATATGAATAAAGAAACAAATCAGCAATCAAATGTGCACAGTTTGTGCCCAGTGGTATACCGACCGTTGGCTGGCAAATTATATCAATAAACACAAATATGTTGTCTATCAAACCTTTAACATTTTGTTGATGGTAAATTCGGTATAGTTTTCTTTGGAACCCGTCTGGGGCTCTATTCAACACCAAATATTTGTATCTTTTCTCACCGTTTTTGTAAAAGAATGGCATCGAAATCTTCAACTTTAAAATTCATGATGATAAATAAATAAATAAATAAATAAATAAATAAATAAATAATTTGAAACAACAGATAATATTTATGCTCTATGACAATATTGAATTTCGACATCTATAAAATGAAAACACTCAGGTGATCATTAGCATTGATTTTAAATGACAAGGTCGTAACTGAAAAGTAAATCTGAAATATAAAATTGTAAAATGTTAAAAGGAAAAATAACTAATTATGTACTACGTTTGGTTACATAATCTATAATACATGTACATATATAAGACAGTCAATACATCATAAAAAGTAAGAGTGTTATTGCCATACTTAGTGGTGACTTGTACAGACATTTATATTTTTATATGAAATTGAATTGGTTAGTTTTTGAAGTGTACCGAGCCGTGTATAACGCGCTATGAGGATATATTACTATGGTTCAAATCAAGATTTGAAAACACATTCCATCATAACATATTGTAAACGCCTATATATCTTTAATTTTTTACGGTAAGTAAATCATAGCGGTACAAACTAGATGCTCAAAGCGAAGGATGTCTGTTGGTGTGTTATTAGATTTAAACATATTGAATAATTCTGAATGCGTGCTGTTTATAAACTTTGTTCTTTTAATGAAATCTGTATTATTGCACTTTTTTGTTAAAATATAATCCCAAGATGTCTGTTTCCGAGGAAACAGGAAATACATCCAAAATCCGACCAGTTAAGGTAGTGAACAGCTTTATATATGATAATACATCATGCAATAGAATAAGATCTTGCGTACCGAATTTGTCCAGACTAACACAGCCGGTGGACCGTAATATACATATTCTTACGACATGCATCATACATTCATTAGGTATATGGAGACAGTTTTCAGTCCAATCAACTACCATGGCAATGCGTAGAAGAAACAAATTTAACCGTGTAACATCAATGAAATCACAAATATCAGACACTAAAACGGAACCTACGCAATCTCCAAGGAGATCAGTTCCATAAAAACATGTTAACTTTATATATATATAATTATTTCAAGTGTAACGTGTTTCAGAATCTTTATTTGGATTGCTTCCTCTAAAGATTACTATATAAATTACTATAGTTGTATGTGGTAGCATTTTACGCGTTTGGCGTGTTTCTAAATAGAAGTTTTGTAAAAATGTGACTTTTTGGAATAAAGCTCCAGAAACTGTATAATACACTCTTGAGACGATCGTATAAACACTTAAAACCACTAACTTCAAAGAAGTAAAGATGCAAGTTTTTCTAATAAATAATCGATGTACTATATGAGCAGAAGATATTTGGACATGCAAATTAATATTTGAAAGTTAACCTACTGTTCAACTTGGAACTTAGGAATCATGCAATTTAGAATAAATCATTTGATAGCTATTGTAGTGATAGTCTGATATCAACATATATTCAAATGCATATTCGAAGCGTTGTGTTTACCTTCCGGAGAACCTGGCCTCCCTTGGATACTATTTTGTCTTATGATTCAGAGTCAGAGTAGTGTTTGTTTTGTATTCATGTTTTTTAGCATTATACTTTATAACATGAGGTTATGTGATAATATTTTTTGTCTTTGTTTTTACTTACCAACTTGAGACTCCTTCTATATCAAGAAATGAATTATAAATTAAAATTCATTTAATGTAGTAATGTGGATATATATGGTAAGATACTTATTTAAACAACATCCTTGGGTGTCATTTTCTCATTGATTTCAGTGATTGTTAATATGTTGTAATCATGTGTATTTTGTCTCAACATGGACCGGTAAGACAGAGTCGTGTTTGATTTGCATGTTCTAGATTGGGTTTGTTTTTTTTTTTGCTGAGGCGTGTTCTAGATTGGGTTTGTTCGGCTACTACAAGTTTATATTTTTCAGGTAAATTTGCGTATAGTGGTTTAAAGTCGTCTATTGGCAAACAAGAATATACACTTCACCAAGTACTGATTATTTCAATTTCTGCAAGTATGCAATACACCGTTTTCAAATGGACAAATAAAAAGGGAATATAAGTGTAAAAGGACATAACATTCAGATACTTTCATTTGGAAATGAGAAATTATAGATATTGTAAGCATATCTAACAGTAAAATATTTTTATCAGGTGTATGTTATCGGAAATAATTAGCAAAAATTAGACATATGCCATATATTTAAAGAACGTTGGTAAGACTGATGCCTATTTCAGGGAGATTTTAAATAAGACTGGCGCAGATTCATTCATATGAAGATTTGTATTCAACTTTAACACTAAATCGTTATTCAGCGTAAATTAGTAAATTGAAGTCACCATATACATGTAGCTTCTAATAACAAACTTTGACATAAAATACGGGAACGCATTAGCATTCATACTTATTTATTCCAGTTAGAGGTTTTTTTGTCATGGGGGAGGCAATTTTTTCTGTATTAAACTTATTTCTATGCCCAGGTATGAACGATAGCGTGTGCCATGATTTTTAAAACCAATTTCGAAGACCGCCATACCTTTTCTTTATATTTTATCTGAAATTGAGGCCATTGCATCGGTCATACGGGACAAAGGGAGACAACAACGATTGATCTACAGTAGTAGGTCAATGTTCTGAATGTGTCATGTGTCAAAGATGAGAACAATAGGTAGGTGGTATATATAGTATATACTATGACTTGTTTAACATTTTACTATATAGGTAAAACTTATTCAATTATACATAATTTGTGAGCACAATAGCTCTTTTAAATTCTCAATTATTTGATTTTTCATTTTGATTTATGGACAAGTTATAAGCATATCGAGTTTGTTGACATAAAGTATAAGTAAAAGGGGAAGATAATGCAATGTATTTTTTCATCCAAATAACTTGCAATTCCCAGATCAGAAAAAAAAACACTCCGAAAATCTAACAAAAACTTATCAAAACAATTGCTAAATTTTAACTTACGACTTGATGAGCTTTTTTATTTTCCGCATTCGGCAAAATTATACATTTTCATATACATGTTTTGTTATTCTATAAATTCCATGCATACGGTATAGACAATGCACTTTATGTTGTACACCAGTCACTGACGTAGAATAAAACGGGTATACATTCATTTTAATAAGTTCTTCTTTTTGTGACTATAGTTGTAGGAATACGTACAGCTGATCATCTTGAATGTAGGTTATCACACTAATTGTATAAATTGAGTTATCATTATTTAATCGTCAATGGCTCATATTCCTGATTGCAGGTTATCAATTGAGAGATAAATACATGTACTGCATGTCAACTCCTGATAAACAATATCTATAGCGGTCAGTATACTTGTTTAAATGTTGCAGCAATATACGGCCTTTTCGGAATAAAATTCCCCATCAGTAGTGCTCCGTCCTTTGTGGAGTGATCTTCATAAAAAGTGTTTCAGGCTTCATTAGCAGCGCGAAACGATTCTACTTTGACTGAGGTTGACCTTGGTCTCTCCGACTTGTATGTCGATTAAGGTCTGAACTTGTACACCAACAATCTTTCGGACCTAGCGATCGAATTAACAAGCATTTTAAATGCATCTGTTCCATTAACCATAACGTCAAAACATAGACAGTCATTGCAACAGTCACACCGATGCAGGGCATCTATATAATGGACTAAACATTACACGTCAATTCTGACCAGAGAAAATAAGGAATTTTTCAGTGATCAGTCATTGATGACTCAATCAAAAACAAACACACGAGCTTTTCATATAAACGCTCAAACAACAATCCCAAAGCAAAGAAAAACTTTGAAGTTAATCACGTGTCCACCAGGGAAGTGAGACCGGATGCCCTGAAAGGCGAATCACCTTCTGTTTAGCTAGCTATACCTGTCACATGTTAAATTAAACATTTGGATCCAATTTGTCACGACAGTGTTACAATAAATTCTTTAATTCCTTCCCACTCTCTTGGAGCATATGCTACATCTGAACAGTGAGAAAATAAGCTGCTGAAACAATTTTTAAATTTTTACTAAATCTGTTTTAATTTTACAGCACTATATGATCATATCGGATTAAAAATCAGCATTGCTCGGACCAAAGTTATGGGAATCAATATATTTTTAAAGACTAAACTTAATTTTAACAATTACTTCTCAGACAAATTTTACATTGCAGTTGGAACGCATTTGCTATTTAGTTCATTTATTTATGAGATACAAGAGGCATTCAAATGTTCTGTAATGATGAAACTGATTTCAACGAGTCTTTAAAAAACACTAGCCTCATATATTTATCCGGATCTTCATCGCACATTGACTAACTGCATTTATGTATTCGAGCTAAACATATAAAAAAAAATACAGTATAACTAATAAAATTAAATATTTTTTTTTTACAAATGAAAGAAATTCAATTAGATACACAGTGTAGGGATATCGCGGAAACTTAAAGCGCCAGATAATCAGTGAACTTTGTAGTTCCGCACCAAAATGTATTTGTAAAATGTAGGGTAAAATCCATTAGGTCAAGTGTAACCGGAATGTTCCTGAACCGCCAGAAAAAATGACTCAATAATACAAACAATGTTCTACATATATAGATACCTACAACAGTTTCTGAAAGTAAACTTAGCAGAATGTGCCTAACAAATATGATAAACAACCAGTATAGTCAGTCGTAGTCAAGTTTTTAGTTTGGCACAAAGTTCCCTTCATCACAAGCCGCTCAGAACACATGTGGGAAAATGAATTTTCCTTGACGTCGGCCTTTACTGGTTCACCTGGTATCAGTATTGTCATGTGCTGTTTTTGAATTTCTATTAAAATAATTCACATTGCCATGTGCTGTTTTTGAATGCATTATTTTAATAGAAATTCAAAAACAGCACATGACAGTATAATGCAATGGGGGAGTGGTACGCTTGTCTGCGGCGTACTGACTCGGTGAGCTGGGACGTTAAAGTCGCCCTGAGTGCGCCCTAGTACAAGGCAGACCATACATCACACTCACACTTCACATGCATGTACACGGTATTGTTCATAGATTAATCCATAGAGATAAATAAAATAGTTCTCGTTGCAAATAGCTGAAAAATTGCTAACGCGACGTTAAGCAACATTCAACCAACCAACCAACCCTTCATCACAAGCGACTAAATGTAACATGCGAGATATTACGGATAAAATTAACCTCTATAGGTCTTGAATGATTTCTTAACACCACAAATATTAAACTAATGGCAAAGCAGATACCATGTATAACAAGAATGAGTAGATATAAAATATCAACAAAATGTCTTGTATTCCACTCGTTTGGAAGAAAATGCTACATAAAGCTTGTAGCCAGACTTCCGTATATTTCTGTTAAAGTTGGAAATTTTGAGGTTTTAAAACTGAATGTAAAATTGATAATTGATGCAGGTATTCATTTATAAATATTATTTCATTTTAAACGATTAGAGAGTAATAGTGTTTAACGTCCCAGTCAAGAATATTTCACTTATATCGAGACGTCGCCAGATATAGGCGAAGGTGCAGAAATTTTGCCTGTGCGTTGCGCTGATGGCATTATACAGCAGGGTTCTTTAACGTGCCAAGCCCACCGTGAATGGACCTCGTTTATTTTAAGTTCCCATCCGAAAGAACCGTGCTTTCATTTCGTAATGCCGAGTGCTTGGCGAAAGAACAGTCACTACCCACTTTCAAGTCTTGGGTCAGACCCAGCCGAGGATCGAACCCACGACCTCCCACATACGGAGCGAGCACTCTACCAACTGAGCTACCGCAGTGGTCTTTTTAAACGATTAGTTCTTGACTACGTGTTTTAAAGCTTTATGTAAGTTTGCTTTAAAAAAATTAAATAAGCATGTGACGGCGAGGATGATTAACAGTCAGGGTACACATAACATTGTGTATTGATTAAAGTCTCATTTCAATGCAACATCATCCTTTAAAAACGTATCTACTAGATATTAAATTTTGCTCATGGAAGTCACAGCTGGTGGATATATTACTGCAAAAAAGGCCTACTAGTGTCCTATAATTGTGTAGAAGTGGATTCGTCAATAACGGTTCATAGCAAGATCAACTAGTGAAAGCATCGCTCCAAGTGAATTCTTTGATCACTTGACCTTGTATATCGTGCTTACAGATAGCAGCGCCTCTCACTGCCTGGGTTCGAATCCCACTCGAGACAGACCCTGGTGTGAGACAATGTTTATGGTCGCTTGCCGAAGGTCGGTGGTTTTTTCGGACACTCCGGTTTCCTCCACCATTTTTTAACTGACCGCCTCGATAAACAGTGTTACCGGAATATCGTAATTTCAAATAATAATAATAATAATAATAATAATAATAAAAATAAATGGGAAAAACTTAAAAGCTTTGTTTAAAATTTACTAATTCTATTTTTATGTAGGTTTTTAACTCTGAAGAAGAAAATGTGACAGTAGTGACTAAAACATTAAAAACATGGAAACATACGAAGAAAAAAGACCGCTCTTGACCGACAAAAATATTCAGAACGATGGATACGAAGAAGAAAGAAATGTGATTGGTCGTAATCAAGGTGCCGAATACAAAGATATGAACCGTGTATTTAGTTGGAGGAATTATTTAGTTTTACCAATAATATTACTTCACTTTTATTCGTACGTAATCGTTATGTTGTCGATGCAGCAATATGCCTTACAATATTACCAAAACTTGTATTTCCCCAACGAAACAAGAAACACGAGCGATGGAGAACAGTCAGTTTGTAGTCAAAACACATCTTCACAAGAATATAAGGACCAACAACTAGTCCAGTCTGTGACGTCAGAACTATCCATCTACTGGTCACTGGCTCAAAACATTCCAGCAATATTTTTAAGCATTATATATGGTTCACTCAGCGACCGATATGGACGGAAACCAATAATTCTGTTATCCTTGTTAGGAACGTGTGTTAAAGCCGGACTTTGCGCAGTAGGGATTTTACTAAATCTAAATATTTATATTTCTATTGTATTTTTCGGTGTGGAAGGAATGACGGGTACTTGGATAAGTTCGTTAATGGCGCTATTTTCGTACGGTGCTGATATAACAAAACCCGGCGATAACAGAACTGTTATCATTCTGTTACTTGAGACATTTCTAGGACTTGGCGCCGTTATTGGTATGCTAGTTTCCGGTTACTATATAAAATACCTAGGATTTTCAAATGCTAACTTTATTGCATCTGGTTTTATTGGACTAGGTTTATTATTAACACTGTTTCTTCCAGAATCTTTACATATTTCTAAGGAAACTCAGAAAACTAAAAAAGATTTTTCATATCTTAATACGTCGTTTAAATTTTACATCGTTAAAGGGTTTTCAAAATATGGAAAGCGTTGGCAATATATAGTTTGTTTAAGCATATTTATACTTGTGATCACTTCAACTCTTGGTAAAATGACTGTTGAATCTTTATATGTGCTAAATTCGCCATTTTGTTGGAGTTCTGTGACGCTTGGCTGGTTTGGAGCTCTCCGTAGCGGAATACTGTCTGTTACAGCTGCGGCCGTGGTTAAGCCACTGCAGTTTTGTTTCAGGGATGAATATATCGTAATAATTGGGTCTTTATCAAACATAGCGTCCTGTGTATTGGAAGCCTTTACTGTTAATAGTACCGTTATGTTCATGGGTAAGCAATATAAGCTGTTTTAACTTCACGATTGTGCAACATTTTGAGACACATTTGGTGATTTTACATTCATAATGCATTGCTGTCATATCCACAGCACTGCGAATGTTTACACATTTTTATTTTTGTTGTTTATGACAAGGTGATTGTGTTTAGTGTAATATTTTGTGTAGTGGATATTGGAAGGCGCTCGCTCTATGTGGGAGGCCGGTGACGCCTGTCGGGTCTGGCAAAGACTTGACAATAACAGTAGCTGTTCTTTTGACAAGCACTCGGTATTTAGAATTGTAAATCACTAATCCATCGGTCACGGTAAGCATAGGCATGCTAAAAACCAACTGTCTGTGTATTTTGTTCAGCGCATTGCAAAGGAAAAATTCTGCCACCTCATCTTTAGCTGTTGACTTCCCGATATAAGTAAAACATTCTAAACTAGGACGTAAAACTTTTATTCAATCAATAATAAAAAAAAAATTAACAATAAGTCATTTACACTAAGTTATAGCAGCAAAATGATCGGCTATATTTTTGAATATCATTTACAATACATAACTTAATAACTTTAAAACCTTTTTTTTGTTGACAGTTCCTGTTGTTGGCGCTCTTACAAATATCCAAACACCAGTTATAAGAAGTATGATGTCAAAGATGACGTCACCAGATGTCCAAGGTATGATGGCTTTCTTCTCATCTTCTGTTATAAATGTCCGGGCATGATCTCTCTATTTCAGATGACTTGTAATAAAATATGAAGGAATCCAAGTTGGGAGACACATGCATGTATGGGGTTAGAATAAGCTAACACTATTTGTGGTAAATCAAACGCTTAATCATATCGATTGCAAAGAACTAAAAAAAAATATGTGCATTTATATGGAGAGTGTTAAAAATAAAATGTGGCTGGCTAAAGATATGTATGCCACACTTAAAAATACAACTCCCCCAAACCAGTTTTGAGAGAAAAATTGAACAATTGCTTGTGAATTCCAATTCTCGTTGATCTTTCTATTTTGTATTTTATCGTCAGTGATATATAATACTATCTTTTTAAGGTTCATACAGTATCCTATGTATCTTGTGAAACAACGTGGCTGTTTGATGGTTGCTACAAAAGTATTAGAATCGAGTGTTTTTGCCATCACTGGTTATTACCAAGTGCTTGGTATTAGCTTTTACTGTTAAAATGTGACATTGTTATTTCCGAACTAGGTGCTTTGTTTGCTGGTATAGCTGCACTAGAAGCTGTGTGTAACTTAACAAGCTCTGTGATTGGCAGTGGGATCTACGCTGGAACAGTGTCAATATTCCGAGGTCTAGTTTTTCTTGTAATGGCCGGTATGAACTTGTTAGCAGTTCTACTTGTTATGTAAGTAGATAATTATACTGAATATATCTGTCATGTGCTAATTTTGTTTTTTATTCTGTATTTCGAACAAATTAAAACAAAAATAGCAAAAACAAAAATATGTAATGTAACGGGGTACCCCGTTACATTACATATTTTTGTTGATACACAATTACTTCTAACAAGTTCTCAAATAAACAAAAACTGTTAATTCACAATTCCTCCATTTTGGTATGTTTTCTCACTGTCATGTGCTGATTTTGAATTTTTATTAAAATAATGCATTCAAAACCAGCACATGACATAACCATAACTGCCACCATAGATGACACCTAAGGTTTTATGGGTGTTTTTTCATATGTGTTTTCTTGTACCTTTGTTGTTCTAGATGCACAAAATTCGTCTAACTGATTGATATTTTTGTCTGTTGTGGCCTTTATAAATCTATTGTGGCCTCTTGTTAATGTGGAATTGTTTAAAAAATGACTACAATATAACTGTCACAACATCACTAGAAACTGTTTGATTAAATCAGAGATTTGTATTGTACAACAATGAACCAGCTTTAAAGCTTTCGTTTTTTATAGCATAACAATGTTTAATATAGGATAATTACTGAAAAAGTATACAATAGAAAATAATGCATGATACAATGCCTTATTAAGAATATGAAGGCCATTTTTTAGATATTGCCTGTAAGGGGCTTTGGTTTAAAATAAAACACCGGGTATCCTGTATGCCACCTATAATCTTGACCGAGACTAAAATCACATAAAAATCAAAATTTTAATCACAATGATATGGATAAAATCTATACCATTATTTATTTTCCTATGTATTAAGTATTATTTTCATATATATATATATATATATATATATATATATATATATATATATATATATATATATATATATATATAATATTTTACTATATATTCATAATGGAATAACTGAAAGCAGCTGTAAAATACTAGTTTTGTTTAGTATATTTTTCAGTCCGAATTTCTTCACTTGTCATTTAGAGTTTTGTTTAAATAGAGTTATTCCCCTTTAAATGTGTAAGTCACTTTTTCCAGTAATAGATATAACACTGAAGTAGAGATATAAGATGTATTTTGTTGAGTGAAGTGAAAAAATCATTATTATCAAGAGACGGCTGCGTGTACAGTATGATATAACATGCTAACATATTTACAGCTCAGAAACATAAATACGTATTCGATCATGATTGTATTAAATGTCAAATAACGCCTACTCAAATGTTAACAACAGTATTCCAGAAAGTAAAACAACCGAAGTTTAACACACTGCATAAATTAAGCCTCCAACGCTATGCAAGTGGACCCTTATTGGTGATTTTAATAAGCTTGTGACAGAATCACATAAAATCATTTGAAATGTAAAATGTAATGCATTATTACACCAGGAAGTTCAAAGTGCTTAATTTTAAACATTGATCTCTGAATTAAGATTCTAGAATTAGGGTTAAACAGTGCATGTAGTACGGACGCCAATTAGTTAAAGTCAAATTCACAATATGTTTTTGGAGGAGGTTAAGCATTATATTTTCACCCTATACCCGAGAGTACCCCTACCGTAGAACACATATTTTTGAAATAATACATGTAAAAACTATTTATCAATATAATGGTAATCTATTTCAATTTTCAGAGTTTATAGAATTGGATCCAGGAATTATAATCCAGTTAGTGACGAGAGATAGTTCACCAGGAACAAACGATCCAGAAATTATGTATGGTGCAAAGAGCCAAGCTGGCCAAAGCTTCGTTATCAAAACGAGTTTGCTAAGTATTAGCCGACAATCACTTTCTATTTACTCGAATCAGTAAATAAGTCTTAATTTTTATTTGGATGTGGTAAAATCAAGTGTACTTGTTAGACTGTAACAACAATCAACTTTGTGATATTTTAAAGGTTATGATAACAACTTGAGTGTTGCATTTTAGTACCGTAGCCTAATTTTCTCATGTTCTGATGTGTGCGTCTGAGAGAGAGAGAGAGAGAGAGAGAGAGAGAGAGAGAGAGAGAGAGAGAGAGAGAGAGAGAGAGTATTTAGGACATTATTATCGTCTTGGTGCTTTTATAAATTCTGTGATATATAGAGGTTGTTTTACCCGATGGTGCTATAAGTTGTTAATAAATTCTGTGATTTTTGGAACATATAAAATGCATTTATACCTTCGGTCCTTTTAATACGTTTATAACAATACTTTATTGGGGTATGTAATGACCAGCTACTTAGATTTTTAAGACACTTAGTTATAGTGGAGTAATGATGTTTTAAGCCCTAGTCAAGATTATATCTCTTATATCGAATCGGTTAGCTCTCGGATGGTGGAGAAAACCAGAGTTCATAGAAAACTACGACCTTCGGCAAACGAACTGACAAATATTTTCGCACAATAGTTCCTCGGAATAGAATTCGAAGCTAGCCGTCGGGAGGCATTTTGGTAATTATCTTCGATTTATCGTACCCATAGCTTTAGATCTTGTACACCTATATGTAAGTATAACTGCGATTGTCAGGGGTAACAAACATTGCTATAATAATGCTATGTGATACCTGTTTGTCATTTTGTATGTGAAATGCTTTGGTAATCTGAGCTAAGTATAATTTATTCAGCTATAATTTGTGTTGACCCAGGGATATTGCAAGCCTTGGCTCATCAATGTCATCAGAAAGTTTTTTGCCCGTCATCACAGTATTCTTCATAAGTGTAGTGTCTCTGTATCCAGAATTGCCCTTGGTATGTTTGAGTCCCATAGTTCCATGTTTCTTTCACTCTCATTTTTGATAACACACGCGGCGGGTGTAGCTAGCTAAACAGGAGGCGCTTTCCCTTCCGGAGCACCCGACATTACTTTCCTTATGAAAATTTACGTGTTCAATCCAATTTGCTAGCTTCAAAGTTTTTACTTTGCCTTGGGCATGAATTAGTAGTTTTGCTTTTGAATTTGACACTTTCAGTGGTATTTCACATTTTACCAATGTGTTTCATTTAAATGTTCTAGTCAGTCCAATGCCAATAACTACTTTAACGGTTCTATTGTATTATTTATGTACTTGCCGCGAATAGGTTTGATTGACCATAATTAAGCTAAACACCGGTATCCAAATTTTGAATACGTAACCAGTGTGTTTCTTATTTTGTTCGGCAGTTGTCACGGGTTTCTCTTTTGTGTATCTGATCATTGACAAATACAGATTAATCCTGAAAGTTTGGCTTTCCGCTTAATTATTTCATTACTTGACCATGTTGACATCAGATTTTCATTTATAAAAATAATTTAATGTTTTGCAATTATGATCTTAAATTTTACTTGTAGGCCATAATATATCTAGCATTGTGCCTATAAGTAAATAATAAAATTTTATTTGCAAAATATGTCAAAATAGCTCAGAAACTGGTGTCATTTCATTAAAACTTAGATATAGAGTGGCGACTTAAGCAGTTAAAAGACAGTAAATGCAATATACATTTAGTTACTTTTATTAAAAATCTCAAACACGTTATATAAAAACGTGACAAATATTGTATTAAAATATCACAATAATATCAAATCTCATCACAAAAGATCATGTCGCGCATGACAATCAACACGCGTGGATTTACAAATATTGAGGGTATCAAACATTAGACATGATTTGAATTTTGGATAAAACCTGTAGAAGAGTCCACCAAACTTGCACTCCATCTCTGGATCAGTTGAGCAGCGACCACCAGTGACATATCTTACCACTGAAAAAGAATAGAGAATATATAAATACATGTAATTCAAATTTGGTATTAGCGAACATAGAAAATACTATTATAGATATTTCTAAAGGAATACTTTGATAAATATATAAATACAGATTAATGTCCCTCTATTGATATCACAAACCCGAAAATATGTGTAGCCATTGTACATAGTATTTTTGGATAGAAAAATAAAAACTGAATGACTGCTATGAAAATTACATTTTAATAGCAATATTTTTCAAACCTGTCAACTTCAGGACAAGACATAATTTTATTTCTCTACAATGTTCAGGATTGTTTCTTATTTACTTAATATTTATCTTACTTTTCATTTGTCACTTCAAACCTTACAGAATGTGAACAAAATAATTGCTCAATCAATCAATCTCAACTGTAAAACGGTAGTGGGAAATTCAACCGAAAATCAAATTTTCTTGAAATATGCAAACTAAAAATGAGCTGCTACATCATTTTAATTTTTTGAATAGTTTTATTAAGGGATACATCTTGTGTGATGCAATAGAGAGAGAGAGAGAGAGAGAGAGAGAGAGAGAGAGAGAGAGAGAGAGATAATTACATGATTGATGGATTGTAGTATTCTCCTCCTCCTTAGTCCTCTTCCTGGACCTCGGCTGTTTCTGTATGCGTCCCTAAAATCGTTGATTCTATCGGAGATTGATGATGACACGCCTGTAGAAATACCAACATGGCTACCAATGGATGGTACACGTCTTGGTCCGTCAAATGGTCTATTAAGTCTATCGAACAAGGGATCACCAAGACCGATATCGTTTGTACTGGCAGACGCAGATGATCCTGCATTGGCTGATACATCATTCAATCCACCGTGAGAGGATACAGACGCTGATGAGCCAGCGGATGCTGATGCATCGTTTCTCTCATCGGGGAAACCACCGAGAAGTCCATGGGGAAAGTTGTCGCCAAGTAATCCTCCGATGTTAGATACAGATGCTTGAGATCCAGAATTTGCGGATGCGTCATTAATTCCACCAAATCCATTATTAGAAGCAGATGCTGATGACGAAGCGCTGGCATGTGAAATCTGACGTATATCAGCCTCTGTCAAACCAGCTGCTCTTGCACATGCTTTTGCTGCAGCCATTGCCCGATCGTATCCAGCAGTTGCCAGGGCTTCAGCGGCTGCTGAAGCATGTGAAGCTGTTAAAGGTCTAAAGGCTGATCTTACTGCTGGTCTAAAACGATTGATATCATTGTAGTCTGAACATGCGCGTAAAAGTGATCTTGCTGCACCTTGTGCTGTTGTGCTATCAGAATCAGCCATAGCCGTGCAAACTGCAATTGCCTGCGAGCCAAGTCCTCTAGCAATAGCTAAAGAATCTGAAAGTCCTAAAGATCTTCCTCCATTGTTTGTAACAGCAGAGGCTGAGCATGTTGCGATTGCAAGAGAAAGTGTACAGTCTCCACCTTCAGAACCAACTCGAGGGAAGAATGAATCCGCAAAAGCCTGTCCTAAAGCACTTGCACTTGAAGAGCCTAGTCTACTGATTGCTGAACAGAATGCTCCTGCTTGAGCATAATTTCCACCTTGTACTATTGCCAGTGCTGAGGCCTGTGATATAGCACCATTCCGGGCGGCAGCGCTACATTCTGCTAAAGCTCTTGCATATGTCCAACTTATCTGAGCATTTGCCTGAGATGAAAAGAACGCTATAAATAACAACACAGCTGCTCGTAATCCAACAGTAACCATTTTGTCTCCTTCTGAAAAGAAAACAAGAAAAAGATATGAATTTATATTAAAAGGCATGAAGTGTTCAAATTATATTTATTTTATCATTTTTAAAAGTATATATTGCGAGTATTACAACGCGTTTTGCAAAGGAAATGTATTTATAGCAATTTACTAAGTTTTGGCTGGAGCGGCTTTTGCTAGTTCGGATTTTTTCAATTTCATTTTTGGTTTTAATTCATACAAGATATATACATTTAATAGCCAATAAAACACGGATACCGATAATTTTTGTCGAAGTTTTCTAAATGAAGTTTGGCTAGTATAAGTTTTCAGTGCGGAACAAAACTGAAAAAAATATACATCCCGTACAAAATGCGATGTCGGAGTGACTACACATATTATGAAGTAGACAATTTCTGAACAGTCTAGGATCAGTCAGAATGTGTAACTATATAATGTAAGATGCTGACCATAATGAAATAATAATGCACAATGGGAAATAT
Source organism: Anadara kagoshimensis (assembly GCA_021292105.1). Classification (NCBI taxonomy): domain Eukaryota; kingdom Metazoa; phylum Mollusca; class Bivalvia; order Arcoida; family Arcidae; genus Anadara; species Anadara kagoshimensis. Next base: position 57,768,959 of record CM037858.1, read on the forward strand.
TAGTTTTCGGGGGAAAAAAACAGACACAGAGCAGCCAGCAGATGCGAAAAATGATAAAATTTAGATGCTTGCTCTATCTAAAATTGTGAAACACAACGGGTTAACCAATTTTCGTAAAACTTAGTTATACACGATATTGTATGTTAAAATGAATACCTATGCAATCTCTTCTCATTTCAAGCGCACGCATTTATAACAACAAAGTGTATAAGTGTATAATAAACATAGAAATCCAGGAACATATACCAAAAAGCTAATATTTTATCATAATCTTAGGCATTCTTGTATCTTCCTGCGAAAAATTAGACATAAATGGTTTTCGCCAATTAAAGTTTTGGTCGTTTTTGCATATTGGATAAATCTTAGAGTCTCAAAAACACCTATTATTGAATTGGCGAAAACCATTCATGTCTTATGTTCTGCAGGAAGATACACGCATTTCTACAGTTAGGATAAATAAGTACCAAAGAACTTATATTGTTTATCGAAATATAAAATATTATTATGCATCAATAGTTTAAAACCTTACCTGTTTGTGTCTTATTGTTCTGCAGGTAGAATCACAAAGTTCTTAATGCTGAAACTTTACTAACGGAGCACTTATATAGTAAATGCCCGTGTAACAGATTGCGTAAATCGACAACTAAACCAATAATAAAAGGAATTAAAAAAAAGCCGTTGATTGAAGAGACCTTCTAATAGCGTAATCCATTCTTAGGTTTTTAATTTATGCATGTCACACTGACGTACATTAACAACGTCTTAAAATTCGATAATAAAAACTTTTTTAACAGCGAGGAACTAAAATGATGCATTGATTTAATATGAATATTCATGAGGTTTTAAACATCAAAAGGCTTTTGTTTCATTTTGCCTGAGGGCAAACCTGAAGGTATGATGACATATTGTAATTAGCCTAGTGAATGTTAACTGACAAAACTTATAATTTTAACTCTAATTAATGATAAAGTGTATATGGAAAAGGGTACCACCAATTATCATAGGTGTATGCATATACTTGCATGGTTTTGCAAAATGTCTGAATTTATTTTTATATTGATATATAGTGAAATTATTAGAGCTAACACTATAATATGCTGCGGGACCATGCAATGAAATAACCATAGAACATCCCATGACATCGCCTCCAGTTTTAGGACACCAACGATGTTATTGTGTCATTTATTGTACTTTTTTGCATATGTAAGAGCATTAAAATGATGCTTCATGCCAGTATTATCTTTTGTTTATAGCAAGTAACAAATTACCATTTTGCAGCAAAAACGTTGTGTTTAGTATTTGAATAACTAATAATTTATAACAAAACTATTTTGAAAATAAATCCTAGCTATTAGTACATGTATGAACCAAAAAGCTAATTATCTAAAACTTTATTTGAGATATTTATCGTCGAAACAGATAAGTGCAGAAAATAGCAACAGGCTAGGCGCACCTGTTTACCGTATTTTGTTATTTTGAATAAACCCTTTGTTTTATTAAGGTATGTTTTTACAGACTGCAAGGAACATTTAAAAAAAGAAAGAAAGCCATTTGTAACTGTACTTGATAAAAGCCAATGTAATCCCCCCCCCAAAAAAAGATGCAACAAACGAACAGAAATAAGCAAGCAAGCAAGGAACAGACATATACACTCGACCACTGAAACTGTAGCGGCACTGCATTTAACAGAATAAGGTCCAATTGTGAGGCGATAGTGTCGCGGTAAATTATAACACTTATAATGGCAAATGTATGTGTACAATTTCCCTCGTTTTATACAGGAGGTGTTTACTCTTCTGAGGCAACCGGTCTCACTTTCCAGGTGGGTAAAAGTTTATGTGTTTAACTTAGTTTGTCGGATTGCAATGTTTTAATTTAGTTTGGAATTATGATTTGGCCATGGATTGTTTTATGTAGAGAAATAAGTATTCTTGTGCTAGAAAGGTTTCTTAACCTATATCATATTGAAACATTAATGTCAGCTCAAGGCTTATATATTGATATTTTGGCGGGTTAGTTTCATCTGTTGTTTTTATTACTTTTGATATCAATACGTTGAGTATAGCAACATTTTGATTGTAAAGCTTAAAGGGTTTAACCTTTAAGTATTTTGATATATAATCATTAGATGTGCATACAACCGTTCAGTGTTGACCAAGGTCACCAAAAGAAATGATTTTACTTTTGAATCCAGCTTTTTATACGCGCACGTAAAACAACACAAAGAAAACGTTACGTCTATGTTTTGGTATTGTAAAAAATATATTCTATTCAATAAAAAATAAAACAAAATTTTCTAATTATTGCGTTTAATGACAAATTGCTGTAAAATCGAATTAAAATCAGAATCTTTTGAATCATATTTTAGCGTGTGCAAATATTATTCACTAAAATGTTTTAATACTTTGGATAATTCTGAAATACAATGACGGGTAGATCTTGTTCCCACTACGGAAACTTTATATAATGACGCAAGGTTCTTATAAATAATTTGTTATCACAGAGTTACTGCAAGCCTAGGCTTATTTGAGCCCTCAAAAAGTTCTATGGCTGTCATCACAGTATTTTTGATAAGTATGATGTTTCTGTGTCCAGAAATATTTCATGTCTCACAGTTCCATGTTTCTTTCATATTCAAGTTTGATTGCACACGTGTGTAACTATATAAGCAGGGGGTGCTTAACCTCTTGGAACACCCTTCTTCACTTCCCTGATGGAAGTTCACCTTACGTCTTAGTTTTAAAGTTTTTTACTTTGCTTTTGGGATTGTGATTTGGACATGTATAAACAAGTGTTGTTTTGATTGTTCTATTAAATCTTAGTTGTAGTTCACGTAATTACTTTATTTCTTAGTTTTCAAAGTTCTTATTTTGCTTTTGCAACTGTAATTTGGACATAGATCGATTTCCTTGTATTTGATTCAGCCTCATCAAGTCTGCCTTTTTTGTGTTGATCTTTCTTATTTGGAGCGTTTGATATTACCTTGCGAACGGTGGTGCAGCTGACCCTTAATTAAAAAAAAAGCATTTATCTGTGATATGCTGTTGAATCGTTTCTACAACCATAAGGATAGCAGGCAGACCACACTTTAAGGAAACAAAAATAAATACAAATGTGATAAAATCCTTCCTCATTAATATTATGACGTTAAAACAGGTTGAATGAACGTATATATAAGTTTGAGGTCACGGTGGTTTTTATTAACATTAAACATTACCTTCTATAATATAGTTTATCTGATACTCCTCAGAGAAAAACATTTTAATTGAAAAAACTATAAATCTGACGAATAGAGTTAAACACTTTAACTTTCACTAGAAAAGTGAGTACGAGTGCTCCGGTATATTGTATAATTATCTATAGATATTGTACATTACACTTTATTTAGACTCTTTCTACAGAAATAAAATAATTTTTTCGGTATGAATAAATATCAGAATTGGTCCTTTTGCACATTGCATAATTCGCGTTGCAGCTTTTATAAAGCTACTTGAAATACTGTAAAGGACTATAAACATAAAATATAACAGTAATTACAGATTCCAAACTTAAATATGTAAGGTATTAAATAATGTTTAAATTTTTAAAATCATTATGATATATACATTTGACCTCTACAGGTGTATTGTCATACCTGTACAATGTATTTTTAACATTTTCGTTATATACAGACGTAGTTGTCAATCAATCATAGAAACGTAAGCCTCCTTATTGAACCAAGTATTGGTTAACGTATGAAACGAATCATCGAAAATATGACACTTTATTATTTGTTATAAGATAGACCGTGTTGATTACAGCAGAATGGCGAATCCCATCTTAGATGAATAACCAAATATATATGCAGTGTAGAAAAAGACCGATTCTGTCATCTTTACATATCAAAAAGAAATTTTTATTTCTATATAGAAATAGTTTAAACGAAATGTAATAGACAGGATCTGTAAATACTTATTTGTACATGAAAGGCTAACGGAAATCAGAATAGTTATACATGCCGAAGATGCATTGAGCTTGTAGAAGCAGTCTATTTAAATTGTTTTTTTTATTTTTACAAATTCAAATCTGACTTGAAAATTGGTAACTAAATATATCAGATCTTGATAAAATGTTATATAACGTTATATAAATTTTATTTTTATTAAATATGAAAAAGATTCATCATATAAAATTAGAAAAGACAAATTACCAAATCAAATCCTTATCAAAAAGTGATATTGATAAGATTTTAATAAATCTCAAGTAGAATTGAAGTCAAAGTGTCTGACCTATATAGCTTGTTTCAAAGTTTTATTAGACTATCAAGCAAAAGGCTATGTGAGCTTGTGACATGGCTAAGAGTTGTGCGTGCGTTGATCAACTTTAATTTTCTCGTCCAAAACTACTGGGTCAATTGAAACCAACTTTGCAGTGGAAGAACCTTGAGTTTCCCATTTTGAATGTTGGACTTGGAACCGAGAGGTGCACACAACCCTTAATGTTTATAAAATTAATGATCTATAATCTATCATTGAAATTTTTTACAATTATAAGGATAGTCCGAAAAGACAAATTCAACCACATTTTAAGGAAATAAATGTGAATAAAATCGTCTCTCATTTATATTAATTATGACGTTATACTAGGTTGAATGAACGTATATACCATCAATTAGAGGTCACGCGCTTATATTTAAACATTAAATATTACGTTCGCTATTTTTATGACCAATTTCTTAAATCCAGTATTACGTTACGCCATATTCATTACCGAGCAAAGATAATGTGTTCATACGGACTATAAAGACCGAAGACATGTAGACAATACAAATCTATGTTTAATAGATAGTTTGTGTTTTATGTTTTCTTAGTCATCAGCAAAACAACTATCTTGGAAAATGAAAATTAGGGAATTAAGGAAAAAACTATTTTTTATTGTTTAAGGATAATTTACTTAGACGTCATTGAACATAAAATTATTTACACCAATTTTGAATAGCTGATAAATGATTGATGGACAAGCTAATTATGGTTATATTTAATAAAAATATATTTTTTCTTGATTCCTGTTTATATACTTTAATCTATGACGCTATTTTAATATACTTAAGATTCGGTCAATAAGCGTTTTTACCTAATTGTGGGAAGGATATGATTGTAGAACAACGATTAGAAAAATAAAAAGCATATTGTAGTATACTAAATGTTTTATTATGATTATGCGGATATGTTAATATATCTTTTTTTAGTGATTTTTTCCATATTTTGCTCAATTTCACCAACTTTTTGGGCATTGTCTGTGGAAAAAAAACAATTATTTTTCCACACTTTACGTTATGATTCTGAATATATTTCATACAAAAATCGATGTTTTGAGAACAAAGATATTTTAATTTTGTTTTAAAATACATTATTGAAACGATACATATCGATATTGGACATACATTAGTTTTTTAAATCATTTTTTGTAGAACTCGCATATCACAGAATTTTGAAACGCTACATACAATGAGTTTTACAGTTATACAACCTGAAAACTACTGACTAAATTTTGTGCACAAAGTGTTATGCGACCACCATACATGCATTTGTTAAGATTATAAATAATGTCTATCAGTGTTATATATGCTAGGATTAATGTTCAAAAGAGATTTCAACAAGACTGAAATTTAAGAAGAAAATATCCAATTTATTAACGAAGGAGTAAAATTGCGTTGTCTAAAAACTAACCTTGATTACTATATTACTTTATTGCTATAAAATATTGTCTGAAAAATAAGGGCAAATTCGACCACAGCTTCAGGAAATAAAAAATAATAATTTTACTCAAAAATGAAACAAATTGTAAAATTTTATAATTTTGACAATATCTCATGTCTCCGTTTTTGCTATAAAATAAAACACTTCACAGGGGGATAGTAAAAAAAACATTCGACCACAATTTCGGGAAATAAAAAAAGTTTTTTTTGTTAAATTGATGTAAATTTTGACATAATGGTTTCGGATTTAGACAACTGAACTATTTTATCAGTGTGGTCACAATTTTATATCAATTTGGTGTAGATTTCAGAATATGATAATTTAAAAGATAACAAAACGAAAGAGTCAGTTTGGTTTTTTTTAAAGGTGTGGAGAAACTGCTGATTTCATAAACAGGAGGTGCTTACCCTTTCGGAACACCAGGCCTCACTTTCCTGGTGGAACTTCACGTGTCTAACCTAACTTTTCAGTTCCAAAGGTTTTAATTTGATTCTGAATTGTGATTCGGACATGGATTAGGATTTTTGTATTTGATAATTATTGATTTTCTAGGTCTACGTGCTTAGACTACCAGTGCTAACCATGATCCAAATTATTAGATATATTTTCTCAACCTCTCCATTTTAGTTGACTTTCACTTTTCCCAATACGGTCAGTTAGCATATCAATAAAGTCGCACTTAATTGCCCAGCTTTCAAATTGTGATTGTGTTTTTGCATTGCGATTCGAATATAGACTGGTATATTTGAATTTGTTTAGCGTTCAATTTATAGAAGTATTAACAACAAATCAACAATATAAACAACAATAATGTAATAGGAAGTTTAATAATATCAACGGTGTGGCGTAGAAACTGAAATATCTCTGTGCGTCATTCATATTAAGATGGCGTCACCGAGAGCTATTCAATATACATGAAACATCTGACCAATCGAAATACTAGAAACAAAAGATAATTGAAAAATAACAAATGATTTTTTTAAATGAAAGTAAAACCATACAAAACGCAGTGCCTCTATATAGAGATTTATTAAACAATGTAAATAAAGCTGTTAAAATAACTATATTCGACTATACACATAAATGTTAAGTTAATATAGATAGGTGTGATTATGTTTGATTGATACAGGTTATTTATCAAGTGTTATGTGTATAAGAAATGTTTAGTTTTCATGACATATATTTGACCTTTAAATGTGTATTATTATGTTACATGTATTTAGAAAATTTAACATTTATGTAACAGACAGGTGTAGGTGTCAATCAATCATAAAAACACTTAAACCTTATTAAACTCAAACGTATGACATACAAGATAAGTTGTGTTGATTGAAGCATTTTATCCAATAAAATATTAGCAATCATTGAAACGAGAGAATTATTCTTTTTACAAATATGCAGTTAAAATTATTTATAATCAGTAACCATAAAAAAATCAAGATTTTACAAAATATCATAATTAGTAAATGTATTAGTATGCGCGTAATTAAGCGCACGTTAAACGAACTATATTAAATGTTAAAGGTTTTAAAGACATTTAATTATAAAAATGAAATTGATATATGTTATCACAGTAATATAAATATAATAGATGTATGACATTGATTGAAGCGAATTGACATATCTATTCTTATATAAATTTTGATAGCGAAATGTCCTTGAGTTGCAAGAGGTGGTTTTATTAAAAAACTTGGAAGCCCTAACCATGTATTTTCATTTTTATTTCAAGCTTATCCTTAGCTTAATTTGTTAAAATATATTTTGGTCCATTGGTTATCTTTTCAACATCTTCATAATTTTGATCCAAGCACTACTGATGAGGCATTGTATTCCAAAACGGAGTCTAGCCTTTAAAATTTAAACTGGTATAATATGTTGTTAAAACCATTAAGCTGGTATCTCTGCTGGTGGCTGGTGCTCCGAGGATATCACCAACTAAGTAGGCAATATTGTCAAAAATATACTATTGTCTTATGTTGGCAGTTAAAATTTGAAAATCCTCAAAAACTAAGGTAAAATCATGCAAAGTATTTCCTTAGCTAAATTTGGTAAAATATAGTTTTGTCCTTTGGGTATCTTTTTAACATCTTGAAAACTATTTTGGACTCATAACTTTGGTCAAAGCACTTTTGTTGAGGAATTGTATTCCGAAATGGCCGTCTAGTACTGTAAAATTAAAACTGATAAAATATGCTATTTTCTACAAAAAACTACAGTTCAAATTGCCTTAAAGGCCACTTTTATATAAGGGCCACCTGCTTATAAAGGCCAGTAGAATTGTATCCCAATGTTTCTTTGTTCATATTATTTGAACCTGTATATAAAGGCCACATTCACTGGTTCCCGTGCATGGCCTTTATAGACAGGTTTGAATGTATAGACAAAAAACAATAGAAATGCTTCAAGAAGGTTGGTTGTATAGAACCAAGAGAAATATACAGCCCCACAAAGCGAATCAAGTATGAATGTGCAACTTATACTTATAAAAGTAATGCTGTTAAATCAATCATATTTCATCAGATTTGAAAAATTAAATTTATTTAAAAAATTGATTACTATTACTAGTTTAAAATATATTTTGGTCATTTGGTATCTTTTCAACATCTTGAAAACAATTTTGGTTTCATAATATTGGTCCAAACACTACCGATAAGGAATACCGAAACAACCGTATAGTGTGTGAAATTAATACTGGTATAATATGTAATTTACTTATTGTGGTCAGGTAGCAAAGTAAATTCTATTTATAAAGCTTATAGTGACTTAATACTACATGTCACCCTACTAATTATCACTCCAATTTTTAAAAGAAAGGTAAAGGGTAGGTCGCTTTTAGCTTTGTTACTTAACGACATTTTCCCGTTAAACCATTGGTAAATCTTCAGTACAGTTAAGTAATCATTATCAAGATCTGTAATCATCATCATGATATTACTTGTATAACGATTTTATTAGAAATAGAGAAAGGTATATATATTAGTATTAGCAATTCAAATTATATCTTTTAAGTATAGTTTAACCCGATTATTTCTTTTAGAAGCATGATCGATCGACAATATGGATACATTAGTAAGAAACTCGGAGATAATTTTTTCATCAAGAAATCTAAATCCTTGAAATCAATATCATTTTGATAAGACATAGATGCATCATTTAATATTGTAGAATGTCTAGTAATTACTTATATTGAAAGAACTAAAGATTGATCAGGTATAACTTGTATAATCCTATCAAACGGAAAAAAATAGCGACCAGGAAATAGAATATTATCTTTCTGTCCGTGTTTGTGACTTTGAAACTCGATATTCTGGCTTTAATATTGGCAGCAGCAATGAAGTTTGTTATCTTTACAAAATTTAAGATAATCAAGCTCCAAAAAGTAAAGATTTGAAGCATCATCAACATCTGAAGGCCCTTTGGTTTATAAGCGTTAAAACTATACGAATAGCGTTATATTCGCTTCTACATTTCACTAGGCCCTAAAGATCCGTTTTGTTTTTCTTATTTATTTGTCTCATCTCAAAAAATTATCAAATAAAGGATAAAACGTAGCTGAACATTCTTCGATTTAAGAAAAAGCCAATATTGAATCGAACCAATAAAACGACATAGAATCATACACGATGTATCGTGAAAATGTATACCGGCAGTATTTGTCCTTAGATTGCAATATAATGATCTTATTGGTTAATATCATATGTACTATGTAAATGACTAAACTTATTAAAATAGATGAGGCTTTTCTTAGGTTCAGTTCGTATAAAGGCATCATTTGTGGCTACTATAGCTAGCTAAACATGAAGTGCTTACCCCTCCGAAGCACTCAGTCTAACTTCCGTGCTGGAAGTTCTCGTGTTTTACTTGAAGTCAAAGTTTTCAGTTTTTATTTTGCTTATAATTTGAACTGGGATCGATATGTTTGCTATTGGTTAATCATTTGTAATGTTGTTGTTAATTGATACAGCTGTTCACCACTAAAATTATAAGTTGTGGAAAATATGAGGATTTGTGCAAACACAAATCATATTGCGCAAGGTAATTGTGGCCTGTGAGGGGATTATCATTTACCACAACTAACTGTTTACCCTCCTGATAAATAAAATGGTTACAGATCAGACACAAACATACTGGTATTCAAACTGATGAAAAGTATAGTAAACAGAAAAATCTATAAATAAATAATCACGTCAAACAGCTTCATCTTTTTTTGTTTCGTTTTTCAATTTCTGTGTCTTCCCTACATTAATAATAGTTTTTAAAAAATGCAACATTTCAAACAGAGAAATTTATTCTATGCTTATTAAGAGGCAAACTTTGATATATCTTTCTTTCTTTCTTTCTTTCATAAACCAAATAGAAAAGCTTTACATGACATACATATATAATAACATACAACATTATAAATGAACTACAATGCTGAAGTAAAACCATTATATCGTTGTTATAATAAGTGAACATTTCACATCAACATCGAGGGATTATTAAAATATTAAAATTTGATATTGGAGATAACATATCCACTTTTCAGTCTAGCCACGTGTGAAATTATATAATAGTTAAAACTGTAACACATACTATACTGATGTAACAAATGACAACATATAGGGATATTCTGTCACAAAACGCTTATATCACAACTTTATGAAAATAAACCATACAAAATATACATGCAGAAAGAACCAGACCCGGGTTTCAAAATAATTTCTGCGTTAAGATTTCCCTTAATAAAAAACAAACATACTAATTTATGCCCGAATCACAATCCAGAAGCAAAGTAAAAACTTTGAAACTGACAAGTTAGGTTAGACAAGTGAAATTCCACCAGGGAAGTGAAGCCGGGTGCTCCTGAATGGTAAGCTCCTCCTGTTTAGCTGGCTACACCCGCCACGTGTGTGATCAAATTTGTGTGAAAGGAACATGGAACTATGAGACGTCACATATATCAAGGGCAATCCTGGACACAGAGACATTAAACTTATCAACAATACTGTGATGACGGCCATAAAACTTTTTGAGGGCCTTGATAAGCCTAGGCTTGCAATATTCCTGAGTCAACAATTTATTTGCAAGCCGCCTACTTTGTGTACAAAGTCCCCGTAGTGGGAACAAGCTCTACCATAGCGTATTAATTGGGAAACAAATACACCATAAGCAGGAGAAGCAGATATTGCTTAACTTTGACAGTCTTTTGTGAGAGAACATATAACATTTTCTGACAGAACTAGAGATCAAATGTCACAAACTGAAGTTATCTTAAAAACGTTTAATTCATTGAATATGTTATAGGAATGAAATTCATTTTTATTTTGTTATGGAAGTATGAAAGAATTGGAGATTTTGCACACTGAATAATTCGCGTATAATTTAAACAATATACCCGTAGCAAGTAAATAATAGCAACGCTATATAGCATAGAAATTCAAATGCCTCTGTGCGTCATCCATAATGAGAGCCAATCCATTCATGCAAACATAACAGAAAAATCTGACCAATCAAAATGCTTAAAACAAATTAGAATGGAATTATTGAATACTATTACATTCATTCACATATATCTTAGTTAAGAGATAGTTTTGAAACTGGACCTTCTCCAATAGTACAGACTGTTATATTGTCAAGGTATATACAACATATAAAAATAAAATATAATCATCACGGGTACATTGAATCATCGTTGTATCATTAACAGTCATTATGACTGAGCACAGAACACACTTTTTACTAAATGCCACCTCGCCATTATATTATATAATATTGACACATTTAACATCAAATCATCACATAAATGCACAAAATAAACATCTGTTATCATCAGATAATGTGTTCATTAATTTTATACAATCACGGATAACACCCGTATAAACACATCAATGCTGTAACTGAGCTATTACTAACAGTATTATCAATAGAAAAACAGCTATTGTCCAAATGAAATACTAGTTATAGTCCGATCACATTTTCAGTGATGAAAAAACATGTTTAATGCGTGGTGTGATTCAAACTTAGATATCTTACTTGATATAATTTCAAAAGACTTGAAACTTCACATGTCTTTTAAGAACATATTTTTTTTACAAATATCTCCGCTTTTTAAATCTTTTTCTTTTAATTTATAAGATAAATTTTAATAAACTTGTTCGATAAAAGTTTGTTGAGAAATAAATAGTTGTTCGTTTGCAGTCTTGTTTAAAAGGTAAAAACATGAAAATACTATATTTCTATCAACGCGGTAAAAATTTTAATATTCACTGCAGTTGTTGAGTTTTTGGGAGTTAAAATTAAGCAATTAATTAAAGGTAGTTGTTGTCCCTCTAATATTTTGATATGACATATTCGACAGCTTCATTCATAAGTAATTTAGAACTGAGTTTTGATTGGCTAATACGCATTCACGCGATACGGGTTTATACAGGTGTTGCTATTTCTAACCAGTTTCGTCATGGACTAGCCCACTGTACTTGTTTTTGAACGAACAACAGGTAACAGCTCATATAAAGAATGTAATTCATCTATTACACTTGTTTTGACTAGAGCGACACATTTTTACTGTTTTAAAACTACAAAACATTCAAGGTCATCTTACAAAAACTGAGATTTTTGTCCCACAAGATGAAGTTATTGGCCAAAAAGCATTTTACTACGTGATACGCGTCATCTGAATTTAGTTCTGCTCCTGATAAAACTGGTTTTATTTGATTTTTTTAACTTAAAATAAGAAATTTAACCAAATTGTTTCAAAACATGTTATAAAAATAACAGATCTACATATAGCATTTATAAAATCTGAGGTAAGTAATGCACGATCTTTTTAAGGCCACATCGGTATTCATCACTGAATAAGTGATCGGACTATATTTTAATGTTTAAATTAATGTGCTAAAATATACACGATAATATTGAGTGTAAGTAGCTGTATTCATGAGAAATGCGTCACAACGCTTTATACAGTCACGGACAAAACATGTATAGTCATGCCATTGTTGTAACTAAATAAACAATATTGTGGACGGAAAACAGCGAAAACGCCTACATACAATGTATCACAATAGAACGAAAACACTTCTGTCCAAGATAAATACTAATTACTGAATATTTGAATAATTGTGTCACAATATACACGAAATATTGAGTATAAACAAGTGTTATTATCAGAAAATGTGTTATAACGCTTTATAAGTTACGGACGAAACCCACATAGTCCATAGGCACTTTGGGTCAGGTATTATTATTGATTTGGTATTTTATTAACCCAATAGTGATAAATTTTGCTATTTAATTATATCTGAGAACGTTTTGGATCAGAACTAAACTGATTTTATTGCTCTTTAAAATTTTTCTTAATTTTCTAGAACAAGGCACGCAACTTCAAATCCTGGGGTTCCCTTTTGTTTCTTCGTTATATATATGATATTTAATTGCCGCTGGTGCATTGTTAATTATAAATCAATATTATCTTTAGGATTTCTATTCCAGTAACACACAAAAGTAACCTTTTCTCGCGAAAAACAACAAATTCGTATCCAAGCGCTGAAAACATATCATATCATTGCTGTAATGGAACTCCTACTTTTTAACAGTACAATATATGGACAATAAACCAGACCCCATACATACAGTGCCATAATTGCACAATAACATTTGTCCAAAATAAATGCAAGTTACTCAATACTTATAATAATGTGTCAAAATTGCATTCGTTTTCTGAAACACTGCCGATTTGAAGCGAAATGTTCAATACGGTATTAGTTGACAAATGGAAACAAATTTGATCTTAGTTTATATGTTTCATATTGTTTCAAGTTATTCTATACATATTTACAGTATAGAGCTCGATTTTCGAATATTAATATTGTGTTAGTCAAGACAATAAATATCTCAATATTGTCAAAATCGCAAAACAAAGTATTAGTATAACACGATCTAAAATATATCTCTATTATATAATAGAGACGTGTGATATTGAAGCTACACTTCAGATATTTCCCGCCTTATCCGGGTATGTTGCTTCATCACTATTTAAAGTGTCAAACATTTAATCAAATCGAAAAGCTCACAATCTTTTAATAAAACTCTTTACAAGCGGCTCATTTACACAAAGCGTGATCTCATTGATAAGGAAATTGTTTCTGACTATAATGTCATACAAAACTATCGTTGTCTGAATTTGGTGCTTTTTCAACGTTTCGCGTCTTGTTTCCGAACGGCGTTTGTTCGGCTTCCGGGAGAGTTGTAACATTAGTCGGATGCTGAGTTTCTTCTTGTGTCCTTTTTGCTTTCTTGCGACATCTTTGACTAAATAGCAATTGTGATAAGAAGAACATGTGTGCGTTCGCCATATTGTTGCCTAGATTCATTCTGACGGCAAGATGGTCCATTTGTAACGATGGCCAGACTCCGATTTGGTTACACATCAATCGGACCTGTAAATGTGTAAAACAACACACCGAGAATTGTAATATCAAATGTAGTATATTTAGCAAATAACTATACGTTTCTTAAAAATGTGAATAACTTGTTGAAAAGGTTTAGTTGATATTTTATTTCAACACATTTGAAAAAAATGTATTCGAAACTGATGCGATGTGATAAAACTTGAAATGATATAATGGGTATTTTTACGCATATTTAAAATTAAGTGCAAATTTTTAAACCCTTCATATATCTTATTGCGATTTCAGGAACTTTATACAATGCAACAATCTTTTAACAAAAACAGACGCACTGATCCATGTCCAAATAAATTTTTTAACGTCTAAGGTTATTAAGATCCTCAGAAACTTATGATCGTCATCACAATATCTTTATGCCTCTGTCTCTAAAGTTTTCCTGAATATATATGACATCGCGTAATTTCGTGTTGCTTTTATTCTCAATTTTACACTTGGCGTCTGAAGCTAGCTGTGGGACCCCTATATGTAGTAACTACCACAAATGTAGTAACGGTCACAAATGTAATAAAATTGTGTCACATATGTAGTAACGAACCACAAATGTAGGAACGACCGTTACCACAAATGTAGTAACAATTTTTGTTACCACAAATGTAGTAAATGAAAACCGCTATATGTAGTAACGAAAATTTCGAAATCTGAACGTTAGAAACCAACATTTAAGGTGCGTTCTAACCTGATAGAAGCGACTGTTGTTCCGATAGAAGTGACTTTTAACGCGTTAGAAGTGACTTTTAACTCGATAGAATGGAATTCTATCCCGATAGAAGTGGCTCTGATTCCGATATAAGTGAATTTATTAAATACCAAAGAAAAATATATGTATAAATTGTTAATTTTGCTGTGTTTTTATCTATTTACTTGAAAACAATTAGTGTCACATAAAGCGACACATTACAAAATGATTAGCAAAACATGTAATAGTAATTCAGATATAAATGTAATAAATAAATAATAATAATAACTACTAGTATCTGATAATCCTTGTAAGGGTGTTACCCCTGTACCTATGTTATGTATTATGCGATGAGCGATAATGCCAATTGGCCTCTTATTTTCATTATACTTCGGTTTATAAAGTACATGTAAAGTTCAGTTTTTAAATTTAAGTTTCTGGGTTTTCTGTATTTTTGCAGATTTAAGTAGGGTACATGTATTGATTATTATACTCCACGGCACTTATTAAGATGTAGGAAGTATAATGCTGTTGGTCGGTCCCTCCGTCCGTCCATCAGTCAATTATAAGTTTTCCGCATTGTTTCCTAAACATTTTCAGATAGAGTTTTTGAATGGGAGTCAACCACAATGAGTTGCAGATCAAGTTTACGTTTTGTTTTACTACGAATCCGATCCTTTGCAATTGTCTTTGATAATTTTATTGAAATACTAGTAACAGTTTTCTGCAGTTTTTTCGTAATAGCTTGCACATATTGAACTGATTTGGCATATAGGTCTACCATAATGTGTTACAGACCAAGTTCACGTTTCATTTTGCGTCGCTGAAATTTATGTTTTTACGATGACTACACTTGATTTGGTCCAATATGTGGGAGCAATCTCACAAAGGTTTTTGTAATATTTGCTGATTTTTATGATCTCTCTCTCTCTCTCTCTCTCTCTCTCTCTCTCTCTCTCTCTCTCTCTCTCTGTCTGTTGCATTTACAATACTTCGTAAATATCGTTATTGAAGTATATGAACTGCATTTTATAAGATGTGTTCGTAAAAAAGAACGTCTGTAATCATATATGGTGTATCTTGTTCTTTCGCCAAGCACTGGGCATTACGAATGAAAGTCACGGTTCTTTCGGATGAGAACTTAAAAACAAACGAGGTCCCGTGTGACGGTGGGCTTGGCACGCTAAAGAACCCTGCTGTATAATGCCATCAGCGCAACCCACATGCAAACTTTCTGCACCTTCGCCTATAGCTGGCGACGTCTCGATATAAGTAAAATATTTTTGACTGGGACGTTAAACACCATTACTCAACTCTAAACTCTTGTACCCTGCTTAGTGTTTAAGTGCACTTCTCACATGCTAGTTGCGTACCAAGTCCGCTAGAAACAGATCATAATGTGGTACTTCTTTAAGGTTTTCTCTTTTGTCTGCGGTTTAAATTAAACGGAAGTGTTAAAAAAAAAATTCAGATTGTTTTATTTTGTTACTAAATTCTTAGCTTATTATTTTTAATTTGCATTGCTATGGGTGGGTGTCCAGTTGCCTGCTGATATTGCAATTTGACCAACTAGATGAACAATGCACCCCCCCCCCCAAAAAAAAAAAAAAAAAAAAAACCTGACAAAATAAGTAATTTGGCGTTTTCTAAGTTATAAGTGATGGTGTTGTATTTTGTTTTTGTCTAGTTATGTACGCATCTACCCCCCCCCCATTTCACCCCACCCACACGAAGTCATCTGATCACTCTGTATTAATTGAAGCACTACAAACTGTCTATTTTGATTTGTACAAAGGTTACACATTTTTAAGACTTTTGATAAAAATACAAATCTCAA
Source organism: Anadara kagoshimensis (assembly GCA_021292105.1). Lineage (NCBI taxonomy): Eukaryota > Metazoa > Mollusca > Bivalvia > Arcoida > Arcidae > Anadara > Anadara kagoshimensis. The sequence continues at coordinate 57,785,660 of CM037858.1, forward strand.
TGTCGATCCGACGTCATGTAATTTGCAGGAGTTAATTGAATGAATGTTCCACTTATATCAAGGCTTCACCAGCTATATGCAAAGTGGAAGAAAGTTTTACCCATGGAGTGCAATGGAATGCGCTAGGGTTCTTTAACGCGCCACACCTGGTTTTAGGGTCTTTTCCAAATTACCCTAATGGCTTTCATTTTAAACTACCATTTTTAAGTCTTGGTCAGACCCTGCCCGGGTTGCGAACCCACGAACCTTCCTGGAAGTGGAATAATAAACAAACCATAACAAATAAATAGAACTCAACCCGTCAAAGATGGGGGTGTGACCAAAAAAAAATCTCTTCGAAGCGGGACTTCCTTGTAGTAGCCTTGTCAGAGGTGAAAATGACTGTTAACATGAACATGAACCGTGACATTCCACATCGTTATGAGTAGCTTAGAACTGAAAAATCGACTTGCATTTGACTCTGGCTAAACATGGTTGAAACCGAGGAATAATATGGGTTTGGGGTTTCATTCCTTAAATTACCCGACAGATATACCTTAAATTACTTGGCAGAGAAACCACAGTGCTTGTCATTAATTAACATTAGCCTAGATATTACCCATTTTGAAAAAAAATATATTTTATCATTTTTTAAATTTTACTACATTTGTGGTAAAATTAATTTGTTACATTTGTGGTAAAATTTTGTTGCTACATTTGTGGTAAAATTTTGCTACATTTGTGACCAACATTTACTACATATGTGACAAACCTTACTACATTTGTGGTTCGTTACTACATATGTGACACAATTTTATTACATTTGTGACCGTTACTACATTTGTGGTAGTTACTACATATAGGGGTCCCACACTAGCTAAGAGAAGCTTAAAATTCCAGAGCACCCGGCCTCACTTCCTAAGTGTTAAACCTAATTTGGCAGTTTACGAAAGTTATACTTTGCTTTGATATTGTGATTTGAACATGGATTAGTATGGTTTTTTAATAATTTTACAATAGATAAATTCTGTATTATGTAGCATTTTAAGTACTATTTGGCACATAGAAATACGTTGAAAAAACGACAGATGTTTGCAAGTAATGAGTTAAAACGACAAGGAATAGACCAAAAACAGATAACGTACCAAGTATGGCGTAGTGCAAATTATGTATACAACCGATAGTCCAATCATCAAGAAAATAAACTTTCTCTCGTCTTGTATTCCGGCTCCAACCTCTACTGAACCAGCATCCGGTTTTACGCGGCGTCCCATTCGACACATTTCGATAACTGTGGCTAAATTACATATTATGATTACTGCCATACAAAAGAAGCCTAAAATATGAATAAAGTAGAAAATTAAGGAGAAATTGATAAAATGACATAAAATGACATCCCCTAAAAAGTGTCTCACGAACTTATGGTATATTAATTTTCGATATATATCGAGGTCGGGGATAAGTCGCCTAAATGTGATTTTTCATTAAGCTAGCGACATAAAAAACAATGTTACGAAAGTGAATACAGTGCATTATACTTTTTAAACAATACGTATATGTAGCATTAGTAAGGGACGTTACATCATATGTATTTGATTGTGGTATTATAGAGATGAGGTTGTAGTATGAGTTAACTCCTTTGATTCTGGTCTCTCTCTATAGTGTCATAAACATATGTTATGAGTATTTCAGGCAATGAATGCCATTAATCTGATACATTTTTCTATGATCAGGAATCTTTTTATATAAAACTTTGCTATGTACCTTCAAAAATGAAGAAATTAACATATCCCTGTCCTTCTGAAGATTTATCGTTGAAGTGGAAATCACACCACAGTCCGTATCCATAATGATTGACACCAAAGACTGGTAAAGATGCAATTATGCCCTTTGGAAGTTAAAAAAAGAAAATGTAAACAAATGAAAGAAGGGAAATGTGTTTAAAATATGCAAATAACACAAAGAAGAAGCAGCAGCAGTAAAATTAAGAGTAAGTATTTGTAACAGAAAAGAGAAAGAATGCAGGGTAGGACCGGGGATCGAAACCGTGACTTCCCACACTAAAGGCAAGTGCTCTACCACTGAGCTACTTAGACCGTTTCATATTAAAGGTCGTGCCTTCAATATTTTTAACTTAAATACTTTGAATGAAAAAGATAATCATACCTATGTTGTAAAATAATACCTAACACATATAGTTGCGTCTTACAATTTACAAATGTATATTGAATTCATGATAACTATTGAGATGTATATTTTATTGTTGTGTGGTAATCTCCCTTATAACAAGTTGTTTCTTGACAATATATCAATGACCTAATAAAATAACCACGATTGGTCAGCTGATACATTGATTAAGAGTTCAAGATTATAGAAAGTATCTTTTTTTGTTTATGAAAAGACAAATTCTGAGTAAGGCCATTTACTTTATAAACAGTATATACTTACGGCATATCCTACCAGACAAAGGATTGTCAAAATTGTGGATTTCGTCGTAAAAAATTTTTGGTACTTAAATGGAAAATTTATGGCTGTAAATCGTTCCACAGACATGAACACAACAGTGAGTTGTGATGCCAACATCGTGAAAACCATACTAAAACCTCTGTATACACAAACAGGATATCCACCGGCTCCCTCGTAACCAAGCCAGTATGTTACAGTCTGTAGAGAACAGACACACGCTGAAATATATGAGCACACATGTTAGTATCAATATAGAACAGACCCACGCTGAAATATAGGAATAAGTAAAGAAAATAACCACATGGTAAAATATATGTATACAAATACATACGGCATAGTCTGCATAGAGTATACACATGCTGATATGTAGAAAAAACACTTAGTTGGAGTCTGTTTAGAGCAAAACAAACACAAGCCGAAACTAGGAAATAGTACATGCATACAACAAACAAAAGCTAGAATACGGAAATAGATAACAGTCTGCATAGAAGAAACACTAGCTTAGGTATAGTCAGTAATATGTCACGGTCTGTGTAGAGGCTACAGCAAGCACTTGGCAAAAGTTCATTACAGTCTGCATGACCAATACAAGATGGAACGCTACAGCCTGCTTGAAGAAATAAAAACAAAATAATAATAAGAAAAACACGTTTGTTTGCTTGAAGCAATACAAACTGAAATATAGAAAAAAAAACATTATTTGTATGGAGCGAATAGAAATTTCGCACTATTCTATGATTTCCTTAGAGGATTTTCGAGATTTGAATTTGTAGTAGCTACTCTCTTGTGTCTGATTTGTTTGACATACACAATTTAACATTTGGGTGAATAAAATAATAGGTAGTATTAATCCAGGGATACAGTGATTAGAAAAGACAAAATGGATATGTATCTATACTTATTGCGTTAATATTTTACCGTATTCTTTTCTGAAAGTAGGCTGATCCACATCCAGACTGAAATCGCGTTTCAAATTTTATTACAGCTATTTAAAAAAAATAAAGACACAACAAAGGATATATCCTAAAATACATACGTGTAATGTTATTAGGTGACTTTCATATGAATTCAGCCATAAATGTTGATGCACTTTTCTGTCATCACTGATAGGGACATGGGATTGGTCTTCACAAAATACTTTTTATGTGATGGCATGTAATGGTTATGACTGTGGAGCGCAATATAGGGGGCAAGTCGGTTTATTTCAAACAAAACTTTAATAAGTGGCAGCTACTTTAAACACGAAAACATTTTTACATCTTATATTGCGATTTGGACATGTATTTGTGTTTTACATTAAATCACAATTGAAGTTCGACTTTACATCCACCAAGTAAATGTCGTGTATTCAGTCTGTTTAAAAAACTTCGCTTTAATTGCAAAAAAAAAAAAAAAAAAAAAAAAACAAAAAAAAAAAAAAAAAAAAAAAAAAAATGAACAAAGATTTAGTATGGATATACCTGGAACAAGTTTGCGTTTTATAAACTACATTTTTGTATTTGTAGAAGTTTTTTTACCTTGATATTTATTTATTCTTTTCTTAAAACTGTCACGCATTCCCTTATTAGCCTCGTTATTGTGTTTTATTTTGCTTATGATCTTGTCGACGGTCTAACGGAGTCATTTCTCAATGGAATTAAACTAATGTCATCCTTTTTCAAATATATGGGTGTTCTGTCGCGTGAATGCAATTCCTCCAATAATTCAAGAATGTATTATACATTTCAATGACAATGGATTTGTTTTACTTTTGATGTCTTCAAATGAGAAAATATACAAATTTCATTGTGATATTGACTTTGATATCTAAAAATTCTTGACAATGGCAAGGTTTACGCATTAAAATCAGAATGTAAAATCTTAAACTTAAAAAAAACTTAATAAAATCATCAATATTATAAGGTTATTTAACTGATATTGTGAAATATTGTCCCGAGTTGACTCGACATTCGCACGAGCTTGCGAGTACAAATTTCGAGTCAACGAGGGACATTATTTAACAATATCAGTTCAATAACCCTTCTATTATATAGCAAAATAAATTCCGTTTACTTCCCACGAGTATTTCATCTCAAAATACCATTTTTCTTACAATACATAAATATTGCACTAGTTCTTGTATACCAATATAAGAACTAGTGCAATACCACAACAACACAATCATGACGTCGTCAGCCATGTAACAACAATCGTATGACGTCATAAATGACAGCGTCATGTGACAAAGTGTGCAATATGAAAAATTGATTCGGAAAACCTCGGGCTGCAACAAAGTTTGCGTGCAAATATCAATATATATTGCATGCTAAAACCTCGGGATTTATCCTTTAATTTCTATGTGATGCATATATTGCTATATAATAAGGCTATTTATTGCACGCGAACACCTCGGATATTATCGTGTAATTTCTACGAAACATGTATTGCTATATAATAATTTTCTTTATTGATTACTTAAAATCATTTATATCAATTTCACAAATCCAAATATCAGTTATTATATTTAATCACAGTTTTAAAGTTTGATTGTGAATATTCGATATAGAAAATTATATTTACATATATTTGATAGAATTACCACTTAGCTATTCTTCATAAAAAAATTATGTCCCCCTTGCCTACTCCAACAAAAGACATTTTTAAGACCGTACTAAGACCTTTTGAATGTTAATTTCTTGTATACACATAGTTTAACAACTATATTCTGGCTACCCTAATTCCATACGTATTCTTACAAATTTTGTTTTATAGAGAAAATTCTAGCACTTTTTTTGGAAAGACCGTTTCTGTTCTTTCATCTATTAAATTAACGTTACTGTTATACAGCCGTCAACACAAAGGTGTTTAATATTTAGGAGCTATAACTACATTTGATTAGTCGTAGATGACTTGCATCCTATGATAATGTTACGGGTTTAGCCCCTGTTTCAAAATCATTCCACTCTACACAAAGATATAAAGTGAAGTTTTATTTCGAAATGATTCTAAATGTAGAGAATATATAATATCATCTTTTTTTTGAGCTTGAAATAAGAGATATGACTGACTTTTGTACATTTAGTTCCATATTTGGACCAACACCTGAAATTTTGATACCCACAAAAGGCTACATTTGGATCTATATGGCGACGTGATATTGTTAATCATTCTATTGTTGACACACTTTTTCTATGCAGCAATACAACTGCTTTTCCTGTTTATGGTACACTTGTCCCCAAGCTAATTCGCTATTATCGACCCTGTTGTCAATTTGTAAAGCGCGACATGTACTTCTTAATTTTATAAATTGCTGATTTAGAAATTCAGCAAACAGAAGCTTTTTAGAGGTCTCAAAATATTTTATTGTTGTAACATAGGATGGCTCTGTATCTAAAATAATCTTGAGTATATTTGACGTCTCATAGTTTCATGCTTCTTTAATTCACAGTTTTGATTTCAGACGTGGCGAGTGGATCGATGTAGCTACACATGAAGTCCTTAACTTTCCAGAGCACAAGCCTCCCTTCTTTAATTGAATTTCACATGTTTTACTTTCACATTTTTGGTTATATTCCACTCTCGAATGAACATTAAACAGATTTTTCCTATGGAGTATTTACTCGTCTATTTAACATGTTGATTGTGGTATGCTTTATTATAATATAGGGTTAATTGTCTTTTCTCCTTTTTGCAATGTCCCTTTAACTTGTAACTGTACCATTTGCTAAAAACTGAAAACAAAGTCTATAAGGGGACACTAACCCTTATTGGAGTTTACAGGGCATTTCTTTCCGGACAATGAAGGTGGCAAGTTGCGTTGTTGTGCTGTATTGTTTAATGTCGTTTTGAATGATTTTTTAAAACATTGTCTCAAGAACATGTTGTCTTGGCTTGTTCTTCAGTACATAATTGTATTATAGATTTATAAAACTTGGAATTTAAAGTGCTTTGAGTCAAAGATCCACCTTCTACAATAATATAACTGTTTCAACATGTTAAAGCAAAATGTCTGTAATGAGATTTCTTGTACTTACAGAATGTATCGATACAACGTACAAACAAATGTAAATTATCTCTCAGTGTCGTCTTCTGTACAAACATATTTTACTTAAGAAGCATTCTTAATTGCATTATGCTTTGATGTTCGATTCATTTCTGAGAATGTAGAGACCGAAATTAAAATAACAACGTTGCTAATTTGTGTCTTTATCGAAAAATAAAGTTGTCAAACCGGAAAAATCAGCAAGTGTATAATAATTTCTGATTAAAACCCCAATTTCGAATTGATATAAGACAGTGTTTTTGAAAATTGAGAAATGAATGTTTCTGAAGAAACTATAAAATAAACTATTTCTATACTTCCATTAGCATCAATATATTTTCCTATGTTGTTTGTGTCTTTGAAGTTTATTCGAATTTTTGTTTCTTTCTTCTTTTCATTATCAGCTTACGTTATAGTAACCGAAGGGATTCGTGGAGGAATACTATTAACACACAGATAATAACTTAGACTTAATGCAATCGGGAAACTTGAGACTAGAGGTCGTCTAGGATTATTCCAAAATAAGGCATTCCAGTCTTTTTGGGAATAAAGACAATTCTGCGAATGAGAAAGAGCTGTATTGATTAGAATAGGACCTTGTTAAAGTATATATATATATATATATATATATATATATATATATATATATATATATATATATATATATATATTGAACTGTTTTGAAATGGCGTTCATAGTCAATATGAATGCCAAACATCGGCACGACAAACTGAATAATGCGCGCTATGATTGGTTTGTCGTGCAAAGATTTGTCATCTTTAAACAACCTTGCTAAATCGGAAAAGTATGACCGTCAACAATAGATAACAACGATAAACGTTTGAATGTTTTAAGAGTAATGCATCCTTTTCTATATGATGTATCTTATTTTGCGGATAGGCTTGCCTTTAGACAAAATTTATAGACCGTTTGCCAATTTAATGTTATTTTTGTCGGCACATATGTATGTACATGATTATAAAAAGAAGCTTGATAAAGCAACATCAATCGAAACATTCAAATGTGCATTAATCTATGATTGTGACAGTTCCTTGGTTTTAAAGATTATAAAATTATGCTACACCATCGAGTTGTGTGAGAAATCACTTTAATTTAGTTTATAACTTGCAATTACTTGTGCCACAATTATCACCCTTTATAAAATTCAGAAGTAGCTGTCCTTAAAATAAATTAAATTCTTTCTATATTTGAGCAGATGCTATTGAGTAAAATTTGTGATACTTGATAAGAATATTTAAAGAGAATGTTTTTTCGGTAATTAATAGTTACCTTAAAATAAGAAATTGACATAATTGTATCTAAGTTCAAGCGTTAGAATTATTCTCGTTATTGCTATACAAAGACAAATCTTTTCTGCGCCTGAATATCATGAAGAGAGATTTAGTGTTCCTTTTTGTGCGCCTAAAATGTATATGTTACGTTTATCGCTGCTTAAAAGACAAACCTTGACTGAACGGAGAACAAGTGACCTTTGATATCAGTGAAAAAAGTTGAACTGAACTTCCACCCTAATGAACCAAAAACAGCTGAAAATCCAAGTCATAATTACCTGTATAGAGTCTATTGAACTAGTATGAAATTATGTTCTAGTATGTTTGTTTTAATTGATTTCTTAATATTGATTATCGTTTTGCTACGCAGCAATGGTTATTTGAAATTTACCAGAGGCAATTAGGACTGGAATGTAGTCGTTTTGTTATTTAGGAAATCACCGGCGTTATTTTTTATAATGAACTCATATTTGTGCAGACAACTTCCCAAACCGTTTTTAATGAACTGGTGTGTGGTAAACAACTTTCAATACCTCGTTAGATAACCACTAATCTTTTCAAACATAAGTTTTATAAGTAAATTATTCTTTGTGAAGGAAATCAGGTGAAAAATAATAAGTAATTGAGTTGAATATATAATACAAGCCTACCTGATTTGATAACAAACTACATTGTATCAGTTTGTTACAATTTAAAAATATTAGGAGCAATCGTAAAAATGTTTATGCTTCATTGAAAAAAATTTAAATCTCAATTCGTAAATTTCAGTCAAGAGCAAGAAGTTTTTCTTAATGAATGGGGCTGGTGCAATAGAAGAAGTTTTTGATATGATAAATCCCCCATATTTAGCATCCTTCAGAATAAAAATATTTTTGGTATTGCTTTACACTTTATTTTCGCGACATGAGATGTCTATCAAAGTAACTTCGCGACGTGACTTTTTCGTTTTATCACATTGTGAATTGGAAAAACATGTGAGTAAATTCTAGAAAACCTTTACATATCATTGTTCCTACTTCATACACATAAATATATTATACTGTGGTAACCAAGTCGCCCAAATTATTTTCTCGATTTTTATTGACTTGCGAATTACGCGTCAATTTTATTACGTCGGACACCATTAGAGCTTCGAACCAACGACCTCCCACAAACGGCGCGATCATTTACTTATTGAGCTACCGCAGTGGTACACAAAAGAAGAGTAAATGATCTGAAGAAACTAAGTTGGCGCCAAATTACAAAGTAAAATCCAATCATATAGACGCAAACTAGCACTGTTACGTTTTACAACTTTTTTTGCGCCATGAAGTTAATCACTAGACATTATATGCAACAGACAAAAACGGAATGCTACATGGACGGTCGGAGAATCAAATAGAATTAGTTTGCCTTTGTGTCAAAGAATCAAGATTATAAAAGATAAAGCATATGATGTTTGTGACCTTGACAATAGACCAAGTGACACCCAACGCCACATTTAACTTCTGTCATACATCGAGAACAGCAAACGTGTGAAAAACTGTATAGGTGTTTAACGATTACCAAAATACTGAGCCAGCTTAAAAACTAAGACCTTGACCTTTGACTCATTGACCCAACATTAAATTTTGGTCATCTACTCCCGTCACCCATTAAAACTTTAAAATCAAGCTGAACGAAATCCCGTGATTTCAGCTAAAGTAATAAACGTATTTTCTTAAGTATTTAATCGTGTCTTTTTGCACTATTGTGTCTATTTTGAAATTATTCGATAATTATGATTCAGGTTTATAAGTATACCGTAAATCTAGCAAAAAGTCCATACGCAAAAAAAGTTTTATTCTGTAATCAATTATACACCAGTTTTAATTTTGCAGCACTAGACGGCCGTTTCGGAATACAATTCAATTACATATTATACCAGTCTTAATTTTGCAGCACTAGACGGCCGTTTCGGAATACAATTCAATTACATATTATACCAGTCTTAATTTTGCAGCACTAGACGACCATTTCGGAATACAATTCAATTACATATTATACCAGTTTTAATTTTGCAGAACTAGACGACCGTTTCGGAATACAGTTCAATTACATATTATACCAGTCTTAATTTTGCAGCACTAGACGGTCATTTCGGAATACAATTCCTCATCAGTAGTGCTTGGACCAAAATTATGAAACCAATTAGTAAATGAGAAAAGAATCAAATTAATCTATCTTTGGCATGCTAAATCAAAACATGATAAGAATGAAGAAAGAATGTTTAAATGACAACCATGTACACCAAAAACAATTAAAAAGAATACACGTATTGAAATAAAAACAGATATAATTTCAACACAAGTTTGTGTAATTTAGGTAAAAAAAACCAATAACTTCATCAATTTTCACTTATTCTTCTTAAAGTCATTATAAATAAATTTCTGAAATGTAAAAAAGGCACTTCCCTATAAAACCAAACGATTCTTACAATTGCAAAATCCAAAGGCAACCTTTTTATATATAATTTACTTTCAACATTTTCTTGTACCATATTTGACAAGTTTAATAATAAAAAAAACCCATACTAATCCATGTCCGAATCACAATCTAGAATCGAAGCAAAGTAAAAATTTTGGAACTGACAAAGTAGGTTAGACACGTGAACGTCCTCCAGACAAGTGAGGCTGGGTGCTCCGGAAGCGTAAGGACCTCCTACACTTGCCACGTGTGTAATCAAAACTGTGTGAACATGGAACTATGGGACCACAAATATATCCAGGGCAATCCTGGACACAGAGACATCAAACTTATCAACAATATTGTGATGACGGCCCTGAATATTTAATACATTAAACAAGTGGTATATGACATACGAGGGTCGTTCAAAAAGTCTTGTCCCTTCCTGTAAACCGTAAATAAAACACCGTAATTTATTATATTGTCACTTGTCACGGGTGACTGAGTTCATTCCCAAACATGTGGAACATATCAAAAGAATTAGTTTTGTCTTGCCATATTTTCATCATAACACTCGTTACACTGCTTGGAAAATGACGGACATGACAGGTAAAAACATTATGGAAATGAGAAGCTTCATGAAAGCCTGTGCAAAACTCGTTAAATCTCCTAAACAAACATTCACTGAAATGCAAGATGTTTTTGGTGAGCGAAAGCTGTCATATAGGTCCATCTCACGCTAGATACGTAAATTTAAAAATGGTGTTAACGACATTTCTGATAAGGCCCGTTCTGGAGGACCAAAACCAGCATGCACCAAAGAAAACATTACAGAAATTCAAAAACTGGTCAATAGGGATAAAAGGTTGACTGTTAAACAGATAGCTGAAGTCGTTGGTTTATCAATGGGGGCCGTACATTTCATTCTCAGAAAAAAACTAGTCATGAGAAAGATTTGTGCTAGATGGATCCCTCATTTGTTGTCAAAAGAGCAAAAGCTCACACGGGTCAAAATGGCTAAAAGCTGCTGAAAATATATGGTAATTGTAACAGCAGGCGTCTGGCTGATATAGTTACAGGTGACGAAACATGGGTATATTACTTTTAGCCACATAGAAAGATAAATAATAAAATATGGCTAACCAGAAAAGGAAAACGACCTGAAATTGCAAGGCGCACTCAACGCACAAAGAAAGTTCTTTATGCTATATTTTTCAATAGTAACGACATAGTTGCCCAAATTCCCATCCTTAAAGGCCAGGGTATCACGGAAAACATTTATAAAAATAAAATTCTTAAGAAAATGAAAAAAAAAAATTATGAAAAGAAAAGACCAAAGTCAGGAATTCGTGGTATTCGGTTACTCCATGACAATGCTCCTGCTCACAAATTTAAGTTGGTGACTGAATTTTTGTACAAGGAACGTGTTGTTGTTTTACCTCATCCACTTTATTCATTTGACCTTTCACCGTGTGACTTTTATCTCTTTCCTAAACTTGAGAAACACCTTTCTGGTCGTCGATACAGATCTCGTTCATCGCTAGGTTCAGCAATTCATTAGTTTCTCAATGGTATATCCAAAAAAGAATATGCAAATGTATTTAGAAAATGGATCCGCGTCTTAAAAAGTGTGTAGCCGTTAAAAGTGATTATTTGAAGGAATAAAAATAAAATATCATAAATAAAACGTCTTAATTTGTGTTTTTATTATGAAGGACAAGACTTTTTGAACGGCCCTCGTATTTATTAGAACTAATTACAAGACCCAGATGCAGATAGAATATCCCACCAATTTCCTTTGGTTACTATATTGATGTTTCTCTGACAAAACTGTTGTATTTCAAGGAATATGAATATTATAAATCAAACACAAGCATGTCCAAAATGCACTGTTTTCACCAAATTGTTTTTACATTGGATATTGTTTTAAATAATCAAATGTTTTTTATACCTTATAATTCATGCGAAAGAAAAATATCAAATTTCTGCTAGGTGGCGTTTATATTTCATGCACTTAATTAACAAAATATAGTCTTACAAAATATCATCGTGGTAAAAATAATAAAAAAGAAGTATACCAATCCATGTCCAAATTACAATGTCAAAGCATTGTAAAAAGTTTGAAACTGAAATTAAATTACCAACGCGAAAATAAAAATAAAAAATTTCTTACCTCCAAATATAAGATCCACAATGGCAAGAGTAAGTGTCAATATTTTTGGTACAGTCATTTTCGAGCTACGTTTAATTGACCATAACAACAAACTAACAGCAACAATATTTGATATTGTAATCCACAAAAATATGCCAATCGCCGACACAGCCTTATCGTGTTCAATAACGAAACTAAAAGTTTGGTTTCCAGACATTTTTTTGGAAAAATTGTTCCTAGATCTTAAAAACTTGATCTCGAGATAATGATTTAATGTAGATAAATCCTGGACCACAATTGTTCCTTGATCTGGTTATCAGTAAAAAGATCAATACTATTATACATGTATTATATTAATATATATTAATAAGTTGAAACTAGATATACAGTAATTTAGAAAGTTTTGTTTTTATATAAACAGACCCAAAAAAGTTGTTAGTATTATAGAAATGTAACAAAACCTAACATTTATTTCCCGTGGTTAGATAGAAATTGCAGAAAATTCTTGTGTTAAATACGCTCTTAATAGAGCAGCACACAGCCAATGACGTTTTATCTCAATTATGACAGCAAAGAAAGGCTACGATTGAAGCTGTATGACAAACGTGATCACTCCAATTTTTCCATTGTCAGCTTTTTCTATGTATCAACATTCTTCTGGTTTATTTGTTTTAGTTAATACGCTATGATAGAGTTTGTTCCATCTATGTGACTTTTATACCACGAAACAAGCTGGTTTTCAAAAATGTTAACGCAGGAATATTGCCTAGGCTTATCGAAGCTAAACAAGTTTAATGTCCATCACCAGAATATTATTGATAAGTATGATGTGTCTACATTTGACATCTCATAGTTTCAATTTCCATTCATTCTCACTTTTGATAACACGTGACTGGTGTACTAGCGTACTCTTCCGGAGCACCCGGAGGCCTCACTTCCGTGCTGCTAGTACACGTGTTTATTTTAATTGCCAGTTCAAGGGGTTCCCTTTGATTTGGTATTGTGATTTAGGCACTAATTGATTTGGTTGTCATGCAAGATAGGTCTCAAGTTCGAAGAGAAGAATCTGATATCACTAGGATTGTCAACACTCTTAATGAAAGGGATATTTGTTTAAGATATATGGTATAAAGAATATAACGTAGTTTTGATCTCCGTCCTCTTTATATTTCTCTTCCCTCATATTCAATATAATAATGTGAAAAATAACTTGATTTGTATTCAGTTTATGGCCTATTGCTTTGGAGGAAACAAGATTCCCGACACTATTGGAAATGAATAGGAACGGACGTGCAGCTTATTACACCGATATCACTGAACAGAAGAAAAAGATCATTACACCGATATCACCGTATGGAGAAAATGGTTTCATTTTTATGTTATTTCTGTTAGAAAGTGGGTAACTCAGTTAGTGAGCTTGAAATAAAAAACACGACTGATTCTTCAAGTTCTGCTGCATATTTAGACTTATACCTGAATTATGACGCACACGAAAGGTTACATTTGAAACTTTATGACAAACGTGATAACTTTAATTTTTCTATTGTCAACTTTCCTTTTTATGCAGCAATATACCTGCTTCTCCTGCTTATGGTATACATGTGTATTTGTTTCCCAATTAATACGCTATGGTAGAGCTTGTTCCTACTACGAGGACTTTGTACAACGAAGTAGGCTGCTTGCAAATAAATTATTGAATCAGGGATATTGCAAGCCTAGGCTTATCAAGGCCCTCAAAAAGGCCATCAAAACGTTTTATGGCCGTCATCACAGTATTGTTGATAAGTTTGATGTCTCTGTGTTCGGATATCACCTCCGCTCTTATCTTGTTTATATTTTGTTTTAATAAATCATTACTTTAATTATTTTATGTTTAATTAATTGAATTAATGGATTATTTTTTGTCATTGAATTCTTTAACAGTACCTATCAGCGGCGTGGAAGGGCCATAGGGAAAAAAATAATTCGTTGGCTATTTCGGTCGGACCAATTTGTAAATCATTCGAACAAATTGACCAGCATGTTTGATGTCGATGAAATAAAGATTCTAGCTTATCTAGTCTCTTTCTTTCTCATTGTTTGTTACCTCAATATTTAATGTGTAGGATGTTAATCTTAATTAGTTTATATTTCCCAAAATTTCTATAAATTGGCGGATTATGCGTTTACTTCCTACATATTTATGACATAATCTCATAATTACTCAGTTTGAACCAGAAACCTGATATATAACTGTAATTTCAAATTTTTGATAACACTGCATTTTAAGACCCATAAAGTGAGACCCATGATATAATTTTTCTTTAAGCTAAAAGTACACTCATAAAAACCCAATTGAACTGTTACCAATTACATTTTCTAGAACCAATCAATGAGGATTAATAATTAATATATTGCATAAGGCATGCTTAATGTTGTTAACATTGTGATATTTTGGATGATTACAAGTGGAATCAAGACAACATTTTGATAGGTGTTTGAGTCAGAATTGCTGAAGTGAGTAACCATATTACTAAATTGAAACTTCGCAAGACTCAAGGTCACGATCTTGTCCAGAGTGCGCATGTAAAATATGGAAGTAATGTGCTGCATGATAATTTGCAAAATAATTCAATATTATTGTTGTGTGTTATATTCCTATAGTTTGGCACAAGGCGTTAATAAGCCTTAAATGGCACTTGAAAATTATAGACCTGTTATGTTACTTCCAACGTTTTAGAAACGCTTTGTCTACAATCAAAATGATTGGCTTCTTTAAAAACTTTTTTCCGAGTGCGAACAGCAAGGATTTCAGTCTTCTTTGATCTGCATAACAGCATCATTTAATTTGCAGGAAACTATATATAGTGATTTAGAGCGGCTATGTAGCAAAGTCTTTCTGGATATACAGAAAGCACTTTGACACTGTATGGCGTGAGGTCTTAATTGTTAAACTATATCGTTTAGGTATAAATGGTTAATCATGGTATTTGTTAAATCAGTGCCTTGATGATACAGTAAGTTCCGTTATAGTAAATTATGTACAATCTGTTTGGGTTCCTGTTGCCCAATGTGTAAGACAAGGAGGAGTATTATCTACCTTTTTGTGACTTGTCTTCATTAATGATTTACTTATACAAATAAGCGAGTGTAACTTAGGTGAAAAACATTAACCCTTTCGTTATGGTTAAACTTTACAAAGCAGTGGTTATTCCGATTGTATGATATCGGTGCGAACTATGGAATATTTTAAATAATTCTTAAATAAAGGTTATGGATAGATTTTAACATTTTGCATGTAAAAATATTTAAAGTATCCCGGTGCTAACTAGGTCATACATGTATGAATCTATGTTAGGTTTATACAAGTCGAGATTGACAGAAAAAAACTTATTTTCTTTGAAAAATTGTGTAACATGAACTGTTATAGTCTAACAAAACAGAGTTTTATTTATAGACTATACTCGTATTTTGGTAGATCCATCCAAGAAACAATATGGTTTTATTCCAGATAGGTGGATGCTACTTAGAAAATATTCACTGAACAATATCCTAGACTTTCTTGGTAATAATGTTTTCCCTTGTCATGCCAGTTGCTCATATGCAGCCTTGCTCTTGATAAGTGATGAGTTCTAGACTTTGGTAACGGACAAATTTGGTGTTCAACATTTAAAATATTTATCAGACAATGATTGGAAGTTATTTCTATCGTTTCGATACGATGCATCTATAAATCACCGATTATTTACAACAGACTAATTCATCTTAACGCTTAGGCCACTGGATCATTTGCCAAGCTATTCATCCTTTATCAGAGGCCGCGGTGGCCTAATGGATAAGACGTCAGTCTTTAAATCCAGGGTCTCTCACCGCTGTGAGTTCGAGTCCCTCTCGGACCACATGTGGGAAAGTGAATTTTCCTTGTCGTTGGCCTTTACTGATTGATCTGGTATCAGTATAATGGACTGGGGGAATTGTACGCTTGTCTGTGGCCTACTGACTCTGTGAGCTAGCACATTAAAGTCGCCCTAAGTAAGCTAGAAAAATGCAGACCATATAACACACTTGCACTTCGCATGCAAACACAAAATTGTTCATAGTTTAATCCATAGAGATTAATAAAAAATAGTTCTCGTCGCGAATAGCTGAAAAAAATACTGATGCGGCGTCAAGCAACATTCAATCAACCAACCAACATCCTATATCAGTTACTATCGCCACATGTGTACTATGTATATACGTTATGTGTTATAATTTAATTAGTTTACAGTAATATTAGAGTCACTTTGTACATATAATTATTTCTTTTGTTAGTTGATGTTTATAATCTCTTAAACAGGAAATAAAGTAATAATGATGAGCTAAAAGTACACTTATGAAAACAATAATTGACCTGTTACCCATTACATTTTCTAGTACAAATCAGTGCGGGTTGTTATATATTGTATTCATAAGGGTTAAGAGTACAAAAACAGACTCAGTAATGGAAACTTCTTTCTATTACGCTATTCACATTTATTATATCATATTCTGTACGCTTCAAGTTTCTTTTAGACAATGATACAATATTAATATATCATTACCAGATTATATCTTTATCAGACTTATAACAATATCTGAACATCATGTACCGCAGTTTGTAACTTATAAAAAATTTCCTTCCGAAATTATGCTCAATTATGATCTTTTAATCATGTCACGAGTGTATCGATTTGGGTTTTGATGAATATTTTATATGAAATATAATAAGGTCATTAATTAGTCACAGTAATTAGTCTCAATGACGACCAACATACAAACTCGTATTTAATGATGGATATCTATGTAACGTTACAACAGCTAATGATGTAAAGATGAGCAACTCTAATTAATATAAGCTTGATTCGTATTCAATTTTACTGTATCCGTTAATATATATACAAAAGCATACACTAGAAACTGGAAACGCACTTAACGCTTTATTACATAAGTTTCCCCGTGAATAATATTAAGGATTTTCTAATATACATAGAATTGTCAGATAAACATTGTTGATAAAATTATCTGGTTCTTAAATTTTAAAATTTCTAAAAAATCTAAGCTATACTTTATCGCTTAAAGTATTACCTTCTTATATAATATTTCTTATTTATGTGTTTTTGTTGTTTTCAGAATATCAGAATATTTAATTTCAATCATGAAAATGTATAAATATATTTCATTTTAATTTTTCAAATAAAAAAATCTTATAAGTATTTTTAAAAGTAATATCAAGCGTCACTTTTTCGCCCAGTTGCCGTGCCGACGTTTTTGTACATTCCAAAATATAAGATATAGGAAATGTAATAAAGCGTTAAGGGCGTTTGTAGTTTGTAGTGTATTTATTAACTGATACAGTAACACTTGCTTATGTATCAAACTATTTATCCCGGTTTTATTCTTTTGTCTGATGAAGATAAATTTTACTTTATTTTAGAGAATAAGGCAGTGCAGGTTATTTTAGGTAATATTTTATTAAGAATGTTTAAGCGTAGATCTGGTTTTTATTGATTTTTTATGTTTTTATGTTTTATACAGGATATAACTATGTTTTAAAGATAATTGGTTTTCTCAACTGTACATACAGTGTCTCATAAGTCTTTTAGGCTGGATATCATAATATGTTTTAGAATGTTTATGTATATGTATAGATATGTTTTATGATATGTGACACTTAAATAAACTATTTATTATCTTATTATCTATATCTTATCAAACGTAATTCTACTTTAAGGTCCTCGCCTTGGTTTATATCATAATCTATTTTTCACACCCGACATTTTATTGCCCAGAATATAAATATTATAAGCCACTTTACATAAGTGAAAAACAATTATAGTAATTTTATTTGGCAGAAGGAGTTAGCGCTGTTGTATTTTAGCGTTCCATTCTAATGGACATTATTAGTCACGTATACTGAATTTTAGCGCAGTTTTATTTTAGCGAAAAGCGCCAAAATAAAACCGCCGCTAAAATATCACGGTTTACAGTATGTCAAATAATCTTTCGCATATTAACCCAGTGTTGCTTATTTATTATTTTGTAAATCATGTGACCAAACAGGTAAGGTAGGAGGAAATGACACCTTGTACAAAATACTATCCATTAATCTGCAGAAATGTTATTTTGGCAGTTTCTGGTATTATTGACAGTGGCAAACAATTTTATTGTAAAACACTTGAAAACGATTGGAAAAGGAAACGTTATATATGCCTTATGTAGTATAAAGTAACGTATAAAAAGTGAAACCTACAGTTCGCTTATTCGCTTGTACATTTTGTGATTGAAGGAAAACAATAAATTTGTTGTGAATAATATCGAGGATTTCGTATGTTGTTTTCGGAATAACACAATGATTTTTTTTCTGTAATGAAAAAGTATAGATGCATATAAAACTTTTATACTTTTGCGCAACAACAAATGTATTAATTAAATGTAACTTTTTTACTGTTAATCCATATGAGGTTCCTTTTCACCAAATGTTTGCGGGTGCTTTACAAAATTTGTCTTAGTGAGGTTTTCAGGGGATACTTGTTCTTCCGGAGCATCAGACCTGCTAAATGTGGTTAAACTTGGGTTGAGAGAACAAAAGTAATGGAAACTTCTTTCATTTACGCTATCACGTTGGTTATATCGTACTCTGTGCGCTTCAAGTTTCTTTTAGACAAAGATATTATCGTATTTCGCATTATTGTTATATAATTACCAGAATATAGCTTGATTAGACTTACGACAATACCTGAACATCATAAAACGCAGTTGTTACCGTATAGAAAAATTTCTTTTCAAATATGCTTAATCGTGGATCGAGATCTTTTATCATGCCACGAATGTATCGATTGGGTTTTTTATAATCATATTTTTTCTATTTGATACAATGTTGTCATACTGAATACTATCATACAAACTCGTAGTAAATGAATGTCTTTGGCAATACAATGTCTATTTTACATTACACACACAAGAACAGCTAATGATCTATACCAAGGTGGGTAACTCTTACTAGTTCTAAGTATGATTCGCACGTAAGTGCTACGGCATTTGCCAGTTGTTACCTGTGTCAAATATCTTGACTCAAATGTACATTATTTAGTTTGTAATTATGTAATTATGATTCACACACACACACACACACACACACACACACACACACACTTTTTAAGTTGGACAGAAGCCACAACTGTCCATTCTGTGGGAGAAATAATTAATATCGGCGCCTCTTTAGATTCTTTCTCTAATAGAAGGACAGTTTTCGGCTTCTCTCTATAACATAACAAATAATACCAAAATTGCAGTGGTAGGGATATAGAGAATACGTTTTCAAGAAATTTTCATGTTATTGTCGTTATTGGCTACGTTTGGAAGTTCTCAATCATCATTTTTGTCTTTTCATTTCGGAACCGGTCTGGGACGATTCCATAGTCTTTTATGTACAGAGGTAACATTCAACATTGAAATGAAAATGTACATGTAATTAGAGAAAAACTAAAAAAAATAATAAACGTTAAAAAAGACTAGCAAGCTACATGCAGACAATTCATAATTTTGAATGTATATCAATTGTCGCAAAAGTTACAACTCTAACTGGTAGCTAACTATAACATAAACTTACTTATCAAAAATAAACGTACTAACCCATGTCTTTAAGCATTTTAGCATGTATGTATGAAATTGTAATTCCAAAAGTTACAAGATTACAGATAGTGACACGATTCACGATTCCCGTCTTTCAGACTATCCGCTGTTTTTCATAACCTTGTTACATGTATTGCAATATTTTGAGTAAAACACTAATCACCTTGATTTATTTTATACTTTTGTTGAAAGCATATCCAAGTGATCAAATAAAAAAGTAGTAAATTTTAAAATGTTTTACAAAGCCTCATGACAAAGTTACATACATATATAAGAAACACATTAAAAATACATACAGTAAAATAGTTTACAAAATACAAATTTATTATCCACAAACAGACCGATACATGTTCAAACTACAATCCCAAAAATCATATTAAAACTTTAAAAACTAAAATTTAATGCTATGTGCTCCGGAAGGGGTTAGTTCGTTTTGTATAGATAGCTGCATCCGCCACATTTGAAATCGATAATGAAGGGAACATGAAACTATGAGCTGTCAAATACATTCAAATAATTTTGGATAAAGAAATCGTACTTATTTTTTGAGAAACGTCAATTTTATATCATAAAATTTCCAGTAATGTAAAAATGATTCGAAAGGATGCTAGTTGTTTAAAGCAATGAACTAAAATGCTCGGAAATATCTTTTATGATTGTTTTTAATACAAACTTATTTTTCTAATCTCGGTAAACATAAACGTTCAGGGTTTAAGTGAGAAGGTTATATATGTACTAGGGGGCGCAGGACTTATGAGCGAAAATTAAAAAAACTCATAGCGGACATCTGAGCAACGACTTTAGTGGACATTTTAGGGACAGTTCCAATCTACTTTCTGCTTCAGTATAAAGGTTAAACAGGATTAAGCTGAATATTTGTGAGAATTTAATTAGAAAAATGCAAATAGTGAAGTCGATCGCAAAAGATTTACAAGTTCCCTGGAATTTCAATATCGGGCTAAAATATGTTGTTTTACTTTTAAGTTTTATCCTGTAAATTTTACCAAGTTTTAACAGTGTTATGAAATGTAGTGCTAGACTGTTAATTGATTTCATAAATCTTAATTTGGCGCTTTTTGTAATAACAGTTTTTATTAGTTCAATTTTTTTTTCAAATGCTGTCTCCATATTTTGTGGAATGTTATTGAATATTATTTGTGATGCTTATGTAGGTTAAAACGAGGTATTGATATAAATTTTATCCTGTAAATTTACCAAGTTTTAACAGTTTTGTGAAATGTAGTGCTAGATAGTTAATGGATTTCATAAATTTTAATTTGGTGCTTTTCAATAACTTTATTCTTCTCAAAATCCTACATCCACATCCCCAATGGTGAGCAAGGGGCAAGAAAAAAGGTCGCGCAAATGAATTTTTTCTCAAATGGGTTAAAACTGTCTATTATTTCGTCGCTCAAAAGTCCGTTTATTTTCGCTCTTTTTGTCCTATGCTTTCGCTCAAATGTGCAACGCCTGTACTAGACAAAGTTTATTGAATCTTGTTGAAAATTTTGAGTCACTGATTTATATTTTCATCAATTATTTTTAACAATAGTTTCTATTAGTTTACGTTTGAAACTTATATTTTTCAAATACTGTCTCCATTTTTTTCTGGGAATATTATTGAATATTATTTGTGATGCCTATAAAGGTTAAAACGAGGTATTGATATTTAAGACGACAAAGTGCGTAAGAAATGTTCTGTTTTGGCCCGATATGCCTGATATAGGTTATACCGTGATCGTATCAGTATTTGATTGTAATAGATTATCCATTGTTTTTAATGTTATTGTTATGTGCCATATGTGAACTAATTTGTCATAAGACAGATTTTAAGATTTTTTCCTACTCAAACTATATCTGTTTATGTGTTAAAAGTTACGTGTATCAACGATCTTAAAATCATTTAAATGGTCTACGTCATTTTCCATGTAAATAGTTTGCCATATTTCTTTATTACTAGTATATTAACCATTGATCTACATTATAAATTTAAGATGACGATTTACGATAAGTGTATGCAACAATATTGAATTCAAAGAATTTTGACAAAGGGTTCGTTTCATTGATAGACAAAAATCTTCAATTTTCTGACGTTATGTTCTCGGAACATCACTGATAATCAAGTTTTGATAGTGTAACCATTTAATGTTTTATTATAATGTAATTGAAATAGAATACGCTAGAAGAAACTCATGAAAGCCTCCTTAAAGATGTCTTTAAAGAGACAATACGGTGTGCTTTAATGGGGCTTTAATGTGTCTTTAAGTATCTTTAAGGAAATATTCAAAGATCTATTAGAATTCCTTAAATTATCTTAAAGGAGGGAGTTAGTCTTGAATTATTTATTGTTGTCAGTAATGTAACAAGTCTCTACAAAATAAACGAATATACAGGTTTTACACAGCATATAAATTAAAGTATTTCAAAAATAGAAATTTTTAAAAAAAATGACCAATAGAGTTGCTTCCGTTTTGCTACTTTAAGAACTTATTATACGCTTTATTAAGCATCTTTGACAATACATTGTTTTAATGTTTTATTGTTTTTTTTCTAAATTGGCTGTCTGTTTTTTATTGAATCATCCTTTTTATAGATGTTCAACCACATTTTTCTTTATGAAATTGAAAAGCGTAAGTAAAACCGTCTATCACTACTTCAATATCTTTCAAGACCTGACATTACATACAATAATTTTGCTAATGCTAAAACTTACACTATTAAAAATTTTCAGTCAAATTTTGCATTTTCTATAAATGACTGGTTGCTTTGAGATCGTTTAACTTATTTGTCAATTTCATAGTTTTTACTGGATTTTAATTCGGACTTGGATTAATATGTTTGTTTTTTATTTGTTTAAGATTCGCATTTTATGTGTAGTGTCAATTTCGTTATTACAGAACCAAATATAAAGATTGTAAACATAGCTAATTCGCTATCTTCACTATGTTCAATTAAACATAGTTTTCTTTCTTAATATTGTCACTTATACATAGTTAGTTCGCTATCCTCACTATGGTCAAATGAGAACGACTGTGGATATTAATCACACCAGTCTGGTTAGGTCGCCCTGGTACTCGTATGATATTCAAAGTGATTGTGTCACTTTTTGTCAGACGAACATTTACCACGCCAGATACGTAACTAAAATTATTATCGATGACTTCTATTTTAATATCCCGAATAAATTTGTTATTATGGATGACATGAAGATGAATATTATTGTCTTGTGAAATAATTGAAGCTGACACATGGTACAGTCCGCTGACAGGACACGTGAATAATCCACTTGATGTATTGTAACCATCACCCATCCGCCATATTGTCTTTCTGAAGGATAAGTTTTGTCCAACCTTGACCGGTGTTATGCCACTTGGTTGAAATTCGTTTGTAAATCCAACACCGTTATTAGCTGTAAAAAAACAAAACTAGACTGTAACTTTTATCACTGTGAAAAAACTGTAAATGAATACATTCAAACCTATGCCCCTTCCTGTTGTAAATGTAAGTATTGTTTAAGCCTGTGCGTCGTGAGAAAACTGCGAATATCTCATTTGAAATGGCATAGCATGCAAAAAGTGATTTCTTTAAGAAACAATTCAATTTGAAATATAAACATTCAGTTCAAAATGCCGAAATACTACATATTTTCGTCACTTATTATGAGTGGGTTGCAATTTTACATAGATTTAGAAAGATATCATTTACCTCGTCGTTATTTTTCAAATAAACAATAGATGAAATTGTACATTAACATATTTCTTTGTTAAAATCAACATCTATCTCCAAATAGCAAACAAAACGTAATTTATAAACAAAATTGAAATAAAATAGATGCGAAAAAAACACACAAAAAACCCAATAAAATCAAGCACAAACATACCAAGACACGTCCAAATCGGAACATATAGATGTAAACTTTAACCGTTGAAGTCTAACAATAATGCTGTCACCAAAAAAAAAATCTGTTCCTAATGAGATAGTCTTACCCTGTTGTGTTTATAAGGTGTAATTACCTGTTCTTATCTCGACAATATCTTTTTTAATACTTTGGACAGAGTCTATTAGTCTCCTTTCGTCTTTTTCTACTGTAATCAAACGTTGCACCAAAAAAGCTAAAACGTTTTCTTTTGCATTTTCCACAGACTCTTGATGAAATTCTGGAATAGTAACGGACTTAACATAACACATTAGCACTAAAATACAAACATTTGGTAGGGAAGACATCGTGATGATAAATGATGCAACATCTGGCGTGCATTAAAAACCTAACTATATTTTTATCAGAAATCAATCATATACGATATTGTTTAAATGGAGTTCATTTAAATATGTCCCGGATCTGAACGATTGTTTTACTTATAAACATCATGTATAATACCTGTCGAACATGTGTTGTTTGTGTATTTTACATAAATAGCGAAATCTGCCTGTCTAACATGTTAAAACGTCAAAAATAGCTATATTGCCTTTTTGTAAGTAGACATCTAAACTTTGTATATCAAAAAACAAAAGTTATATGAAATTGACAACGTGAAACATATACATTGTAATAAACTATATCATATACGGTTAGAAAAATAAATTCAAAAGACATAGCAATTCAATATATTTAGTCTAAATGTCGAACATTACATTACTGTAATATTTAAACCCGAGTTGCATTATAGAATATTTTGGTCAATTAAAAGGCTTCATTTGAAACTTTATGATAAACGTAATAACTTCAAGTTGTCTATTGTCAATTCTTCTTTTCTATGAAGCAATACACCTGCCTCTCCTGCTCATGGTGTATTTAATGTCCAATTATTACGGTATGGCAGAGCTCGTTCCCATTACGAGGACGTTGTACAACGAAGCAGGCTGCTTGCGAATAAATTGTTGATTAAGGAATATTGCAAGCCTAGGCTTATCGAAGCCCTAAAAAATTATGGCCGTCATCACAGTATTGTTGATAAGTTTGATGTCTTTGTGTCCAGGATTGAACTGGATATATTTGACGTCCCATAGTTCCATGTTCCTCTTACAAAATTTTACACAGGTGGCGGGTGTAGCTAGCTAAATAGGAGGTACTTACCTTTCCGACCTCACTTACCTGGTGGAAGTTCATGGGTCTAACCTGACGTGTCAGTTCCAAAGTTAGATTGTGAATTGGACATAGATATATATGGGTGTTTTTTATATAAATGTAACAATAGGATTGTACCATAACTATTGGTATATTTGTACTTTTGCGTTCATATTGCAAGTTGAAGTGAGTTCAAAAAATTAGGTTAAAATAACTATGTTATAGAAATATTGAATTTTCTTTACTATTTTACTGTAGGTTTGGGGTTTATATAAATATAATAGTTCAAGGTACAAAATGCATTACTGTAATTGTTGAACATTTAGGCTGACAAGAACTTCGGTGTCAAAAAGTATATTATAGGAACGATGAACCTGTTTCGACAGTGCATTTCATTTCCGCAATTAGACGTTATCGCTAAAAAATTATTTCCGCATTAAAACGTATTGTTTTGCATTGCTTTTTTCATTTCTGCATTATGCTTGTTAAATACTCCTTCCGATGACCAGATTTTAATCTGATTTCATTTGTCCACTACATGAAGATAAACAGCTATGATACCGCAGCTGTTGTTTTAAAATCAATTAATTCTTATTACGCGAAAATGTACATTGATTTCCAATTTGTGCAATTTATTTTTATAAATAAGACACACTATACTAAACGTTAATTCGACATATTGCATTACACGTATTGCACAAGGTATACATATCACGTGTTACTTCAAATGTAACATGTACAGTGTCATACAACAAGTTTTTAAATTCTCTGAAACAAATACATGTATTCAAAAATTATAATTATAATTGTAAATTGAATATTTCATTAAATTTATCATTTGACATCTGGTAGAACAACAATGATCTGTTAAGTGTGTGTCGACGTTTATATATGTCATGTGCTGATTTTGATTTTTTATCAAAATAATGCATTTAGAATCAGCACATGACATATCTTTATTTCCTCCTCTCAGGGAGATCAGTTAGAAAAGATAGAAAGGTAAGGAACTAACAAAGGAAAGTTAGAAAATCAAATGTATTTACATACATGTAAAATGAGAGTATATGAAAAAATGTCCTTAAAATGACAATGCGACTGTACAGCTATTCAATAAACTGGATTCAACTGCTGATCAGCAAACACCTTCGTTTGAATTTGGAACACAACATCCTAAAGTCCAGCATATCATCATCAATATTATAGCATCCTCTACACCCGAGTTAGTTTCAGTAAGTAGCACTGTTATTAAACTGTCCTAATCTATATAATTTCGGACACATACCCTATCTATAATGTACTTATGTTTATGCACTTAGATAGATTTTTAATTTGTTGTATATGCATTTAAAATGAAATATTTTTAAAAAATTATTTTTTTTTTGCGGATTTCTCTGTATTTTTTAATTTTCATTTAAATATTAATTTATCAAACTTTGTATCAAATAAACGATAAAAATATTTTTCAAAGCAAATGTATATTACTATGATAGTTTCAAAATGTCGCCAACACGGTAAATAGATTTACTGTTATGTGCAAAACGACTGGGTAAACTCTAATTTTATTTGGGAAACGTATGTAAGAGTTACAGATTACACAACCTATGCACTGTTCAGACGGGGCAGACGGAAACACGAACGTAGCCAAACAAGCACTATAAGTGCAGATTAAAATATTACAATGAACACGTACATCAATATTTAAGAATAAAATCCCGGATCCTTATCTCTTAATATTGTAATGTGATATAAAACATGTTTCAAGCTATTTATGTCAACTAATATACTATAAATTGTATTAGGATGGCTGTGTAGGCAAACAACAATGACATGTCCACTTGACCTTTCTTTAGAAATAACCATATATGATGGTTTACCAAACATATGGGTCGTGTTAGGATTCGCGGTTAATATATCAACAATGTACCATCCCGTAATAAAGACGGAATAACACCCGTCTACCCGACACATGAATGGACTGTCACATAATTAGTATTTAAAATAAAGGTCAAACGGACAGACCAGTGTTGTTTGCCTACAACATATGTTCTCTGATCAAATCAATTGTATATATAATATATCATATGTGTATGACTTCAGTATTGTATGACGTTGTCATAGATTGAACAGCCATTTTGCGTTTTTGTGATGTCTGCAAAGTGTCAGACGAATTTCAACATATATCTCCGTGCTATCAAACCATCAACTAAGTCCAGTACAAGTATGATGTCTCTATATACAAATGTGTCCTGTATATGTTTGACGTCCCATATATCCGTGTCCTTTCATTCCCAGTTTTGATTACATGTATGGCGGGTGTGCTCACCCTTCCGGAGCACCCAGCCTCACGTGTTTAACCAAATTTATCAGCTTCAAGGGTTTTACTTTGGTTTCGGAATGTGGTTTTCTTTGTACGTGAAATAGTATTTTTGATTATTCAAGACGAATTCTTGTCAACAATATTTATTTTTATTAACATTATTGTTGATTTTTAAAAAAAAATGTGATTAGATAGTTTTATGTAACAATTGTACAACTTGGAATAAAATACAAATTGAATTTACACACCATTTGCAATACGTAAAGTTTTAAAATATATTTTGTGTCCTAACCTAGTTTCCAGTTACATAAACTCTTATACTATCGAAAAAAATATACCTTCACCTACTCCTGGAATCGTGACGCCAATTTGTAAAACTAGCGCTCTACCCTTTCCCTAAAGGTATCGCCTCAGTCAATATGTATATTTTCCAGTTTATACAAGAGCATACACGTATACACCAATTAAAAGTATCTCTTTTATTTTGAAAGTTAAAAGCGATAAATTTTCAAATATTGTCAAAACCATATAATCGGGTATTACTACTAAACATTCTTAAAATTTTGTATAACAAATCAATTTCCCCCCATCCTGTTTAAATTTTACAACACAACATGGCCTTTTTGGAATACCAGTAGTCAGAAAACGACCAAAAATCGTGAAAATCTAAATATTTT
The DNA here is from genome assembly GCA_021292105.1 of Anadara kagoshimensis. Taxonomy (NCBI): domain Eukaryota; kingdom Metazoa; phylum Mollusca; class Bivalvia; order Arcoida; family Arcidae; genus Anadara; species Anadara kagoshimensis. Next base: position 57,813,685 of record CM037858.1, read on the forward strand.
TCAGATGTTGAAATTAGAAAAATAGAAAGACATAAATTTATTTTATCAAATTTACCTAAGCCATTATGCATAGGTTTTTTTTAGGAATTTTAAAAATTTAATAAGCAGATAGTTTTGATGAACAAAGTTTATTTGACAATACAATGAATGGTTTCCCGATACCCGGGGATGATTAGTCCACCAGCAGAGATACCAGCCCGTAAGTCATTACTTAACTTGTTTTAATTTTTAGACGGCTAAGATTTCAGCTTCCCTTGACGGTTTCTGTTTTAGTCAAGGACACGCATATGTGTATTTCTATGTTTTTGTTTGTCATCAAATTAAAAGAAGGTGCTCATCCTTCCGGAGCACCCGGCTTCACTTCCCTGGTAAAAGTATACGTGTTTACCTAATTTCTCGGTTTCAAAGTTTTTACTTCAGGATTGTAATTCGGACAAAGATTAGTATGTTAATTTTTGATGTATGGTATTTGTTTGTCACCACATTGATAAATTATCTAAATTATAGATAACACAACATGAGTTATTCCCCATTTTATTTACATCGATGATGAAAGTTATCATATGTAATTATACAAGTAAATTAGTCATTGTTGTAAAGTGTTTTATATTTGGGTTTTCATCCTTGACTTATAAATGACTACAACCCGGCATAATTATTAACCTTTCTCACATTCCATCTAACGTATTGTACATTATTCCAACATTATGTATGTATATTTCGATGTTTTGCAATTTATTTGTCATCACATTGCTACATTATCTAAATCATAGATAACACAACAAGAGTTATCCCCAATTTATTTACGTCGGTGATGAAAGTGATGATTAGGGATTTAATTTGGGTACTCATCTTTGCCACATCTTTTTATTATAACCCGACTTTCTCCATTTAAGACCATGTATTATATTTTGAGTTAATATACTAGTATTCATTACATTTTCGATATTTTGTATTTTGTTTGTCATCACTTTGATACCTTACCGCACCTCAAGTACGTTACTTATTCAACATTCATTTACTTATTTAACATTGAATAAATAAATTAATGTTGAATAAGTAACGTACTCGAGGTCGCCGATACATTATCTGAATTATAGATAACAGATCATCGAATTATTACATCGATGATGACAGTTATCATATACACGTACTAGTATCAAATGTACAGCGGAGATAAAGTAACCGCTGTTGTCTTTATACAACTATTGTCTTTTGATGACCTGGGTATGAGATTATTTGGATCTGGTAAAATCATATCACAGACCTCGGTGAAAATTACTTTGCTCCCATATCCACCGGTATCAAAAGACAGTGATTGTTTTATTATATAATACTTAAAAATGACAATATAATACCTAGTGTAATCAATGGTTCTAGTGTAATCAGACAGCATAGCACAATGATATGAGTTTTGGCATTATTACAGTCTGTAAATCTTTCTCTTTTAAATAACTTTTCATTTGTCTCACTCCACTAGCTGTGGATTTTTTTGTAATCACATCATTGAATGCCAGAAGCCCCCTCCCCCTTCCATTGAGATATCTACAGATGCAAAGTGGTTAAGCTTCTCGTTTTCCACTATTTAATTTTTTTTGCCAAATCATTGTCCAGGACGTGTTATATTTTGATTGGTTGGAAAAATATGAGGTCAGAGTTTCTGTAAAATCCCTATTCTTTCTTTACCGAATACTGGTTGGCCAACTTTCTATTTCTATTTTTAGTGTTTAAATGGACTTTTCTGAGACATATTTCATTCAACATCGCTATTTAAACCACTGAAATTGACCAATCAGAGAACAGTAAAATACTTAGTCATATAATAGAGTTTTATTTTGGTGCTAATCTGACCATTTTACTATAACGCTTCCTCTATTAGTCTCATGTATTGTATTTTGTAATTCTTTCGCCTATGGTTAGGGCGTTTACCTTTAAACGCAAGGCGTCTCACCGCTGATTACAATCTCAGGGGCCCTCAAGTGCGAAAAGGATTTTCCTTGTAGTTTGCCTTTTCCTGATTGGCGCCAGTATAGAGGACTAAATGATACACATCAAAACGGGCGAGTGTAATTGCACTCTCAACGTCGCACACGCAAATAAGAAGCACGTGCACAATCTCATGCATCAGATGAACTTGATCAAACAAAAATGTGTTTTCACGAATAGCAGAAAAATTTCTGATAAACAATATTCATTCATCCAACCAAACATTATTTTATACAAAGGCATTCAATGAAAATCATAAAATCACTTTGACTTTGGTAAGCAGCCCAAAAGAATTTATTTACATCACTACTTACGCCAATCGTTGTTCAAAAGCAGCGATGTTTAATGCTTGTTTTTCATTGGTATACTAATATATAAAATAAAATAAATAAAATAAAAAAGAAATGGCAATATTAAATCACGACTGCGTTTCTGTATAAGCCATTGACTACGCATACGCTATGCTTACTTGTGTGCACGTTTTGCCATACAATTTGTCATGATGTTTCTACAAGATTTATCGCATTTCACAGCAGACACCTATTAAAGGAGCATTTTTAAATTTATAATGTATTAAACTCACTCTGATCGTGAAACTTTAACTTAGTTGCTCTTTATGTACGGTAACTACATAAAGTTTAACAAACTACGCATTTCATTTAATGACAGGAAGATGTCTAAGGGGGATGAAAGTAGGGTCAAAGTTGGTTATAAGCGGAAGATAAATGTACACGACATTTCCTTATAAAAACCAGTTTAATCCCGAAGCTGTTTAATGATGGAATAAATAGGCATACATAATTTTGTGACCATTTTTGTAAAACAAACTGCTGATCATAAGTTATAAAATATAGGGTCCTCAGCGAGAAAACTCTTTTTGCTAAAATTCAAATACAGTTTAACAAACACTGAGCGAAAAGAAATACTAATACATGGAAATATCTATTTTTTTTAAATGTGGTTTTAAGAAAACTAGACAATTAATGCCGAGGTCTTCTACTATTTACCAACCTTCTAAAATACATCAACAATTCGTGGTACTTCAATACTTAAGGCCTTTCATACTAATGCAATTAGCCAGGAATATAAATTTTAGAAGACCCAGACATGTATTTTCCAATGATAAAGAATTTTGCCGCGGTGGACCGAAACATGTCGGATCATTATATATTATACATTAAAGGTGTTTGACTATTGAATGAAGAACATTGCAAAATGACCTCACAAATTCGTTCTACCAATAACCATTCCTATTAAATGAAAATAAATTTCGGTGCCACTGGATCTCTGTTCAATGAGAATATCTTGGAAACTGTTGTGAATCCAGATTCAAGTTGACCGACGACGGATCCGGACAACGACAGAAAAAAGTGACCGCAATAGGTCACAATGAGCCTTTGGTATGTGGCCTATAAATAGTAGACAATACCGCATACGGTAGTCATCATATTATTTCCAGTGTTATTGAGAGAATGTTCTAGTTGTAAACGTGAAAAAGTTTTTTTTTACACCTGAATGTACTAGTGGAATGTACCATGCACAAACTGTTTATCATTATTGACCTTATAGGTACGTTTATCTTGTTTTTATTTATGAATTAAATAACATGTGACTACTGATCACTTAAATGACGTATAATATTACATCATGGAAATCCCATAAATGTATAGATGTACACCTGATGCAATTTTGTCAGATTCAGTTTGTGATGACATAGTAGCCAAGTATACATCTATTTGTCTTGAATACGTAATTTGAAACATTTTAAAACACAAAAATGTCAAAGACCATCAGCTGCTGTTTTTGTCTACGTGTTATCTCAATGTACTTATTGAGCTTTCCTCAAGTTGTGAATTCACAATGGTTAAATTTTAAGTTAGTCTCCGAGTTCACGTACAAGTGTGGCTTGGGACGATGTAAAATTCTGTCGGAATACTGTGATGATGATGGGAGTGGCATACCACAGTGTAGCTATTGTAACAGAGATGTATGTAATAGTGATCCACAGGATTACCCGGACTGTAAACTAGCATGTGACTGTGAGTATACTTCTCTTTTTTAATTAATTTTACTGTACCGCTATTGTAGCACAGCTAGTAGAGTGCTCGTTTCGTATGTGGTAGATTATGGGTTCGAACCCCGGGATCATACCACAACTAAAACACAGGATATGTATGTCTTCTTTCGCCAAACACTCACAATTTAGAAATGAGTCACGAAGTCCATTGAAAGAGACCTGAAAACCCTATACCCCGTGTCACGGTAGGCTCGTCATAAGTGAAATATTCTTGACTGGGACGTAAAAAACAACCAATCAATCAATCAATCAATTTATTTTCATTGCGTTTTAGTATTTAATGTAGAAAATGACATTATTATAAAGTATTAGTGTTGCTTTCGTTAAATAAAACTTTAATTGTTTGTAATATAACATTTACCGTGTCCGAAAATTCTGTTAGTTTTAGTATTTTTTCTTTGTTCATCAACGCACCAAAATCATGGACTTTATTCCTAGCATTTATAATTGGATGTGTTCATGATCCTGGTATTCTGCTTACTACAGTAAATGAGTGGATTAAAAATATAACAGTGTAACTGGAGAATGAAACTTTAAACAAAGTCCCGGATGAGGTTTGAACCACTCTTGCGCGTGTCATTCAGAACCGTACTTGATCGCCTACTATCCACCTAGACCGCTGTGACATGAAAAAGGTTAGAATGGTTACAGGTAACGTTGCTTGTTCACAATACGGCCCGAGATAAAAGTAACATTTGTTAATTAAAGATCTATATATTTTT